>OY987185.1:13150243-13790802 GCA_963920625.1 Dinocampus coccinellae
AGTTAATTTGATTCGGAGAAATTCAATTTTTATGAAATTTTGATAAATTCAGAAGAGAAATTTGTACAATATTCATGGATTAAATAATATCAATTATCGATTTTGAATGAAAAGATACCATTCAAATTTGATTGAACAAATTCAAGAAAAAAATTTCATAATATTCATCTTACCCGACTAAACAGTATTCATATGTGTGTCCATAATGTGTCTCTCCCCCTTAGCTTTCGAAGCCAACTTCTCTTTTGTTATTGTGTCAAGGAAAGTTAACATCGTATCACGATAATTTGTTTCGTAAGTTGAATATAATATATGAATAATGAAATAATTCCATCAATCCATCATGTACCTATTATAGGAGAGCATGCCGGTAGGAACTTGTTAATTGAATAAAATGAATTATCCATTTTGAATGAGAAGACTTCATTCAAATTTGAATGAATTGATTCAAAAAAATTTCTATAATGTTCATAAGATTGGATTGGGGGAGCCTGGTCAAGTTCATGCAAAGTATTCCTAATTTAATTCACATGAGGTATTCTTAGTTAGTTACCTGCGTTGCATGTCTCATCGTGTCCTTTTCGGGCTCTAGTCGAGTTGTTACTCGTATAATGAAGTCATTTTTGTTTTGCATCATCTGAAATGATAGATTCTCCAATTATATTTTCCACATGAGGTTGATCATTATCGTTCGTTTTATTCACTTTATCAATCATATCTTGATCTGATTCATCAATTGTTATATTATTATTTCCATCGCGGAGTGCATCACGACTTCTCTCAGCAATTTTTCCAATTACGAAACCAACCATATTTTTATATCGTCTATAGTAAACTGTGATCTAGTGTTGAGATATTCAATGCTGACATAATTATGATAAATTGAGTCGTTCCGATGCCACTATCCAATGAAGCTGGAACATTTCTTTCTTTTATTCTATAAACTGTGTATAAATTTTTTCTCATTCATTAACGTGTAACTTCGTTCCAGTAAATAATATTTGTTTTTTCACTATTTTTCAAATAGATCCATTAAAAAATGCATCTGATTGAATTCTCCCGCGTCAGCAATATTTTGAATTGAGGTCACTTGCGGCGCCATGAAGTCAATAATTGATAATTTATCATAACACTCAAGGCACCTGATGTGTCACTTCCGGGGAAAGTCCTAGAAAATTCTAGAACATTCTGGTCGCTGACCGCATGGCAATATTGGCCATGTTTTGTCTTCATTCTTAGTACAGATCTCTCACAGAGCACACGTACTACACGCATTGCATTAAAAATTTTCGTTTATAAATTCGCACCGCTATCAACAATTTCGAACACTTCCGGAAATAATATGATCTCTATTCTATTGGACGTCAACGTAGAAAATCTAGCTACACATCACGGGAATCAATAGAATTCAGTCGGATACTTCACCATTGTCATATTTCACTACCCAAATCAGTATACTTTCTCAAGATACACTTACACAGGTATAATCGATTTCTAATTTCAACCTAACTCAGCAATACGTGCTCGCACACACTTATAGTTCCCTGATAACAATACTCGTGTAAATTATTCATCAGGTAAAATTGCAAACGAATATCAACAAGTAAAATTTCATCCGACATTCAATAAATCACGATTTCATAGATACATACCTACAGGCGCTTCCATGTTGACAGAATTGTCGTTGATGATAATTTTTTTCATCAGTGGAGATGTGTCTATAGTAAATTCCTTCGCAGTTATGGCATTGAATGTCAAAAATACCAGCTAGTCTAAATGTTCTCTCATTCATTAAAAGAGCGAAAAATCAGAAAACAGCTGCATAAATTATACCACATGTCAGCGCCAATTTTATCGATATCAACAATTCATCGACTGATTGAATTTTCTTTCACACAACTTTTTTTCTTCGTATTTCGATTCTATAGCTTCACTGAATTTCACTTTGAACAATATTTCATTTTTTTCACAAATCTCCAGTTCTTACAATATTATTTACATATCTACGCTATTTTGATTTGAAGAATTATCATCAGCTGACAACGCATAAGTATATATATCTTCCTTTTCTTACCAGGCAATATTGCCAAATTTCATTTATACTGTTTATTGAAGATCGTCGTATGAGCACCAATAACTTTAAGTATATTTAGGGAGTGTATCAGATGCTACGAAACGAACAAAAATTTGGTAGAATGTTCCTCATTTAATGCCGAAATCACGGTATAAATTTCAATCCGATTGACTGAGACGTCTAAAAGTTATTGCGATTGAAGTAACTAATTTTACATGTGATCTCATGGTGATTCGCTCACTAATTGAATTGAGTGATTTCAATTACGGGAAAAAAGGCTATCAAGCGTCCAAAATTTTCGAATTACATAACTTTAATTCCATAGAACCAATTTTGCATAGTCTTATGAACATTCACTAGACGGTTGTTGAGAAAAAAATTATAAACAAACCAAAAACCTGATTTTTACTCGATAAATTGATCGGTGTATAAGAAAATGCGACAACACTGTACTCAGCTGAGAGCTATGGTTTTATATACGGTACAAGCAACCATAGTACATTGCGCTCGATAGGAATAAGAAAAATTTCATCTTTATCACTTGTATGTGAAAGCGTTGCACACAGTTGTGAGGGATGGGACTATAGTAAGTACGAGAAAGATATATTGATGCTGCCAATTTATAAAATCAACAGTATTATCACGTTTTCTGTATTTTATAGAACGTTTAATTTTTTATATTGAGAATATTCATCATTTTCAATCATAAAACATAAATAATATTCAGATGTTTTGAATAATATTCGAGCATAACCAATAATTCTATGTTCATAATCGATAAAGATTTGAATCAAATGATTTTTCGTCAGGAAGTTAACCCTTCATTTTATGAATATTGTATCGAGATACCGGATTTCTTCACGGAAAAAATATTTTTCTCATTTTCTCTGTTTTCAAATGCAATAAAGGAACTCTTTTTATCGGAAATGATATATTTTTTTTTCGTCAAATCATATACGCTATAGCATGCAATCAGCCGGAAATCGTCAACCACTGGTAATCATGATTGCAAGCGCTCTCAAAATACTATGTTGCAAATATGCAACAAAATAAAACGAAGGGTTAAAATCCAGGCATATTTACTGCCAAAAGTTGTTTAAAATTTTTTCATATTATTCTTCCTCTTCTATTTCATCCACCATTATTAGTAAGAATTTCTTTTTTTTTCAAACAATATATTCTTTTTCAGCATTGTAATAATTCATTCACTTCGTGATATGCGGTAAAACGAAGATATTCATGAATTGATAATTTTCAGTACTTTCGCCTCCAACTGTACTTTCCAAACATCCTTAATTTCGACCTCGGAAAAGAATACACGTTTTCATTGGGTAGAATACGGATGGAATCATGCATGAATACAGGTATTAGAGGAAAGAAGGCGACAGACGACCAAGACAAAAATTCTCCATGATGGAATTATACACGGAGAAAATTTTTGAGTATTTTTTACCACAGAAATTTAGGAAAAAATTACTATACTTTTAGTAACTGGCGGATATTATTGCAGTATATCAAAAATTACCGATAATGTAGGTATTTTTCATATTTGCACTACAAAATTCACCATGCAGTATTGTAAAAATTATTCAGTATCAATTTTACAAAGCGCATTATAATTTTTAATATACTGCTGTAGTGAAATTTCCTGGAAAGCGTATCAGTAAATCAAAGCATAATTTTGAAATATTCTCAACAAAATATTTATTTTCATTTTGCAGTTTTTTGAAATCAATTATTTGAAAAAATATACAATTTATGAATCTGTGAAAGAGGATTAGAAACAATAAATATTCAAAATAAATGAATTGATTTTTTTGTTTATTGACTTGAAGAAAAATTTCATATTTATTATAATTGAATATATATTATAACATGAATATCTCAAACTTATAACTTATAACTTGAATATATCAAAACCAGTTTTTTACAAAATATTCTTTGCTATTTTTAATACGAATTTTGTGGGTTATATCACTACAATATAAATCATGTTATTTCAAAATTTTCCATCCAACACAAGTATTATTGACTATTTTATACGCGTTCAAAAATATATCATAAAATGCATCATATAATTTTGTAACGACATGAATTTCCTCATTATCAATAATTCCAACATGTATTTTATAAAATAACGGACCATCCTCAGATGGTACGGTTACAAAATTATTGATAGTGATGTTATTTCTATCCATGTTCAACTTTTCAATGATATTATACGAAGTACAATTCATTATATTCTCTGAAAATTTTGTATAGAAAAATAATAATTCAGCTACATTTGATCTTGTTGAAATTTCCACTGAGTCGGGGTCAAAGTGAGGAAAAGGGGAGTCTTTTTCTTTCATAAAACGATAATTTAAACGCAGTTGGTGTTTTAATGCAATTGTTCGACATTTATTCACACGATTTAATGATGTTTTGGATGGCATTTTTGCTTCACGATGTTTACGTTCATATCTTATTGATGACATACTGAAAAACGGTCCAGAAATTTAAAATACAGTGGTATAATGAATTAAAAAATGATGTTTTAGTTTTAGACAATTTGGATATAAACTTGTTACTAACTGTAAGTAATCATGAACAGGTGTTCGGAAAATAGAATCGACATTCTAATTCAAATGTTTGCTCATTGATAATTCTACAATTTTTTGTAATTGTAGAATCAAATCCTATTGTTCTACATCATACGGGACTGCATGATGAATAATTGATGATTTGATCCTGAAACATAATACAATAGATGAATTATAAAAAATTATTTCATAGTATTGGCGAATAATTCAGCTTAAATTTATGTCTTACTTCAATTTTGCGAGGATATTGGTATCTCCATGAACTTGAACACCACGATAAGCTATGTCAATTTCTTTTTGGACCATAATGCTAATAATAATTCCCATCAGCACTATTATTCAAAGTCACATAAATTGTCTGAAATAATGTGCAATATTCATTATTAATTATTTGTGCGACTCATCATTAAATTAATAAAATATATAAATATAAATTCCACATTAAATTTACTTACGTTACTTTGTTGGTCAATGGTGAAGCCTTCTCCGTCCTATATAATAAAAAAAGATTTTCAATTATGCATTGAAATTAATTTTAATATGTTTTTTTTTGTTCCTATGATCTAATTGAATAATAAAGTAACTATAAATAAAAAAAAAAAGCTTCATGCATTACCGTCGACAAATCGTCCATGATTTCCACAAGAAGAACAGAATCGTCAAGATAATCCATGACCAAATTTGAACAATTGAGACATGAAATGCAAATAAAAGAAGAATCATCAAGAATGAATAAACAGGAATGAGCTTATATATTCGAGACAAAATGTATGAATGCAAGTAATTATTATATTTAAAATGTGCATATCAACATTTACATAATTTAAATGTTGAAACATGCTATCGAAAAAAAAATCTATTGTGAATCATGAAGAAATAAAAAAAAAAATTTTTTACACCACATAACAAAATTCAGGTTAGGAGAAAAAAAGATGCGAATGACAAGGGAAGAGAAAGTGATCGTATCTGATAATGCGGACATAAATCGATATTAATATTATTTATAATGATTTTCTGCTGCCACATGAAGCATAGAGAACTAAGCATTAAATGCACTTACCTTTCTAAAATTCCAAATAATATTTGATAATGATGTTGACACACAAATTATTTTCAATTTTTAACAAAAAAATATTGACTTAACTGATGTTTAACACACGTTAATGAATAATGGCGTTCCTTTGTACCTACGTACTCCAGCGCCTTTTTTTGTTTTTACGACATGAACCGAAAATTATCGAAGAAAACCGATTACTGGTCCAATTGCATTGAAAATTTTACAATGCAGTCCTGTAAAATTTGTTGAAGTTCAACATATTTTGTCCACAGCGCCCCCAATCGAATGAAATAAGTCCCTTGCAGTATAGTAGAATGTACCCAAATGCTTCACAATTTTTGTAAAGCACATCATAAATTTTCCCTTTTGGTGATGAAATACTACATGAAAATCATGCATTTTTTGTTATGTCAGAAATTTTACTCTACAGTATAGTAAAATTTCTTATATTGAATTTCAATTTCTTTTAGATTTCTTTCAAAAATTTCCACACAATAATGTATTATTCCTTAGAATATTGAGTTGTCCGTTCAGTACCTAAACGTTTTATGTAATTTTTACTAGAAAATTTTCTCCGTGTATGAATTACGAATTTGACTTGTTATAACTTTTTAGGGACAACGTATAGGAGAGAAATAAAGATAGTATTTTCCACTAATAGGGTATGGTGCTCTCGGTTGAGCTCATTATCAATGCTATAGGCCGTCGCGTTTTTGAGATATGACGATCCCAGGCCTCATGAATTACATCTTCGCGGGAACAAAAAACGACACTGCCGTACCTGTCAGATTTTTGATGTGTAAACATCTATGCTATCGGTCTACGGTACGACCTTCATGTGAAATTGAGCGTCGGACGTGAGTCACACCTTGGTGTGACTGCGGTCATGTATGCGTGAGGCTTAATGCGCATTCTTTCCGCGTATCACTTGTATCTCCCATCACTCGAATTCGCACACACACACCTCGTTCAATAGCTACAATTTTACACATCTTCCGTAAGTACGATAGCACTCAATATTTTTTATTCAACGTACTTATTCTGCTCATATGATCATTTATACAATAAAATATATGTCATATATATTCCCGAGTCGAGATTTTCAACTTTCGCTCACCTTCTTCAACTTCCATTTTTGTTTACTTAATCATTAAATGAATTTTTCTGTTCAAATCCGCCTGATATGAAATACATGTGTTTTCAACTTACTTTCAACTTCAAATTATGCCGTTTTTGCACGGAATGCATCGTTTGAAGTTGAAAGTAAGTTGAAACCATATGTCTTTTATACCTGGAGGATTTTATTGTTAGGGTTCAATCGATGTTTATGAATGTACCTTTCCTCTTTACCTGCATATATATATATATATATATATATATATATATATATATATATATATATATATAATAATTTTGCAGTTCCTACTATACTATTCCACACAGGAGAGGGGATACAGACTGCATGCGACGTATATTGAGATAGAAAAAAAAAATTTCCGGCACATATCTGATCAATATTCTCTAATATTCATCTTCAATTATGTACAAAGTTTATGACACATGCAATGACATTTAGTTTATTTTATATCGAACAGAGAAATCATATGGTTATTTGAATCAACTTAATACTGAATCAAAGCTGAAAAATAGAAAATATAAATTAAATTTGAGGTAACGGCAGCGGGACTCGAACCTGGGACCTTTGGAATCGGAAACGTGAACGCACTGCATGAGCCACTAGTTACTCTTGTTGGTATTATATTTATTTCCCATAACTTTTTTTTGTTGATTTATTTATTGATTTTTAAATTTTCTTTTCTTATTGAAAATTTTCAGGTGAATGAAAAACATATTTGTACATGAATAGAAATTTTATATATTTTAATTTTAATTATGACTTACAAAAAATATCATAATGAATGGAAAAAAAATAAAATGAAATATAAAAAATATGATTGAATAAAATTAAAATCGAATTTAAAAAAAATACAGCGAAGTGAAATGAATAATAATGAGAAAACAAATAAATGAGATGATTGAAATATAAAATAAAATAATTGAAATATAGAATGAAATATAATATAATATGCAAAAATAATAAAAAAAATGAAATTTCAAAATGAATATTGTATTCTCGGCAACCTGTAATGGGTGTCAAAGGACCATGTGCTCTATCTTTGTTTATGCCAGACTTCATTTTAGGGACAGGAATCGACCGTATGCATGGTGTCGATATAGGTATTACAAAAAAATTGTTGACATTTTGGTTTCATCCCAATTATAATATGTTCTCTTTCTCATTAATACCCGTTACATATGTTTATTGATCAACGGTTGAAAGCAATCAAACCACCGAAATTTGTCCATCGCTTGCCGCGTTCTGTTGATGATTCGCTCCATTGGAAGTCATCAGAATTGAGACTGTGGCTTTTTTATTATTCGATTCCTATTTTATCAAACATAATCCGACCTGATTTTTTCAATCATTATTTACATTTAGTACTTGGTGTTTCTATATTGAGCTTAGATAGTATTCCTATTGGTATGGTGGAAAAAGCAGATGATTTACTGCATTATTTTGTCGAGAATTTCGGATTGTTATATGGATTACAATTTTGTTCCATATATATACATCAATTCATACATTCAACAACATGTGTAAAAAATATAGGTCCATTATGGGCATATACGTGTTATCCATTTGAAGATTTGAATGGCCGTTTACTTGACCTTGTTCATGGTACATGGCACATCGATACCCAAATTACAACTGCTTTTTTTCAATTCATAAAAATGCGAAAAAAATTAGATGAATTACCCAATAGTAGAATAAAACAATTTGGTACCTTTAGGAAACGTCAGGTACAGCTTCATGAGAAATTATTTGACCATTGTTTTAGCGTTGGAGTTTATAATGAAGTACATGCTCAAACTTTTGTAGATAATATTCAAGAAATAATTGAACAATCAGAATTTCATATTAATGATATAAAAATATATTTGCGCTTATTGAAAAATAACGAATTATATATTGCAGAATACAATTGTAGGGATTTGAAGACAAAATCGTCATTTGTTGAATTCAAAAATAATAATGACAGATACATTGGTTCTGTGTTATATTTCATTAAAACTAATAATAATTGTATTTGTGTTGATGATTGTGATTGTGATTCAGCAATACATTATGCAGTTATTCGTGAATATTCAGCTGGAAGGGTTTTCACTATTAGCATCAATAATATCCAAATCCAATTGCCTTGGTTATATAAATGTTGTGACACCGGCGAAACAATATTAATACCAATCAAACAATCATTATCCATATGTATATATATGATGATTGACGAACATATATATTGTGATGTTGGTCCTATCGTATTCGAATTAGATTTATAATAATGAGGTTAGGATGTCATCGAATATATTCGTTTATCTTAACATAGGCATTACAGGGGAAATACACAATTTGAACTGAAAAATATTAACAAAAGGGGGAATTGGGATGCCACTTGATTTATTTAAAATCAAAAAAATAATTTAAACCGGGAAAAGCTAGAACAGAAAAAATTACAAACACAAAAATAATATATATGGGACTATGGATTCTTCCAGGTCGTGAATAATGACTGAATCAACACTAGAAATAAATGTCACATCAAAACCAGTTATTTTAAAATATGAAAACAATTGGATATTATTTATTATTTATAGAAAATTGAATCTGAACTTTAAAAAAAACTAACGCTATTGTTTTACAATATGATTCACAAATATTTGCTTTTTATTGAATATTGATTTTGTGGATTCATCTCAAAATTCAATTCTTACTTTCAAATCTCATTTTATTTTATGACCTGATATCTTCTGAATATTCGGTAAATTATGGTAATTTGTTTCTTTCGAATTTTCAATTGATGATATTATTACTCAGTCGATAACTATTCTTTCCCTTTATTTTCCCACTAAATATTTCCTTTTTCTTTATCGATTACCATTAATTTATATTTCTATCTGATCATTCAATAATTCTCTCATAAACCAATAATTTATTTATTTGTTGATAATTTTCGAAGATTATTTTTTGTTTTATATTTATCTCAAAATCCAATAATTTACCATAAATCACTTTCTGATATTTATTAATCAATATTCAATTATTCATTATGTAATTTGTTGATAATTGTCAAAGATTTATTTTATTTCATCTCTGTTCCAAATTTCAATAGTTTATTATGAATCTATTCCTATTATTTGTTTATTAATTCCTTATTATACATTAATTAACTTTTTTGTTATTTATCAATTAATTTTTTGTTTATTTATTTATTAATTCTTTCATTATTCATTTATTAATTCTTTTATTATTTATTTATTAATACCGTAAATGGGTTGGATAATGAAAATAAAAATAATAGAAATTGAAATTATTATGGCACACAATGAATATTGGGTGATGACGTCACAATACAAATGACGCTATGAACATAAAAATCTTTTATGAAAAGTTACTGAATTATTTTATTACTTTTTTTTATGTAATTGAATTTATAGGATTTCACGGAAAAATTATTTAATGAATCTAATCGAATTTAAATAGGGGATTTTTTACCGTAAGGGGTAACAATAATTGGAATACATAAAATATTAATTAATTATAATCGCAAAAAATATATTACTAAACGACGCTATAATGTGAATTTGGCGGCAAGGCGGCGACACAAGATGGTTGCCGAAACGTGCTGAGCGGCGTGGTTCAGTAGCGGCAATACTTCTTCAAAATAATACTTTATTTCGAGACTTACTTTATGTCTATTGAATTCGTTGTAATATGAATGTATGTGTTTGATGGATCGGCTGTTGGTAGTTAGATGGGTGAAATCAGCAGTACTTCGATGACGATGTTGATACAAAACGTTGATGATATTGCGACTTGCTGGCAGCGTAATTCTGGGGTGACGCTTCGTCTCGCTGTGTAGACACCTTCTTCTATTCACTTTTATTCACTCTCTTAATCTCAATTTTCTTCACTTTAAATGTTCTGCTTTTTTCTATTTATCTTTAATTCACAATTCTATCTTTAATACATATATTATATATCTTATTTCACTTTCAATTTTATTAATTTTCTTTACACTGATGCCTTAGGTCTAGCCTATACACTTCCTGTCCTGGGAATAGCGTGATCTAATGTACATCTAATGCATGTAGGCGTGCATGCGTTAACCGGCATGCGCCTTCATATACAAATGTTTTCATCTCTCTTACACTCGCATGATGCCTTCGCGCCTTCATAACTCTCATCGATTGGTCCTCGATGATCGATCTATGCGCCACCATGTAAGCTACTGACCCGCCTCCTATGTGCCTCTATACCGAAGTTTTAGTTACTAAGGGGAGTGGAGGCAATATTTGAATTCACCACATTACCCCTATGGTAACCTCCAACTGATGGATCACTCCATCACAATATATATATATATATATATATTGGAACTATTTTAAATGTAAAAGAATCAGAATAAGTAATATTTCATTTGTAAAATAAATTGTCAATAAAAATAGCAATAATTATTATAACATAGAATAAAAATATATATTATGAAAACAAAAAACCTTTGACAATAATTCGTGCAATCATTGTTGAAAAAATATTTTTATAAACATTAATTTTCAATTTATAGAGAAAATTTATCAACAAAAAAATAATAATTTATTAACTGTATATATATATATATATAATATACATGTATACATATATATAATGCCCACTGCTTCACTGCTGACCCAACAGTGTAGTAGTGGGGGTTAGTTGGGTACATTAGCAGTGGGGATAGCTTACATGGAACAATTTCACAACGAGTAATAAACTTTATTGCTTGTACGTTGAATATGTTGAAGAAGTTGAAAAAAGTTGAAAATAAGTTGAAATTTGGGTCGATAATCCGCAAAAACGAAAGAAATATGTTGAAGAAGGTGAGCGTAAGTTGAAAATTTTGACTCGGGTTCATATGGAAAATAAATAGTCAGGAGGAATAAAGGAAATAAAAATAATCGTTCATGATAGAACTTTATTTCGTATACATCTCATTCATACATTTCGTTATTTTTCATTCACTATCCACTAATTTTATTCATTTTCATCCAGAATATATAAATTAACACATAAATGCATGAGCTTCTCTCAGATGAATATGAGGTTCTAGAATGATGAAAGAAAAGAAGATTCATATAATTTCATTTTGTATTATGAATTGAAGAAGATACAGAAAATTAATAACATATGGATTGAGGACATATAAGAAAGCAATTGTGGGATCGAAAATGAGCTAATATTAACAAAAAGAATGGAAAAAATTATGGATGAACATTGGATTGGTAATTCATATCACTTTATTATCATCATCGCCATCATTGTTGCGTAGGTCCCGAAGAATCCCGCACTCACGCAGAATGTTTCGGATTCCATTGGCGCATGTCTGAACCGCTGATTTCTCTGGCTCAGTGAGTTTCTGTCTCAATGCATGATACACGCCTCCTCTTCCAAGGACACAAGGTACCGACATGTAAAGGTCCTTATCAGTATCGTGACTGCAACTCTGATGATGGAATGAGGTAACGCAAATCATGATGATAATGAATGATGAAAAGTTAAATAAACCAATAAATTAGTGGAATCAATCAAGGTTCATGATTATTGAATTTTCATATAGAATTCTATGTACTGAAATGCTTCACTTAATTGGAAAAAGTGAAGTTTTTCTGTTTTATGTTGTTTTCTGATTCTTACATGGATGTATGTTGCAACTGGCAATACGACTTTAGTATTTCTTAATATAGCATCAAGAATTTCAACAGTGGATAAAGCAAGACACCAACAGCTTGGTTCCATTGCACCCATTTCATCGCTTAACTTTGACTCTATTCCGTTCACGGCGTTCATCAGCTCATACCACTTTTCAGGATCATTCTTCCTACCTATCTTTGGATTTATCTCACATAATTTCGTTCCAGCAACATGTGTATTCGACCAAATTGGAACTACATACGACATTCAACATGACAAAATTATAATTGGAACAAAAGAAAACCTGGTAGATATACAAATGGGTCAACTTAAATGTATTTAATAATAACTTTTATTATTCCTCAATCATTATTTTCGATTGATTATTTTTTCAACTAACCGGAAGTATCACCATGCGTTCCAAGGACCATACAACTGATTGAAGAGTTGGCGATACCCATTTTTTGTGCAATGTGATACTGAAGTCTCACCGTATCAACAAGTGTACCAGTTCCGATCACACGACTCGATGGAAAATTTGATAATTTCCACGAAATATAAGTCATAATTTCAATTGGTCGAGTTGTAATTAATAATACTGCACGACATGCAAATTTCGCAATTGTCGGTATTACTTTGCGAAATATCTTTAAATTGTGTTGGATATTTGGTTTTTTACCAGGTCTTGGTTCACCAATGGTGATGATCACTACTGCTGATTCTTTCACCATAGTTAGGTCTGAAAAATTCAAGACGCACACAAGAAAACATGACTAGGCAAATACCTGTATTGCTCATATGAAATGAATATGATTTGAAACTTGATGAATATGCGAGGAAATGCAAGATATTCTAAGCACTTTTCTCAACAGGATATTTGAAGAAGCTGTTAAGAATGAATAGCATTGTTCTAGGAAATCCACAAATGTTTCTCTTACAATTCATTTTGAATACATCCCACATGAGCGGTGACAGTATTATGAGTTGTAAAACAATACCAATGGAGTTGTGACACTGTTGTCGCTCATGTGCGATATGCTTCAAGCATAAATCTTGAAGAGTTAATTTCTATCAATGTCACCTCCATCATGAATTCTCAATAATTTCGGAATACAATGTATAATGTCCATGATTGAAATGTAAAAAGGAATGCTACACTCGTACATTTTTTTTTCCAGAATAGAGAATGAATTCTTGGAATTTCCAAGGTGATGTAGAAATGTGACTATACAAATAAATTCTCTCAATCCTCAATTTTTGTAAGAGAAAATAAAATATTCATGAACAGTAACGTTTGTCGTGATATTTGATAACATGATAGTGTATCGTGAGACATTGGTTACTAGGAGAACGTACTAGCCAGAGGGAGAGGGATGAAAAAAGAAAAACGGGATGTCAAGCCGTTTGACAATCGGATGACAATGTCAATTCACATACGAGCAGTAGTCGCTGTGGCGGATAACAGTGACATTTACAGTTGGAAGAATCATGTTCTGACTTCTGGTAACCCAACCGTTGGAAAACTATTGGGAACTATCAAATAACGATATGACATCTGGTGATATAAAATCCAACTATCAAAAAAAAATTATAGGATTGCCGATACAGATAAGAGTAGTTTGAAAGATTCTTTATCATAAAGATAGGTATTCTTGAGTTTATAAATTTATCAACGCCCATGAAATCAAAGAGTCAGTGCATACGTCAAGGAACTAAAAGTTTTCGGTTAAGATAGGAATGCGGAATATAGAGAAATAAATGCGAATTAACAAGATGGAACGAATAGTGAAATGGTAGTCAGTTGAGTGACCCTATAATTTCGATTACAATTCGACTCCGTATAAGAATACCGTGAACAAAATATTTCATAATTCAATTTTATCAGATAGGAGGAGGTTGAGTATGTGAAGGGAAAAAGAATTCATGAAAGTTTTGGAAAAACTGTTTTCGGATTCAGTGACATCAGAAATGTTACAAAATAACAATATTCAGGGAAGTGGAATTTCAGAACAATAAAAATATTTTCTCATCTACAGTACAATAAAAAGGAGTAAAAAAAAATGAAAAAGCAAAATGAAATCTAATTCAATCCTATCCGAAAGATATATCATATAATTGTTGGGGATGAAAACAAAGGGAATGAGGAGGAAGATTTATGGAAGAATAATTTCGTCAATTACTAAATTAGCTCTAGTGATCAAACCACATATTAGACCTGCATGATTCGAAGTACTTCTTATGTTTCGACATTTTCTCAGACCATACAAAACGAAAAAAATTATAGGTTGAGGAAACTTGGGGATATTCTAGTTTAGGCTGAGAGATGAAACTCTCATTTCCTCATATAACTGTAATTTCCATAAAAAAAGAATGTCTGAACCTGATGAAACATATTGATTACAGTAGTTCAATATGTCCAAAATATTTTCACAGAACGGGGAGTATTCCAAGTCAGCTACTGGAAAGATCAACATACTCATTTCTCCCGATATTTCATGTTCTCATTCACTGTCATTTATCGTCAAGCTGTATGTGGCCCCGAGTGATCTGAAGTTCTTCATTCGACAGAATATCGATTCAAAGATGCTGGATTACGGAATGATTGGATTCAAGCTACGTTTGAAATATTGGAGATGATACAAATTATGTGACTGTCGTTCTCAATCAAATCAAGCATTTGATCCGAATGAATCACGACCCCGAATCTTCTCATCATAATAGTTAATGTCAGAAAATAGCAATTGTAGAAACAGTCAAATTCAAAATAAAAACAGTTATTCCTCATCCACAGCATGATGAATAATCAACAAGCCTCACTTCATGGTCTCGAGATTGCTCACTGAGCAAAGCTATAGGGCTTTGGGTAGAATTTTCGTGAGGTTTTCGAGTCGTCATCCGGTTCAACCAAAAGTGAACAAATACTGAAGATAATTATTCCCCATAATGAAATTGCGCATTGATCAAGAACATAACATTGAGAAAATATTGATTTGTTCTTAGGATATCAGTGAAAAACTGATTTTTAGTAATTCAGAATTTCCAGTGAAACCGGATGTGGCATCAGTCTCAACAACAATAGGGATCGTCCCATCTTTATGTCAAATAGAAAAAAAAAATATTTGTTTATATCTTGGATAGTTTTTGTTATCGTGTACACAGGAGACCAGACGGACAGTTGCAGACTATAACTCCTCCGTTGATAGCCCAGCAGTGCACGGGCTATATGAATGAGCGAACTAAAAAAGATGAAAGAAATGAAAGTTATGGTAAATATTGAACATATTTTTTTGAATGTATCATTTTCAGGGATGACTTGATCGTGGTGGAAGGTGAAGAATTAGGAAACATGTGGCAAGTGTCAAGTGTTGGAGACATGTTCGTTTTTGAAAGTACGAGGTTGAAAAACGAGGAAAGAAACCGTAGGCGAAAAATTGTGAAGTGTTCTTCAGTTCACTAGGAAAACGAAAGCATGATGATTTTGAAATGGTAGAAGGAAATCCGAATTTTATACATCCCAGCAAATCTGAGGTTTAATATGAATTATTGGAAATTTCCCCGAATGTTGTTTCGCAGTTGCTGTTCATAAATTGATTGATATGAAATTATTTTGGAAAAAAAAAGGAGTTGAATTGATCTGTAATTCATGTGAGTACCATCCGTTCATGAATTCCTGCAATCGTATCATTAGAATATGAAGAAACAAGCTGTATTATACGGTTATCCAATTTACTAGTTGAACTACGACTCAATAAACCATATACGACAAAAATCGGTATGACATGATATAATGCGTATAAAAATGAATGGGTTGACGAAAAACGAAAAAAAATATATATATATATACATATATATATCTATATATCGTAAATATGTCTAAAATATGAAGTTCTTGCTGTTCACATGATGTCTATTTGAATAATTAGACGGTAAAATATCGTCCCCATCCTCCTGCCGTTTCATCCAAATACGTACACGATTTGCGTTCAATCAGTTTCATCAAAAAACGTTCACTTCCGGTTCCATCGGTGGTGCAGTTTTGTACGTAAAAATAAGTAGCCTCCATATTTATGAATTTCGACCGTCAAGAAAGAAATCAAGCACAAAAACGCCTCGTTTCGAACGTAATTTGTGGAATATTGTCGACTCTCGACATTGTCTCGACAAGTCCATGTATTTTACATAGCCGATGAGTCGAAAAAAATTTCAAAGTGAAGAAAAAGCCAAAATAGCTATTTTCAATGCACTGATACACAATTGATCAAATGAAAGAATTTGAATAAATATTGATCCATTCTCGAGATAGGCTTCTCAAGATATTTGCCATCTCTAGTCTGACTAGGAGTGTGATTGTGCTTCAACTACGATGGGGACCCTTATTTTTTGGTACTGAATACAAATTTTAAAATTTTAGAATTATCTTCATCCATTTATGAGTTATCGTGTATACGATCGGCCGCACGGACACGTGCAGAATATAAGTCCTCTATCAATACTCCGTCACAAAGGCTACGTGAATGAGTGAATTAAATACTGATATCTTCCGAAATGGAGAAGTACATGAAAAATATGATCAACAAAGATGAAATTCTCGATAATTTTCATGAATGAACGAGAAAAATATGCGAATTGTCTTGCATCTTTGAGTCTAAAGATGAAAGTAAATATATATGACGAGTGACATAAATAATGAAAAAACTGCGGAACACGTAAATATTCATGAAAGGGAAATAAAATGTGAAAATTTCGAAAAACTTCTTACCCGCAGTACCAGTAACCAATGGATTACCCAAGAAAATACCAGCATGCCGGATGTCCGCAGCTTCAGCTTCTGCTCGAAGTGCATTCTTGTCAATCAAACAGACCTCGCTCGCCATTTTCTGTGAAATTTTATCGACAAATCATTAACAATATCACATACAACTAAGTATCTTCATTTTTTTTTTCGCAGTCTCGGAAATGAAAAATACGAGAATGATGAAGGAGGAAGTGAACTAGAATAAACAAATGAGAAGAGAAAAAAATAAAGATCATGCTACCCTTATAAGAACTGCCATAGCACAAGCCACGCCAACATTTCCTGTGCCAACAATTGACACTTTAACGGGATAAGAATAAGTATCACATGGACTCAACTGTGTCGTTATCAGAGCGTTCTTTGTTGTCGTTGTAATAGGGTGTCCAAACTGGACCGTATGTGAATGAAGAAAGAAGGGAAAAAAAAGTTTTTTCAATCATCAAAACAATTATTATTAGTTTCGTTTGAAAATGAAGGTAAAGATTTTTTCTTTTTTTACTATATTCGACGCTTCGACAACGTCCTTCGGCACTTGTGTCTCACAGTTATCATTATTCTTGTTCATTGTCAAATATCTGGGTGAACAGAAAAAAGAAAAGCAATATGAAAATAAGAACACTATAATAATAAAACTTGATGACGTGTATATATGTTTGATCTAAACATGGCTATGTGTACATATAATATCATTTGATTCATTTGATTTGGACATTTATTGACACATGGTTTCGGAAATGGAATGAAAAGAAGTATGTTTGGAATAATACAAAAAAATTATCCAAGAACTAAAATAATGATAAAGCCCGTTACTGGCATTGAACCTCCCCGTAATGGTTACCCAGCCTTTCAGCGGGTATACATGGTGCAAATCATACCATAACAATCGTGAATGTTTATTTGATATCCTTTCTGCATACGGTATATGAAGAAAATTATTGTCAACGCATAAACGATATATAACCTCTTAATGTGAAATTGAAAGAAGAAAAAAAACAAAAACAATCGTTATGTTATTTCATAAAAGACGACTTCAAATGATTAAATTTACTGCTTCTTTCCTTTACCTTCTATTATTTTTTCGAGAAATATACCTTGGGCTCGTATCTGGTGTTGAGCCAATATAACAAACTCTGTATTATTGCTTCTTGCGATTTCGAATGTAGTCTTATCTCTCACATTCCATTCTTGCACAATCGAAGATTCTCCGTGAGATTCATTCCTATCGTTTCAACGAAACCCCAAATCAATTCAGAGTTAAGGCGAAACTGGAGTCAGCTTTTTTACCGACGGAATTTCCAAATCGTAGTTTTCATTTTTCACCCTTTTTCCTTGCATTAAATGAAAAATCCTTTTACAGAATTGAAGTAGACACCCGTAAAAAGTGCGCTAAAGAGCGATTTTGGCGAAAATCGAAAAAAAATTACAAAATTACAGATTTTTTACCACCGCGTGACGTCACTCGAAGTAGGAATTCTTTATATAAGACGATTTACTGCAGATATTGAAAAAAACGCTTCGTAGCGCATCTTCCGTTATATGTGTGAGTATAAATGAATTCACAAAAATCAAATTTAGCATTATATGCCAACGAATAGTTACCATGAAAATTTTGCATACATGTGTGTGTAAAATGACGTCATTTCAGCAAAACAGAGCCGAAATTTAGTTGCTGGGTATTTTGATAGATGGCAATGCGATCGATTGAATTATAAAATCCCTATCCTAGGGAAATCATGGGAATCGCTCAATTTATGAAACGTTAGGGCTATACGCAGCCAAAATCATTACGGTGTTGGGTACACTTACTATCCAAATCTAAAATGTGGATTACCTCATTCAACTAGATATTACTTCGCTATGAAAATATGATATTGTGCATTAGAATTTGAATGCTATTACATTCGCAAACCAACAAATATAATGTTTGAAAGGCGCTTTCTTATTCCTTGCATTGATTATAAACAATATTATAATCATTTTTAATTCATTTAACAATCATAGTATATGATTTTTTTTAAATTTCTACATACAGTTGGTTGAAAAAAAACATGTATGAAAATCTATGAATCAAAAAAATTATAAGTTGATGTACTAAAAGTAATTGAATTGATAAACTCGGAACATAAGTAGCGTACGCCATAAAGAATTCATTATAATCACTATTATTCATTTGATAAATATTTCCTATAGAAATAATAAAAGGTATAATGAACATCAGATAAAATTAGTTGGGGTAAAATTGTCATTATAATAAATGGTAATGATTAACAAATTAACCGAAATTATTTTTATACTCATAAACTTTAACAAAAATAAACGAAATTCAATTTTTGTGGAAATATTCAAAATGTGGTCGAAGTGTCGTCATATGACCACATTTGGTGCTGAAATAAGTGTCAAGCGATACTCATGTATATAATATCAATATGTCATAAATATTGAACGAGACTATGATAATTTTTATGAGGATAAACGCAAATGTTCATCCATCAATTCTTACTATCATACTTACATACATTCATACGTACGGATATACATACCTGCGTACAGATATATATATATATATATATATATAAATATGTACATTTTTTTGTTTGTTCAGCATTAGGGGGCGTGTTATGACGATTTTCGAGTGCCCCTCTAAAACACACACAAAGAAAGAAAGAAAGAAAGACAGATAGAAAGAAAGAAAGAAAGATAGAAAGATAGAAAAAAACAAAGAAGCAAAGAAACATCAGGAGGAAGAAGGAAAGAATGAAATAAACTTATATCAATGGAAAAATGTTCACAACAAAGAAAAATGAAACCAACAACAACAACAACAACAACAACAATAACAACAACAACAACAACAACGACAACAACAACAACAACAATAACAATTACAATAATAATAATAATTTGTTCTTCAAACTTTATTATATTTTTATGTATTTTGGTGTTATCATGTATCCTGGTGTTGTGCCCTTGTGGGCGTATTGCGTTGCATAAACGTTCCCATATGAAAAAAGGATGCGCACAATAATGAAATTTATGTGTACGAATGATAATTGGAGAAATATATAAAGAATCGAATGAAATTATTATTTTACGTTTTTCTATTTTACATATTTCTCCGATTATTTTTCACGCACTTTAATTATATTATCGTGCACGTTCCCATATGTTTAAATGTATTTATCCAATTACTCTTCATAAGAATCTTATTTTCATTCATAATTATATATTCTATATTTTCTAATATCTTTATGAACATATAATAAATTTAAATGTTCAAATAAGAATAAGGAAAAAAAAATATGAATTAAAAATTACAAAAAATTCACAAAATTGAAAATTAAATATTTCAGTGTACGACCAATATTTATGTATATTTATTCCTATTGATATTAATGAAGAAGAATTCTTTTTAATTTTAATAGAAATGAAATATATAAAATTTTGCGTTTGGATAAAATTATGAATATTTTACTTATTTACAAATTCAAGTTTGAGAAACATTTTATTCAAAAACTATTCAAAATTTGATTCAATCAAAAATTGTCAAATATATATCCTAAATAGATTTTATTGAAAAAACAAAAAAACCAATTGTTAATGTTCTTCCCCATTAGTATTCTAATATCAGTGTCAAAACAAAAAAAAAGCAATGACCATCACATCTGAAAAGGAGTAATACCAAAGCTTAACAAAATACTATCAGTTTCATCTGAAAAAATCCATAGATAACTTCATCGATTATCGGAGCATGTAAAACCGGTCGATGCGGGTTAATTCTTTTCAATACCGTCTTACCGCGCAGCCCAACGTACTCCATCCTTTGTCGCCTGAGTATTCAACAGGAGGACCCACCTCGTTCCCCCACTCCGCGTATCACGATGCACTTAGTAGGCGTGGCGATATATGTCTCTCATATGTGTGTGATATAGCAAATATCAACATGTGCATCTCCTGCTCGCACCTAACATTCATGCGTCTGTAAAACAAGTCATACAACGACAAAAACACAAGAAAATGTATACATTGTCCTAATGACCATCATCGACTGTTTCTTTTTCTATTCGAACATTAAACATGAATCTAGAAAAAAAAAACAGATTATTCGGTGGTGAAAGTCGAACCCGGAGTCTACGGATCGAACTTTTAGAGACTGACATATTACCCAATGTGCTATTTATGCATATATTCATATCAGGATATATAGTAAATAATAAAAGGCATCATTATATCACCTTATAAATTTAAAATTTTTTTTGTGCATAAACACACATACATACATTGTCAGCGGATCCAAGATATTTTAAATTTGAAACCTACCACAGACCAAAAATCTTATCGTTTATGCGTAATGTTGAATTTTGATTATTCATAATATACGAGAAATATATGATATGTAATATACAGATTTGTAATACATATCCATGAGTGTAATTCTCCATCGTATATACATTTATTATTGATAAATCATGTATATATTCAAAAAATATTCGAGATAATTTGGACGGGGTATCCTAAATTTCCTTCAAAGGGAATTACTCTTTCGAAAGGGAAGAATAAAAAATGAGCGAGAAGTACAGAAACAAGCTCTGAGGTAGGGCGAATATTACAACCCCGGTAATTTTTCTGATTTTACATTATCCGTTCTGTCTCGATGATGTTCTCAACAATCGTTCCGTTGTTTTGCATGTTTGAGAAAATACTTCAAATCCGTTGCATCCAGTATACCGTTCAGTTGCGGGAAATATTGAATGAAGCGTGAAAAAAACAAACAATTGGGTAGAGTGCTCTCAGGATTAGTAGCGCCGAATTACTCATCATTTCATGCGTATATATTGGGCATATTGGATTTGAGCGATTGATTTATTTCATCAAGCTCAGAAATCGGATGGAAATTACAATCATGAGTGGAAATAAACGTATAGCTATCTTTCATCTATTCCAATATCATCAAATATTCCTGACCGATAGATTTGTCATTATGCATGATTATAGGTAATGCTAGGACGAACTAAAATTGCTCTGGATCATCTAGATATGTATTTCAGTCACAAATTCCAATCGAATAATCGACACAATTATCACGCGATCGTCATTCATCCCGCTTACCATAATAGAGTTTAATTGATACAATTATAAATAGTAAAATGTTTTTTATACAATTATTGCTTCTTCTAAAGTCCTTATTGCTGTATGATTCGATCTTATTCGTATTTATTGCTCTTTCGGAAAGATTATACATCCGACTGGACGTCATAAAAGATCATGAAAAACAATAATAAAAGTCGCTCAGGGACTTTGCATTTGTTCACTTGTTCACTTATCTTAATTCACAATTATAATTATCACCAATATATTCATTATGATTGTATCTATAATATAGGTGGGGGGAAGGAAGGCGTACATAAATGTATGTCATATACATTTGAGCAGCGCGCTTCGGCTAACTCCGTACAGGAAACAAGAGCTAACAATCTATTTTTGGTAAAAAATACAAAATATATCATCATAAATGTGAATTTCACTCTTATGAAGGGTAATTGAGTAAGTATATTTATCCATGATAGGAAAGCGCATATACTGAAATTTATATGTATGAAAAATAATTGGGGAAATGTGTAAAATAGAAAAAAAAATTCTTTATCGCTTAACTTTATCATTCACAGAGTAGAAAAGACTAAAATTACAAAACAAAAAACAATATTTGCATTTCATTCATTATATATTTCCCCAATTTTATCATTTATACACATAAATGTTATCATTGGCGCTTTTTTATTTTATATGAATGTACTTATTCAATTACTCATTATGAGTATCATGATCAGATTCATATGTATAGTTTTTTTCATAATTAAAACATGTAAATAATAACTAATACTAATATATAAAATTGAATTGAGGAAAAGAATATATAAATAAGTTTGAATGTGATGGTTTTTATATCTGTATATATGTATTTATGTACATACACATATGAATTGCACATCCGTGAATCAACGAAACAGCGAGGATGATTTGCACCCATTTATCCACGCGTTACTATATCTATAGCGTTCCACAGTTTTCAATGTGGCAGTGGCACTTCACGTTAATTCAAATAATATCCACACAATATAATTTTTTTGATTTCCACTCATTCATTCATTCATTCTTGATTTTTAGAATGTTCTTAATTATAATTACTACCATTATACTTTTTTCTTATTGTTACGCGCTTTCCTATCATATATAGATGTATTTATTCAAATACTCTTTATAAGTAGCATATTTACATTAATAATCATTTAGTCTGAATTTTTCACAATTTTTGTAAATAGATGATAAATTTATATGTTTAAATGAGAATAGTGAACACAAAAATTTTTAATTAAAAATTTGAAAAATTAAAAAAAAATAATATTTGATATGTCAGCATATGACTACCAATTACATATATTTATTCACATTGATATTTATTCGAAAAAAAATTTTTTTATTCCAACAGAAAAAGATGTACAAATTTTGCGTTCGGATGTAATTATGAGTATTTATTTATGAATAAAATATTGAGAAACATTATTTTTTCATATTCATGTATTGATGATATTTAATAATATGATTCAAATCATTTCCATTGAAAAAACAAATAATCTATATGTTAATTTCAATTTTCTTTCGTCTTTTCAATATCAATGTCGATGTACCTCGATAATAACAAAACATTTCAAACGTCCCATTCCAAGTGGTGCAGGCATATATATTGATGGAATGAGACGAATTTTATGAAAGAAAAAAATTTCTTATATATTGAATAAAATACAAAAAAAAAATCATTGATTCGTCTTTTACATTATTGAATATAACCCTTTGAAGTATTATTGAAATTACCTAAATTCATGAATTTGTCAGATCAAAGGTGTTTAATTTATTTTTGTCGGCCATTTATAGGTGTGTGTAGGCAAAAACATATGATCCACGAAATTAGGTTGGTGAAACATGGTTTTACTGACAACTTTCCAGCCTATAAAAAAAATGAACAAAAATAATATGGTGTATTCACACGCGGAAGAAGTGAAACCTTCAACATCTGTACAATGCTAGATAGACAAGAGTGGGGAGGCTACGAAGCACCGCACAAAGAGGAGACGAAGATAATAGGAAACACTGTATATCTGTATTCTGTCTCATTCTCTCGCAGGCTAAATCCCATAGATGCATATGTTTGTCTCTTTTTAGTGTCGCTTTCTCGTTTCATGGAATTTCAAATCACAACGGTGCTAAAGAAGTTTTCAACACAAAATAAGAGTTGACATCGACATCGTTCAACATCGTTCAGCCTCGTAACAGTCGAAGAACGGAGACAGAAATAGATTCTTAGGTCTTGTCTATTCTACGAAGCTCGCCGAAGCGCGCTACTCGCATGTGCATGGTTGACATTTATGTACGTTACCCCCTCCATTCTTGTTACTTCCTGCAAGCATCTACAATTTATCATCACTGACCTATAGCAACTCAAAATTTTATTCTTGCATTGGTTCTAAATATTTGTTCATTTAAACAAAAAAAGAAAACGAATCCTATGGTCTATATGTAATGATAATGACTTGAAAAATTTATAAATCGCGACAAAAAAATATGAAAATCCGAAATATTTTTCAAAGTCTTGTATTGAAATTATTGTAGTTGTGCAAGTCATGAATTTGTCGTTGCTCATTTCAATTCACGAAAAAAAAATAACAGAAATTGTATTTGATGCAAAAAAGAATTGTATTGAAGGAAATAAATGACATATAGTATGTTGTAATTATAAATAATTGATATTATTGAGTCATGTTTCAATTTCCATCTAAAATATAATTATGTTCATTTTGTGTATAAGTCCATATATATCATGGGCATTGTTTGATGTACCACTTAAAAAACTTTTTTGAGTATATGAACATGTATATACATATACTGAACCATTAAATAATTTTGATTATATTATAGATATTTCATCATATAATTTTTCTATCTCATCAATTCATATCAAAATATGTATTAATGATATTCGTGAATATTACATATTTGGAAAATTGTCAAGTCTGTGTAAACTAAAACTCATGCGAGCAAGAAAGTTACAAACCACATATGCCATAATACAACCTTGCAACACAACTGAACAGAAAAAATGTTGAAACTCCAAGATAACTATATTCGTGACTTGAATGATGCAAACAAATGTATTCGGTTGTACATACTTTCAGAATTCCTATCCAAAATTCTTAGTTTTTTTGTTGAATCAATTTGAAAGTTACGTTTCCTTAGACATTTTTAAAATTTAAATTTCTTATAAATATCGTTTCATATGGCCAGATGGCGTTTCTCGCACCACCAGATCCCATTATATTTTGCTATTCAACAAAAAAAATTATTGTGAAATGAAATGAATATGATCAAATTCATTCAATTCATTGAACATTCGTCTATTCTTCATGTCACTCATATTAATTCTTCATTTCAATAATAATCACATTTTTTCATTGATTTATACAAAACTTTATGCATCTGAGAAGATGGCGGCTATCGCAGCCGCGTTCCGTCCGATAGCTAATTACTTGTCAATAGTTTTTTGCTTATACCAAGTTGGTACGATTTGAAATTTGTTTCACGACAATTTTATGGATAACTCGTTTTTAGCACTACCTGCATACCGACATTTTTAGTTCCTCTCAGATGAGGGCGTTTTCACGTCGGAGTTCGGCTATGACTCCAGTTTCGCCTTAACCGTGAAAATACAATTGAGTTTATGAATTTATATGACTACGCTATCCTACTAGTATGAAGTAAGGAGATAATGCAAGTTGGTCGATGTGAATACACAAATCAATTTTTTTTCAACATGATAAACAATTCATACATTCATGTCTTTATAAATATTTATTCATGTGCACTGTGGAAAATCGCTGTAATTTTACTGAAGTATTTATCACAAATGTTATCTGACCTTTATGAGCAAAATATAAATTTTCGATAAATTACTTGAATTATATGAAAATTTCCGGCTCTTATGAAAAATATGTGACTTTACATAATTTCTGTGAAAAAATACATGCATAGTTATTTTCCGGTAATTTTACCATGAATTCGAAGTAGAATCACCATAAATTCAACACGTTGAGTGCATCGCCAACCTTGCTATACTGTCCGCTCAGGCGGCAGCTTGTGAGCATTTGATGCCGAATGAAAACTAAACCGCGCAACACAGCACAACAGACGATTCTTTCTTTCACTATTCTTTTGTTTTTCGGATTGTGACAATGGTGCAACCAATGGTGCACATGTATACAATGTATAAACATAAGATAATGGAGTGGGGAATGCCAGAAAGACAAAAGAGTGAAGGCCAAGAAACGATCAAATCAAAAGATTCACTGCATCAGAGAGGATTTAGCCGATTTAAAAAGTTTTGTTACCCATCAACTAAAAATGTCGAGAAGACAAAGCGATAGTGACTCATTTAGTGAGCCATTCTTACCACGCAGACGTCAGCATGTAATACCATTTCCTTCTTCAGATAGTGACAGTTCATCCGATAGTTTACTTAGACACATTGAAATTAGTGCTTCAAAAGAGTGGTTTGATGCGAGGCAACCAACCAAACATTGAATTTTCCACAAATTCTCATGGTGCCAAACTCTCTGATAAAAAAGTGCAAAATTGTGAAAAAGTGGAAGATTTTTATGGCCGTTATGTCACGGATAAAATAATTGAACATATAAGTGAACAAACTAATATTTATGCCTCACAAAAAGGAATCGCTTTCAAACGTGTCGAAAACTGTGTGCCAACAGATGAAGACGAGATAAAGCGATTTTTTGGACTGATTATGTGGATGGGATCAGTAAAACTCCCATCTTTGAATTTGTTTTGGTCCTAGGATCCATTGTTTATTCTAACATTCCCGCGAAAAATAAGTAGAGACCGAATTCAAATCCTGTTGAGGATATTGCATTTTGCTGATAATGAAAAAGTGGATGCTTTCAACCGTCTCTCAAAAGTCGAATTTGTGTTACACGAATTGCATATAAATTTCAAAAAATAATATGATCCCGTCGAAATTTCATGCATCGACGAGTCGATAATACCATATCGTGGACGAATCATATTTAGACAGTACATGAAACAAAAGAGACACAAATATGAGATAAAAATATTCAAATTGTGCTGCGATAATCATTACACTTGTAACTTTCGCATTTACACCGGTAAATCATTGAAAAAGGAAAATATAACACCCACAAATGTTGTCATGAATTTACGTGAAAATATATTTGATGAAGGCCATACTTTATACACGGACAATTATTAAACTCATATCAAAAAATACGCATTTGGTTGGTACTCTTCGACCAGATCGCAAAGACAATCCGAGTGAAGTTGTGACTGCCAAACTGTGACGCGGAGAAGTCATTGTTCAAGAAAACAGTGAAAGAATTACGATTATGAAATGGAAAGATAAGAGGGATGTTCTAGTTCTTTCGACCAAGCATTCAGACGAAATGGAAAACGTAAAAACAAAAACGGGGATTCGCTGTAAACCAAAAATTATTATTGATTATAATAAGGGGAAAACGGAGATTGATCTGTCTGATCAAATGTGTGCTTACAGCAGTTCACTTAGAAGATCAATAAAATGGTACAGAAAACTAGTATTCGACCTTCTTTTGAATATTGCCGTTGTGAATGCATTACATATGTTCCAAAATGTAACAGGAAGGAAAATGTTAGTTACAAAATTCCGAAAATAATTAGTAGATGCTCTCACACGACATTCACACGAGCAAACTTTAATTAGGGCCGATACAAGTAGACGTATTTACAAATGTCAACAGAAGGGTGGGAAGGCTCATAAAGTTCGGAAATACTGTGCTGAATGTTACAGCACAAACACAAAAATGTTCAGACGCCAGTTAGCGAGGAGAATCACAAAGCAAATTGTTACATACTGTAATGTGTTCAAATCGCAGCCACATCTTTGCTCAAAATGTTTTAATAAACTTCACTGAATGTTGACATGAATTTTTATTAATTGTCTTCAATAATTTAACCTTTACAATGCCGGTTTCATGCACCGATGTCGACCAAACGAAAGTTCGACGTTAATCCCCATGATCCACGCCGTCCAAGGGAGAAGTCTACTGTCAGTCCCCAGGGACTGACGTAGCACTCAACGTGTTAATATAATTCTTTTCAATGCTGCACAATATGTTACTTTCAGTAATATATGTGAATTTAAGTATGAATCAATGAGAAATCTGGAATGACGTTTGTTCCAAATTTCAGAAATTGTAGTAAATTTTAACAAATATCGTGAAACTACATTCTGTAATTAATATGAACAGAAAAAATGTTGGCAGGTAAACTCACTCAATACTTTCTATCACGCATCAATGAATTCACGATTTAAAAATCATTTTACGTCTCATAATTTTATTAATCAAGCAATATCATATGAAGAGAGAATAAAAATCGCGCGCTGATTCTGTTGAGAACTCAATTCGCAGTTGTGGTTGAGCCATATATCGAATCTGAATGATTCAGAGCGATTTCAGTTTGTCGCAACGTTGCCTATAACCACTGAAAATTACAGAGCTATCAGGCAGAAATCCTCTATGATATGTGATGAATATAAAATAGTCAAACACTCCTCGATCAAAGCTTACAATCTCTCCCCATCATAGTCTTCATACATGTAAAATTTTGAAATAATTGGTGGACCGCTTTTGAATGGTAGAGGCATACACTGAGCATGATTGGACGAACGGATGCACAGACGAACGTTGCTTCGAAACTATAATTTTTAGATTCAGCATTGTTGTAAATGTCAGGAAACAGCGATCTCGGAGGAAGTCGATTTTCGAACAGATTCTATACTTCTTTATCACCGCATGATGGAACGTGGAAAAGAAATTGATGTCACTCGTCAATATGAGAATGATTCAAATGATGATTTTGATAATTTTTCGAATATTCATGATTTCGGTGATGGTGATGATGATAGTAAGAACGAATGTGATGGTGAATACATTCATACACGGAAGAAATTTTCTAGTAAAAATTACATAAAACATTTAGGTACTGAACGGACAACTCAATATCCTAAGGAATAATACATTATTGTGTGGAAATTTTCAAAAGAAATCTAAAAGAAATTCAAATCCAATATAAGAAATTTTACTATGCTGTAGGGTAAAATTTCTGACATAACAAAAAATGCATGATTTTCATGTAGTATTTCATTACTAAAAGGGAAAATTTATGATGTGTTTCACAAAAATTGTGAAGCATTTGGGTACATTTTACTATACTGCAAGGGACTGCATGGTGAAATTTTCAATGCAATTGAACCAGTAATCGGTTTTCTGCGATAATTTTCGGTTGATGTCGTGAAAACAAAAAATAGCGCTGGAGTACGTAGGTACAGTGTGGCCAGATTCGGGACGCTTTCGGTAACATGGCCGCATGGAGGGGGAAACACACAAAAGTACAAGCCACGTACATATGAGAAGCGTGATTCGGCTAGCTTCGGATAGTGGAAAAGAGTGGACAATATATTTCTGTCTCCTTTTTCCGAATTGAAACGAAGCTAGTCGACGTCAAACGATGTTGATGCCGGCTAGAGGGCTAAGATATTGTCGGTAAAATAATTTAAACATCGTTTTACCCACATGTTTCTATGAAAAAGATGGTCTTACCGTCACATTTGTACGAATAACCGCCAAAAATATTCAAACTTTTCAGCATTTAACATAAAAAAGTAACTTTTTTCGTTTGATTGAAATTGAAGTTTTTTGTTAATTAATATAAATATTTTTTTGTTTAGCATATAATTTATTTATAGAAATTTATTTCAAATATAAATCGATGATTGTTGGTTACATACGTAACTTCCATGCGGCGAATTTTTTTTTATCAACATATCACAGACAAAACCTACGAAAAAATTTGTGCATATTCCCTAGCTACCTCCCATTCACGATCATATATATGTATATTTTTTTCACGATGTGTTGATTGTACATGACTTTATTATAACTATGGAGACGGAAATATATGTTTTATGTGATGGAAGACTAAGAATTCAATTTGAAGTGGTACTTCTTGAATTATTTTTGTCTGAACCATGAGAAAATAAAAAATGAAAAAATATATTTAATAGAATTTCTCAATATAAAATTGTTCATATTTCATGAATAATTTCATAATATAAATATTTCATTGTTCATGAATCTGAAATGATTAAAACATATTATTTGTAGTATGATGAGAACAATTATTTTGGAAAATGGCTGTTAACAGTTCATAATTATGAATAATAGATTATAGATATATGGGAGAAATATACACAACTATATCAATAGAGGAAATGTCATTACTACTTATTATATACATATTTATTCACATGCATCATTCTCTCTATTTCCTATTACTGTTTTCGAATAAGACGACTACATTATGACGTAGCTTGAACACATGGGCCGTGTGTCGTTTACTAATTGCCTGGTATACCTGAAACGTATAATTATTCTCACAATATTTATTCATATTTTGAAAATTTATGCTCGGTGGAAAATATTATATGATATTTTGCTCTACTGAATAGGAAAACATTACTCACTCACAGATTTTATATTATTTTCAAAATCATATAATTTCAAATAATTATTTCATGATCACGAAAAAAAATGGGAGAATCAATGTTCCAGATTTTTATTCATCATTCTTTTGTATTAGATCAAAATTTAAATATTTTCGTAAATCCACAGAAATGCGATCATTATGCTCATACATATTATTTTTCCAATATAAATCATAGCAACCAGCAAATAATGATGAATTCGCACTACGTCATTTAGAAACAATTGTGAATCATACATTCATATAGAATATACAAATGCACAATATTCATGCAAGTATGCACACATACAAGTGAGAAACGAATTTCATTCATATATAGGGTGGGCCATTTAAAAGTTTAAATTTAAAAATGATATACAACAAAAACGGTTTGAAATTTTGCCAAATTTATTTTTTTGATGTGAAGTACAATTGTTTCGGTTAGAAATGGGATATTGTTCCATTCATATGACTGCCGCGGCTGGCCTCACAGTACCCCATTCGATCGGAGCACTTTTTCGAGTGTATGAGGTCGTATCTCGGCAATGGCATCACGAATATTGGCCTTCGAATGCTCAATTGTCTCTGGTTCGTCGGCATAACACTTGTCTTCAACTGCGCCCCACAGAAAATAATCCAACGGTGTCAAATCGCAGCTTCTTGGCGGCCAATTGACATCACCATTTCGGGTAATTAAACGGTCATCAAACGTTTGACGCAATAAATCGATCGTGGCATGAGATGTGTGGCAAGTTGCACCATCCTGTTGAAACCAAACATCATTCACATCAATACCATCGAGAGCGGGCACAAAAAAATCGGTAATCATGGTGCGATAGGTGTTTCCATTAACCGTAATGGTTGCGCCGTCCTCATTTTCGAAGAAATATGGCCCAATGATGCCTTCGCTCCACAAGCCGCACCAAACAGTCACTCGTAATGGGCGCATTGGCTTCTCTAAGACCACGAGTGGGTTTTCAGACCCCAAATACGACAATTTTGCTTATCAACGTACCCACCAACTGAACTCTCATTTTATGATAGTGTACAAGTCTTCAAGCACAAACAGCAACAAGAAAGGAAGAGAACGGTCTATAAATATGTAAAGTGAGAGGGAGAGAGATGGATGAAATTTGTTTCTTACTTAAAAAACGTGTGTATTTGTATATACCATATACACTTCTCGCAAAAATTAAAGGAACAGAGAAATTTCCGAAATTTTTCGACAATTTTCAATAGGCTGTATTTCAGTGAAAAAAGGTCGTACAGGAAATGAAAAAGCATTGCTTTCGAAGCTTGACGACTCTAATTTTCGAATTTTTTGGTCAAAAATTTTTTGGAGCACCGGTAGCCATGCAATTCTTGGATAAAGAACGAAGAAATGATTTTTCAAATTTTTTTCATGGTTTTTTTCGCTCTACGGGCATGGAAAATTATTTTCGAGCTCGACCAATACATAGGTCGCATGGCCTGTTCATTCAGCTTCAATTCGTTTTCGGCGGGAGTGAGATACGACTATTTGTCTTCGAGATATCGGATTTTGAATGCAAAAGGATCTTTTTTCACTCAACTGCCGATATCTCTGAAACTACTGGTCTCCTAGCAAAAGCACAAAGGGTTTCGTTTTCTGCAGAAAATTTTCTACGAAAATCCATCATGGTTGATTGAAAAAAAATGTTTTCCCACCTGTAACGTTGACGTTAAAAAAGAGCAAAAAAATGCCATTTTCCCTTTTTTTGGTTTATGGACTGTATCTTCGACAATATTGGGGGAAATGCTTAGGTTGGAAGAAAATTTCACAGTCTTATATACCCCAATGACCCCCCATAATCGGTAGGTCGATTAGTCCAGCGGTTTTCCTGGACCGATTGATTGGAATTTTGAAAAAATTGAGGGAACAAAATTTTTGTTCCTTAAACTTGACCCAAATCTTTTTAAAAATCAAAAATTCAATTTTTTTCGATTTTTTATTCAGTTTTGAGCTTTCTGAAGATTGATTAAGGAAAAAAAATGTAAAAAATTTTTTTCGAAAATTCCCAAAATTTCCAAAAAAATTTTTCTTTCGGAAAATTGAATGAAAAAAAAACCAAGAGTTCATTTCTGACCTACCTCGCCGAAGCTATGGATACATTCAAACCTTTAGTTTCCTAAAAAAAAATGTATTGAATAAAATTTAGGTTGATACCTCTAAGGTGCCCACGGTACTCGTTGTGCGAAATTCTGAGCGATAAATTTCTTACGTTTTCTGCAGAGCCATCTCGTGTTACGACTTTCTTGGTAAAAAAAAAACTAACCAACAGTTTTTTCTGAAATTACCCTTTTTTCGTTATTTTCAAGGAAGAAATTACTGACAGCAGCTTTCAAAATTCGATTTATGTCATAATGCCTCCCAGGCGACATTTATCTGCCCCAGAAGTGGCTCGGCTAGTGACTCTTGTTCAGGAGGGGTACAGTTATCGGCAGGTTGGTGAACAACTCGGTGTAAGTGCTTCGGTTGTGTCTCGTGTATACAACTGATTCCTGGAAACAAATGCCTATGAAAGACGTGCTGGACAAAGCCGCCATCGAGCAACGACTCGTCAAGATGACCGGGCAATCATTCGACAGGCTGTGCAAGACTCTTTTGCTATTGCAAATGTCATCGCCCGAAACTTCCCAACCCGTCAACAACAACGACAACAGCAGCAACAACAACAACAACGACAACGACGACAGCCGCGAAACATTTCTCGATCGACGGTGAGAAATCGTCTTCGCGAATCTGGACTCCGTGCTAGAACTGCCGCCCGTGGACCGATGTTGACCGTTGCACATCGTAGAGCTCGTCTGCAGTACGCTCACGACCATTCAGCAGCATTAGAGGATGCTTTGATAAGAGTTTGGCGTCAGATCCCCCAACGGATGATCCCAAATTGCATTTCGAATATGCAACAAAGATTGCTAGCTGTAATTAGGAGTAGAGGCGGGAACACTCGATACTGAACACGTTACACACACACACACACACACACACACACACACACACACACACACACACACACACATTACACACTTTAGGAAATGAGTTTGGAGTCGTTGAATACTGTGGAGCTGACGAACCACAGGGTATCATTTTTTCCGAAGAATCATTAACACACGTGCGTAAGCACAGAAGAAGCGTAAATCCGACCGTGCAACCTCCACGTGGTATGCTTTGAATAACACTGATGCCGGCGGTAGATCAGTCATCCATGAAAATTTTCTCAGAAACTTTATTTTCTTAAAAACGAAAATAATTTTTTTTTCTAAATTTTTTTGAAATTTTTCTGGAAATTTTCGAAAACAATTTTTTACATTTTTTTTCCTCAATCAATCTTCGGAAAGCTCAAAACTGAATAGAGAGTCGAAAAAAATTGAATTATTAATTTTTGAAAAGATTTGGTCAAGTTTGAGGAACAAAAATTTTGTTCCCTTAATTTTTTCAAAATTTCAATCAATCGGTCCAGGGAAACCGCTTAACTGATCGATCTACCGATTATGGGGGTTTTTGGGGTATATTACACTGTGAAATTTTCTTCTAAGCTAAGCATTTTCCTCAATATTGTCGAAGATACAGTCCATAAACCAAAAAAAGGGAAAATGGCATTTTTTCGCTCTTTTTTTCACGTCAACGTTACAGGTGGGAAAACATTTTTTTTTCATTCAACCATGATAGATTTTCGTAGAAAATTCTCTGCAGAAAACAAAACCCTTTGTGCTTTCGCTGGGAGACTAGTAGTTTCAGAGATATCGGCAGTTGAGTGAAAACGGATCCTTTTGCATCCAAAATTTGATATCTCGAAGACAAATGGTCGTATCTCACTCCCGCCAGAAACAAATTGAAGCTGAAGAAACAGGCCATGCGACCTATGTATTGGTCTAGCTCGAAAATAATTTTCCATGCCCGTAGAGCGAAAAAAAAAAATGTGAAAAATTTTGGAAAATGAAATTATGAAAAAAATCAGAGTCATTGAGCTTTGAAAGCAATGTTTTTTCATTACCTGTACGGCCTTTTTTCACTGAAATACAGCCTATCGAAAATTGCCGAAAAATTTCGGAAATTTTTCTGTTCCTACATTTTTGCGAGAAGTGTAAATGTATGGTTTACAATTTTTCTAAATGCTATAGAGCATATTCGTCATTATTTGCCGGTTGCCATGACGTAAATTTTCAAAATAATATATATACTGATTTCACATCAGTGCATTCACAAAAGTATCGCAATTTTATTCTGATTCAAACAAAAGAATGATTTGTTCGATAGAATAAAAAAAAATGGCTTGAAGCATATATATATGAAAATGTATCTATTCATTATGTTTTGTGCTAGAAAATAACAAAAAAATCATTCAAATATCAACTGTCAAAAAGTTTGCAGTCTGTATTTTGGGGTTTATGACAAATTATAATTAAGAGATTTGTTTATTTTATACCATATACATCAACAAATATTGTAAAATATTGCTTGAAATTGTATTGACATGTACATACGAATATATGACACTCAATAAAATAAATACCATTTTCCATCCTCTCAATATTCATTTAAGTAGAGCTAATTTTATGTCCTTATGAAATAAATTCATTCTCATGTATTATATGGTCCTATGCAAACAACTGAAACTATAAATAATAGGATGCATAATTTATTATCATACTTGTCTAGATTTTATTCACTCATGTCTCTCAATCATTTTGTTTGATCAGGATTATATTCATACTATTTTTATACTCAATAATCTACCCTACTCTCTGATTGCCATTTCATAAAACACTCTTATTCTTATAAAATAATTTTCAATGTTACCGGACTTGAAAATCAAAAAAAGAAATAAAATGTCGGCACAAAGCGTCAATGCTGTTTGCGTTCTGAAATCAGCTTTGAAAGCATGTGGAAAAACAGCATCGAATATAGAAGTTGAGGGAACGCATTCATCATCAATGTCGTCCGCAAATTTATACTCAACATGCCAAAAACAAAAAAAATGCTATCTTAACTTGTATACCGCCGAAATCGACGCGGAAGAAGTAGATTAGTCACGGATAGTCATAATATGCAGTGGTATGATAGGGCTCCTGGCGAAGGACCACTTTGAAAAAGCTAATGCGCCGTTTGTGGCACCTCAAAGGTGGTGTAGAAGTCCATAATATTTTATGTGAATTTAATTATATATAATAAATAACAAATAATGATATGAAGATTTATGTAAAAATATACATGGGCATGAATGAAATTTCATTCATATCTGTGTATATGTGTGTGGACTTAAAAATATTAAGCGTTTATATATATTATATATATTATAAATGACATATATATTATTGAAAAATGACATCCGGGTCCGAATCCGGACTTTTCGCGTGAAAATCATATCGCTCAACCACACAGCCACAGGCCATGAGTCACAAATTTTATAAATAATAATATATAAATCTCATTTTTATATCTGTAACAAAAATAAATATTAATTCAATATATGTTTACTTGACGTTCAATTATTTTTTCATTTTTTATTTTCTCATGGTTCAGACAAAAATAATCCAATAAGTACCACTGCAAATTCAATTCTTAGTGTTCCATCACATTGAACATATATTTCCGTCTCCATAGCTATGGTATAGTCATGTACAATCAACACATCGTGAGAAAAATATATATATATTGTGATGGAGTGATCCATCAGATGAATGTTACTACAAGAATATATCCCCAGAATTTTAAATATTGCCTCCATTCCCCTTGGCAACAAAACTTTGGTATAGTGACTTTCAGGGGGCAGGTCGATAGCGAATACGTGGTGGCGCATTGATCGATCAACGAGGACCAATCGATGGGAGTTACGGAGGCGCGAAGGTATCATGGGGGTGCAAGTGTGATAGAAGATTTCATATATGAAGGCGTCTGCCGGTTGGCGCATGCACGCCTACATGGATTAGAAATGCATTAGGCCACGCATTCCCCGGATAGCAACGTGCTAAGTAGGACGTACGTCGATGTAATTGGGAAATAAGACAAATAATTAAAGTGAAATAAAAATAGATGATAAACGAAAAATAAATAAAAGTGAATTGACAAGATAGAACATTGAAAAATAAACATAAAAAGTGAAATAGACAAAGTGAATGAAAACGATAAAAGGTGAAAAATAAAACAGTGACAAAAGAAAGTGAAGCGTAGTTGCGTCACACCGGATCCACGCCGGGATCAACACCACCACATTATCAGCCCAACGCCTTGGTGATTCGTCCAACTTCAATCGATCATATCAACGTCACCTTAATCATCAACATCGTCGAAATATCGATCAACTAGAAAAAGTAAGTCCAGAATTGAAATAATGATACAAGGAAGCGACGCCGCTGCTGCATCACGCCGTGCATCACGTACCGGCATCCATTTTGTTCCGCCACCTTGCCGCCAATTTCACAGAATAGCGTCGTTTAGGATAATATATTTTTGTGATTAGCATTAATTAATATTTCATGTATCTTGAATATTGTTATCCCTTACGGTAGAATTTCTCATTTCAATTCAATTCAAATCATTAAATAATTTCCACGCGGAATTCAACAATTCAATCGGATTAAAAAATTAATAAGAATAATTTCATAATTATTTCATAGAAGATTTTATGTTAGTAGCGTCGTTTGCATTGCGACGCAATTACCCATTGTTCATATTGCGTAACAATGATTTCCCCTTTTTCATGATTCAAATTAAATAAATAAAATCAATTAATCAATTGATGATAAATTATTGATTTTCGAAAAGAATTGAGAAATGGAATAAATCAACGAAAATTGATAAAACGAATATTGAACAAATAAAATAAAATTATAAATTATGGAAATTTATCAGGAAAAAATAAGGTAAAAGTATAAATTATAGAAATTGATCAATAAATAACGAAATAAAAATGAATTATTTTAAAATAATGAATCATAAGTACTCAAAGAAACAGCAAATATTCATCGTTGATAGATAAAAAAGGAAGTAATTATGAACAATATATCCAGAAAATAATTGATCAATAGAATGAAATGAAGTTAAAAATATAATATCATAAATTGAGATTTCAGAAAAAATATATTACCATAATTCATCGAATATTCAGGAAATAATTTTGAGAAAAGTTTATAAAAATCCATATTCAATGATAAACAAGTATTTGTGAATCATTTTGTGAGATAATTATATTAATTTTAAGTTTAGATTTAATTTCAATGAATGATAACTAATATTCAATTCAATATATATTGTAAAAATAACTGATTTTGATGTGGCATTTATTTCTAGTGTAGATTCAATCACTATTCACGACCTGAAAGAATCCATAACCCTCCTATATTATTTTGGTGTTTGTAATTTTTCTGTTTCAGCTTTTTTCCTGATTCAAATTATTTTCTTGATTTCGAATGAATCAAGTGGCATCCCAATTCGACCTTCCGGTAATATTTTTCAGTTTAAGCAATTCAACTTTCCCCTGTAATGCCTATGGTAAGAACTGGAAATATAACCTACGAAATAATGATTCTGTTTGTATAATTCAAATTCGAATACTGTAGGAACAACATAACAATATATGATCGTGAATGGGAGGTAGCTAGGGAATATGCACAAATGTTTTCGTAGGTTTTGTCTGTGATATAATAAAAAAAAATTTGCCGCATGGAAGTTACATATGTAACCAACAATCATCGATTTATATTCAAAATGAATATTCATGAATAAATCATATACTAAACAAAAAAATATATATATTAATTAATCAACAAGAAACTTTAATTTCAACTAAACAAAAAAAGTTACTTTTTTATATAAAATGCTGAAAAGTTTAAATATTTTCGGCGGTTATCCGTACAAATATGTCGGTAAGACCATCTTTTTTCATAGAAACATGTCGGTAAAACGATGTTCAAATTATTTTACCGACAATATCCTAGCCCTCTAGCCAGCATCGACATCGATCGACGTCGACTAGCTTCATTTCAAATAGGAAAAAGGCGACAGAAATTTACTATCGACTCTTCTCCACTGTCCAAAGCTAGCCGAAACACGCTTCTCACATGTACGTGGTTTGTACTTGTGTGTTTCCCCCTCCATGCGGCCATGCTACCAAAAGCGTCCCGAATCTGGCCAGACTGCGTAGGTACAAAGGAACGCCATTATTCAATAACATGTGTTAAACATCAGTTGAGTGATATTTTTTTGTTGAAAATTGAAGATAATTTGTGTGTCAACAATAATTTGTGTTCATTATCAAATATAATTTGGTATTTTATGAAGGTAAGTGCATTTAATGCTCTTATTTTTCATGCTTTATTTGGAAGCAGAAAATTATCCAAAATAATATTTATATCGATTTATGTCCGCTTCATCAGATACGATCACTTTCTCTTTCCTTGTCATTCGTATCTTTTTTTTTCCTAACCTGAATTTTGTTATGTGATGTTACAAATTTTTTTATTATTCATTTATTCATGATTCACAATAGATTTTCTTTTCGATAGCATGTTTCAACATTCAAATTATGTTAGTGTTGATATACACATTTCAAATCCAATCATTACTCGTATCAATACACTTTGTCTCGAATATATAAGCTCATTCCTATTTATTCATTCTTAACGATTTTTCTTTTATTTGGATTTTATGTCTCAATTGTTTGAATTTGGTCATAGGTTATCTTGACGTTTCTGTTTTTCTTGTAGAAATCATGAACGATTTGCCGACGGTAATGCATGAAGCCTTTTTTGTTTATTTATAGTTACTTTATCATTCAATCAGATTATAGAAACAAAAAAAAACATATCAAAATTAATTACAATGCATAATTGAGAATCTTTTTTCATTATATAGGACGGAGAAGGCTTCACCATCGACCAACAAAGTAACGTAAGTAAATTCAATGTGGAATTCATATTTATATATTTCATTAATTCAATGATGAGTCGCACAAATAATTGATAATGAATATCGTACATTATTTCAGACAATTCATGTGACTTGAAATAATAGTGCTAACGGAAAGCTTATCTTCAAATATTACTGAGAGGAAAAATTCTTATCGAAAAATCTACGTAACTTATTATCCAGGTTTGTAGTCCGAAAAGAAATTGACTTAGCTTATCGTGGTGTTGAAGTTCATGGGGATACCAATGTCCTCGCGAAATTGAAGTAAAATATAAATTTTAGCTGAATTATTTGCCAATACTATGAGATGATTTTTCATAATTTATCTATTGTATTATGTTTCAGGATCAAATCATCGCGGTTGTTACAATTAGCCAACCTTATATGTGATTTATTCCCCACAGAAAATAGTGCTACATACTATACCGCTTATTATAAAGCTGGCAATAGAAGAATAAACCCTTCTGGAAAATTGTAGGATCATCTACAGCACAAAATAAGGTGTATAAAAACAGGGCGGATTTTGAAAGAAATCAATCATAGTACAGAGGTCGAAACGTCCTACAATCTTACAGGTAAACACTTATTATTTCATCAGATTATTGTATATTTATGGCAAATAAAATATTTTAATAATTGTACCTTTTTTTCTTCTAGAATCTAGAACAGAAAAATTGGAATGACTAAAAAATCATTCAGATCCCAAAGAAGAAGTATACTTCAGCCTCTTTATATTCAGAATTACAAGCTAAATATTTTTGAATTGATATAGTGTTGCAGGACTCAATTGGAAGCCCATCAAAATTAAACATTATAACAGAAGAGGAATGAAACAATGATGAAATAAATATGTAATGCATGTTTCACGAATGTGATTCCAATATTAAAAAATTATGTTATTCGATTTGAAATTCCGCAACTATGTAGAGCACATCCCAGTCGAGATTTCACGCCCCTATAGCCTTTTTAACGTACCAAGCGTCGAATATGACGGCTACTTAGGATGTCCAATAAATTTGTCGTGAGAATTCATTACCCACCCTACACATCAAGGGTCATATATAACACTCCACCAATATGTTCAGTACATCTAAGATGAACATTCATTGCTCTTAAACGTGTTTGACATATCAGAATTGGAATATTTTTTTGTTTATACATGGAGAAAATTGATTTCAGTGCCACATACATATAGTATCTGCGATTCATATGTGATGGACGAGTCGCATTTACATTGTTCAATCAAAATAATGCAGATTCTGTTGTTTTTTTGTTCAAGTGGAGCGTATATACATTATTCATTGTAACAAAGTCGTAAGCCGGCTACCACTGCACTGATAGACACTGGCCAGATTCATTTTTCATGAAAAGGACTCTATTCAACAATTTCGAGATGGTTTTCATACTATGACTTCATTTTATTCCAATCTAGATATGATTTGGAATATCATGATTTTTTTATTGATATATCATGCACAACCTGAGGTGCATTACCGAGCGACTATTAGGAGATGATACAGCTTCCATCAGTGTGGTCAGATCGGAGACGTTTTCAGGAGCATGACCGCATGGAGGGGAAAACACACAAGTACAAGTCACGTACATGTGAGAAGCGTGTTCTGGCTAGCTTTGGACAGTGGAGAAGAGCCGATAGTATATTTCTGTCGCCTTTTTCCTATTTGAAACGAAGCTAGTCGACGTCGATCGATGTCGATGCCGGCTAGAGGGCTAAGATATTGTCGGTAAAATAATTTGAACATCATTCTACCGATATGCTTATATGAGAAAAACAGTTTTACTGATATATTTGTACGAATAACCGCCGAAAATATCTAAACTTTTCAGCATTTAATATAAAAAAGTAACTTTTTTTGTTTAATTGAAATTGAAGTTTTTTGTTGATTAATATAAATATTTTTTTGTTTAGCATATAATTTATTTATAGAAATTTATTTCAAATATAAATCAATGATTGTTGGTTACATATGTAACTTCCATGCGGCGAATTTTTTTTCATCAACATATCACAGACAAAACCTACGAAAACATTTGTGCATATTCCCTAGCAACCTCCCATTCACGATCATATATATATTGTGATGATGCATCATCACAGATGTTGTGCACATGTTTTGGCAATCTACGACGCATAGGCAAGCCATTGTCAACCGACACTCGAGCATCGATGGAATTTTCCATGCACCGAGTGGTGGGGAGATTGCAGGCACGTGTCGCCGGTCGATGTAAACATCGATAGAGTGTGTCGTTGTTCTCCCCGGAAAATGGAAGGGGTTTCGTCCGTTGGACCCCTTTGAAGGGAGTGATTGGTCATTTGTCAAGACAAAAAACGTCTTGGGCCAATCATTCAAGGTTATTGTCGCATGATGGACCGAGTGGGAGGAAAAGCCGTTGCAGGAATGCATCTATAAGTACGGCCCCTCGCCCTTTGTGCGACACTTCTCACTTCTCACTTCTCACGGAAAATTAGTACATTTCAAAACGATTACGAAACGACACTTCTCTTGAAAACTTCCTACGAAAAATCAACGACTCGTTCGTATAAGTCTAATAGCGGAAAAATCAACGAGGCAGTCGAATATTCGTACATGTAATAGATAAGTGAATAAACATTGTATTTTGATACAGCGAGAATTAACTCAGTGAACATTATTAATTAAGTGCTGTGCTGTGAATTCTAATCATCATCCTATTCTCTTTGACATACCAACGATTATTGAAAGTAAATTCTACGTGTCTGGAATTAAGTTGTTGATAAAAATAATTTGGAATTGAATTATATAAATTCACTGTATGCATGCACTTGGTATTTTTGTTGTGTGAAATTGTACGTATTAATTAAGAACAATTAATGAGAAGTCCCCAAAATTACGACCAGTTCGTTCGTTTGTTGATATTAATTGTTCAAAAATTAATTAATATTTTATCAATTAATTTCCCCACCATTTGGAACAATACCCGTATGGCACGCGGCCCTTATGGAATCTTTCCCCATCTGGAATAATTATTAAAGACAAATAATTGTCTAAATCAAAAATCACAAGTAAATCGGGATTATTTTCCTTCCCATTCAAAGGATTCACCGGTGATTATATAACCAATCCTTCCCCCCCCCCCCCCCCCCCCTTTGGTACAAGAAACTGCAACGAAGTTGCCGTGACGTCATTGACTCGCGGGACTTAGAAAAATTCCGAGCGTCGGGACTTAGAATATTTTTGTCACTTCGAACTTAGAATATTTTCGTCACTTCGGACTTAGAATATTTTCGTCACTTCGGACTTGGAATATTTTCGTCACTTTGGACTCAGAATATTTTCGTCATCGCGGACATAGAATATTTTTGTCGTCGTGGACTTGGAATATTTTTATCGCTTTTTTTTATTTTGCAGTCTTCAAATCAGAATAAAGCAAATAAATTTGACATTTCGGTCAAATTTATAGTTTATTGAGAATTTGTAATTGAGTTAGAATTTAATATTTAGTTTCCTTATTTTTCATACAAGCTGTTCCCTCTGAACAGCAAAATAAGGTGGCATCCCTTCTTCCCCTCCAATTCCCCAGTAACCTCGCTCTCTCTCAGGTAGTGAAAACTCACGGGAAGGGTGAGCGTTACAATATATATATATTTTTTACGATGTGTTGATTGTACATGTCTATATTATAGTTATGGAGACGAAAATATATGTTCAATGTGATGGAATACTATGAATTGAATTTGAAGTGGTACTTATTGAGTTATTTTTGTCTAAATAATGAAAAAATAAAAAATGAAAAAATATATTCGATCGAATTTTTCAACATAAAATTGTTCACATTTCATGAATCGTTTGATGATATCCATATTTCATTGTTCATAAATCTGAGATGAATAAAATATATTATTTGTAGTATGATGAGGACACTCCCTTTGGAGAACGCGCCATCATTCGAGAAATATTATTAACATATGAAAGTCATATATATCGCATTTAAGATTATAGTTCATTTTATGAATGATTATGGGCGAGAATTATATACAAAAAAACCAAGGAATAATTACGTGAAGAGGGTACATAAACTGATTACATTTTCTGTTTATGAAAAATTTATTATACATTATCATCATTATCATTTGTTATTTATTACATATAATTCAATTTATATGAAATATTGTGGACTTCCACACAACCTTTGAGGTGCCACAAATGGCGCATTGGGTTTTTCAAAGTGGTCCTTTGCCGGAAGTCCTATCATATCACCACATATTATAATTATTCGCGCGCTCAATCTTTTTATTCTGCGTCAATTTTGGCGGTATACAAGTTGAGATAGCATTTTTGCGGTTTTTGACATACTGAGTATGAATTTGCGGACGACATTGGCGATAGATAAGTTTCTCCAATTCCTATATTCAACGCTATTCTTTCCCATGCTTTCAATGCTGATTCCAGTACGCAAATAGCATTGACGCTTTGTGCGGACATCTTATTTATTATTTTTGTTTTCAAGTCTGACAACATTGGAAATATTCTTTCCGAATCCGCGTTCGAATTTGGTAAGAATCTAACGACGTTTACTAACGATCTTGAGGTGGGAAATTTACAATTTTCTTATTGAAAATATACATTCACGCTTCATTAAAATTCATTTGTTTCACGTATTCTTTTTCTATCTCAGGGAAACTACGATATAAATCGGCCCATTCTTTTCGCTATTCATCCTCATCAAAACCGTGGAGGGTATGCGTTATGTATATTATATCGTTAAATGGAGCTTTCCTGTCGGCATTACATAAAGCCGTTTGGGGCTCAAATATTCTTAACATCGATGAAAACTCATTGTTTATCGGTGAACGTCGACGAATATCCTCGGCTGCCATAACATAAAATGTTAAACAGTCTCGATGAATAGTCAGAATTGTGTCGGTGTGTGTGTCCTTTTATATCTAATCGTTCTAAATATTCTTGACACTCCGACCCTACAGTGATATTCGCCATGGGTTCATGATTATCTTCTAACTCGTAATCAATATTTGTATTCATAAATCATTCAACTTCCACGAAAATTTTGGTAATATCAATTAAGAATCCCAATGATTTACATTGCAATCCATTAATTTTCGTTTCTGTGGTTTGAAAATGCGCGTTGAACCGATGAAAATAATTCAAAATATGTTTTAAACATAACAAATACGTTTTTAACCGGGGATTGTTTAGGTCATCGAAGGATTTTCGCCGGTTTTCTCGCTGACAACTATTTCTGTTGAAAAATGCTCTAAGGCGTCCCAAGAATTAATGATTCGATCAATAACAGAATCACGGGAAAGCCAATGCGTCTTTGCCAACTTTAATATTATATTATTTGATTCTAGCAGACTATCATAAAACTGTACTTGTTTTGAACTACTGGTTACAAAGTTGACGAATGCCATGGGCAACTAAACGTTAGTAAATTTTTGCATACGGATTCTAATTTCTCTTTTGGTGATGTATGCTTTTGGTGTGATTTGACACACAACGTTTTGAACAACTGACCACAATTGATCAATTGAGTTATACTATGATTATTTCGCTATTTTGATTGGCACAAGGTGATATCGTCGAATCAACAAACATACGAAATTCAAAATATAGTTATTGAGACCCAATAGAAGAATAAGCGAATGAATGCAACGCGTGTACACCGAACGAATACGGTTGAGACAATGGTCACGTTGCACCCGTGGTCGTGTCGCCAAGGGCTACAACGCGCCGAAAAATATTCAATGTATCGACTCATCGCTAGATCCATACATCGAAAGTTGTTCAATATTGATATGTTTATCTACAATTGATGCCGCGAGTCGTATTACCGCAATTTTTTAAAATGAAACTTCTTTTCGGACGGGGGTAACTTGAAAAATCGCAACGACAATGGGGGACGCAGGTATGCAACGGAGTGCTATTTGTGAATAGGCGTGAAATATATAGGTATACATAGGGTACACATAGGGTACGTTCCACTACACGCTCGCAACCGCTAAAATTTCCATTCCACTAACGTAAAAAAGATGCGGACGTTTTAGACGAAAGTTATAAGAGCAACGCACATAATATAGACGAAGAGCTGGTTATATAAGAAAAGTATGTATCAGCTACACGATTGATGTATCCAAATCCAAATAATCATTTCTGCCCGTGCGATCCCGTGGCTTGAATTGGGGGTGGGCGGTCAAACATCTCAAATTTCAGTACGCAAAATGTCATAAGCTACATGGGTAATTATTACGAAAATAGCTTCTAAATCTTTTTGAGAAACGCGGAAAATTATTGGCAGGAAGTTTGCCAGTGGCGAAAGTGCCGGCAGAGAGCATCAAAGTGGTGCAAAATTTTGGAAAAAAAAAGATTCATCGAATACATGCATGCAGATTCATGTATGTTATATTTATATATTTAACAATCCATTTGCGAAATGGCAGACAAAAAAACGATGGCTGAAATCGCGGCAGACGATCATGAAAAGCGCGCTGTTACTCGAGCGCTCCCAGCGAATGCTCACCACGCTTTATATTTGAATATTGAAGAATGTTAAAAAATTATGCAATACTATGTTTCAACTCTTTCATTACCCCAAAGTGTAATAAATATGCCACGATAGGAGGTGACTGATCACTTTATGAATGAATATAATATCATATTAAATTTTTTTTGTTTCTACTAAATCAAAAAGTGATATATATATTATTCAGCTTTGCTATTTACATCTGACTCAAATTGCAGATCTTCGCTGTCACAAACTGAATCTTCCTCTGAGTCGATTTTTGCACTGTCACCTGGAACATGATTGCATCATCACGTTTTTTGAAGAAACAAAAAAAAACGGTATGATATCCGCAAAAAATATATCACCGTCAATCTCTTCATCAATAACATCTTTTATTATGCTTGGTGGTTGCAGCCCATCAAACCATTCGAATTGATATTTTTCATTGGCTATCAACCACCCGCAATCCTCTGGCTACAAAGATGTTGATATTTTTTTGTGCGCATTTCTCCACATTGTAGCTATGTACATCGATCGTAGCAAATGTTGTTTAAACTGGATGGCAAGGAGGTAAAGATGAAGCATCAAAATTATATAATTTCTTTTCCTGGAACAAAATTTTTTTTCCTGGTTCATCTGAACCATTGACTGTTTAAGTTTTCAAGTATAATGCAAATCAGGTGCTATTGAAAGGATGGAGAGATTTGAATATATATAAATTACAGATTAATTTTTCAAGAACGGGAAAAACAGAATCTGTGTGTCAATTTCCATGACCTATCTCATTGATGCTTTTCGCAACTTTTTATTGTTTTTCAACATTTGTGAAGAGCGTGTCTTTCCTTTGCGGAATAATGCCAGGTTGAAATCGCATCTAGTTAACGCAAGAAATCCTGTTAATGATTTGCAGGATGAATCACCAAGATTTCCATACAACGCTGACACGTCAATAATTCGTTGCTTGCTCCAAAGTCTACTTTGAATTAAGATTTTATTGTCACCTTGTACATTTCTGATAGTAGCTAACATTATGATCAATAAATTCGTGTTCGAGCATTGTATTATATTATGAACTGTTGTACCAATGTAACATGCATGATATATAACTTTTGTATCAATTTCTTCATGACATTTAAGTGTATATTTATCGCTAATTGAAAACAGAACGTTTTCATTCACAACTTCATGTTCTTAACACTGATCAAAGTTAATTAAAACTTTTTTATTGTTTCAAAATGGTACTATTTCGTTTTGTAGCCAGTGTATAATCACAAACTTAACCAAAGCTTCTTCAAAATGAATGTTTCTCAGCTCTTTTACAAGATCAGATCCAAAATCACATACATACGATGAGCAAACGAACTTCTTTGTATAGTTGTAGTTCCTCCATAGTTTCCTATGAAGGGTGGAAAATACCGATCGAAAATTAAATGAATTTCACGAGCTCTGATATTGGTCACCATCTGAAGAATTTTTTTGAAGATATTTTCGAACATTTTTGGCAAATCTTTTGTACAATATATAAGAAACAATTTGTAGATCGAACAAATATCCGTGTATGTTAGAGCTTTGCTGCGAACATTTTTTCTGAAAATTTCAGCGGAGCAGATCTATCGGTCTTGAATATTAATCCATATAAGTGACACATGGACATTGGAACGAGTGTTAGAGAATACATGAGAAATTCCTCTATATTGGTATCCCCATTCATTGAAGTTGCCACCAAGTAGAATATTATTAATGCTCTCGGTATTTTGAGGGAAAGATGATTGATGTCAGATGAATTACATTAATTGATGATAGGATAATGTGGAAAAACACGTTGGAAGCGTGAATGTAAATTCACCAAAAACTTGATGACGCCGAACTTGCACAATATGTACTTTGAGAATGTAAAGGAATCGCCAGGAGGTATCGATGCGCGCGTCGATCATGAATGTGCCATGGACTAATTTTGGTCAATTACTCACCTCTCCTCGCGTTTTCTGAGAGTGTGGTGGTCAAGCATTTTGGGCATGCAACGTGCAATGTCTAATTCCCCGACATGATAAATGAAGATGATCATGTTTGAGTTTACAAAAATTATGAAAATGGAATTCTCATGCAGTGATGCACATTTTGAGACGTAAGCAGCAGGCATCAATAGTCAAGGGGGTAACTCACACAAGTGCAAGCCATGTACGTGTGAGCAGCATGCTTCAGCTAGCTTCGGACAGTAGAAGAAAGCAGACAATCTATTTTTGTTCCCGTTTTTCGAACTAATACGAAGTTGCACAATATGTATACATATATATATGTGTGTTACCGACGCGCTTTTTTAAATTATATGTTTTCACCGTCACGTTCTTATGAATGAATATAAAAAATATAAAAATGAAACGTGAGAATATTTCTGATATTTACATGCATGCTCTTGACAATTCACTCATGTTTCAATTATTTCTTAATCACGCTATATATTATTTTGCCCGAGCGGGCTGTGTGGGAAAGAAAGGCAGTTAGCCACCAACTCTTCATAGAGCACTTGGGCGACGTCACGGCCTCGTGTTGCGACGCAGCACACCACTGCTTGCCGCCATAAGCAATATCCCGCTATGGCCACTCTGTGCCCAACGCTTCTACAACCGACCTCACTATATTTATTATATTTAATATATTTACTTGTGATGATTATCTTCGGCCGTGGAATATGATGAATTTGATGAAGTTATCAAGCTGCTCCCGGTGGTGGATACAACCACAAACACAGTCACTTTTTCAATAGTATTTTATTTAATCTTTTCAACAGTATCTTTTATTTCAATTCACTTTATTCACATTTGTCCGGTATATTCACGTTGTTTTCACCTTATAATTTAATCACTACAATAGTTTCAATTAGTTTCAATAGTTATTTTATCACTTTACGTTCGTTCAATTCCTTGATACTTTTCTTTATTCTCAGTTATACTCAGTTATACTACACGCACTTCTTCTCACAGTGACGATCCGTGGGCTAATGATTGCATAATGGCCGGTCTAGCCACGTTGTGCTAGCCGGCTCCACGCAGTGATCGACCACGTTTCCCGCGGTCTTCTTCATCAATTACCTAATCAAAGTCGCACATCGATAAATTCATCGATCGCAATGCGAAAGGCAGTTGTTCTAGATGGCACTGCCCGTACCTCCGGAGACGTTACACGAATGCATCGTCACAAAACCCCCCACTTAAATTGGTCTTGTGACTTTGCAGAGTCATTGGCCCCATCGACCCTTCAGCCATATATAAATAATATATACAGAAAATAGTTGAGATATAAATTCTTCATGAAACAAACAAACAAAAATATATTTTCTCGAAAATAAAATATTGATGAATGGAACTAACAATTAATTGAAATAATAATTATTCGAAATAATAATTAACTCAAATAAGAATTAATGATATTGTCGCGAGATCACACGCAGCAATGGTACGCGATTCCGTTCATCATCGCTTATAATATATAACGTACGGACATACATATTCCGAGCCGTGGCTCTCACCCATACAATACGCACTCACTGTGGAATTATCCACGTACAACGAAAATCAATCTGATTTAATTAACACGTGCCGCTCGCACGTAGTATTTCAATCAAATAAATAATGAATCAATTCATTCAATATCGCGGTTGAATCACGGTAACATCACCCGTGAGACAGCCAATCCAAGCATGCCAATGCACACAATTGCAATCGTACAATTTTCACTCAATAATAGGCTGGAGTGTGTACAATTCACGACTCACCGCATTGTTAGTAAAACTCAATTCGACTCCCAAGAAGCTAAGTTTTGATCACAGCGAAACGCTCAACGTGTGCACTAGTTGCCAGTATCTCCAGGAGTGAGGTATTTCACCCTCATTCGCAAGTCGCATGTACACGCACATGTAATATATGAGATATCGATTGATCGATATTCGATCAACCAATCACAGCATCCAACATCATTCAAATTTCATACAATCATATTTAACTTATTCAATAGTTACAATACAATTCTTACCAAATATTTTCATCGCGCGTTACACGCATCATACCATAACATTTTTATCTCATACACGCATTCATCTAAGTTGTTACAATAAATTCTATTTTATTTATTTTATTTCATTCAAAGTCATTTTTGTATCGATGAATCCCAATCGATGTAGTGGTGCCATCTTGTCTGCAATTCAAGAGCCTCGCGCCTAATCCTTGCCATGAGAATATTAATCATTCTCCCTGCTCACGCGTATCTCCACGCGCTCAACGGGTTGCTCATGCATGTGGCGCTCTCACTCTCTGATGTCCCATAACGCGGCAAGTTCCATGGTCGCCATCCATTCCCCCTCGGGGAGTACCTATGACTCAAAACATTTTCACCACCTCGTGGCAATCAATTTTAAATATTCCTATAGTTGAGTTGGTCCCCCTGAGATGTACCAGCAAGCAGTGAATAACCTAATCATTTTTTATTCAAATTTTAAAATTGTGTATAGCACCGAGGTGGCCCAGTCGAGGAGATGACTGGTGAAAATCCACCACGTCACAAAGTTTAGACCCTAAATGCGTTGGTTCTGATTCGATTTTGGATACATCAGAATGCGGATACCAGAACAGGCCTGAGAGTTTCGTATTGCAGTCTTAAAATGAGTGATATTCATCTTGAGTGATCGTAGAAACCATGACCTTCAACGAATTCGGAATGTTACTTTGCCATTTTGCTAACGGAAAACCGCCTGCCATACAAAGTTGAGTAACTTGTTGAGTAATTCTAATGAGAAATTCAATGTTATCTGAGCAACCAAACATATCAACATAACGACCTTTTATAAGTGGATCAACAGCGAGTAGGAAACGATAACCTTGGTCTTGAACGAGTTGCAACATAGTACGGATTGCTAGAAATGGGGCTGCTCTCAATCCAAAAGTAACTATAGTGAGTGAAAAGGAGTAATATTGGGTTGTTCATCTATCCAAAGAATACGTTGAAAATCTCAATCATCATGGTGTATATTGATTCGTCTGAACATCTTTGTGATGTCAGGCGAGAATATATGACGATGCCTTTTTGCCCATAGGAGCACATCTGGAATATCAATTTGAACTTTAGCACCAATGTGCATTATATCATTGAATGAACGGCCTGTGAAAGTTGAGCCGGAGCCGTTAGAAACAACTTTGAGTTTGGTGGTGAAGCAATCTGCTTTGACTATACCATGATGAGAAGAATAATAATGAGCTGGATTACAATTTGAGTTGAATGCTGCCTTTTGCATGTGAGCGAGATCATTGTATTTCTTGAGGAAAGCTGAGTATGACTGCGAATAAGTTGAATCTCAACTCAGCCTATAGGTTTATTTCAAATATATTGCAGTCATTGAAGGCACCACCTTGTAGTTGTGAGTGTATCACCGAGTCAATTGAACGATGCACAGAATGACGACCTGAGTATATAACGAACTGAGCTGTTGCGAGAGTGTGTTGATTGTAAATGAGCTCCACAGTCTTGTTCTGTAGGAGCGAGTTGATGACGTGACTCAGTTGGAACTCCTTGTCGTTCCCAAAATTCGGTGAGCAAACCATTCAAGCTATGGATCGAGTGATTCATGGCTATAAGGTGAGCAACCGTTGAATGTTATGAATTCGCTTCAACTGACCCCAACACAATCCAACCGAAGTGAGTTGATTGAGCAATTGGCATTGAAAACTAGCGAAAACGAATATCTGACTTGAGGATTGGATCATAATAGTCAGCACCAAGAATAATATCAACTGGCCTTGAAATGAGAAAATCTGGATCTGCTTATTGTGTTTTAGCCAGATGAGGCCACGAGTGTTCTCAGGAATTGAGTATCAAACGTTGGTAGCCAAGAAGTGAACTTTTGAAGGATAAAAACGTTGATTTCAATAGAAAATATAGAGTAGCTCGATCCAAGAGTGATGATTGTCCTTTCCTTAGTTTAAATTGACTCAGCATCCCCAATTCCCATTACAGAAACATGCGAGTGAGAACGAGATAGTTGATTTTCAGTGACAGTTGATTCAGAGATGAAAGATAATTCAGAACCATTATCAATGAGCAGACGTTCCTGAGTAGACCCCAATGGAGTAATTGAAGAACTTGAGATGTTGCCAACAATACCGATGTCCTTGATGGGTGAGCCAAGCAATGTTAAGTATGAGCGTTGCTCAGTCACGATGATGTCAATATCTCTGATGTTGATTACCGAGTTGTTGGAGTTGGCTCTTGGGCAGGCGCAGCAGTTGGTTGAGTGGTCGATTGGTGAGCAATCGATGGTTCATCACCAAGATGCAATATGGTGAGATAGACACTGGAGCATGTGGAACTCCTTTTTAAGCTTTTATAATTAGATAATGAGTGTAGGGTCGGTTGGTATTGAATAGATGATAAGAAAATAGAAGAAAGAAAAGTGTCGGACGATGGGGAAAACCCATGCCGTCAAGGAGGAAAGTAAAGTATCGTGATGTGGAAAACTCGTGGGATAGAAAGAGAGATAGGCGAGTCAGCGATGAAGGTGAGGTTTGAGGAGAGGAACAGTAAAGAAGTTGCAACGGCAAGGTGAAGACGACGGGACAAGGCCAACACGACGAAATAACACTCTTATGTGGTTACCATTTGCCATTCTGAATGATTGTATCAATTCATATGTTCATAATAAATGAATATTGAAATCAATACCATCTCGTTATCATCAATTGATCCCACATAATTGGGGGCTCAGCCGGGATCACAACGAGATTTTATATGGTGACCCGCGTGTCGTGAAGAGTTAAGTTGTGTTACGTTGAATCGTTAGAAGTAAAGTTGTGAACAGTGAAATTGTATCCAATCGAATCGCGAACAGTCGAATTTTCGAGTAACAAAGTCGTGAACAGTCAAGTTGTGTAACGTTGAATCGCGAACAGTTAAGTTGTGTAACGGTGAGTCGTGACTAGTCAAGTCGTTTGATGTGTTGCCTGATAATTTCCTTGGGAATGACCCGCTGATTGGTGGGGAGCTATCTGAGCATGCGGAGATTTGTGTGAAGAATAAGCGCGCAATAATACGAAAAATCGTGACAAGTGACGGAAGTGATCTCACTTCAGAGGATGATTGGAAAGTGGTATTGAATATTAGTGCGTACCATGAAGAAGAAGAGTGTTGTGTACCTGTTGTATATATAGTTGATCAAGAGGTGAAGTGTGAAGTGAAAGACCTGGTATAACAATACACGCCGAGAGACCGAGGACACGGGGGGAGGATGAAAATGATTCTCCGGGACGATGTTCCGGTATTTCAGAACCCACGGAGGCTATCCGCTGAACAGAGAGTACAGATGAACGGGATCGTCGACAGATGTGTAAATGAAGGTATTGCGCGACCAAGTGTGTCCGAGTATGCGAGTCCAATCGTTTTTGTAGCAAAGAAAGATGGTAACCGCGGCTTTGTGTCGATTATAGACAATTGAATGAAAAAATTATTAGAGACATGAATCCACTACCTTTTATTGAAGATCAGTTAGACAGGTTACAAGGTGCACAGGTTACGCGTATCAAGCACGTTAGATTTAAAGGACGATTTTTTTCATGTGCCGATCGAAGAAGAAAGTATAAAATATACGGTGTTTGTCGTACCAGACGGACACTACGAGTTTCTAAAAGTGCCATTCGGGTCATGTAACTCTCCTGCTGTGTTTCAAAGGCATGTACGCGCAGTGTTCTGTTCATTGATAACGAGTGGTGTAGTCTTAGCTCACCTAGATGATTTGATCGTACCGGCGAAAGATGAATATGAGTCACTGAAGAAGTTAGAATGCGTGTTGAAAGTCGCGAATGAATACGGACCCAATATTAATTGGAATAAATGAAGACGGATGGAGCGAAAAGTTAAATATTTGGGATATGTGGTGCGCGAAGGTCAGAACCAGCCGTCAAGCAGAAAAATCCAAGCAGTATTTAATTATCCCACGCCAAAGACGGTAAAAGATGTACATAGTTTTTTGGGGTTAGCTGGATACTTTCGAATATTTATTCTGCAATTCGCAATACATGCCAAGCCATTATCAAATTTGTTGAAGAAAGATGTTAAATTTGTATTCAGTGAATTATAGAAGAAGGCGTTCAACAAGTTGAAGTCATTATTAATTGAGAATCCAGTTTCGAAGTTGTATCGTGTGGAGAGAGAGAGACGGAGCTCCACATCGATGCGAGTATAGACGGCCCTGGTGCAATGCTACTGCAAAAAGATGCAGACGATGAAAGATTCCATCCTGTGTATTACGCCAGCTGAAAGACGACGTCGACTGAACGAAAATATACAAGTTACGAGTTGGAGATGTTGGCAGCATTGAGGGCGCTGAAGGAGTTTCGAAAATATTTGTTGAATATACTATTCAAAATGATTACCGACTGCAACGCATTTGTGTGGACGATGAAAAAGAAGGAGTTATGTTTAAGAGTCACGCATTGGGCTTTGTTGATTGACCAATTCGAATATACCATGGAATTTCGACCAGGCACGTCGATACGTCATGTCGACGCACTGAGCAGAAACCCGGCGAAATTTTCGTTGGTGCAGGAAGGCCGAGACAGTCTCATTGGAAAGGTAAAGAAAGCGCAACATGAAGATAATGAATTATGACAAATTATCACGTTAGTAGAAGCTGGTAGGAATACTGATTTTTCGTTGGTGAAGAATGGTGTATTGTATCGAGAGATAGATGATGATAAGGTTTTGGTGATACCAAAGTCAATGCAGTGGGACATTATCAAGCAAACACACGAGAGGGGACGTTTCGGTGGTGGTAAAACTGAACTCTTACTACAATGGGAGTATTGGTTTCCTAAGATGCGTGAAAAGGTGAAAAGAGTAGTATATAATTGCGTACATTGCATACTGGTAGAGAAGAAGCAAGGAAAAGGAGATGGAGATGGATTGCTGAATCCTATCGAGAAAGTGGCTGCTCCATTAGCTCCATTGGAACATATCACATCGACCACCTGGGGCCGATGCTATTGACTAAAAAAGCTTACAATCATCTATTTGTTGTTGATAGATACGTTCACAAAATTTGTGTGAATGTATCCGACGAAATCTACAACAACGAATGAAGTCATAGCCAAGTTGAAGAGTTAAGTTACAATTTTTGTTGATCCTCGACGCATCATCTCAGAAAGAGGGACCGCATCTACCTCCAATGCGTTCAAAGAATATTGTGGAAAAGAAAACATATACCATGGATTGATTACTACAGGTGTGCCAAGAGCTAATGGACAAGTAGAGCGAGTAAACCGAGTGATCGTCCCAGTCCTCGCGAAATTATCGATAGACAACCCAATGAAATGGTAGAAGTATGTGGCGTCGGTGCAACAGTATATGAATGCAACATTTCATCGCAGTATCAAGAAGACGCCGTTTGAGTTGATGATTGCCACGAAGATGAAGTTGAAGAATGATCAAAAGTTGAAGCGACTGATAGAAGAAAAAATGGTTGAGTTGTATGGATGCAGAAAGGTTCATGTTGAGGGATCGAGCGCGGCTAGAGATACTGAAGATCCAAGATGAGAATAGAAGAGCATTCAATAAAAAAAGAAAGCGTGCGAAGATGTATGCCATAGGAGATCTAGTGGCTATAGCCAGGACGCAGTTTGGGTCAGGGTTGAAATTGTATACCAAGTTTTTAGGCCCATACAAAATAGTAGCAGTGAGAAACAATGACCGCTATGCGGTAGAGAAAGTGGGGGATCATGAAGGGCCGAAGAAAACGTCAACAGCAGCTGATTATATGAAGCCTTGGTCCGACATCACCACTGATCACTGGGATGACCAAAATGATATTCAATCAGATACAGAACATTTGCCGAGTCAAAAAGAAATTGTTGATGATGATGATGAAGAGAACGCGAAGAGTAAAGGTGGGTGGTATCGAGGGTGATACCGCTACAGGATGGCCGTGTGTAGGGTCGGTTGGTATTGAATATATGATGAAAAAATAAAAGAAAGAAAAGTGTCGGACGGTGGGGAAAACTCATGACGTCAAGGAGGAGAGTGGAGTATCGTGATGTGGAGAACTCGTGGGGTAGAAAAAGAGATAGGCGAGTCAACGTGGAAGGTGAGGTTTGGGGAGAGGAACAGTTAAGAAGTTGCAACGGCAAGGTGAAGACGACGAAACAAGGCCAACACGACGAAAAAACACTCTTATACGATTACCATTTGCCATTCTGAAGGAATGTTTATAATGAATGAATATTGAATTCAATACAATCTCGTTATCATCAATTGATCCTACATGAGTGATGACTAAGACAATTAAATCATTAACGTAATTACATGACCACTGTGAATCGTTGCTGAGGAGTGAGCTTTCTGAATTTGGGGCGAGCGACCACGTAATACTGTCCCCGACAATGATCGCAAGGATAGTATGTTAAGCTTTGAGCAGTTAAGGCTTTTGGCTGGTGAGAAGTTGCAACATGAGCACGACTTGCTGATGGAATAGTGCGTTTATTGTTTATCGATTAGTGATTTGAGCTGCAGCTGATTTGGTCGACTCGACTCTCTCCAAGGCTCGTGAGTGACCAGTGACGAACAACGTTAACTGGTCCAAAGTCGTGGAATTCGTTGATGAGCCCAGCTGTATCTTCCAATCTTCTCGCGTTTTTGCATCTAGTTTATTGATCTGCAAATATACAATAATTGATTCCAGTGTTCAACTCGACAATACAAATTTTTGAGCGCTTCTAATGATTGATCAAGCATGTTTAACAATTGATCGAGAGAGCGAGAGGTACGTGCACAAGTTGGCAATGATAATTACGTATCAATTTGGGTTATTATCAACATCCGTTTGATCTCAAATCGTTCTGTGAGCAATGACCAAGCAGTGACGAAATAGTCTTTCTCAATAGGCAAGTTCTCAATCAGCTCACCTGCATCACTTTCGATGCATGATTTCAGATAGTGCATTCTTTCCACCTCTGACAGTTGTGAGTTGCCGATGATGAGTGAGGTAAATAAGTCTTTAAACTGATGCCAGCTCTTGTATTGCCAATCGAACGATGACAGTTTCATCTTCGGTAGGTGAATAGTGGATGACCTTGATGAGTTGGGGAGAGACTGAGCAGGCTCTCCAAACGTCTTCTTGAGTATCATTGAGTACTGCAAATTGTTAAGTTCATCGAGAGCAACGGAGTACACCACATAAGTGTTTCCAAACGTTCGCTGTTTCATATAAGGGTGTTTGTAAAACGTTGCTCAGAATTTCTCTCCCAGTTTGATATGTTCTTGAGCAAAACAATTTCACAGCTCATTAGGTGATTGTATTCGTGAGTTGACCCTGGGAAAAGTGGTAGTAGTGAGAGTGAGTTGATCAACTTCATCTTTAGAAGATTTTGATTTTCATTGTTGATAAGTAACATTGAAGGAATGTGTGTCAGTTGATCGAGTGTGCACGTAAACACGAAATACAATAGGTGAGTGTCAACATGAAAATGTAATGCGCTTCTTCACTGAACATTCGGGTCACGTAACGCCGCACTTGTATGAGTCACACACGAAAAATTCACGTGAGTCGTCCACAAATATAGTTATCACAAGAAAAATTGAATTCTAACAATAATGAGCGTCAACCATAACCAGCGAATTCGGCTCGAAGGACCAAAAGATGTTTGAGATTTTCAAAAATAAAAAATTAAATTGATGATAATAATATATCTAAATTTACGGGTCGCGTCCTTTCGTTTAAACGAAAAATATGAACTCTACACTCGTTATTTTTGATCAAAAATGATATATATTGAACTTATTCATATATTGTTGGAAAAATAGATAAAAATTCAATCGTTTATTTTTATTTGTAGTATAAAAAATATTCATACAAAAAAAAATGAAAGTAGGAGAAAAAACGATATAAGAATAAAATAAAAATTTATTATCTACCGTTCATTGCGCCGTCACCACGAAGTGATGAGCAGTACTGATGTGATTGATGGTCACTTTTTTCTGAAATTATTTCTTATATGATCTGCACTATTATGAATATATCAATTGAGTAAGGTCAATGTGCATTAAAAATCACACAATAAGAACCGAGTTGCATAATGGAAGTCACCGAATGAACACGAGTAAAGTTTTCCTAATGTGCAATAATTAATTCACAAACGAATACGACGCGTGCACACACTGCGAGAACGTGAAGGACAAATGCCACGTTGCGCTTGCGGTCGTGTTGCCAAGGGCCACATTGCGCCAAAATATTCGATGCATTGACCCATCGCTAGATCGATACCTCGAGAGTCGATCGATGAGTAGTGCGTGCTGCCATCGTTGATTTCAAAATGATGAGCGCGGTCAAATTTAAGTATACTAAACACTGTTACTTTTACATTCATTTTATTCAATGATAACAAAGTTAGCAGTCATGTGAGAATTTCTAAGTTATTAAATACGAAATTGATATCAATAAAAATGAAATTTGAAAAAAAAAAGAAAGAATATAAAGATTTTTCTCAAAGACTTTCTATCTTTCTATCTGACTTTTTTTTTCAAATATTCTTATTAATTATTCGTTTATTGGAAAAAACCTAAAAAAGTCTGGTGTGTTCGGTAACTTTACTGCTATTATTATTCAAATTTACTTTTTCGATGAATGAAGACTACTAAAACATTTTGACAATTGAACTTTTTCCTATATCTAAAGAAGTAAACGATTGAATTAGAAAATGTCAATCAAAAAAATCAATTAATAAGTTATTTCCAGCCATAATTATCATCATCTTCGTGATCATTAAGAGGTATTCCAAATAGTTCCTGTATGTAATTATTATTCAATGCTTCTACTGTTGTTGGATGTTTTCTGAATACTTGTTGACAAAATGAATTCCATTTTTGAAAAAATGCAACACATCTATATTCTATACATGTGACTTTAAACACTAAATCATACCAATGATATCGTACGACATTATTAATTAACATTTCATTCGAGTTACATTGGAAAAAACACATTATGTGAGGTGTTTGGTCATTTTCAGCATGAGGTGGCAGCAGCTTGTGGACAATTGATCAATTTAACCCCGGCGTCATTGAAAATCAATTATATGGTCCGTCAACGTGGTCAAATAGTGACTTGACCAACCAATTGGATCACTTGTAATACAAATTTTGTTAATCTGATTATGCATTCGCGCACTTGTTGAGTGCGCAACCAATCAAAAAATCATTATTCAATTCATACGTGTTGCATAGTTTCCATCGTCTTCCTCATCATCAACGATGCTGTTCAATCATCCATCTCGAATTATTCACGCGAACACCGGCTCAACAGCCGCACGTGTTTTTGTTTATTCGTTTAAAACTCCGTTCCAATAAATTAACTCAGTTCATTTTAATTCAATCCACTGTGTAGATTAATTGTATGCATTGTATGATCGATATGAATATATTGAGTGTGTGTTGTATGCAAGTTATATACTCAAGTGAAATAATCCAGTAATTATTTTACAGTGTGTAATCACCACGTGGCAAATACCATTATGGTGAGGTATTGTGCGTGTGTGCACATCATATCAATTTGATCCGGAGTATTTTGTGAAGTCACATTAAGCACAACTCATCATCATTAATTGAACTTGTTACTCATTTACACTTAGAATAAGCTAAGTAATTATTCTCATCAACACATTAATTGTATGCGTTGCTCATCATATCAACTAAAGCGCAACAGTGACCTCGTGGCCAACTCATACACAGATTTAGATCAGTTCATTTGTGACCACAAATATTCAACCAAAATTCAAACACATTTGATCAATAATTCAATTGTGACTTGTTCATCAACATCTTTTTATGAGTGTACAAATCATCATTCACAAAAATCATGTTTGTTCAAACTCATCACAACATTCACCACACACATTTATTGATATTACTCATCTATTTCTTTCTACAATTTATATTGTAACGATTTTCTTCTTCAACTGTATAATATACTCATTTTATATTTTTGTATTGAAACTAATCATTCATTTTATTAACTGTGATGAACCAACTATTATCCACAGGCAGCTTTTGGTTTGATAACATCTCAAACACGAGGAAATATACGTTCACCTTCTTCGAGATTCATATTTTAGTTTCCACATAAATGAACTTCTATTAATAATATTTATTTACTATTAATTCGTTGAGAAAAATTCAATTTCAAAAAATGATTGTTTTTTTTTATTCACTTATGAATCATTTACTTTTTGGTATTCACTTATGATATAAGAAAATATATTTATTATCGATCACAATTGAATAAAATTTTATGTCTAAAATCAATTTGTAACTATGATTCGTAAGAGTGTGTAGCAGCTAACCGACTATATACGAACATAGTTTCGACTTTTTCTTGTTTTGAACTTATGTATATATCCCTACACATGCGCATTGACGTCATGCTGCTTTCCAGTCAGGCGTATGTTACACATACACACGTACACACGCTAGCAAGTTCTCAACTGTACAAGTGTAGGTTTGTTCTTGTTTTGTTTTCCCGCTTTTAAGTTGCATTCCATCATGAAATTTACCCTTGTTGTGTCCATAATAATATAAAATTTGTTGATAGTAATCAGTGAAAAAAAAATATAATAATTTCAGATATATGTTCGTGTCATAATTTTTTAATATATGAAAAATAAAAATATGAACAAAAAAGTTTTTTGTTCATTGCAAGGGCGTTTATAGTGTGCTATATTTCGATCAGATCGAAGTGTGTCCGACGTTGAAATCATAAGAGGAAAAATTCGTGATGTTGGTGAACGTGATACGTTTTCAAAAAAATTGCCAGTAGCATGCCCAGGACGCTTGACCACTACACTCCCTATGCGAAGAGAGAGTGTGCAATTGAATAATTTCGGTCAATTGCACATTAATGATCGACGCGCGCATTGATAATCGAACAATGCATCGATGCCTCGTGTCGATTATATCATTAATCTAAGTACATGTAGTACCCACTCAACGCAATCTCATCTTCTCACACATTCTTATTACGTATACCGTGCATGCTCAACGCAATTAACTGTTCTCACTCTCAACGTTTATATCTCACTTCATATCTCATCAAACTCAATGTGAATCATCTCAAGTAATTCAGTTCAATTCTAGAATTCCAAAGAAGATCAATAATATCTGATTTGGTGGTAAATTCAGCAAAAAAGACTGAATTTATTAGTCCACATCTCAATACTCAAACTCAACCAACATGATCAATAATATCAGTTGATTTCATATTCTCATCAGCTTTGATCAATAAACGTGATCATATTTTACATAAAATATTTGTGTAGTGTCCACCGCGCATTACTTTTACACCATGCATTAATTTTCCCGGCCATTTTCTCATCAATGCAGTCCGCATTCATTCCTTTTAATTAACTTTAAATTTAATCTCGAATAATTTTTTTGTTACCAACATTCGAATCTGCACCTGATGTTTCACATGCAAATGACGGAAATTCATCATATGGAATAATGTACACAGAACCTTTAAATGATAGAGTATCAGAAAAGTTAACTGAAAATAGAAATGAAGATTCATCAAATGAAGATATTTCTAAGGTTTGCAAATTAGAATACTTATTCAGTTCAAGTGTCATCTTTGATTAGCATAAATATGTTATTTTATTATTTCTAACTTTTATTAATGTTTTTAATTTTTTTAGTTCCAAATGCCGCTAGATAATGAATCCAACATAGATAAAAATATGATTGACCAGTCCAAAAAAAAAACGAAAGTTTCGTTGAAACGGGACCAGGTCCAATTAAGATGTCGGAAATTTTACCTCCTTTAAGTATTAGCTTCACAAAAGGATTTGATTTATCATTGGGGATCTTTTTTATGGCAAGCGACTGATGGAAAGCTGATGAAAATTGATTACCAAAATCTCGCCAGCACCATTGTCTCAACTTATTCATTACTTAAATGTGGTCCGAAGGGTTGTGTGAGTATTTTTTATTCATTAATAAATAATTTAATTACAATAATCTAAAAATGAAAGTATACTCAATTGAATTGAAGTCAAAATAAAGAAATTTTCTCAGTAAAGGATATTGTGAGGACTCAGTTGAGTACCTGGATAAGAAACCATCGAACTACATTGAAAAAACAGGGACAAAAAAAAAACGCAGAAAGAAATATTATTCATCTACCGAAAACGTCACAAGTGGGAATATCTACTGGAACGTGAATATTTTATTAATAATTCTAGAGATGATAAATATTTATTGCACTGAAAAAAAAGATATATTTGTTATGAATATTATATTTTCTTCACTTAAGAAATTATTTCATTGAAAATTCTGATTCTCGAATGTGTTTTGGTTTCGATATCAGCTTACGATTTTCTGTTGATAAGAAATTCATTTTTTAAGCCTACATCTTTTGAGCCGAAAAATATTTCCTTTATAAAAATAATTTCTTCTCTCAGTGTAATAATTAATTATAATTCATTTTGATAAACAAAGTTAATTTCATATTGGAGTATATATCGATAGTGAAGTGTTGAGAATATATATGAAAAAAAATTGAGTTCTTTCAAAATTTATCAGAAAACTGGATGAAAAAATATCTTCCGATGAAAGTCGAGAAACAGAATAATGAGTAATGTACTGTGACGAACGTCACTAACCAGCGTATTAGGAGAGCAGGTAGCAAGAAAAGGGTCCCGAGGCACGGGACTTGTAGGCAGAGGCCACTTCCGTCGGCCGGTAAGGAGGGGGTAAAAAGGAACGCGAGAGAAGAAGGAAAAGAAAGGGATGCAGCACTTTTTACGCATGTTTCCAGCATGCCCACGTGGAAAGGATGCTAGGACGACGCAATAGAATTAGTTTAGCTGAAAAAGACGAGAGGGCTCGCGCCGCGGCCTCTCTCGCGTACAGACAGGTGCGGTCGCGAGCATAAAAAGGCTTCGACGATTCGTGTAAATCGTGTTTTGGGATCTCTCTCTTGCTCAGACTGAGTATTCATTGAACACAAAGCGTTGATTATTATTTGTGTGACTACTCGCAAAGGGGAAGTACCGAGACCTCTGAGGAGCATACGCTGGATTTCAGTCAACTTCTTCAGATTTAATATGAGAGAGTGCTGTGGCATCGAATCTGATCCACATATAGCCTTTCTAATAGGAGTAACGCCCAGTCTAGGCGTTACCATCTTATTTCGTATTCAATCTGTATTTTGTGTATGCACCCTTTTCGATCGCAGCACTTAATTGGCGTCGGCACACCCAAACGTACCTGGGGCCCGACATTAGCTCCGGCTAGTCCTAAAAGTCTAAGGTAGTCACCCAGTGTAGTCGGTGTACCTCTTGAAGATTCATAATTGCCGGATATGGCAGAATCTAAATTTGTATTTGTTATTGTCATATTTGGCAATGAATAATTGATATCGCTGGTTTCGGCGAAAGGGTTAAATTATTATTATCGCTGGTTTCGACGGATATTTGTTCATCATATCGCTAGCTTCGGCAAAAGGGTAAATAAACATCGGTGGTTTCGGCGGATATTCGTTTATAATACCGCTTGAATATTTAATATCGCTGGTTTCGGAGGGTACTTGTTCATAATACCGCTGGCTTCTCGGCGAGATATTCGAGAATAGACATGCCGGCTTCGGCGCCGCCTATTAGTTTGGGACTCAAGTAGCTCAGCGGTATAAGGAAATAGCTTTATAGGGCATTAGAGTCCCCTGATATCTACGCGAGGATATAACTGGCTAGTTTTTACGCTCAAGCGGACACCTATGACGCCTCCCTGCAACTGACACTTGCGATGATTAAACAAAAAGTTTAACTAAAGTTCAGCCATCTGAATGAGCGAGTTGTTGCACGCGAGAAGATCATTTAATTGAGAGTACGTTGGTTAAAAACTCATGGGGGTTTCGCTACTTTTATGCTTCAAAGGGGAAAAATAAAGAATAAACGTGTTGTTCAATGGATCTTGGCACCTCAGCTCAACGCAATTCGAATTTGACACGTTACAGCACTGATCTTATTTTTTTTATTCAATTGTTATCGTTCATTGTAAGCCATTTCAGTTTAATGAAAAAAAAAACATGTAACTTGCTTCTCAATTGATATAAAACTGAAATTCTTATTGAAATATTTTTTTAATAATTCAATTTTTTTGGAGTAAGGAATAACTAATAATTACAAGGAAATAAATAATTTGCTACTTTAAAAGACACTTAGATAGATTTTGATTAATGTAAAACTGAAATTTTCCTTAAATATTCTTCTTAAGATTCAATTTAATTTGAAATAATTTATAACATATAATAAGAAGAAAAAAAATAAATAACTCTAGAAAATGTTGATGAATACCAAAATTAAGTGAAAATTCATGAAAACATTGAATGTTATGAAATAAAAACACATTCCAAATGCATCAAAATTAAATGCTTGAAGTGTTGAATGAAATAAAATACCTTGAAATGTTTGAAAAGTGACTAGAAGGATTTAGACACTGCAAGTGTTTGAGAATAAAACACTTGAGTTTGCAGTGTAGGAAAATGGGGCCCTGTGGTCATCTATTGAAACGTAAAACCTGGTGGCGCACTTCATATTCGTTCAGAATAGATCAATGTGAACCAGCTCAAAAGTGCTGCCACCGTTATGGAACAATTTTTCATCATTTTGAACAATGATAATGGAAAAATGCTTGATTTCATCTGATACTTTTTCTTCGGGATTGATACCGGGTGGATCTCTTCAAAATGTTTCATGAAGAACGATTGATACTATTACCAAACGCTGATGGATTTGGAAACGGAAACAGATCTAAAATGTTCTGATTATCATTCTGTTTGGATGATTATGTTATTGATTCGCTTATATATAGCTCCTGCAGCAAGATGTACTAGCTGTGTATACGGTGAAATAACGCGAAAACGGATAAAGATATTAAGAACTTTTTTTCTGTCCTGTTAAGTAGCCAGAAAGAAAGACTGCTGTTAAAAACGACTTCGATTGCACTTTTGGTAACACAGAAGTAACTAATATCTGAGGATCACGTCTTCCGCGATATCTCGAAAACGAATTGGTATTTTTTCGAACTCTTGTTTCACATCGATTGGATATTACATCTCATTGGTCCCATTTCTACAAATAGCAATGCTACTTTTTCCTCTCTCATGTAATCACACTCACGATAGTGTGGCCAGACTGAAAACCGAGCAACGAGCAACGCAGAATGGAGGGGGTAACTCACACAGTCGCAAGCCACGTCCGTGTGAGCAACACTCTTCGGCTAGCTTCGTGTAGTAGAAGGAAGCGGACAATCTATGTCTGTCTCCATTCTCCGAACTAAAACGAAGCCGAACGACGTTGAACGATGTCGATGACGACTCGTTGCTTCCTAAAGGGCTGAGAAATGGTCGGTGAAATGATTTATGTATGGTTTTATCGACATGCTTACATGAAACTGATGATTTTATCGACTTGCTCATATGAATGGCCGCCAAAAATATTCGAATTTTTCAGCTTTTAATGCAGAAAAATGATATATATTTTCTAAATCATGTAAGATATATATTTTCAGTTGGTCAATTTATATTTTATATTATTTCCCTCTATTTAAATGAAAAAAGGGAGCAATTCATTCATAAATTTTCACGAAAATATAGATATATAATTGTATATATATGTAACTTTCATGCACAAAAAGTTTTTTTTTGTTTTACATGCGTAAAGAACGCATATAATTACAATAATTCCATATTTCACATTCATGATTGAAATATTATTCGATAAAAATATTTCCGAAATGTATTGAATGTATGTACAATCCATGTATATAATATATATCGAATCAATTGTCAATGCATAATAATAACGAATTACTTCACGTGAAAACAATTGTGTTTCATATATTTATACAGTATATATGAATAAACACACATACAAATATAGAAAAATTCCATTTATAATCATACATACATAATTCCATATGTATCTTTCCCTTTCTTTTTTATCATTGATTCTGAATAAGACTTTTACACTTCTGTGAAGTTTAAACACATGGATGAGGCGTCAAGACCCTTTCACTAATTTCTCCGTATATCTGGAACGTATACTTTTACATACAACATTTATTAATGTTCAGAAAATATGAAATTCATATCCATTGAAAATGATTATTCGATATTTTTCTGTATTAAATGGAAAAATATCACTCGTAAATTCTGAATGATTTACAAAAACATATTTCATGGTTTTATACCTCAAATGAATGCATTCTTCAACATACATTTTTATACATCATCATATGTGGACAATTCTTTTATTTTCAATATAAATACCAAAATATGCTTGTCATATAAATATCATTATTATTATTATTATTATTCATTTATTCATCATTTTTTTCCAAATTCAAGTCGAATTAACCGGCAAATAATAATAATGGTGACGCACTACGTCATCAAGATACTATTATGGACCATACATTCATTGTGATGGAGTGATCCATCAGATGAATGTTACTATAGGAATATCATTATAATTTCAAATATTGCCTCCATTCCCCTTGGCAACAAAAACTTTGGTATGGTGACTTATAGGAGGCAAGTCGGTAGCGAGTACATGGTGGCGCATTGATCGATCATCGAGGACCAATCGATAGGAGTTGCGAAGAGGCGAAGGTATCATGCGGGTGCGAGAGCAATGGAAGATTGTGTATATGAAGGCGCATGTCGGTTGGCACAGGCATGCCTATGTGCATTGGAAATGCATTGGGCTACGCATTCCCCGGATAGCAGTCATACAAGCCAGACCTATGTCAAATTGATAAAGAAGTGAAATAAATATTGAAAAGTGAAATAAAACAGGTGAACAAGTACAAATAAATAGTTGTGATTAGAAAAAATAATACAAAAGATCATGAAGAATAAACTGAAACTGAAAAGTGAAGAAAAAACTGTAGAATAAAAGTGAAAAAAGTGATAATAAGGTGAAGCGGAGCCGTGTCCACCAGATCCACCGCAATCATCATCATCACATCACTAGCCCAGCATCCAATATTTCAACGCTGCATTCCTCTGTTCAACTTCAATAAGATCATCGATTTGTTCATTCTTTCTCATAACACTAAAAAAGTAAGTCTTGAGAAAATATCGATACGAAGAAGTGACGCCGCTACTGCACCACGCCGTTCATCACCTACCGGCATCCATTTTGTACCGCCGTTTTACCGCCAACTTCATCTAATAGCGTCGTTTAGATTAATAGTTTTTTGCGATTAAGATTAATTTATATTTTATGTGTTCCACTATTGTTACCCCTTACGGTCAAAATTTCCCATTTGGATTCGATTAAAATCATTAAATAATTTTCACGCGAAATTCAATAAATTTAATTGAATAAAAAATTAATAAAAATAATTTCATATTTATTTCATCAAAGTTTTCATGTTAGTAGCGTCGTTTGCATTGCGACGCCATTACCCATTGTTCATATTGCGCAGCAATAACTTCCCCTTTTTCATTTTTTCTATTTTTCACGACCCAATCCCTTTACGGTATAAATTAATAAATAATAGAGAATTAATTGATAAATTGAATAAATGAAAATAAATTAATGATAAATTATTGAATTTTAGAAATTTATCAACGAATGAATAAAATAATAATTTATCGAAATTTACTAGCAAATAAATAAAATAAATAATACATTATTGAATAATTGACTAATCAATTATAAAAATCAATCTATCCAAAATAACGAATAATAATTATCAGTAAAAGGAAAGAAAAGAACATTTGTCAATTGAAGTAAAAATAATATAATTAATTAAAATTTCAGAAAAGTCTATTACCATATTTCATCGAATATTCAGAAAATAATCGAGCATAAAATAAAATAAAGGTTGAAAATCAGAAAGTCAATTTCGAAATAGATTTATGAAATGAAGATCCAACAATCAATCAATATTTGTGAATTATTTTATGAAACAATTTCATTAATTTTGAATTCAGATTCAATTTCCATGAATAATAAATAATATTCAATTCAATTCATATTATAAAATAACTGGTTCTGATGTGACATTCATTTCTAGTGTAGATTCAATCATTATTCACGACCTGAAAGATTCCATAACCCCCATATATATTATTTTTGTGTTTGTAACTTTCCTGTTCCAGCTTTTTTCCAGATTTTAATCATTTTCTTGATTTTGAATAAATCAAGTGGCATCCCAATTTCCCCTTTTGGTAATATTTTCAGTTTTAACAATTTATTTCCCCTGTAATGCCTATGGTAAGACCAAGAAATATATTGAATGATAACATAACCTCGTTTATATAATTCAAATTCGAATACTGTAGGAACAACATTACATCATATAATATATACAAATACACAATATTCTTACATATATTCATACATACAAATATGTGAAAAAATTCATTCATACTTTTATATATCTTCCTTTTCACAGTTCTATATCTTTCCCTTTCTTTTTCATTGCCGTTACTGCATAAAGACTTGTACACTTCCATATAATGAGCATTAGGACCCTTTTACCAATTGCACTGTATACCTGGATTTTAAATTTTTCGACAATATTCATTCTCATTCGGAAAATATGAGATTTTGTTCCATCGTTCATGTGTCTGAAAAAAATTTAATTGATGAGATATTAGTAGATAAATGATGGAATGTTGTTCCTTTGGTATCCGAATTTAAATGATATAAACGAATTATCATTCCATCTACAATATTCCTTTTCTCACCATGGGCATTACAGGGGAAATCGAAATACTAAAAAATATTACCAAAAAAAGGAATTGGGATGCCACTTGATTTCTATAAAATCAAGAAAATAGTCGAAATCTGAAACAGAAAATAACAAGAAAAGAAGACAATGTATGGGAATTATGGATTCTCTCAGGTCGTGAAGTAGTATTGAATCTACACTAGGAATAAATATGTCTGTTAAAAATTCAACCGATATTTAATTATTCTTCTTTTCACGGGTTGATGGCAACTTATCCTGGATGCTCAACTGCTCCTCCCACACGCGGGGAGGGGGTGCGCAATTAACCAATTTTGGTCAACTGCACCGAAGGGATTATCGCGTGCATTGATCTCAAGACAATGCGTCGATATCGCGTGAAAATGAATCGACAGTTCTCACCGTGTCACACAGCATACAACTGTGTTTCATAATCTCACCAAAATTCTCAACACAAATCTCAAATTATTTCATTAATTTATGTAACTCAACATTGCATAAATATCTCACAATTCCAAGTGGATAAATATTATCCTCCTTGGTGATGGTTCATTTACTCCAAAGATAAATAATTCATCAGTCCACATCTCATCTCTCATGCAAATATATTGATCAATAATATCAATACATCTCTCATCTCAATCTCAACAATTGTCTCATCATCTCACAAAAAATACAGTGTACAAAGTGTAAATATAGTGTTAAGTGCGTCTCAATAAAGTTGTGTATATTTTACGCATAAAATCAGCACAACTGTCCACTACGATTATTGCAATTCCAACAGCAATTCAACCCGGCTCCTCATCCCATTCCAACATCATACAGTCCACTAAAATTCTCATCAGATTCTTCACAATGTCACATCAAAACCAGTCTTCAATAACGTAAATTAGGTTGAACTTTATTTAGTATTTATTGAAACTGAAATGAATTCAAAATTTATATGATTATCATACAATACTGTCCTCAAACATTTGGTATTATTGAATATTAATTTTATCAACTTATTTCAAAATTCATTTCTTGGTCATCAAATTTTATCTGATTTTGTGATTAACTATTTTTGAATAATTGATAAATTATAATGAAATTTGGTTGATTCATTGTCGATATTTGGTTTATTTCAAGCGCTTAAGTCGACTTGATTTATTTTGACAATTCTATTTCGATTTTATTTCTTCTCAATTTTTATTCGATATTCTGATTTTCTGATTTTATTCAAAATCAAATAATATACTCCTTTCTTTATTAATTGTTGTTTTTTTTCTCTTTTTCAATTGATATTATCCTATCAATAAACAATATTCTTGTTTCTTCATTTTATTATTAATTGATTTTATCTTTCCAATGAATAGTATATTTATTCCAGAATAGTCTTGTTTTATTTTAATATTGATTAATTTCCTTTTTTATTTATCACTGATTTTTCTTCATCAATTAATATTAATTAATTTTCTTTTTTACTTATTATTAATTTTTTCTTTATCAATTTATATTCTTTTTATTATTTATTATTACCGTAGAGGGGTTGGGTGATGGAAAATAGTAAGAAATAAAGAGGGGAATTGTTGCTGTGCGCAATGAAAACAATGGGTGATGACGCCGCAAAACAAACGACGCCACTTATATGAAATTATTCTGTTGGGATAAAATGTAAAGTTATTTTTATTAATTTCACTTTTACTGAATTATTGAATTTTATATAATAATTATGTGATGATTTTAATTGAATTCGTGAATTGAAAAGGGGAATTTATCGTAAAGGGAACAAAGATCGCAATACATAAAGTAAAAATTAATTCTAAACACAAAAAATACCCGAGTAAAAATATACAAGCCCACAACGCGCCCAAATTGGAAAACGCGCCCGATACAAGCCCAACTGCACACCACCCTAATCTTTTTATGAGGATTCGTTTTATTACCCGAAATACTCAACAAGAATTTTGCATTGGTGAATGTCAATTGTCAGCATATGGATATACACATTTATATCTATATATACCCGAGATGAAATTTTCAAACGTTGAAATGGCGTTATGATCTGTTTATTGCTTTTTCGGAAGGATTTAACCGGTCGGGTGTCATAGAAGATCACAAAAAAACCATAACAATAATCGTTCACGAACTTAGAAAAATTTTGACAAGATATCGGAACATAGATGAATTTGATGAAATAGAAATTTCTCAGTTTACTCAGTAAATAATCCGTTTGTTTATAAATGAAAACACATTGAACATTTTGTTTTTGTTCAAATGATATTATTATGAATGGAATGATGATTAGTGGGTTTATTATATAATCGTTCATCAATATAACTGTGTTATTTTCATTCGTTTATTAATTCAATTATTTTTATTCACAATCATAATTATTACCAATATACTGATTAAAATTATATCTAAATATATTTATTCTATTTCTCTTAGATTAATTGGTTCTATAATATATTTTTTGTTTGATTATGTCAATGATTTTATGTTAATATAAAAACATACACAAACAAGATCATTGACATCAATTATATTTGAATTATTTGTTATTATACATTCATATATACGAGTGGAATTGATATTTTCTACACTTAATTTTGGTATGACATCACATTTTTTTATAACAGCAAAGTATTCCACTATACAAATATCTTTGCAATATGATTTACATGCACAATTGATATGATTTCCGACCAATTACTCCCTAGAAAAAGGCATGGCATTTGGAATTTTCACAATTCAAATCACAGTTAAATGTGTTACAATCATATACTTTTATGAAAAATGCAATAAATCCAATTTTCGGGCCTTGTTCGGTCATAACTTTCACGCAGTAAGAATCAGATGCAGTCTTCCTCTTGTAGCATGGAGAATAAATCGTTTGATTTTTAATTTTTAATCGTAAAAATTTAGATATTTTTATATTACTATGAGTTGTTATTTCTACAATATTGTGAAGTGCTAACCCGAGGTTCTGAGGAATACTATGTAAAAGAATCATTTTTCCAAGTGCATATATATTTGTACCTATTTGCCGAAGAGGATTGACTCTTTCACTAATTGTTTTCAATTTATTACAATACTCAAAAACATCAGTGTTGTTATTTATATTTCTGAATTTACTTGCGGCTATTGAATGATGGAATATTTTGGAATATATTTGTAAACCAATTCAAAATAAAAAAAAAAACAATTTATGAAATTTAATATAATTCCTTAATAATTCATTCGGTTCTGAGCAAAAAAAAATTATTGGTATTTGTTTATATGGACGGGTATCTCTGTGAATAAGTTCGTATAATGATGTTTTTCATAATTCAATATTTATACTAATATTTATAGATGCACGAGTGGCGTATTGGGTAGAGTGGCAGTCTTGGATGTACCTTCCAAGGATCGCTGGTTCGAGTCTTACCGTCTAACATGTTTTTCAGGTTTATGTATACTTTTAATTTTACAATTACTTCCAGATGTCCAACATGATATATATATATAAGTAGCGGTCCCGACAGACGTTGTCCTGTACACATCTGATATAGGTATCTCAAATTTGAAAGTTTATTGAAAGGACCATCAGATGAAAATTTTTACTAAAACGTTATTTTACCATCAAACGTCATTACAATTGAATGAAAATATTAATTCGGCTAGAACTTTATAACAGAAACAGAGTGGATGACGCAAAGCCAGTTGCCTATGACACAAAAACAAAACATTGCTTAATCTACTCTAGCGCCCACTTATCGCACTGCTTACTATCGGGATACTTCGATCGCAGCGCTGTCTGATTTTGGGAAAAATATTTCGGGTTGCCGTCGTCAAGCATCGCAGAGTTATTTCTAACGGCTTCATCTTCAACCTGCGATATCTTCTGAAATATTTATTGAAATCGAATGATGTGAAGGGCAATTTTGTACTAAATTAAATACTTGTGATGGAGAACGTATTCATTTGGATGAGAATCAACACTATATTCATGAAAACACCCCTTGAAATAATGCTCTTTTTTGGCAAAAATTTAATTGCAATAAAAGGGTAACGGTATGTTAGCCTCGAGAGATAGACATATGCTGTTGCGGACTTTTTTGTAGAACTATGAAAGAGCTACATTTTCCTCGTACATTATTTCGATGTACGTCTTACGGTTTTTGCAGCGTTCACGACAATAGCTGATAATTCCTGATTTTTTTACATTATTGAAGTTGTACTACTTATCTTCGGAATTTTCTAGTGGAAAATATAGCCTATGTCACTCGGGGATGATATAGCTTTCTGAGAGTGGAAAAATTTCTGAAATCGGTCCAGTAGTTTTTCAGTTATCTCAAAAAAATACAAATTTTTCTCTTTATATTGTTGAATGAATGGAATAAACATATTCCAGTGAACTGAATTGTGAAACTAAACCATCCTCGAGCTCAGAGGAATAGAACAAAAAAAATTTCATCAAAATCGGTCCAGCCGTTTAGGAGGAGTATGATTACAAAGGTTTTTACGGACGATTTTTATATATAAAGATATATAAGTGGACTAACGATTGAAATTATTCGTTGTAAAATCCCAATAGTAATCATAATATAAGTTGCATACATGTATGACTTATGATTAATTGTGTGATGTGTCCTTTCTTAGTTTCGTCCATTTATTTTATAAAATTAGAATTATGAATTTATAACATTGCAAAGTGATTTTTTTGCACAATCACTTTGCAAAGTGATGTCATTTCCAACAGAGTAGCTGGGGGCAATCTCGAGTAAAAATTTTTCGTCTTTTCGCACGTCCAAATTTGTTTACTTAACGCACCCAGAACGCGCCCATTGCAAGCCCATTTAGATGAATTTGGGCGCGTTATGGGCGCGTTTTTCCTGCAAATTTGGGCGCGTTTTGGGCATGCGAAAAGACGAAAAATTTTTACTCGGGTATATTATTATAAACGGCGCGGTACGATGAAATTGGCGGCACAAGATGGATGTCGGTATGCGTGGGCTGGATGTTGTGGTGCAGCAGCGGCGTTGTTTCCTCGTACAAATTCAATATTTTCTGTAGAATAATTCACCTAAATGGGTTTGTTGATGTATGCTGGATCGTTCAGTTGAGAGATGCGTCAGTTGAAGCTGCGTTTGGGGCTGATGTAGTGGTTGCGTCAATCTCGGTGCAGATTTCGCTGAATGCCGCTTCACTCCACTTATTAATTGGAATTAATCACTTTCTGTCTTTCTATTCACGTTATCTGTTCATTTGTACTCTTGATTTTGTCAGTATCTCACTTTTTAGTGTCACTCCACTATTATTTCACTTCTATTATTACTTTTTATTTCACTTTTATTTTTCAATTGATCGGGTTCACGTCTTGCGTTGTTCACAGCTATCCGAGGAATGCATTGTCTAATGCTATTCTAATGTACGTAGGCGTGCATGTGCCATCCGGCATGCGCTTTCATATATTTTGTTCTCCCTCGCGCTTGCACCCGCATGGTGCATCTGCGCGCCCGTAGCTTCCATCGATTGATCCTCATGATCGATGAACGCGCCACCACGTTCACGCTATCGATCTGCCTCCTATATTTCAATATGCGAAGATCTTGTGCCAGGGGAGTTGAAGGTAATATTTGAAATTATTATTCTACTTTTTTTTTTTTTTTTTTTTCCATCACATCCATCTGATAGACCATTCCATCACAATGAATTAATAAATAAATTAATCAATTGATGAAGCGTCAAGTAAACATATGAAGAATTTATATTAATTCTTATTATTAATATGAAAATGCGATTTATATATTATTATTTACTACTATTTCATGTACATGGTATGTGGCCATGTGGTCAAGCGATTTAATTTCTACGCGAAAAGTTTGGGCTCGGTCCCCAACGTCTTTTTTTTCTTTATTTTTTTCTCATATAGCATATTAAATAATTTTTTTTCATATCACATTCTGTCAAATGATAACTTGATACTTTATCAACCGAATATTCGTACGTATATTCATATCTACGAATATGTAAAAAAATTCATTCGTACTTATATGTATACATATATTCGTTCTCTTTCCTTCTTATTGCTGTATCTGTGAAATGCCCGCATCCTATCATAGAATGTAGAGACATTGGCCGGCCGGTAAAACGTTTCCTTCGTGCATCGTATACCCAGATCAAACAGATTAACCTACGGTCGTTACTCATTCATGAAAATTATGAATTCACACCAATTGACAAATATCATTGTACCAGCGGTTTTAATCAACCCTTTCGCCGAAGCCAGCGATATTAGTTATTGCAAAATATGACAATAACAAATACAAATTTAGATTCTGCCGTATCCGTCAATTATGGATCTACAAGAGGTACAGCGACCACACTGGGTGGCTACCTTAGACTTTTATGGCTAGCCGAAGCTATTATTGGACCCCAGGTACGTTTGGGTGTGTCAATACCACTTAAATGTGGTGCAATTGAAATGGCAGCATATAAAAAATACAGATTACAATACAAAATGAGAAAGTAATGCCTAGACTCGGCGTTACTTCTATTAGAAAGGCTATATGTGGATCAGATCCGATATCCACAGCACTTTCTCAGATCAGATCTGAGGAAGTTAGCTGAAGTTCAGCTCGTGCTTCTCAGAGGTTTCAGTTCTTCCCCTTGCAAGTAGCTACACAAAATAATGATCAACGCTTTGTGTATTACAAGTACTCAGTCTAAGCAAGTGAGATATCCCAAAAGACGACTTTACACGAGTCGTCGATGGTTTTTTATGCCCGCGACCGCGCATGTTTGTACGGGAGAGAAGCCGTGACGCAAGCCCTCTCGTCCTTTTTAGTCAAACTATTTCTATTGCGTTGTAAATATTAAGGGGGAGAGGAAGGGGAGGGGGGGGGGGGGGTAATTCGTACCAAAAAAGGCATGTTTTTATGAATTTTTTGTGACGACACCGTTGAAATCTTTCAATTGAAACCAATGATACATTATATCATGACATTCAAAGAATATTGTGTGTAATTTTGACAAAGAAATATTGAAAAATACGGCAATGGCAGCAATTATTCGGACGTGTCTCGGAAAAAAGTAGGATTGCGATGCCTCTCATAACTTGGTGTTGGATCATATGGAATCAAAAATTCGAAGTTCATTCGTTAGAAAAACATTTTTTCCAAGTAACGCTGAAGGGATTTTTTGGAATTTCAATTTTTCGATTTTTCAGAACACTTTTAAGGGAATAATGCGATTTTTGCGGAAAAAATCGGCTAATTTGTTATTGTAAAATAAAAATTATCAACAAATTTGAAAAAAAACTCTCCAGCGTTACCTCGTGTATTTTATATAATGAATAGTGTTCAAAATTCCGAAAGGTTCGGTGCCTTTTTTTAGAGTTATGAGAGGCACCGACTTTGAAAACGTTTGATCTTCAACGTTCACTTTTATTTTTTTAGCTGACGCGCTACTTGTTGAAATGCTTTCGCTTTTACGTTTTTGCGGAGGTACAATTTTTCTAGGTCGATATAATCTCGAACCAGCTGATTGTCTATCAGATCTTCCAATTTTTTCAGGCATTTTTGTAGTATAATATAAATATAATACAAAACTTTTTGTACAATATATCTTATAATCATATATAATAATCATTCATATATAATAATCAATAATAAGTATTTATTAATCTATAAATACTTATTTACATGTAAATATATTTATATGTAAATATATTTATATGTAAGTATATTTATTTATTTTAATTATATATTTTCAAAATTGATTCATATGTATATCATTCAATAATCTTTTAATATCATTAAGATCAATAAATAATTTATATATCTATAAGAAAATGAATTTTTATTCTAAAAATATTAACAAATAAAAATCAATTTTAAGAGATAAACCTAAAAATTAAAAAGTGTAAATTCTATCCTAAAATTTATATAATAATGTAAAAAATTATACAAAATTAATTTTATGTCCAAAATTAATTTAATTTATATCAATCTTTATATTATATATATAACACAATAATATATAAAAAAAAAATTAAATTATCTTAAATTATTTTAAATTATTTTGAATTATTTTAAATTATTTCAAATTATTAATTTAATTACTATAAGACACCAGTATATTGATAATTTAACATAAATTATTATAATTATAAAGATGAGCTAAATTAAAAAGCTTTTTGGTTCATACCCAAACTATAGGACACCCTTTTTTATAAATAAAGTGCCTGATAAAAGGATCATTTTGATGTAATAAAATATGTTTAATTAAACCTTTATTTAGATTGTAATTTTAGATCCTAATTTAGTTCTTATTACTAGATATACATAATATTTATAATTCTAAATTAAATTTAAATGATTCATTTTCAATTATTATTATATAAGCTTAAATTTATATCAACGTATTAATTAGTAGTAATATAAAATATTAATAAAAAATGTGCCAGCAGTAGCGGTTATACATTTTAATATAAACTAAAAAATCAATTTAATTAAATTAATTAAAATTAAACAAAAATTTTATTTTAAGGTTAAATTTAAATAAATTAATTATTTAAAATTCAATATATATATTTACAAATTTACTATTAAACTAGGATTAGATACCCTATTATAAATATTATCAAAAAAAAATTAAAAAATCAAATGTTAAAACATTAAATTTAAAGAATTTGGCGGTATTTTTTCTAATTAGAGGAATTTGTTTACTAATAGATACTCCACTTTATAATCTACTTAACCTCATTACTCAAATATTTCTATTTAGATTTTATTCAAGAATAAAAATTCATGATAATTTAATATAAATTAATAATTCAAGTCGAAACCTAGTTCATAGTTAAGAATAAATGAATTACAATATTTAAAATATTTTATTATTAAAATATTTAATTAGAATTTAAAATTAAAATAAAAAAATTATTTTATTTAAAATAAGTTCAAAAATATGTACATATCGCCCGTCAATTTTATTTAATTAAATAAAGTAAGTCGTAACAAAGTAAAAATACTGGAAAGTGTTTTTAGAATTAAAATTTTAGTTTAAGTAAAATTTAATATTTACAATATTAAGATATTTTGAAATAAATTTTTTATAAAATAATTTATATATTCAAATCTTATATTTTAAATTTTTATTAATTAAAAATATATTTTCATTATTAGTTATTAAAAAATAAATTAAATTTATAATTAATTATAATTGACAATAAAATATTAAATAAAAAAAAGTAAAATAATTATTTTATACCTTTTGTATCAGGGATTATCCAATTAAATTTTAAATAAAATTTTCTCGAAATAAAAAAATTTACGATTTTAATTTTATTAATATGTCAATATCAAATAAAATAGAACCTTAGAAATTATAAATTAACCAATTTTTATTATATCTAGTTATTCAAGAAATGAATTTAATTCATATACTTAGAATTTTAATTTATTATTAAATATTTAAGTATAAAAAATTTTAGGGATAAACTTAAAATTTTTTTTATAATCAATAACTTAAATTTTAAAATATAAAATTTAAAATTTTTATTATTAAAAAAAAATTAATAATTTATTTATATATAAAATAATTAATTCAAAATAATTTAAAAAAATATTAAATTAATTTTAAAAACATAATTTAAAATACAATAATGATAATATTAGTGAATTTAAAATTTAATAATAATAATATTATTAATATATTAAATTAAGGAACTCGGCAAATTTAATATTCACCTGTTTAACAAAAACATGTCTTTTTGATAATAATTTAAAGTCTAATCTGCTCAATGAAATTTAAATAGCTGCAGTATCAATAACTGTACAAAGGTAGCATAATAATTAGATTTTTAATTAAAATCTAGAATGAATGATTGAATGGAATATTTACTGTCTTAATTCAATTACTATTAAATTCAATTTTTTAGTTAAAAATCTTAAATATTTTTAAAAGACGAGAAGACCCCATAGAATTTAATATTATTTTATTTAATAATAAATAAATATTACTATATTAATTAAATTTGATATTTAATTGGGGAAATTTGAAAATTTAATAAACTTTTTATTTACTTAACAACATAAATTTATGAACCACTAATCTTTTATTAAGAAAAGAAAAAAAATAATTACCTTGGGGATAACAGCATAATTTTTTTTTAAAGTTCAAATTAAAAAAAAAGTTTATGACCTCGATGTTGAATTAAGAATAATTAAGAAGAAAAAATCTTAAAATTTAAGTCTGTTCGACTTTTAAATTCTTACATGATTTGAGTTAAGATCGACGTACGCCAGATCGGATTCTATCTTTAAATATAATAAATATTTTTGTACGAAAGGAATAAATATTTAAAATAATTTTTAAATTTCAAATAAATATAAATTATTTTGACAGACAATTGTATCAAAATTAGAACTTGATTATGTGAAGTATCACAAATAATATTGACACAAATAAAATTTTATATATTAAATTCTATTATTATACTAATTATAGTAATAATTATAATTATAATCTCAGTTGCTTTTTTTACTTTATTTGAACGCAAACTAATAAGATTATTTCATTACCGAAAAGGACCTAACAAAATTAGATTTAACGGGCTTCTTCAACCTTTCAGTGATGCTTTAAAACTATTAACTAAAGAATATTTTTATCCAAATAAATCAAATATATATTTTTATATTTTATCCCCCCTATTAATATTAATTCTAACATTAATAATATGATTATTATATCCTTTTTTCTTCAATCTATTTAATTTTAAATTAAGTTTTTTATTTTTTTTAAGAGTAATAAGAATAAATGTATACAGATTAATAATAGGGGGGTGGGCTTCTAACTCTACTTTTTCTATAATTGGGGCTATTCGTTCAGTAGCTCAATCAATTTCTTATGAAGTTACTTTTGCAATCAAAATATTAATTCCATTATTATTAATTAATTCTTTAAATTTACATAAAATAATTTTTCATCATACCTGATTCCCCTTAATAATATATATAGTGTAACGTTCACCCTTCCCGTGAGTTTTCACTACCTGAGAGAGAGCGAGGTTACTGGGGAATTGGAGGGGAAGAAGGGATGCCACCTTATTTTGCTGGTCAGAGGGAACAGCTTGTATGAAAATAAGGAAACTAAATATCGGATTCTAACTCGATTAAAAATTCTCGATGTACTATAAATTTGACCGAAGTGTCAAATTTATTTACTTTATTCTGATTTGAAGACTGCAAATAAAATTCGCGATAAAATAATTCTAAGTCCGCGATGACGAAAATATTCTAAGTCCGAAGTGACGAAAATATTCCAAGTCCGAAGTGACGAAAATATTCTAAGTCCAAAGTGACGAAAATATTCTAAGTCCGAAGTGACGAAAACATTCTAAGTCCCGACTCTCGGAATTTTTCTAAGTCCCGACGCTCGGAATTTATATTAATTATTTTAATTAGAATATTAGCAGAAATTAATCGAACTCCATTTGATTTAACTGAAGGAGAATCTGAATTAGTATCTGGATTTAACGTAGAATACGGCAGAGGAAAATTGTAACGTGTTAAATTGGTATTGCGTTGAGCTCAGGTGCCAAGATTCATTAAACAACACGTTTACTCTTTATTTCCCCTGCGAAGCATGAAAGTAGCGAAATCCCTGAGTTTTTATCCGGCGTACTTGATATCAAATTGATCTATCTGCGTGCAACAACTCGCTCATTCAGATGGGTTAAACGGTTAGTTAACCCCTTTGGTTTAATCATCGCAAGTGTCAGTTGCAGGGAGGTGTCATAGGTGTCCGTGTGAGCGCGAAAGTTAACCAGTTATATCCCCGTGTAGGTATCAAGGTACTATAATGCCCTATGAAACTATTCCCTTACGCCACTGAGCTACTTGAGTTCCCAAAACTAGTGGGCGTGTCTATTCTTTAATATCTCGCCGAAACCAGCGTTATGATAAACAAATACTGATTCAACCCTTCCGCCGAATCCAGCGGTATTGTACACGAATACTCGCCGAAACCAGCGGTGTTAATTAACCCCTTCGCCGTATCCAGCGATATTATACACGAATACTCGCCGAAACCAGCGATGTTAATTAACCCTTGCGCCGAAACCAGCGATATTATAAACAAATATCCGCCGAAACCAGCGATATTAACCCTTTCGCCGAAGCCAGCGATTCAATGAAGAAATATCCGCCGAAACCAGCGATATTAACCCTTTCGCCGAAACCAGCGATTCAATGAAGAAATATCCGCCGAAACCAGCGATATTAACCCTTTCGCCGAAACCAGCGATTCAATGAAGAAATATCCGCCGAAGCCAGCGATATTAACCCTTTCGCCGAAACCAGCGGTATTGTACACGAATACTCGCCGAAACCAGCGTTTCAATCAATAAATATCCGCCGAAACCAGCGATATTAACCCTTTCGCCGAAACCAGCGATTCAATGAATAAACATCCGCCGAAGCCAGCGGTATTATTTATTGCAAAATATCACAATAACAAATATCAGTTTATATTCGGCCGTATCCGGCAATTATGAATCTACAAGAGGTACACCAACCACACTGGGTGGCTACCTTAGACTTTTATGGCTAGCCGAAGCTATTATTGGGCCCCAGGTACGTTAGGGGTGTGCCAATGCCACTTAATTGCTGTAATGACAACACAAAGTACAGATTAAAATACAAGATGAGATAGCAACGCCTAGACTGGGCGTCACTTTCTTTTAGAAAGGCTATACGTGGATCAGACTCGAAACCACAGCGCTTTCACAGATCAATCTGCAGAAGTTAACTGGAGTCCAGCTTATACTTCTCAGAGGTTTCAGTACTTCTCCTTGCGAGTAGTCACACAAAATAATAATACTCAAAGCTTTGTGTATTACGAATACTCAGTCTAAACAAGTGAGATATCCCGAAGACGATTTTACACGAGTCGTCGATGGGTTTTTATGCCCGCGACCGCGCCTGCCTGTACGCGAGAGAGGCCGCGACGCGAGCCATCTCGTCCTTTTTAGCTAAACTAAATCTATTGCGATGTTTCCAGCATCCCTTCTACACGGGCATACTGGGAACATGCGTAAAAAAGTTGTATTCTCCATCCTTTACTTTTTCTTTATCCTCTCGCTTTCTTTCTTTTCTTTCTTCTCCCCTCCCTATCGGCCAACGTGCATGGCCTTTGCCTGCGAGTCCCGTGTCCCGAGACCCTCCTTTCTGCTACCTGCTCTTCCTAACCATTTCTGTAGTGACGCTCGTCACAAAATTTACATTAATTTTTTTAGCTGAATATTCTAGATTAATATTTATAATAATAATTTTTACTTTAGTATTTTTATTTACTAATTCAATTAGGATTATATTTTACTTAATTAGAATAAGTATAATATATTTTATTACATGAGTACGAATAACATTTCCACGTATTCGGTATGATATACTAATATACATTTGCTGATTTTATTTACTGCCTTTTATTTTATTAAAATTTATATTAATTTTATATGTTAAATGATTACTTAAAATATTGATTAATTAATAAGAAGATAATAGAATCACAATTCAATCTTATATTTTCAAAATATACACTTATTTCAAGCTGATTATCTAAAATAATATTTTATCTCAAATCAATTTTATCCTAGAGTCTACAAAATAGTATATAAAATAAATAAAAGAAGATATTTGACCTATAACAATATAAGGAGCTTCTACTGATTGTCTCCCTAATCATGTCAATAAAATTAAATTAAATACAAATAATCAAAATAAAAATTTATTTAAATAATAAAATATTATAGATTGAAAATTTTTTAACCTCAAATAAGATTTGACTAATAATATTAAAATTGATATTACTAAAGCTAACACTCCCCCTAATTTATTAGGAATAGATCGTAAAATTGTATAAGCGAATAAAAAGTATCATTCAGGCTGAATATGAACAGGAGTAACTATAGAATTAGCCTTTAAAAAATTTTCTGCATCTCCCATTAAATAAGGTCATTCTGAAACAATTAGTATTAATAAATAAAATAAAATTAAACCCCCCACAATATCCTTTAAATAATAATATAAATGAAATTTAATTATATAATACTTTCTTTTAACCCCCAAAGGGTTACTAGATATATATAAATGCAACAAAATTAAATTAATTCCTACAAACAAAATTAAAATAAAAGGCATTAAAAAATGAAATGTATAAAATCGATTTAATGTAGCATTACTTACTGAAAATCCCCCTCATAATCATCTTACTAACATTTCACCGATATAAGGAATCGCTGAAACTAAATTTGTAATTACAGTTGCCCCTCAAAAAGATATTTGACCTCAAGGTAAAACATACCCTATAAAAGCAGCTCCTATTATAATAAATAAAATTACTACCCCAATTATTCATACTAACTTTAAAGTATAAGACCCATAGTATAACCCCCGTCCAATATGGATATACACACAAATAAAAAAAAAAGAAGCCCCATTTATATGAATTATACGAACTAATCATCCATAATTAACATCTTGTATAATATGAACAATACTTATAAAGGAATATTCAATATGAGAAGCATAATGTATAGTCAAAAAAATTCCCCTTAAAAGTTGAATTATTAAACAAATTCCTAATAATGATCCAAAATTCTATACAATTGTCAAATTTAAAGGGGTAGGTAAATTAAGTAAAAAATTATCTAATTCTTTATATATAGATAACTGAAAAATTTTTTTCATAATTTATTTGACGTAAAGGAATATTATTTTTACTTAAAATTATTACTGTAATAATTATTATAATAAACAAATATAATAATATAAATACCCTAACCCTTAAATTTAAAAATAAAATATTTAATTCTATTATATTAATTCTTTTTAATAAATTTCACATACTTAAATTTTCTGAAGTTATATTAATATTATTAATGTAATAGTAATAATACCTAATTAAACCTATAAAAAATAATTTAACATAAAAATAATTAAATTTTAATATATAAATTTCATTATTAGAAATTCTAGTTATGTATAAAATTAAGATTATAACTCCTCCAATTATTAACAAATAAAATAAATACGAATATCAATAATTATTAAATAAATAATTTAATTTCATGACTAAAATAAATCTATATAATAATAATAAAATATTTTAAAAAAAAGGATGAAATTTATTAAATAATGAAAGAAGAATTAATAAAAGAATTAATATGATATCTAAAATAAAAAATATAATTAAATAAAATTTTTTCATCCAAAAAATAGTTTAATTAATAAAATATTAATTTTGGAAATTAAAGTTATGAAAATTATTTTTTTGAAGTTATAAAACTTTCGTTTAAAATTAATTTACAAAATTAATATTTTAATTTAAATTATATAACTTATATTTGAAAATAATTATAATTTATTTACTCTCTTATTTTTTATATCATCTTCAATATTTATTTCATTTTTTAATCATATTATTTATATTTTAATTACATTAGAATTTTTAATAATTAACATAATTTTCTTATCTTATACAATTATAAAAATAATAAATTTAAATATTTTTTTTATTTCAATTCTTCTAACCATTATAATCTGTGAAAGAATTTTATGATTAACTTTATTAATTTACTTAGTTCGAATTAAAGGAAATGATTACATTAAAAATTTAAATTTAATAAAATGATAAAATTGATATTTTTTTCAATATCTTTAATTTTTATATTAACCAATAAAAAATTAAAATTTTTCATTGTAAATTATATAATGATTATACTAATTATTGGATTAATAAATTATAATTATAATAATTATTTTTTTTATAAAATTTACTATAACTTAGGGTACGATAGAATTTCTATTAATTTGATATTATTAACATTTTGAATTTTAAGACTATCAATATTAGATAATAACACTATTTTATATAAATTAAATAATAAATTATTTATTAGATTAATTATTATTTTAAAATTAATATTAATATTATGCTTAACATCTTTAAACTTATTTATATTTTATATTTTTTTTGAAAGAAGTTTAATCCCCATAATTTTTATCATTATAGGGTGAGGTATACAAATTGATCGAATTCAAGCTAGAATATACATATTATTTTATACATTAATTGGATCCCTTCCTTTGATAATTATTTTTATTTTTACCCAGTTAAAATTTTATACTATATTAATTACATTATTATTATTAGATTCCCAATTAATTAATAATTATTATATTCATACATTTATAATAATTGCCTTTTTAATTAAAATACCTATATATTTAGTTCATATATGACTCCCTCAAGCTCACGTAGAAGCCCCAATTAGGGGATCTATAATCTTAGCAGGAATTATACTTAAACTAGGTAGGTATGGAATTTATCGGATAATACCTATTTTTTACAAAATAAATATAAACTATAATTATATTATTATTTGTATTAGACTAACTGGAGGTATTTACTCAAGATTAATTTGTTTAAACCAAACAGACTTAAAAATTATTGTTGCTTATTCTTCAGTAGTACATATAAATATAATATTGGCAAGAATAGTAACTTTAAATTGTTGAAGAATTATAGGAAGAATATGAATAATAATTGCTCATGGACTATGTTCTTCAGCCATATTTTGTTTAGTAAATTTTAATTATGAACGGATTCATTCACGTAATTTATTGCTTAATAAAGGATTAATGAACATTTTTCCTACCTTATCTTCAATATGATTTATAGTATGTTCATCTAATTTTTCAGCTCCTCCCTCTTTGAATTTATTTAGAGAAACAATTTTAATTAATGGACTTATAATTTGAAATAAAATAAATATAACTTATATTTTTTTCATTATTCTTCTTAGTACTTGTTACTCAAGTTATTTATTTTCAATTACTCAACAAGGGAAAATAATAACCTATATAAACTTATCTTATGTAACCATTCGTGAGTACATAATTATTTTACTACATTGAGTACCTTTAAATATTATATTTTTAACTTTAATAATAAATTAAGTTATTTAAATTTAAATAGTTTAAGAAAAACATTGATTTGTGAAATCAAAATTATAATTTTATTTTAAATTATAAACTCAAATTTTTACTTTATTTCTCTATTTTTATTAGTTAATAGAATAATTTTATTTTTTTATAGGTTCATTTTAATAATCATGAAAATAAAATTAATATTAAATTGATATTTAATTAAAATTATATCTTTCAAAATTGGAATAATTATTTACATAGACTGAATAACTTTATTATTTATATCAGTTATTACATTAATTTCTTCAATAATTATTATTTATAGAATTAATTATATAGAAAATGTTTTAAATACTTATCGATTTATATATTTAATCTTAATTTTTATAATCTCAATAATTTTTATAATTTCTAGCCCAAATATATTTAGAATTTTTCTAGGAAGAGATGGTCTAGGATTATCTTCATATTGTTTAATTATTTATTATCAATCAATAAAAAGATTCAATTCAGGTATAATAATAATTTTAATAAATCTAATTGGGGATATTAATATCTCAATTTTGATTAGAATTTTAATTAATAAAAGATCATTAAATATAATATTTTCAAAAAATACTTGTTTAATAATCTTTTTTTTATTATTAATAGCTAGAATTACTAGAAGAGCACAAATCCCATTCTCAACTTGACTACCTTTAGCAATAGCAGCACCAACCCCTGTTTCGACATTAGTGCACTCATCTACTTTAGTAACAGCCGGTATTTATCTAATAATTCGATTTATTCACATAATCCCCCCATCTATATTTATAATTTTAATAATAATTGCCTGTTTAACTATAATAATAGCAAGAACTTGTGCTTTTTATGGATATGACATCAAAAAAATTATTGCCCTATCAACTTTAAGTCAACTAGGATTTATATTCTTAACAATTTCTATTAAATTACCTACTTTAAGATTTTTTCGTCTAGTTACTCATGCTATATTTAAATCCCTGTTATTCATATGTTCAGGAATTATAATTCATAATTATACAAATAACCAAGATATCAGACAAATTAATTTTATAAATATTAATAATCCTATAATTAATACAATTTTCACTGTATCTCTTCTATCTTTATCTGGTATACCTTTCTTAAGAGGGTATTATTCCAAAGATTTAATTATTGAAATATTTAATATAAAAAACTTGAATATAATTACTTATTGATTTATATATTATTCAATATCTATAACTGTTATATACTCCTTTCGAGTATATAAATTTATTAACATAAAACCTATTATACTAATAATTTTCTCTATAAATAAAATAAATTTGATATTATATTCTTCATTTATTCTATTTTTTATAACAATTTTTTACGGATCTATAATTTCTTGGTTTATCCTCAACTCTATAAATAAAACTATTTTAAATATATATAATAAACTATTAATTTTTAAATTATCAATTTTACTTTTTATTATTATAATTATAAATATAAATAATTATTATAACTATAATTCAAGATTTAATTTTTTTGATTATTCTATATGAATAATAAATATACCATTAAAAAAATCTAAAATAATTTTACTAATTAACAATAATAATATAAATAGAATTATTGATTTAGGATGAATTGAATATTTTACAGTAAAAAAATTTATATTTACTATAATAAAAATAAATATAATAAATAAATCTTCACGAATAACTATAATATTAACAATCATAATTTACTTAATTATTATAATATATATATATTTAAATAGCTCAAATAAAAATTAATATTGAAAATATTAAGATGATTAAGATCTTTAAATAAATGAAATAAAAATGGATTTTAACCATAATATTAAAAATTAGAAATTTTTATATGTTGATACTTATTTTCATTGGAAAATTTTTCAATAAAATTATTTACAATAATTCACCTCTAATTTGGTTTCAATTAATTATATATACAGGGTATTCCATCTCAAACGAGCCACTCCGTATATTTCTTATCCCATAGTGATTGGAAAAATTTCCCGAAACACGTCGAGTGATTTTGTTTGGGGGACATCTTTTGACGTACATTGGAGGCTTGAACGAACAACCCCCTAAGAGGGGGTGCTTCAACCCCTAAAAATTTAATAGGGGAGAGGGGTTGAGTGATACCTCATTTGAAAGGTCTTGGAAGCCTCTTTACAACGGTGTGTGAGAAACTTAATTTTGATGAACCCTTTCCGCCAAAAATCAATTTTTTTGCTCAAATGAGCCACCTTGAATATTTTGGTTACTTTTACAATGTACAAGCCCATTTTTATTAAGCCCTTTTTACAAACTTAAAAATTTGATGTATCAATTTGTTGAGTTACTACTTTGCTGATTTGTTTAAAATTTTAAAAATATTTATGGTGCACACATTGCAAGAACGTGTTGAGCTGGTTAGCCTGTATTTTCAAAATCAAAAGAGCGCCCGAGCGGCTGCAAGGATATTTAACCAAAACCATCCTGAACGTAGCGTTCGCCATAAGTACGTAATGGAATTGATTTCAAAATTTGTTGAAACGGGTTCAGTAATGAATAAAAAAAGGGCACCCATCGGAATTGTGAATGATGAAGGAGCAGCTGTGGCGGTATTGAGACATGTCCAACTTATGCCAAACACCCAATCTGTACAACTTTCTGCAGCTTCCCGTATTTCCCGATCTAAAGTTTTCAGAATTTTACATAAACCCAAGTTCCATCCGTACAAAATTGAATTAATTCATGGATTAAATGATGATGATTTGGATCGAAGGCAAGAGTTTTGCGAAATTATGGCCGAGCGTATCAACAATAACCCAAATTTCTTGTACAACGTTTGCTTTTCTGACGAATGCACTTTTTCACTCAATGGAGAGTTTAACCGACATAACTGTAGATTTTGGAGCGATACAAATCCTCATGTATTTCGAGAAGCTCACACCTAACATCCGGAAAAGCTAAACGTTTGGGTAGGAATTTTGGGAGACCACCTAATTGGACCTCTTTTTATTCCTGGTAATTTAAATGGCGAAATTTATCTTGAAATGCTGGAAAATGCGATTGATCCGTTAATAACAGAAAAATTGGAAAACGATCCTCCACTAATTGAACAACAATTGCATTTTCAACAAGACGGAGCTCCTCCTCACTACGTCGCACCAGTTCGCCAATACCTCAATTTGGGATACCCAGGTCGTTGGATTGGAAGAAGAGGTCCTATGGAGTGGCCTGCCCAATCTCCTGACCTGAACCCTCTAGACTTCTTCTTGTGGGGACATCTTAAGTCCAACATTTATGTGACTCAGCCTAAGAATTTGGACGAACTACGCCAACGAATTGTGAATGAGTGTCGTCAAATAACTTCAATTATGCTGAACCATGCTAGAAACGGTTTTCAGTCAAGATTGTATTATTGTATGGAAGTCAATGGAGGATAATTTGAACATTTGATTTAAAAACGCAGATTTAATTTTTTTGATTGTAAACATGATAAAACAAATAAATTTTTTTAGAATGTGATTTTTTTAAGATTTTTCAAGTTTGTAAAAAGGGCTTAATAAAAATGGGCTTGTACATTGTGAAAATGACCAAAATATCCAAGGTGGCTCATTTGAGCTAAAAAATTGATTTTTGGCGGAAAGGGTTCATCAAAATTAAGTTTCTCACACACCGTTGTAAAGAGGCTTCCAAGACCTTTCAAATGAGGTATCACTCAACCCCTTTCCCCTATTAAATTTTTAGGGGTCGAAGCACCCCCTCTTAGGGGGTTGTTCGTTCAAGCCTCAAATGTACGTCAAAAGATGTCCCCCGAACAAAATCACTCGACGTGTGTCGGGAAATTTTTCCAATCACTATGGGATAAGAAATATACGGGGTGGCTCGTTTGAGATGGAATACCCTGTATATATAATTTAAAGTAAAATATTATATTTTCATTATAACAATTGTAAATCTTACATATATATATAATTAAGAGTATTAAAACTAAACTTTCAAGTCGAAATTGAATACAAATTATTATTTCTTGATTATATATATATTGTGACGTTACATTCGGCAACGTCTCCGGAGGTACAGGCGGTGCCATCTAGGGCAACTGCCCTTTGCAGGGCCATCGATAAATTCATCGATAGGCTATTGTAATTAATTAATTAGTCAAGAAGACCGCGTGAGGCGTGATCAATCACCGCGTGGTGCCGGCTAGCGAAAACGTGGCTAGGCCGGCCATTATGAAGAGATTAGCCCATGAGTTACCGTAGTGTAAAGACGTATAAATTGGTGACGCCGAATATTGAATTGAAATAAGAAGTGAAAAGCAGTGAAAAGTAGTGAAAAGCATTGATAAACTGAATTTGAAGCTATTGAGACTAATTGTAGTAATTGTTAAAGTGAAATTGAACCATTTAAAGTGAAATTAAACTATTGTAGTCATTAAACTATTGAAGAAACTATTGTACTAAAGTGTTGAACGGTGCGACTCCCAAGTCAAGTGGAAACCATCACCAGCATTCACCACCATCATCTTACGAGGAGAGGCCTCATCGGTAGATTTTCATCCGCAGCAAAGAGTAATTATTCTGCGATATTCTTTTCACGTAATATTATAATATAAGTTGGCTGTAGGGAGCTATAAGCGCATAGAATTGCGGCGTAGTCGATCTACGTGTTGAGTCGGTAGTGGGGCGCGCGGTGACGTAGGCGCTGTGACGTCACTCCCGCGGCATCGTACTACAGCTGCACTGCCTTCCTTTCCCACATTGCCCGACCGGGCAATACTATATTATACAGGGCCGTATGAACATTGCGCGCCAGATAATTAAATTTGATATAATATATTATTGGACAAATAAGAAAGTCCAAAATAACTGTGATTGATATAATTATAATAAATAAATAAACATTTCGAATAATTAATGAATAAAATCAGTTGTAAGGATTTTTCCTGTTGTTTCTATCCTATTAAAAAACAGGTGGCATCCCAAAGGAAACTTCATCCAACTGCTTCTCCGGAATAAAGGGACCGAAACAGCTAAGTGCAAATTTTTATATCATAGACTTCCAGCTGGGATCGGAGAAACGTGACAAATGGCATCCCTTGTGGGGAAGGCAGGTCGGCAAATAATAAATCAATAATAATTAACGAAAAATAAGAAGACAATTGAACGTTAAATTATAATTAATTTAATCATAATTAATTAAAAACTTTGAGTGAAAATATAATGAATTGAATATTTTATTAGTGAATAAAATATTATTGGAAATATACTATTATAAAAAATATTATTGGTGAAAAATATAAACAATTGGTGTAACAAATAACAATTGTGTGTTAAGTGAAAATAATTATTGGGGAATAGTAATTATTATTGAGAAGTAAATAGAATAGCACTACAGCCAACTAAATAGACTAGTGTGAATTATTATCATTATTATCAGAGAATAATAATAAAGCGTTTAAATAATTAATAAGAGATTATTGTAAACGAATATTGGTAATTATTATGAATAATTAATATTGATACTGATAATAATTAGTTATTATAATATTTTTGAATTATTTTGATTATTATAATAATTTTCAATTATTATCATATTTTGAATGTGTTTGAATATTTTTGAATAATTTGGAATGAATGATTATACCTAACGTGTATAATTCATGTTTATGTTAAATTTATGTAATTTAACACATTTTGCTCACTTTTTCACTGCTTCGCTTGTTGTTAATACTTTTCTTTCAGCTTTTGTTTCTATTTCTAATATTTTGGTTTTGGGCATTATTCACTTTGTGATGATAACGCTTTGCAACCATCCGGACTTAGAGTGATCAAATGTTGATCATTGATATTCAATATTGATTATTGAATTAAATTGATACAATTGATAGGATGAATTGTTGATTTGAGCTAAATGCTAATTGCTTGTTGAGCTTATTGTACAGTTAACTAATTTTGGGGAATCATTAACTGAGTTTTTTCCGGATCGGGTTCATTTGCAAATCAAAGGGGATATCACATTGTAGGTCGTCGAAATGCCGGCTACAAAAAGAAATAGAGAATTAATCACGCGTACTAAGAAAAACGTTGCTGATTTAACTCCTCATGAACTTATCACATATTTAGACCTCAAAGGCTTAAGTGTGGAGGGCACCATGAATACATTGAAAGATCGGCTTATTTGATATGAAATGCGGGAACAGCTAGGTGAAGAGGAGGCTCATTGGAGTCCGCGGGTCGACGAGAGGCAAACGGCTTTGCCAAAGACCGTGTCCGCATGGAGGCGAAAGCCATCAGTTGATGACGATGGGATCGCGATGAGGAACGGGAGTCGGTGTGAGGGGATTAAGGAAAATAATCCTAAACTTTCCGCCAAGCCAGCTGGGAGAAAATTTATCCGGAATAAGGGGTCGAGGGAATGTGAAGGTGTCGGTCAGGAAGATCTTGGAGATGAGAGTGACGGTAGCATTGGGAGGTGTGATGAGGTGGATGAGGGGGACGAAATTCATTGTTCCCGACGTAATGACCCACAAGTGGGGGGTCATCGAGAAGATAATAATAGAAATTCAATTCAAACAGATCGTAGGGTACAGGTCACGTTTGCTGACGAATTCGGTAGGAGGGCTAATCAATTTGTGGGAAGTAGGGGTAGTAGGAGGTCGGAATTAAATCCTTTCGCACCGGCATTTCCTGGAGGCAGCCGACGAGATGACTTTGAAAGCAGAGATCCGGAGGCAAAGAGTACTCGCAGGAGAAGCGCAGAAGTTTTCGGTCCAGAGGTTGAGCGTGGGTGTGGTGATAGGGTACCACCTCCGTTTCCAAGTCATAGAGTTCATGACGATCAATCTAGTTATTCTAGTCCCGAGTGGAGGGAAAGCAATAGGGATCGGATTAGGTGTGATGATAGGAGTCCAAGGCATTCCAGAAGCTACTCCGACAGACGTCCCCAGTTTGGGCAATCAATTTATTACCCCAGCATGCATAGGGACGGGTTGTCGTCCAGGTCCAATCCATTCTCCAGAGGTCCAACAGAAGTGGTGTCTGAGAGGGTAAATCGGCTGGGCTTGAGACTTCAAAAAATGAACATGAAATTTTCCGGAGGCGAAAAAGACGATCCGGAAGAATTTCTTAGACTGCTAGCTGATGCAGTGGAATTAATGGGCATAACACAGAGAGAAATCTTCTTAATTCTCCCATTTGTGTTATCGTCCACTGCTATGGGATGGTATAGAACTGAGAAATATAATTTTGGCGAATACTCAGAATTCTTATACCAGTTTAGGTCGAGATTTTCAACTTTTGATCTTCAGTCCACATTGTGGGACAAAATCAAACATCGGACGCAAGGCGAGCACGAGCCGGTTGCGCAGTTCATTACAAAAATGCAGATTCTGTTGAGTAACCTCGAGATGGACCTTCCGAAAAAACAACAAGTGGAAATTGTTAGTAAAAATATGCATCCAAAGTGTATCAGACATTTGGACATAGGGAAAATTAGGTCATTCGCGGATTTATTGTATGAGGGGCATTTAGTAGAGACTGAATTGAGGCGAATCGCCGAATATGTGCCTCCTCCACCGCCAGAAAAGACTCTTTTTCCTGGAGCTGCATATAGTAGGCCAGAAAGGCAAAATAAACGAGTGAATAAATTCGAAAATAATGGAAGGACATTCGCAGCAGATGAACGAAATGAGACTAGTATCCGGAATGAGAACAAGAAATCAGATAGGAATCAGAATGAGACGAACAATACGCCGAGAGATGGTTATGTTTGCTTCAATTGTAGAAAGTCGGGTCATCATATCAGGGATTGCAAAGAACCACGAGAGAGGAAAGGTCCGGATGTAGGTCGACCAGGGCAAAAGAGAGACGAATTCCAGGGAAAGAGGTTCAGCAAAGAGAAGATAGAAAAGAATTAGGCAAGAATATTGGTAGAAATAGCGCGATGAGAGGAGAGAGCCCTAGACCAAGCACATCGAGAGGACGGGAACAGGAACGAGAAATTAGGAAAGCCAAAGAGTTGGATGGCATCAGTTCCGCGGTGGAGAATCTTTGCATTGGAACATTGGGAGCGAATGCTCATAGCAATCCACATGATTTGATGATTGGTATTGATGACTTTTTGAAAGCAGTAAAGAAGCATTCAATTGAGAACAGGGCTTTTGTCCAAATTGCAATGGGTGAGAGTAGATTCAAAGCATTGATAGATTCCGGAGCTACTGGAACATTTGCTAGTAGTATTTTTGACGACTTAGAGGAACATTTGATTCCCATGAAAGGCGCCATGAAGGTAGCTAATGAGGAAACAGTTGAAGTGATAGGTTGTATAACAAGTGAATTCACGTGTGATAAGAAGCAATGTGTAGTGCCAATTCGAATAACACGTACCATTGCCTATAAGATGGTGATTGGTATGGACGTGCTCGCGGAGTTAGGTATTATCATCGACAACGGCGGAAAGAGGTCAAGAGTCGGCAGGGGCTCTGAGAAAACCTTCTGGTCCGGAGAGGATAGCTGTAGGAACATTCCTAGTATGAAATTAGCTCCTTTGAAAATAGATGGACATCGAATTGAGGTCCAAGCGGGAGCACAGTCAGCTTCGTTTGAACCGGTGCACGTACAAACATATTCAGATGCTAGTTCTTCGCCTAGGTTGGAAGATAAGATTCTGTCGAAATCACTTAAAAAAGGTGGTAAATGGGACTGGGGTCCGGATCAACAGGAAGCGTTTGCGAAGCATTCTTCAACTGAAGCTCCGATTCTGGCTCGCCCAGATTTTAGTAGGTCATTCACCATACAAACTGATGCTAGCGATTTCGCCCTAGGAGCAGTATTGACGCAGCCAACAGAATTAGGCAATGAAGTAGAGGGCAAGAGCTCGAAGTTTGGCAATGAACATGTGGTTGGATACGCGAGTAGGGTGCTCACTCCGGCAGAGTGCAATTACACCGCTAGGGAAAGAGAATGCTGAGCGGTGTTGTGGGCGATCGAGAAGTTTAGACCGTGTGTAGAGGGAAGTGAATTCACCGTTATTACGGACCAAAGTAGTCTCCGTTGGTTAAAGGGGCTTCGAAATCCATCCGGTTGACTAGCACGTTGGGCGCTAGCACTTCAAGCCCATGCAGTAAAAATTGTGCATCGCAAAGGTTCATCGCAGGTTGTTCCGGACGCACCATCTCGCATGGTTGATGACGAAACGATTGCATTGCAAACAAGTTCAGATGCTGATTTGTCGAAAGGTGACAAATGGTATCAGCATGAAAGAAAGGAAATTATAGACTGTCCGGATAGAAATCCAGGATGGAGGATCGTGGACGATCAGGTATATTTCTTAAGACCTAACCCACAGACTAATCCTACCATGCCTGACGGGAATAGTTGGAAATTGGTTCTTCCAAAGAATGGTCGGCATCGAGCAATAGTGAATGCTCATGAGCCGTCTCAGTCCGGACACCGGGGAGTAGAAAAAACATACCATCGTTTGGCTCAGGACTTTTACTGGCCTGGTATATTTCACGAGGTGGCACGGTTCGTGCGCTCGTGTGTTAGCTGCCAACGACGCAAGGTCGAACAGCAGAGACCCCGAAGAGTTATACGGGAGAGTGCAGTGGGAGTATCCCGATCGTTCTTAATCAGGGAAAAGAATCCTCGCCCAAGTACAAGCCTGCGGGATAAAACGGAGGATAATAATAATGTAGTGACGCAAGGAAATCTGTATGGTCGGAAAGACAGGATCAGCCGGAAGGAAAATCAGTATGACTTGGTCCACAAAAACACAAGAGTTAGCTTCATCCGACAGTCGGAAAAGTATAATGAAGGGAAGCGTAACATCCAGTTTAAAGTTGGGGATTGGGTAATGAAACGTAATAAGAAGTCGGCCCAAAGCTCCCAATACCATTCGGCCAGATGGGCACCAAGGTTTGTGGGACCATACAGAGTCTGTGAAGTTATTTCACCTGTCAGGTACAAATTAGCTGATGTTGCCGGAGACGTGGTGAGAAAGGTCCACATCGTTGATCTCCGGAGTTATGATATGAGTGAGTAGACGTACGTACTCTCTTTTTCTTCGTATATTTCTTTTTCTGATTTTGATATACCTACGTTGATCGATAATGTTTATTTTTCCTTGTGACAAATGGTTATTTTGTTTCGTAACGTTTAGTGGCTTTCTGTTTCGACAAAGGGCATTATTTCGCTTACGTTTTGACTCTTGCTAATTAGGAGACTTTGAGATTTTGAAAGGTAAGCTTATTCCTCTACATAAATGGCTTTATTTCGTTTAATGAGAATGATTCTTGATATTTCTGGTTTATGCACTTTTGATATCTTCCTTTTGGACAGATGGCTCCTTTTATTTTGACATTTCTACATTTCGACATTTCTCTTTTTGTGCGACAAATGGCTTTTTCATTTCATGTGTGTATTCCACTCTTTTTTTCGTACTTTACTATTGTTTTCATATAACGTGCCAAATAGCTTGAATAGGTATTAACATATTTTGATTTCGTATAAAACATGCATTCTTTATTTGGAATAAATAAATGCATCCTCTGACCCTACTGTTCCCGCACATTTATACTTTAATCGCATTTTGGTCTGCTTTATGAACGACTAGGTGTCGTGTCTTTATGTTGTCTTGCTATTCTAAATCTTTTTGTTGCTTGCGAATGGTCCGGAAAAAATAGAACTGAAGATTCTAACGGGAAAGCACGATTGATGATAGTGAGTAGAATAGCACGGAAAAATGGTTGCAAAGTGTTGTAATGAGTCACCGAGTAAGGGGTGATGTCATGCACTTTCGTTGCTAAATTAATGTTTATTTTCAGCTCTCTTTATTTCCAGCAGACTGGAGCAAAATGTGTTGAAACGGTATGAATGATGTTATGGGTTATGGCGAGTGAATGAAACGATAGAGTGAAAGTATGTGAACAATAGAATTAAGAATTTAGTTAGGGAAATTGCCCGGGCGAGGTACATGAAAGGGAAAAAGGAAACAAGGAACCAGAAGGAGTCCAGGAGAGGACACACCAGAGGGATACAGGATCCCGGAAATGGAAGTACGAGAATGTGCACATGATTAAAAAGTACCTTCCGGAAGTGACGTCCGAATGTACCGATGATCGAAGGGTCGATGGGACCAATGACTCGGAAAAGTCATGAGCCCAATCTAAGTGGGGGGTTTTGTGACGTTACATTCGGCAACGTCTCCGGAGGTACAGGCGGTGCCATCTAGGGCAACTGCCCTTTGCAGGGCCATCGATAAATTTATCGATAGGCCATTGGAATTAATTAATTAGTCAAGAAGACCGCGTGAGGCGTGGTCAACCACCGCGTAGTGCCGGCTAGCAAAACGTGGCTAGGCCGGCCATTATGCACAGATTAGCCCCCGAATCGTCACAGTGAGCGGACGTGCGTATATAACTCTGAGTGATATTCAACAAAGCAAGTGAAAAAAGCATTGATAAACTGAATTTGAAGCTATTAAGACTATTTGTGGTAATTGTTAAAGTGAAATTGAACCATTTAAAGTGAAATTGAACTATTGTAGTAATTGAAATATTGAAGAAACTATTGTACTAAAGTGTTGAACGGTGCGACTCCCAAGTCAAGTGGAAACCATCACCAGCATTCACCACCATCATCTTACGAGGAGAGGCCTCATCGGTAGATTTTCATCCGCAGCAAAGAGTAATTATTCTGCGATATTCTTTTCACGTAATATTATAATATAAGTTGGCTGTAGGGAGCTATAAGCGCATAGAATTGCGGCGTAGTCGATCTACGTGTTGAGTCGGTAGTGGGGCGCGCGGTGACGTAGGCGCTGTGACGTCACTCCCGCGGCATCGTACTACAGCTGCACTGCCTTCCTTTCCCACATTGCCCGTCCGGGCAATACTATATCATACAGGGCCGTATGAACATTGCGCGCCAGATAATTAAATTTAATATAATATATTATTGGACAAATAAGAAAGTCCAAAATAACTGTGATTGATATAATTATAATAAATAAATAAACATTTTGAATAATTAATGAATAAAATCAGTTGTAAGGATTTTTCCTGTTGTTTTTATCCTATTAAAAAACAGGTGGCTTCCCAAAGGGAACTTCATCCAACCGCTTCTCCGGAATAAAGGGACCGAAACAGCTTAGTGCAAATTTTTATATCATAGACTTTCAGCTGGGACCGGAGAAACGTGACAATATATATATAATAAAATAAATCTATAGATTTCATTTAAATGCAAATTAGATATTTTAAATAAACTATTATTCTGTAATATTCATTTTAAAGACCCTTCATTTTTTTCAAATTCTAACCCTAAATAAAGAATAAGTAAAATAAAAAAAGAACTCTTTACTTAAATTTTAAATATTAAAATTTCACTTAAAATGATTATAGAAAACAAATAAATAATTTCAATATCAAAAACTAAAAATAAAATTGCAGTTACAAAAAACTGTAAAGAAAAAGGGAGTCGAATAGATTCAAATATTTCAAATCCACACTCAAAAGAAGACCTTTTTACTCGTATAATAATAATTTTTTTTGAAAATAAATAATTCAATATTAAAATTAATATAGATAAAATTGAAGTAATTATAAAAATTATCATAAAAATAATTATTTATATTTTTTAAATTATTCAATTAAAAATTAAAGATACTTATTATATTATATAAATAATTTGATAATCAATATATAAAAACATATAAAAATAATCAAACTACATCAACAAAATGTCAATATCAAGAAGCAGCTTCAAACCCAAAATGATGAAATATATAAAAATGATAAAAATTCACTCGTAAAAAATTAACAAAAATAAAAAAAGTACCCACTAATACATGTAATCCATGAAACCCTGTAGCTATGAATAAAATAGATCCATAAACTGAATCACTAATAGAAAAATAAGACTCATAATATTCCAAATATTGAAAATAACTAAATAAAACTCCTAACATAATAGTTATTCCCATTCTAAATACACACTTAGATATATTATTATTCATCAAACAATGATGACATCAAGTAATAGTCACACCTGGAAATAATAAAATTAAAGTATTTGATAAAGGAATATTATAAGGATTAAATATTACAATTATATAAGCAGGACATACCAGCCCAACCTCCATTCTAGGGGATAAAAATATATGAAAATAATTTCAAAAAAATGATACAAAAAATATTAATTCAGAAATAATAAATAATAATATACCAAATTTTAAACCATTAACTACAACCCTCCTATGAACTCCTTGATACCTGCCTTCCCGGACCACATCTCGTCACCATTGAAATAAAACTAAAATAAGGAAAATAATCCTCATTATTAATAAATTAATTTCTGACAAAATTAATAAATTTAAATTACCCAATAAAAAAAAACATACACTAAAAGAACATAATAAAGGTCAAGGCTTAACCCTTACTAAATGAAAAATAAAATTTTTGTTCATATCCATAATTAGTCTCTTTTAAATATAAAATTATTAATACAACAAAAACATAAGATTGAATTAATGAAACACCAATTTCTAAAATTATCAATAAAATTTGAACTAATAATAAAAATAAATATAAAAAATTTCTAGGAATAAATATCCTTAACAATGTTAATGAAAGATGACCAGCAACTATATTAGCTACTAATCGAATTGATAAAGTCAAAGGACGAATAATATTACTTAATGACTCAATTAGCACTATAAAAAATATCAATAAAAAAGGGGTCCCTAGAGGAACTAAATGTGCAAACATAAATTTATTATTAAATAATCATCTAAAAAATATTAAACCCAACCACATTGATAAAGAAAATAATAAAGAAAAAACTATATGTCTAGATCTAGTAAAAATATAAGGAAACAACCCCATAAAATTATTAAATACAATATATATAAACAAAGTAATAAAAAAAATAATATTTAAAATATTAAATTTCTTATACAAAATAATTAAAAAATCTGTAAATAATGTTTTAAATAAAATAATAAAAATTTTATTATACCGAGATATATAAATTCAATAAATTTGAGGTAATAAAATTAAACCAATAAATGTAGAGTTTCAATTTAACGTAACTCCCCCCGTACAAGGATCAAATACAGTAAATAAATTTAATATTATTCAATATAAAATTCATTAAATAATTCAACTTTCAAAAATATTAATCTATACCCTATAAAAAAATAAATGACATATATCATAATTATATAAATAAATAAGAAATAAAATATTAATATTAATCAATCTATTGGAGATATCTGTGGAATAATAAAATACTATAATAGTAACTTTAAAATGACATTTTAATATTATAATTTAACTAATTTCACATTAAAAATATGTAATATTATATTTGAATTAAAAATTCAACTCTTTAAATTTTAAGATATTTAATATTAAACTCAATATACAACATACATTTCTTTACATATTCAATTATAAAAATAAGTAGGCTTTACTCTTTCAATAACAATAGGCATAAATCTATGATTCAATCCACAAATTTCTGAACATTGACCATAAAATAACCCTGTTCGATCTATAAAAATAAAACATTGATTTAACCGCCCAGGAACAGCATCCACCTTAATACCTAATCTAGGTAAAGCCCATGAATGAATTACATCTGCTGCTGTAACTAACCTTCGAACTTTAGTTTTTACTGGTAAAATTAATCGATTATCAACATCTAAAAGTCGAAATTCTTTAAAATTTTCCGTCATAAAAGAAGTTAATTCTAAATTATATAATTCATTATATTGATAAACTCAAAATCATTGATGTCCAATAATCTTAAGTGTCAAAAAAGGATTTAATATTTCTTCAACTATATATAAAATTTTTAAAGAAGGAAAAACTATAAATACCAAAATAACCACCGGAATTGAAGTTCATACAATTTCTAATAATTGATTATGTATAATTATTAATCTAATACAATCATCAATTATAGTTCAATAAATAATATAAAAATAAAAATCATAATTATAAGTAAAATCATCAAAATAAAGTCATGAAATATACTTATATATATTATTTGATAAGAATTAGAATCCAATAAATTTATTATTATCCAAGTGCAAATTTTTACCGAAAAAAAAATTTTATATATGAAACTTAACTTCATCGCACTAATCTGCCACAGTAAAATTTATTAATTAATGGAATTTGTGAATAGGAATGTTCATTACTAGGATAAAATTGTGAAATTTTAATAGATGATCTTATTAACTTAATAAAAACAATTATCCGTTTAGAAATCAATCTTTCTCAAATTAAATAAATAAAATAAAATATTCCTAATATAGAAATAACAGACACTAAAGAAGAAATTATATTTTAAAATATGTAACAATCAGGATAATCTGAATATCGACGAGGCATACCTCTTAATCCTAAAAAATGTTGAGGGAAAAAAGTTAAATTTACTCCTAAAAATATAATAAAAAATTGTCTTTTTAACCATTTTCTATTTAAACTCAGCCCTAAAAATAAAGGGTATCAAAAAATAAATCCCCCTAAAATGGAAAAAACAGCCCCCATTGATAATACATAATGAAAGTGAGCAACTACATGATAAGTATCATGCAAAACAATATCAATAGATGAATTAGATAAAATAATACCAGTTAAACCCCCTATAGTAAACAAAAGAATAAAACCTATAGATCATAAATTTGTTAAATTAAATTTTATTTTCACCCCTCTAAATGTTGCTAATCACCTAAAAATTTTAATTCCAGTAGGCATCGCAATAACTATCGTAGCAGATGTAAAATAAGCCCGCGTATCAACATCTATACCCACAGTAAATATATGATGAGCTCACACAATAAATCCAAGGAGTCCAATAGTGATTATTGCATAAATTATCCCTAATAATCCAAAAGTTTCCTTCTTCCCTCTTTCATCATAAATCATATGGGAAATAATTTCAAAGCCAGGCAAAATTAAAATATAAACTTCAGGATGACCAAAAAATCAAAATAAATGCTGATATAAAATAGGGTCCCCCCCGCCTATAGGATCAAAAAAAGAAGTATTTAAATTACGATCTGTTAATAATATAGTAATAGCTCCAGCTAATACAGGCAAAGATAATAATAAAAGCAATGCTGTAATATTAACAGATCAAATAAATAAAGAAACTCTATTCAAATTAAGACCCCCCAATCGCATATTAAAAATAGTAGAAATGAAATTTACAGCCCCTATAATTGAAGAGATTCCTGCTAAATGTAAAGAAAAAATAGCTAAGTCAACAGAAATGCCCCCATGTCTTATAGATAAAGATAGAGGAGGATAAACAGTTCATCCTGTCCCTGCTCCTCTATTAAGGAATCTCCTCAACAATATTAAAAAAATAGAAGGGGGCAAAAGTCAAAATCTCATATTATTCATACGAGGGAAAGCTATATCAGGAGCCCCTAATATTATAGGAACCAATCAATTCCCGAACCCTCCAATCATAATAGGTATTACTATAAAAAAAATTATTACAAAAGCATGAGCAGTTACCACAACATTATAAATTTGATCATTACCTGAAACACTCCTACAAATAGATAATTCAGACCGAATAATTATTCTTAAAGAAAGTCCTAACATTCCTGATCACATCCCAAATGAAAAATATAAAACACCAATATCTTTATGATTAGTTGAATATAATCATTTATTTATTATATATTAATATTTTGATTAACTTTAAATTTGCAATTTAATATTATTATTTAAATAAATATATATATATAATGATAATAATAAAATTTATAATAAATATATTTTAAACTTTGAAAGTTTAAGGTTTAAAAAATTTAACCTAAAATTTTAGTATTATGTCTGACAGAAGTAATAAATTGTAAATTTATTCATAAGAAATTATCTTTAATACTAACAAAAAAATTCATATAAAATTAAAAATAAACTAAATATTCTTAAAACAAAAAAAATATGATCATAAATCCTTAATTTTTTTAAAATATAAATTTTTAACTCTAAATAATTTAATAATATAACTATAATAACAATACTGTTAAATATTCAATAAATATTTAATATATTCATTTTGTCTCGATTGATGGCAGCACGTCCTGGACATGCATGCTGCTTGTCCTGGATGCTCAACCGCTCCTCCCCCACGCGGGGAGGGGGTGCGCAATTAATCAATTTTGGTCAATTGCACCTAAAATGATCGACGCGCGCATTGATCGACGAACAATGCATCGATGCCTCTGGTCGATCAGTTCTGTCCAAGTCTCTCATCGTCGGTTGCGATGTAACCATCAGTCTCAAAAGGTCTCATTCACTCTCTTTTTGTCTCATCCAGTCTCAATGTACACGTGGTACATACTCATCGCAATCTCATCTTTTCGCATTCTCATCGACTCTCATGATGTATATCATAAAATACTCAACGCAATTAATTGTTTCACTCTCAACGTTTATATCTCACCTCATATCTCATCAAACTCAATGTTAATCATTTCACACGTTCTCATCGAGTATTGCGACGCATACAACGAAGCAACTACTCATCTGAATTGATCTCAAAATATCAATTTCCTCAACGCATCTCATTGAACTTATGTAATTCATATTTGTGCATAAGATTTAGTCTCAGAATTCCAAGTGGATCAATAATATCCTCCTTGGTGGTGTTTTTGCAATTCTAGTCAAAACTCACTAGTCTACATCTCACCGCTCACTACACAACATATTGATCAATAATATCAATTGTATTCTTTTTTCATTATCAAACAATCGTTTCTCTCATCAAAATTCAATACTATCTCATTCTCATTATCTACAATATTTTCTTCTCATCATCAATCTCAAGTAAAATTACAGTGTACAAAGTGTAAATATAGTGATAAGTACATCTCAATAAATTGTATATATTTCAAGCATAAAACCGGCATAACTGTCCACTACGATTATTGCAATTCGAACAGCAATTCACCCCGGCTTCTCATCCCATCCCAATCCAACATCATACAGTCCACTTCAACTCTCATCCCATATAAAATAAATAATTTATTTTATATCTCATTCAAATTTTTACAAATACGTCTATAATAGTATAAAAATATTAATGAATAAATCAACAAAAAAAAATTTATTATATACAATCTATATTTTAATATCATTAATATTCTTAATCATTTTATTATAAATCCAAATATTGAAGGAATTCTTCCTAATGAAATAAAAATTAATGAATAATAATATTTCATAAAAAAATCAACTTTTATTAAATCAATAATATATATTAAATCAAATTTATTTATAATTAAAATTAAAGTGAATCTCAAAATTGAATAAATTAAAAAATAAACTATTCATACTATATTTTTTATTATTAAAATTAAAATTATTCAACATATATGATTAATAGAAGAATAAGCTAAAATATTTTTTAATATAAACAAAAAAAACATATCAAGATAATCACATTATCTAGTATGTAAAATAAAATATTATCGGCGATTACTTAAGCCTTTTTAATTCTCTCTCATAAAACTAAACATACAATTGTTAATAATATAGTCGATATATTGTTTCAATTTAAAAAATATTCATTAAGAATCATTCTTCAATTTATTTATTTCTTTCTGAAGCATCATCCATTCTTTTATAGTTTTCATAATGGACCTGCTGTCAATGAATAATAATAAATATTATAACAGTTGTCAATTCGATTGGTCAACATATCGTGAAAAGTTTCTATTTATTCACATAATTTACGGCAAATCGCGTGGGTTGAGAACACTTTTAAGAGAAAATTTCAGCTGAAATTTTATTTTGCAAAAAATCGCAGACCGTACTATCTGGTCGTACTTATTAAATTTATGATTCAAAATCAGATGATTCAAAATCAGATGGATTAATTGATAAATTATGAATGGATTCGCGTTCAGGACCGTCTCATGAATCTACACCTCCACGGACAGTCATTTAATACGCCACACCCGGAATATAGTGATTGTTCAAGTATACTCATATGTTACTCACCTTTCTTTTTTCGTTTATCAAATTCATCGATAGATAGCAAGCGCTTCCATCGATCAAACGTGGAATCAAAAAAAAACATATTACACAATATATCACGCGCAGTATGTGTAATTGTTAATCATTTCATTAATAAAATTGTCAGATGTTATATTCAATGTTGAAAACCTGAAACCTTTGGATTACATATCATGAGACTGACACGCTATCTGATGCGGCATTCATGAATATTACAGTATAAGAGTGAATAACAAATGACAAAAAACATTATCGTGTGAACTTATTTATTCGAGCTTTTTCTTCATTCATTTACATTCAAAACTTTCTTACTTTTGTGTTCAGTAAATAATAATCACAATCATCGAACAACTCGACATTTATTCGGTGCAGCCGTGTACTACTTATTGCTAGGTCGCATCACAGATGAGGCGGGAATTGCCTAAACATGGAAAATGATAACGGAGCTACAGAAACTGTTGATTGTGTATTAAAAATAAAATGATGATTCACACTCTGTTGTCCCTTCGAAAATGTTAATTGCGGACAGTTTAATTTAATAATGGGTATAAGATTTTCTAATGAAATGGATCGGGTAAATTTCAACTCTCTGAAATTCTTCCATTCATTTTTATTCAGAAATAAATGAATTGCAATCTCGTTTCGAATTATGCTGATTTTTCATGTTCTGATATCTTGTTGACAATTACGTAATTTTCCGACTGAATATTATTTTAATATTATCATTGTGTCATTCCTTATTTCTCTTCCTGCGTGATGTATGTAATCTTTTCGAAATGTAATTCTCAAAAGAGAGAATCAGTAGAGGCTAATGAAGATCAAATACAATAAACATTTGGGTTCTGAGATCGACCGGAATAGTCAAAATCATCTCGCACCAGTACCGGTTGTGCGCTTATGTGGAACTCGAAAGATGCTGCAGGGTTGTATAAGGAATGAAAAAGGCTCCTAGGAACGCGAAAATAGTCGGAAAGACTTGACAATTGCACGTCTGTTATGTATTTACTCCATCAATTGAGATATTTTTTTCAAACATGGTGGACTTCCAATTTTCATTTTGGGGATTTCGAACGAAGAAAAAAAGATTCATCTATCACGGAAGAAACCGCACCATGAGTCGTGTCAATTTAAGCAAACCAACGAACATCCTCAGGTTCATGCAAGCTCACATCTCTCATTTTGTATATTTTTTTTTTTCAATCTCGTAAATTTACGATACGAGGATAGCATCGTAAATGAATAATCGGTCATTTCTTCTCAAGTGAGAATGACAGAAATATTTATTATTCACAGCAATGTAATTCATGTGGATAGACTCTTTATATAAAAAGTTCATCAAAAATAGAAATGTTCTTGCATTCATAATTTTTTTTCTGTCTTTTTTTTCGTTTCAAATGATTGGATCATTCATTTGAATCACTACTATCCTCACTGAATTCCGGTTCTTCGATACGATGATTCAATATGAGTGGTTTTGTGGATTCAATTAATATATATTTTTTTCGTGATGTTTTAATAATTTTTCTTGCTGCTAAACCAATACTCAATATCCCAATAACAGCGTTAAGCGCACGATCTTCACTGTATTTTGTATTACGCATCACATAATGAACAATTTCACGAAGTTTAGCACCATCGTCCGTATGTGGTTTAGGCAGATGTGTAGATCCCGCTGGTGGCGTTGACATAGTCAATCCTAATGAAAAATATGAAGAAAATGAGAAAGAGAGGAGGAGAAAATTTTCCGAACAAGTGTGAATTTTCTCAATGGCCACAATAATAATATCAAATTTAATAAACGTGAAGTATTAAGAAACAGAATCGAAGAAAAGTAACAAATAATTTTGCGAATTACACTCTATACATTTGGAATCCCACCCAAATCGTGGTTCGAACACCGAAAGTACTAATGATATTCTACGCTTTGACTCAATGAAATGTCCAAAAAGAAATGTTAAGAAACGTCGATTGTATTTACTAACTGCTTCATTATGATGATGTATTGATAGTTGTTATAGTAACACAAGTAAAAAATTAAAGGTATGATCAGATACGCATCGTGAACTCTGTGAAGTATGACGTTAGTTGAGTATATAAACCCCTTGGTCTATAACCACCGAGTGGAACTCATGGTAAGGAATTTGTGCCATAAGCGAAAACGACGCGTCTGACTCGTGGTAAAGAACACACGGTTGTACAGCTAAATGGCACGGTGCGCGACCGACCATCTTGTTTACTACGGCAGATAGCGTGTAGGCCAAAGGGTTAACTCTTTCGCGGCGGAGCGCTCAGAAATGAATTGCGCTCTGGGCAGACGGCGTGACAGTGGAGCCTGAATGCCTATAGACAAAAAAAGGCGCTGTTAGCCGCGAAAGGCTTGTCGGCTCAATTGTTTCTCCATTACAGAAATCATTGATTGTCTTGGTTTTAGAAGAAAACTAAGTGGCATCCCAATTACCTTTTGAGTATTTTCATCTAGTTCAGGTTGATCTCTTTCAATTGCCATATACCAAGACAGGAAGTAAAATAAATAGAATACACTCATTCCAATTCCAAATCCGTACGATACGGGCCAGATTACAACTGTTATATTTCCTACTCATTAGGCTTTGGTTGGTCCTCACATGGAGTTTTTGGATCTGGTACCAGAATGACCAGATAGTGCACACATAGCAGAATATTTCAGAATTCTCTGTCATATGTTAAATATTTAGAAGGACGTTCAGATGGTATACACTAGTGGCCGATCTTCAAACGGAAGAAGTAGCATAAGTGTTATTTGAAAACTATTAATAATTAAACATTGCAAATTAGTTTTCAGGTCAATCGCTTCCATCTTTTTCAATTATTTGGAGATGAATAATTTTACAATCATGATAGATAACTCATAACTATTCATCTTATAATGATCAATTTTTATTGATTCACAATAAATGAAAGATACTGAAATCGAATGCTTTTTTGTAATTACATACGTTGGAATAAGACAATCGCTGAAAATATTTTCAGACATAATGCCATTCATTCGAGAAGAAGAATAATATTTGAAAGGACTTTTGAAGTGTGGAAAAAGCGATTCCCTTGCTTATCACGACGATTGACGAAAAAATTGCTCTGTTCAACAAAACTGTTGTAGTATGTGCAGTTCTGTACAACTTGGCTCTGATTTTCAATGACATTTTACCTGAGAACAATGATGTTTATGAATCTAATGATGATGTTTCCGTACTCAATGCATGAAATATTCATGCAGAAAATGGATTTGCTGTTTGTGAAGCTTTAATTTAGCGTATATTGGATTGAATTTATAATTATATCTAAACTGAAATTTGAGAGGTTTCATGACTGTAAATAATTTCTATCAGTGATTAATGTATGTAGAAAGATACTGAAATGTTGAATATGCATCTTCATTATTGTGTTGAAGAGAGTAAATTGTGAATAAACCAAGGTAATAAAGAACAATTAATTTTTGGCAAAATTGGATTCACATATATATTTTTGAAAAATAATTTTCATGACTTCATGATGAAAGCAAAATTATGGCTGACTAAAATAATTTATGATGTTTATGTCAGACCATTGTTCACTTTTGTTGACTGTCTCAAACATTTCATCAAGATTACTCATCGAAATTATTTCGAAATATTATGTGATTTTGAATTGTTCATCACTTATACTGAGAAAAAAGTTTCAAACACAACAGAGGAATAACGGTTCTGACTTCATATTAGTCTTACAACAGAATTACGATTTTCCGTTTAGTAAGATATATTTTAAGACAATTTAACGCAGGCATAAAATTTGGAAAAGATGAATTATCTTTGGATTTGACAATATCATTAGTACTAATTTCGAAATGAAATATAGAAAAAAGAAATAAAGGAAGAGATGAATCAAGAAAGTCATCAAATATTAATAATATCGACAGTCTAATTTTATCATATTGTAAGCGCAGTTGCGTACATTCAATTTGTATGTTTATTTCAAAGGATTGATTGCCCCGTTGGATGTAATTTTAGTTTATATTTCTTTTTCAAATATTCTATCTCTATTTTTCGCTTCTTCATCTCATGTTTCCTCAGCAATTATATTAACTCTCTGCTCCTTCACTAGTTCATATTTTTCGTTCAAATATTGAATTTTAAAATTTTGTTCTTCCTTCTCGTGTTCTTTATCAACCACTCAGTAATTCTACTACGTCTCCACTCATAGGTTGAACACTTTACAGTTTCAGTGTCTCTTCCTCTGAATTTTCTTTATTTATTGAACTGCTTTGCTTAAAACGTTTTCTTTTTGCTGAGACAATTGCATTTGAAAAATTTTAAGCCATCATTTCTATAATTTTATCATAATTTTTGTTATATAAATACTCATGAAATAAATGGAATATAGAAAAAATAATCAACCAACGTCCATTACCGAAATCCTTTAAATTCTCCACTGATTGACTTCTAATACTAGTCGACGGTCCAGCTTCAGTATCAAACTGTTCTTGCTGTTCCAGAATCAATCCAGATGATGGCGTGTCAGTTTCTTCCTCCAATAAATCTTCAATTATATAATCATCATTCAAAATTGCTTCTGCTCTTACTTGAAAAATTTACATAGGTAAAACTATATGATATATTGGCTTGTAATACAAATAAAAAATTTCTAACTTTCGTAGTCTTTTGATCGATTATATGATGAGAATACTGTTGGAGTGGTCTTCATCATACGTGGTGAAATTGCTGAAACTCCTAGATCTACTTGAACTGATACAACTTTCGGGCCTCCACCGGTTGACATTGTTACTTCTCTCTATTTTGTTAGAGCATCACGTAGTCCACTTCTGATATTGCACAAAAAATTTTTCAATTACTTAATATCTCTCTAAAATAATATATAATCATATTATGAGACTCTTCATTAATAAATCAATGTTTGAATATGTAATACACAGAATGACAACGAAAAAATTTTTCTTTAGAGGTTAGAAATAACTTTTAAAGAATTTGGAAAATTAAATTTTCACACATTAATTGATTGTGAATTTCATCAGCTACAAGATTGAAATATTAGAATAATAACTGATTATTACCTGTATAGAAATCACTAGTGAACTATTATATTCGCTGCAAATTTGGTTTCAAGCTTCTTCTTTCAATTCCAACGTACTACTATCACTTTTTTCAGCATCAACTGTATGAATAAATTTCTTCATAATTTTAAGAGAAAGATTTCTCCCACTGTCTGTATAATGTAGTTTACCAGCCATTATAAATAATTCTTTTTTGTTTACGCACTCATTTGAATGAACTTTTAGATTCTCTTGATATGCCAAGTTTTAATAATCACTCATTTCAAAAGTATGAATCAGAAGTAGGAGCAGCAACTGAGAAAGTGGGAAAGAAAAGCTGTCAAGGAGCAGTTGTTCTTGAACGAAACCTCACATTAACGAACCTGAAAACTTTATAGAAAATGTTGTGAGTTTCCAAATATTTCATCGCGAGATAATCATCAATTGTGCTATTATACAATATTAATTATTCAATCATAATCTGTTTATAGGTTATATAGTTTGTACAAAGTTTTATATATAATGTCTGCCTCGATCAATAAGAGCAAGAATTTTATACAAAACGAAGTGTGAAATAGAGGAATTATAACAATTAAAATTAGAAAATACATTGATGAAATTTCAGCTTAATTAATATATTGTTTGTTATGATTTTTCGCATTCATTTTTCTTCTAGTTTATTTTTTACTACTTTTCAATTTTACTATTATCAAAAAGAATATAATTGAATTTTTCCATAATTTTTCACCACGTAGTTATCGTGAAAAAATTCATTAAAAATCTGAATAGTTAATGAAATTGTATGAACAGAGGGGATGATCATCAGTAGGCCAAATGGATATGGCAACGCTGTTCAAGTCACGAGTTGTGGAAGCAAGCATTATAGGCTAAGAGCTGGCTGCATAAAAACGGCATGTATCAGCTACACGATTAATTTCTATTGGAAACTGATCCTTTAATTTATGCAAATCCGAATCATCCTTTCTGCCAGCGCGATTCCGTGGCTCAAAGTGAGGATGGGCGGTCAAATATGTCAAATTTCAGTACAAAACATATTCTAAGCTACATGGATAATTATAGCGAAAAAAGCTTCTGAATCTTTTTAAGAAACGCAGAAAATTATTGGCAGAAAGTTTGCCAGTGGCGAAAGCACCTGCAGAGAGCATCAAAGTGAAGAAAAATTAAAAAAAAAATCATCAGATACTTGGATGCAGATTTATTTTATGTTTTATTTATATATTTAACAAGCCATATGCAAAATGGCAGACAAAAATAGGATGGCTAAAATCGGGGCAGACGGTTATGAAAAGCGCACTGTTACTCGTGCGCTTTTAGCGAATGCTCGCCACGCTTTATATTTAAATATTTAAAAATATTTAAAAATTATAAAATACTGTGTTTCATCTCTTTTATTACTTCAAAGTGTAATGAATATGCCACGATAATTTTATTTATGGTGATTCATAGAGTAGCAGATGACAGTAAGGAGTAGGAAGCGCCTGCAAAGAAGGTGTCTGATCACATTATAAAAATCCTTTTTATTATTCTAAATTTTAGTTAATATGCCAAAGTTGACTACGTATGAAAATTTTATCTTGGAAAGTGGATTCATAGAATTTCGTAAGTGAAAGTGAGCAATATTACTTCCTCAGATATAAGAGGATTGATTTATGTAAACAAAAAAAATGGTACGCATCAATACGAAAATTCAAGAGATACGATTGCGACGAGATTTATTCGATCGCATGTTGGCAATTTCAATGAATGAGAATATTAATATGGAGAAAATTCTCACGTATTCTCTTACACTCGTTCCAATGTCCATGTATCACTTGGATGGATTAATATTTAAAACCGATAGATCTGCTTTGTTGAAATTTTTGGAAAAAATGTTCACAGCAAAGCTCCAACATACACGGATATTTATTTGATCGACGAATTCTTTTTCATACATTTCACAAAAGATTTGCCAAAAAGTTCGGAAATATTTTCAAAAAAATTCTTCAGATGGTGACTAATAACAGAGCCCGTGAAATACATTCAATTTTCGATCGGTATTTTCCATCCTCCATAGGAAACTATGGAGGAACTACAACTATACAATGAAGTTCGTTTGCTAATCGTATGTGTGTAATTTTGAAGAAGCTCTGGTTAGTTTTTTAATCATACACTGGCAACAAAACGAAATAGTATCATTTCTAAACAATAAAAAAGTTTCACTCAATTTTGATCAGTATTATGAATATGAAGTTGTAAATGAAAACTTTCTATTTTCTATCAGCGATAAATATACACTTGAGTGTCATGAAGAAGCTGATACAAAAATTGTATATCATGCATGTTACATTGATCCAACAGCTCATATTATAATACAGTGCTCGGACATGGATATTTTGATCATAATGTTAGCTAATATGAAAAATATACAAGATGGCAATAAAATTTGGATTCGAAGTAGACTTTGGAAGAACTTGGTGATTTATTCTGCAAATCATCAGCAGAATTTCATGCGTTAACTGGATGCGATTTCAACCCGGCATTACTTCGCGGAGGTAAGACACGCTCTTTACAAATATTGAAAAACGATGAAGAGTTTCAAAAAGCATTCGATGAGATGGGTCATGAAAATTGCGACACATATTTTGTTTTTCCCATTCTCGAAAAGTTAATCTCTAATTTATATACATTTAAATCTCTTCATTCAGCCAATAGCGCTCGATTAGCATTATTTTCGAAAACTTACAAAGTAAATAATTTAGATGAACTGTTCCACAAAAAAAAATTACATAATTTTGATGCTCCATCTTTACCTCCTTGTCATTCGAAATCAAAACAACATTTGTTAAGATCGATGTACATAGCAACAATGTGGAGAAACGCATACAAAAAAATATCAACATCTTTGGAACCAAAGTATTGCGGACGGTTGATAGCCAATGAAAAATATCAATTCAAATAGTTTGATGGGCCGCAACTACCAAGCACCGTAAAAAATCTTATTGATGAAGAGATTGACAGTAATATATTTCTTCCGGATATTATACCGTTTTTTTTTTTGGTTTCTCCAAAAAACGTAATAATTCAATCATGTTTCTTGTGACGGTGTGGAAATCGACTCGAAGGAAGATTCAGTTTGTGACAGCGATGATCTGCAATATGATGAATCCGATGTCGATAGCGAAGCTGAATAATATATATATTAATTTTTAGATTCAATAATAACAAAAAAAAATTTGATATAATATTATATTTATTTATAAAGTCACTTTTTATGCGTTCTGAAAAGATGAAACACAGTATTCTATAATTTTTAATTATTTTTCAATATTTGAATATAAAGCGTGGCGAGCATTCGCATATCTGATGAATTTTCCTTTCAAAATTTTTCGTACTTTGATGCACTCTGCCAGCGCTTTCACCATTAGCAAACTTCCTGCCAATAACTTTCCGCGTTTCTCGAAAAGATTTAGGAGCTATTTTCGCAATAATTATCCATGTAGCTTATGATATTTTTTGTACTGAAATTTGACATGTTTGATCGCCCACCCCCACCTTGAGAGAGGGAGGGGGGTAAGGTTTCGAAATTCCTTTTTTATTTTTTTAACTGAATGCATAATATCTCAAGAATATTGTGTGAGAATTTCGAGTCGATTGGAGCAAAATTGACGGAGTTATGAGTATTTTTGCACCTGTCGGATTTCCATATCTACCCGACTCGAGCGCGTTATTGTTACTTGGCAGATATTTCGCTCTCTATGTTACACCTAATCTCACTCCCCAGTTTCATTCAAAGAAATTTCAACGCAAGAACAAACGTGGTTATACCTATACTGTATGCTTTGTCAGTGTGGAGTATAAAATTTAGTGCAGCAGTAAATATTCTATCGAGTAGACGTATACGCGCGTCTCTATTTTCGCATCATTTTAGCTCCGTTTTCACCAAGTTTTGTGTTGAATTATTACAGAAATGCCTAGAAAAATTGGAAGATCTGATAGACAATCAGCTGGTTCGAGATTATATCGACCTAGAAAAATTGTACCTCCGCAAAAACGTAAAAGCGAAAGCATTTCAACAAGTAGCGCGTCAGCTAAAAAAATAAAAGTGAACGTTGAAGATCAAACTACGGAGGATCCTGGAAAACATTATGGGATAATTGATTTTTCATTTGTTAATTAGTCTTTACAACAATTGCTACGCTAGTGAAGTGTGTGAAATATGATGGGAAAGTGAATTTTCATTCGACTAAGACAGAAGGCCCTGGATTTGACTGAGTGAAACCTTGAGTAGAACCTCTGTCATCGTTGAAATTGCAGCTTATGTGGCAGCCAGTGTCTTCAATGAAGGTTCTTTTGCTTGACAAACCTTCATGCAAGACATGGGAATCAGTAGTGGATCAAGCGCTCATGATTGGGCGCGATCAACTGACTCCCTATCAAGCCGAGCAGAGCAGTAAGTTGAAAGACAAACTAAAGAAGGCAGGATTCGTCGTAGACGAGAGCAAAAAGGTGCTTTAGACATCATGGATGATAGCAACATCCTTCATAGACCTGACATTGATGATTCAGTGTGAAGTAAGCCGATAAAATTCGCTTATCAACGTTTTATACGAGATTTTTTAGTGTTCAAAACTCTGAATTGTTTTTTCCACAACTCACGTTTTCAAAGTCGGTGCCTCTCATAACTCTAAAAAAAGGCACCGAACCTTTCGGAATTTTGAACACTATTCATTATATAAAATACACGAGGTAACGCTGGAGAGTTTTTTTTTCAAATTTGTTGATAATTTTTATTTTACAATAACAAATTAGCCGATTTTTTCCGCAAAAATCGCATTATTCCCTTAAAAGTGTTCTGAAAAATCGAAAAATTGAAATTCCAAAAAATCCCTTCAGCGTTACTTGGAAAAAATGTTTTTCTAACGAATGAACTTCGAATTTTTGATTCCATATGATCCAACACCAAGTTATGAGAGGCATCGCAATCCTACTTTTTTCCGAGACACGTCCGAATAATTGCTGCCATCGTCATATTTTTCTATATTGTTTCGTGAAAATTACATACAATATTCTTCGAATGTCATACTTTAATGTACCATTGGTTTTAATTCAAAGATTTTAACGGTTTCGTCACAAAAAATTCAAGAAAACATGCCTTTTTTTGTACGAATTAACCTTACCCCCCCCCCATTAAGCCATAGGAACGCGCTGGCAGAAAGGATGATTCGGATTTGGATACATTAAAGGATCCTATTCCAATTTAGTTACGTTATAAGTAGATCCAGTTCTTACGCGAGAATCAAGCAAGTAGGGTATCTCGGGTGCATACTTGTTCGCTCTGGCGATCACTTCTCAATTCTTCATGTAAAAAGGGTCGTTGGTAAGTTTGCTCCGATGGAAGGATTAGGTTGAGTCACCGATTAGAGTGGTCATTTTTAAATGTTTCATGCGGTGGACACTAGTTCGCTCCGTTGACGATACGAATTTGCTTCTATGAATTATCAGATTTAAAGCAATTTTAAAAATATTAATGCAAAATTAAGTCACTATATTTCTACAAAATTTCATCCAGCAACGAGTATTGATATTTTTATATTCTAATAAAAACAAATGTAGATATCTCTACAACATTATCATGAAATGGCGCTCTGTGTTTTTGAATCGGCGTAAGCCGAGAGCTACCAATATTGAGAAAGTTCTTTCTTGCTACGAGTGTTTGTGACTACACATCTATTCAATATGACTTCGTTGAAGGTGTGCGAAATGTTGAGCAAAAAAAAAGAAAGCCAATGTTAGTAGTTTACAATTTTAAATATAACTTTCATAAAGAACTTTCTGAAAACGTGAAACGTAGGCAGTGATATAACGTAGATGTGAATCTCACATTAAACTGTAAGCTTGTGTAATAGCGTGATTGAGTGTATCGAAAACCATAACCACCAGCGCAGTGACTCGTCTACTTACAATGGACAAAAATTGAGTAATTGTTCAAAAAGACCTGCCATGGATAATATATGTCATAAACCAATGAAGCTTCCACATACTGAATTAAAGAAGAACAATATGGATATGCTAACTGTAACCGATGCATATCTAGTGAGCAAAAACATCTTTAACGGACGAAAGCAAGTTCTTCCGAAAATTCCAACCTCGATAAGAGAAGTGCATGATGTACTAAATAGAATTAAGGTGTTAACAAATGAAGATGAATTTTTTTCCTGGACAATAACTCAGTGGCAAATTATGTCGCTTTTTTGTGTAAGTCAAATCTACGTTTTCTGAGTCAATTAAAGATACTTCTTGTAGACGGAACATTTGGGTGTTGTAAAAAGTTCTTCCATCAGTTATTTATTGTACACGGACTTTATTGGGGACACTACATTCCTCTGTTTTTCTTTTCTTTGCCAAATGAAGAAACTAATACTTATGTTCATTTATTTAATCGCATGAAAAATCAATGTTCAAAACTCAACATCAACTTTAACCCTTTTGCTACGGACGCATTTTGCGTCGCGTTTTTTTTGTATTCATCGTTCGTACGTGGCGAGCGTCAAATGTTGGGTAACTATAGTCACCACTCGTAGCGAAAGGGTTAATCCTGGAATCATTTACGTGGATTTTGGAAAGGCACTTGATTCTGCTGTACGGGATGTATTTTATTCTGTGTTGTTAAAAGGATGCACATTTCATCTTGGAAAGTTATGGTGAAAGAAAATACGAAAGATTGGACTATCAACACTGTACAACCAGGACACGGATGTTGGAAAATTCATGAAATAATATGTAATTAGCCTTCTATTGTTGGATCCGTCTAATAGAGGTGACTGTTTCGCGTTCAATTTCGCGGGAATTTCATCTGAATGTTCCGAACTTCAAGAGTGCACTAGTAATTTAGTAGATCTTCACATTCTTGAAAATGCAGATTTTCTACCTCATATATGGGTCGAAAGTACTCCGTCCATCGGACGAATAACAAACGTGTGAGAAAGTTTTCACCCTAAATTTGATTCATCATTCTATTATACACCATTCCAATGTGTTTCAATTTTCAGAAAATTCGAAAAATATACAACGTGATAAAAGTACATTAAAATACGTACTGTTGATATACGAGAAAAAGTATATAACAGGGCTGTGCATTTACGCAAGCAATATGTAGAGAAGAGAATATTATTAGTAAAACAGGATAAGATAGCTTGGTTCGACTTTGTAAAATACATGTCATATAAATTTATGTCAAATACTGCGCAATAACTTACATTTTCATTGTATCTATAATATTTTATATTCGGTTGAAACGCTGTCAAAATACTCGTTTCCTAATAAAATGTAGATATATAAACACTTATTTCTGAATAAAATGTAAAAATATCAATACTTGTTGCTGAATAATTATAATATTTTTATTTTATGCACTATTTTTCTTGATATTTTTATGTACTTTAATAATATATATGTTATTAATAAGAATAATTTTTGATGAACAAATTTTTTCGATGTTACGTCTTGTCGAATTATTACTAAGCAAACCCGAGTCGAAATCTTCAACTTACGCTCACCTTCTTCAACTTATTTCTTTTGTTTTTGCGGATTATCAACCCAAATTTCAACTTATTTTCAACTTTTTTCAACTTCTTCAGCTTCTTCAAAATATTCAACGTACAAGCAATAAAGTTTATGACTCGTAAAATTGTTCTATGTAAGCTATCCCCACTGCTACTCTACCCAACTAACCCCGACTACTACACTGTTGGGTCAGCAGTGAAGCAGTGGGCATTATATATATGTATATATGTATATTATATATATATATATGTATATACAGTTTATAAATTATTATTTTTTTGTTGATAAATTTTCTCTATAAATTATAAATTAATGTTTATAAAAATATTTTTCTAACAATGATTGCATAAATTATTGTTAAAATTTTTTTGTTTTTATAATATATATTTTTATTCTATGTTATTATGATTATTACTATTTTTATTTACAATTCATTTTACAAATAAAATATTACTTATTCTAATTCTTTTACATTTGAAATAGTTCTAATATATATATATATATATGTTCGTCAATCATTATATAAATACATATGGATAATAATTGTTTGATTGGTATTAATATTGTTTCGCCGGTGTCACAACATTTATATAACCAAGGCAATTGGATTTGAATATTATTGATACTAATAGTGAAAACCCTTTCAGCTGAATATTAACGAATAACTGCATAATGTATTGCTGAATCACAATCACAATCATCAACACAAATACAATTATTATTAGTTTTAATGAAATATAACACAGAACCAATGTATTTGTTATTATTATTTTTGAATTCAACAAATGACGATTTTGTCTTCATATCCCTACAATTGTATTCTGCAATATATAATTTGTTATCTTTCAATAAGCGCGAATATATTTTTATATCATTAATATGAAATTCTGATTGTTCAATTATTTCTTGAATATTATCTACCAAAGTTTGACCATGTACTTCATTATAAACTCCAACGCTAAAACAATGGTCAAATAATTTTTCATGAAGCTGCACCTGACGTTTTCTAGAGGTACAAAATTGTTCTATTCTACTATTGGGTAATTCATCTAATTTTTTTTGCATTTTGATAAATAGGAAATGAGCATTTGTAATTTGAGTATCGATGTGCCATGTACCATGAACAAGGTCAAGTAAACGGCCATTCAAATCTTCAAATGGATAACACGTATATGCCCATAATGGACCTATATTTTACACACATGTTGTTAAATGTATCAATTGATGTATATATATGAAACAGAATTGTAATCCATATAACAATTCGAAATTCTTAACAAAATAATGCAGTGAATCATCTGCTTTTCCCACCATATCGATAGGAATACTATCTAAGCTTAATATAGAAACACCAAGTACTAAATGTAAATAATGATTAAAAAAATCAGGTCGGATTATGTTTGATAAAATAGGAATTGAGTAATCGAAAAGCCACCGTCTCAATTCTGATGACTTCCAATGAAGCAAATCATCAACAGAACGCGGCAAGCGATGGACAAATTTCGGTGGTTTGATTGCTTTCAACCGTTGATCAATAACATATTTAACGGGTATTAATGAGAAAGAGAACATTTTATAATTGGGATGAAACCACAATATCAACAATTTTTTTGTAATACCTATATCGACACTATGCATACGGTCGATCCCTGACCCTAAAATAAAGTCTGGCATAAACAAAGATAGAGCACATGGTCCTTTGACACCCATTACAGGTTGCCGATAACACAATATTCATATTGAAATTTTATTTTTTTTATTATTTTTCATATTATATTATATTTCATTTTATATTTTGATTATTTTACTTATTTGTTTTCTTATTATTATTCATTTTACTCCGCTGTATTTTTTTTAAATTTGATTTTTATTTTATTCAATTATATTTTTTATATTTCATTTTATTTTTTTTTCATTCATTATGATATTTTTTGTATGTTATAATTAAAATTAAAATATATAAAATTTCTATTCATGTACAAATATGTTTTTCATTCACCTGAAAATTCTCAATAAGAAAAGAAAATTGAAAAATAAATGAATAAATCAACAAAAAAAAGTTATGGGAAGTAAATTTATTAATACCAAGAGTGACCAGTGGTTCAGGCAGTGCGTTTACGTCTCCAATTTCAAAGGTCCCAGGTGCGAGTCCCGCTACCATTACCTCAAATTAATTTTATATTTTTTCTTTTTCAGCTTTGATTTAGTATTATGTTAATTCAAATAATCATATGATATTTCTGTTCGATATAAAATAAACTAAATGTAATTGCATGTATAATAACTTTGTACATAATTAAAGATGAATGTTGAAGAATATTGATCAGATATGTGCCGGAAATTTTCTTTTTTTTCATCTCAATATACGTCGCATGCAGTCTGTATCCCCTCTCCTGTGTGAAATAGTATAGTAGGAACTGCAAAATCATTATATATATATATGCAGGTAAAGAGAAAAGGTACATCCATAAACATCCATTGAACCCTAATAATAAAATCCTCCAGGTATAAAAGACATATGGTTTCAACTCACTTTCAACTTCAAACGATGCATTTTGTGCAAAAACGGCATAGTTTGAAGTTGAAAGTAAGTTGAAAACACATGTATTTCATATCAAGCAGATTTGAACAGAAAAATTTATTTTATGATCAAGTAAACGAAAATGGAAGTTAAAGAAGGTGAGCGTAAGTTGAAAATTTCGACTCGGGAAAGCATTGTACAAGATGGTAATGTTCTCGGCGAAGTGTGACATTGAAAAAAAATCGGTATTGAATGAATAAAAAAATAATTCCTGCCATGTGGAATCGAAACCCAAACTTTTCGCATGGTAAGTCTGCAGATCAACCACATGACCACCAACCATGTATAACAAATAACATCAAATATATAATATATAAGGCGCATTTCCGTATTAGTAACAGAAAAAAAAATATATATATATAAATTATGTGTACATATACTTGATTCGTCATCCATTTATCAATTTATTTATCTATTAATATTTCATCAATTAAATCTCTTTCAGACATATGAACGATGAAACAAAATTTTATATTTTCTGAATGTAAATAAATAGCGTCGAAAAATGTATGAGATCGAGGTATATGGTGCGATGTAAAAGGGTCCGAACACTTATTTTATGATAGTGTACAAGTCTTTATGTAAGAACAGTAATGAGAAAGAGAGAGAAAGATATATACATAAATATGTGAAGGGAGAGATAAACCACCTTGATCAAAAAGTTCGCAGAATTCACGTATAAAATTAAAAATACAAGTTCATTCTTCGGAATTGGTGTTGTCCCTTTCGGAGTGATTCCCACCGACTACAACGCACTAACGCCAGCGCTTGATCCAGTTCTCAAAATATTTGTGGTACTCGATTTTCGGTATAACCATCAAGCCGTCTTCGATTTTCATATGATCTCCTCTTGGCTGTTAAGACGCGTTCCCCGTAATGGTTTCAAACAGGAGATCAAACAAAAAAAAGTCACAGGGAGCTGAATCATGCGAATTTGGTGACTTCGGAATGGTATTCGTTATGTTTTTGGTGAGAAACTCGCGGATAATGATTGCATTGTGCAACGGTGCGTTGTCGTGATCCATTGCACAAATCGAAACATGCACAAAAAATATACGTACTCAACACTGTGTCACTTTCACAAATGTCGAGCTAAGATACTGAAATTTGGAGGCGATATTGCTGACAGGTGTGGCAACCTACGAATAAAAAAAGAAAATTCGGGTGACGAGAGCGTTACATAGTGGTGATTCCGGGCACTTTTTGATCAAGGTGGTGTACATTCAATAATTTGAATTAAATATTCATAAATAAACTACATGCTTTTTCATTTTAGTGAAAATAAAAAATGCGTATATAAATTGATTGATAGAAAAGTTCAATTTTCATAACTGAAGAAAAAAGAAGTTATTTTTTCATATTAAATGCTGAAAAGTTCAGATATTTTTGGCGGTCATTCATAAAAATGTGTCGGTGAAACCATTTCTTTTATATAAACGTGTCAGTGTTACTATATATAAGTAATTTTACCGACAATGTTTTAGCCCTTTAGCTGGCATTGACATCGTTCAACGTCTTCGGACGAACATCACTGCTTGCGTCCCGAAACTGTGTGACGAGCGTCACTACAGAAATGGTTAGGAAGAGCAGGTAGCAGAAAGGAGGGTCTCGGGACACGGGACTCGCAGGCAAAGGCCATGCACGTTGGCCGATAGGGAGGGGAGAAGAAAGAAAAGAAAGAAAGCGAGAGGATAAAGAAAAAGTAAAGGATGGAGAATACAACTTTTTTACGCATGTTCCCAGTATGCCCGTGTAGAAGGGATGCTGGAAACATCGCAATAGATGTAGTTTAGCTAAAAAGGACGAGATGGCTCGCGTCGCGGCCTCTCTCGCGTACAGGCAGGCGCGGTCGCGGGCATAAAAACCCATCGACGACTCGTGTAAAATCGTCTTCGGGATATCTCACTTGTTTAGACTGAGTATTCGTAATACACAAAGCTTTGAGTATTATTATTTTGTGTGACTACTCGCAAGGAGAAGTACTGAAACCTCTGAGAAGTATAAGCTGGACTCCAGTTAACTTCTGCAGATTGATCTGTGAAAGCGCTGTGGTTTCGAGTCTGATCCACGTATAGCCTTTCTAAAAGAAAGTGACGCCCAGTCTAGGCGTTGCTATCTCATCTTGTATTTTAATCTGTACTTTGTGTTGTCATCACAGCAATTAAGTGGCATTGGCACACCCCTAACGTACCTGGGGCCCAATAATAGCTTCGGCGAGCCATAAAAGTCTAAGGTAGCCACCCAGTGTGGTTGGTGTACCTCTTGTAGATTCATAATTGCCGGATACGGCAGAATATAAACTGATATTTGTTATTGTGATATTTTGCAATAAATAATACCGCTGGCTTCGGCGGATGTTTATTCATTGAATCGCTGGTTTCGGCGAAAGGGTTAATATCGCTGGTTTCGGCGGATATTTATTGATTGAAACGCTGGTTTCGGCGAGTATTCGTGTATAATATCGCTGGATACGGCGAAGGGGTTAATTAACACCGCTGGTTTCGGCGAGTATTCGTGTACAATACCGCTGGTTTCGGCGAAAGGGTTAATATCGCTGGCTTCGGCGGATATTTCTTCATTGAATCGCTGGTTTCGGCGAAAGGGTTAATATCGCTGGTTTCGGCGGATATTTCTTCATTGAATCGCTGGTTTCGGCGAAAGGGTTAATATCGCTGGTTTCGGCGGATATTTCTTCATTGAATCGCTGGCTTCGGCGAAAGGGTTAATATCGCTGGTTTCGGCGGATATTTGTTTTTAATATCGCTGGTTTCGGCGAAAGGGTTAATTAACATCGCTGGTTTCGGCGAGTATTCGTGTATAATATCGCTGGATACGGCGAAGGGGTTAATTAACACCGCTGGTTTCGGCGAGTATTCGTGTACAATACCGCTGGATTCGGCGGAAGGGTTGAATCAGTATTTGTTTATCATAACGCTGGTTTCGGCGAGATATTAAAGAATAGACACGCCCACTAGTTTTGGGAACTCAAGTAGCTCAGTGGCGTAAGGGAATAGTTTCATAGGGCATTATAGTACCTTGATACCTACACGGGGATATAACTGGTTAACTTTCGCGCTCACACGGACACCTATGACACCTCCCTGCAACTGACACTTGCGATGATTAAACCAAAGGGGTTAACTAACCGTTTAACCCATCTGAATGAGCGAGTTGTTGCACGCAGATAGATCAATTTGATATCAAGTACGCCGGATAAAAACTCAGGGATTTCGCTACTTTCATGCTTCGCAGGGGAAATAAAGAGTAAACGTGTTGTTTAATGAATCTTGGCACCTGAGCTCAACGCAATACCAATTTAACACGTTACAAATTTTGGCGCTCGAACAGGGACTTGATTAATAGAAGAGCAAAGAATAGCGAAACTCCGCGAAAATGAGTTCGCAACCGCGACCGGGTACATCTTACGTGTACAAGCTCACGAAGAAAGAGTGCAGAGAAGAAATGGATCGTCTCAGCATCCCATACGACGACGGAATGACGGTCGGAGACATGAAGAGGGTACTGGTAACGCATCTAAAGAACCAAGTGGACGAAGCCACGGAAGATATAGAGAGCACCGAAGAGCAAAACTTCCCAGGGTCGGAGGAGTTTGATCGCATAAAAAATCGATCAAGAACTCACAGCAACGAGAGCCTGGCATCGCATGCGTCCATTACCGCACGGATGGATGGGTTATCGGCGGAATTACACGACTTGAAGAGGATGTTGCGAGATTGCTTGCAAATACGACAACCAAGGGTAGAGATCCCTACACAACCCACGGCCCCGCCCACAGTATCCATCGCACAGAACCCGCCGAGGGAATCACGAGCGAGAAACCGTATGGAAACGGTAGATCTAATAAGAAAATGGAACGCCATTTATGATGGGGAGAGTAACGTCCTAACATTCCTGGAGAGGATAGAAGAACTAAGTAACGCGTGTGGAATGAACCGCGACCAATTACTGAACTATTTACCCACACTGGTAAAAGGAAAGGCTCTAGCATGGTATCGTAACAATCAAGACGACTGGGACTCATGGGATGAATTCGCGAAAGAATTAAAAGAATTTTTCCTGCCAGCAGACCTCGAGATGAGGTTGGAGGAAGACATACGACTGAGGACCCAGGGCGCTAAAGAGCCCGCAAAAGACTATATCACGGCGTTACAAACACTAATGAGACGACATGGAAGAATGTCGGAATCGAATCAAATAGATAGACTCTATCTGAACTTAAAACCGGACTACCAACGATATATTCGCAGGAGCGAAATACGTTGCGTGAAGGATTTAATAAAGTTCACGGATGAGCATGAGCGTCTAGCCATCCGCGAAAAGAATTTCAAGCCTCCTCCCAATCCAAATTTAATGTGGGCACCGGATACAGCATACACGACAACCAGATCCGGCACAAGAGATCACGACACGCGATTGAATACAATTAATAATCCATATAAATGGAACGAATGTTGCTGGAGGTGTGGACAGCGCGGGCACAAACGCCCGGAGTGCAGAAACCCACCAAAATTATTTTGCTCCTTTTGTGGGGCAAAAGAAATAAAAACTATTCATTGCAATTGTGAAAAGCCACCCTGGCATAAACCAAACGGCAATATAAGCAAACCCGAGGATCCAGGGAAGAAAGGAAGACAGGCAAAAACATTCACGAGTTCAGCAGAGAACAGCGTGGCCATACTGGGAAAGATAGACACGGGAGATCCACGGCCATATATGCAAATAGCGATAGGCGAACGACATATCCCCAGCCTCATCGATACGGGATCGATGTGCTCGTTTATACGAGAGGACACCTGGAACCAAATGAAAGGAAATACACCAGGAACAGTCACTCGAGTCAACGCCGCAGCAAGCATGGCCAACGGCGGCGATCTAGAAATAGTGGGGCAAGTGATAATCCCCATCAAAATTCAACGGAAGAGGTTTGACCTCCCATTTTTCATTGCGCCACGACTAAGCAATGAAATCATTCTGGGGATGGATTCACTGATCCGAATGGAATGCCAAATAGATTGTCGACAAAATACCCAATCAATCCAAGTGGCATCAATGACTTCGCAAGGCAAAGAAGTATTATCGAATATGCCGAGAGGGGCGGGGACATGCAGAAAGCCGAGAGGGGTGACCAATCCGGCAAGGCCCCGAGAAAAACTGAAAGAAAATTCACCGCCCATTAAAACAAGGCACACGCCATGCAATCTTTCCAAGCAGCCACACGACAATGATGGAGGAAGACAAGCAATAGAAGTAGGAGTAATAAGGCTACTAAGACGCTCATGGGGCTCACCCATGGGACCGCATAAGAAAAAAGAAAAACACAACTGTTTCTTCACAGATTCTACAGAAAGAAATCGAGTAACCACAAAAATTTTGACAACAAATCTGATCAGAGAGGGTGTGCCTAGTAAAAATGATCGAGAGACACGAAAGAAAAAAGTGATGAAATCTGTAAAAATTGACTCCGCCGCGAAACTCGCGGGGGAAGATGTAAAGTCACGTATAGTGAAGAAGAGATCAAACTCATCCAGCTGTAGAGTCGCAGTTTCACAATCAATGGATGCCCTGACACATGTAACAGTATTCAATGAGTTTCAACCACCGGGGATGGAATTCAAACGGAAAGTATTCATAAAAAAAAAAAAAAAAAATGAAAGGGGAAGAGAGCAAAAAGAGAATGGGTCATTCTCTTGCGAAGAAAGGGGGGGATGTGACGAGCGTCACTACAGAAATGGTTAGGAAGAGCAGGTAGCAGAAAGGAGGGTCTCGGGACACGGGACTCGCAGGCAAAGGCCATGCACGTTGGCCGATAGGGAGGGGAGAAGAAAGAAAAGAAAGAAAGCGAGAGGATAAAGAAAAAGTAAAGGATGGAGAATACAACTTTTTTACGCATGTTCCCAGTATGCCCGTGTAGAAGGGATGCTGGAAACATCGCAATAGATGTAGTTTAGCTAAAAAGGACGAGATGGCTCGCGTCGCGGCCTCTCTCGCGTACAGGCAGGCGCGGTCGCGGGCATAAAAACCCATCGACGACTCGTGTAAAATCGTCTTCGGGATATCTCACTTGTTTAGACTGAGTATTCGTAATACACAAAGCTTTGAGTATTATTATTTTGTGTGACTACTCGCAAGGAGAAGTACTGAAACCTCTGAGAAGTATAAGCTGGACTCCAGTTAACTTCTGCAGATTGATCTGTGAAAGCGCTGTGGTTTCGAGTCTGATCCACGTATAGCCTTTCTAAAAGAAAGTGACGCCCAGTCTAGGCGTTGCTATCTCATCTTGTATTTTAATCTGTACTTTGTGTTGTCATCACAGCAATTAAGTGGCATTGGCACACCCCTAACGTACCTGGGGCCCAATAATAGCTTCGGCGAGCCATAAAAGTCTAAGGTAGCCACCCAGTGTGGTTGGTGTACCTCTTGTAGATTCATAATTGCCGGATACGGCAGAATATAAACTGATATTTGTTATTGTGATATTTTGCAATAAATAATACCGCTGGCTTCGGCGGATGTTTATTCATTGAATCGCTGGTTTCGGCGAAAGGGTTAATATCGCTGGTTTCGGCGGATATTTATTGATTGAAACGCTGGTTTCGGCGAGTATTCGTGTATAATATCGCTGGATACGGCGAAGGGGTTAATTAACACCGCTGGTTTCGGCGAGTATTCGTGTACAATACCGCTGGTTTCGGCGAAAGGGTTAATATCGCTGGCTTCGGCGGATATTTCTTCATTGAATCGCTGGTTTCGGCGAAAGGGTTAATATCGCTGGTTTCGGCGGATATTTCTTCATTGAATCGCTGGTTTCGGCGAAAGGGTTAATATCGCTGGTTTCGGCGGATATTTCTTCATTGAATCGCTGGCTTCGGCGAAAGGGTTAATATCGCTGGTTTCGGCGGATATTTGTTTTTAATATCGCTGGTTTCGGCGAAAGGGTTAATTAACATCGCTGGTTTCGGCGAGTATTCGTGTATAATATCGCTGGATACGGCGAAGGGGTTAATTAACACCGCTGGTTTCGGCGAGTATTCGTGTACAATACCGCTGGATTCGGCGGAAGGGTTGAATCAGTATTTGTTTATCATAACGCTGGTTTCGGCGAGATATTAAAGAATAGACACGCCCACTAGTTTTGGGAACTCAAGTAGCTCAGTGGCGTAAGGGAATAGTTTCATAGGGCATTATAGTACCTTGATACCTACACGGGGATATAACTGGTTAACTTTCGCGCTCACACGGACACCTATGACACCTCCCTGCAACTGACACTTGCGATGATTAAACCAAAGGGGTTAACTAACCGTTTAACCCATCTGAATGAGCGAGTTGTTGCACGCAGATAGATCAATTTGATATCAAGTACGCCGGATAAAAACTCAGGGATTTCGCTACTTTCATGCTTCGCAGGGGAAATAAAGAGTAAACGTGTTGTTTAATGAATCTTGGCACCTGAGCTCAACGCAATACCAATTTAACACGTTACAACTGACACGAGTGAGTCAAGTGGAAGTTATGACTATGCACTGGAGATTACCGCATGCTAGGTGGACAATGCTGTCACTTGAACACCAATTACCGAGCGTACACGTGAACCTGGTGTTATACAGAACAATATATTAAATCTGATGTGTATCAATGTGTATTTGTATTCAGTCAAAATCAATCGGGTTGAATGAATCTAAGTTACATTTGAACATTTCTCTCACATCGAAATCATCCTCACTATCTTTCTATCACTTCATCTGCGCATAGAGACAATAGATGCGAAATCCCCTTCCTTGTTGTTGAATTAAGATGAATTGACTTACAAATATTTTGAATAATTCAAGAACTTATAATTATATCTCACATTCAGTAATCCATTCAGCATTCAATGATGAATATCTCCGACGTACATGTTGTTACAATCAGGACGTGATAATATATATATTTCTGTTTAATAAATTCTATTCATAAATAATCACATATTCTCTCTGTTCCTTAAATTGATTAGTAGTGAAATTACGATAGTCTCGAATCATTTTTATGCTACAGTATGTGTACAAGGTGTAATTTCACGAGAGTGCAATGCTTACAGATGCTGTGGGTGTCGACGAGAGTAGGGTGGATCATGGATTCAAGAAGGTATATGTTGATGCAAAAGTATGATATGAATTGAAGTGTGATTTACCATAGTGTGGATATCTTTATTGGATGGGAACGAGGAGAATGGAATTTTCTTGAAAAAGTACCGTAGTGAGTGTATATTATCAATTATTATTGTGAGGAAGGGGCGAAGGGGTGGAATGTTCATGAAGGTGGATAATGATACGATAATATGAGGATATTTTTAAACAGATGTGGGGGGATGACGTAACCAGGTTTGCTTTCAACACATGTGAATCCTTATATCATACTACATCTTAGATGAGGTAATGAGCGGTGGGGGCGAATGATAAGAAAAAAAAGACGATATGATAAAGTTTTCAAAGGATGTGAATAAAATTCATTTTTCCTAATCTACTTACACGCATGTTCAAATCAGCATAATTTCTATTGATATGGACAATGGTGGTAAAAATTCAGATCAATAGCCAATATGGACAGATGTCTATTTTTTCTTCGTTTATTTTGTAAATTCATTCTAATGCACGTCTGAATCTGCAGTCATACTTATTATATCCAACACCTGTATTTCTATAAGAAATTAATGTGAAAAAGACATGTTTGAACGTGTATATGAACTCGTGGGATACTTTACAAGTATGCAGACAAGTATTAGGTCATAAGACTCACCTTTTTTTTTTTATCTAATGTCGACATCTCAACAAATTTAGTTCGATGTTATGCTTCATTTCAAGCAAGTCGGAATCTGTGACTTATTGGATAATCAAGAGCCCGTACAGGTAATCATGGCTTCATAATATAACATTATTACTACTATTTGTATTTTTTGTTGTTCATATACGTTCAAACGGCATACTTTTTTTGGAGGTGGTTAATATGGAGGAGGGGATGAATGACTATTTTCTTCGTACATTCATACATACAAAAATATTATAATGAACGAATTTACAGCGTTGACATGAATAATGTGATCATTGAACTGTTTCATTCATATTTTGAATAAAACAACCTGGTTAAAATTCAACTCGGAGAGAGAAAAGAAAAAAAAAATTCATTCAATCAAACAGAACTCTTATATCTACCCACTCTTTTACATATAAATAATAGATGGCGTTACAAGTACACTATTGAAAATTAATTATTTCAGATATACAATTTAACACCCCTGCTGTATCTAAAATAACAAAAATGAATATTTATGAAATTATTTCGCAATATTTACACCTGACAGTTTCATAAAAGTTGTGATAATGTATTATCACAGATGTTGTGCGGCGACGTGAGCGCCCTATGGTTCATAGAAGAACCTACGTGTCAACCGACACCTGAGCGTCGATGGAATTTTCCATGCAGTGGAGTAGCCGCCGGGATGGGGAGATTGCCGGCACGTGCCGCCGGTCGATGTAAAAATCGATAGCGCGTGTTGTTGTTCTCCCCGGAAAATGGAAGGGGTTTTGTCCGTTGAACCCCTTTGAAGGGAGTGATTGGTCATCCGTCAAGACAAAGGACGTCTTGAGCCAATCACTCAAGGTTAAGATCGCACGATGGACCAAGTGGGAGGAAAAGCCGTTGCAGTTATGCGTCTATAAGTACGGCTCCTTGCCCTTTGTGCGACACTTCTTCTAAAAAGATTAGTAATACGCAGAACATGATTATATTAAACGCATCACGCCACATTTCAGTACGTATTTATTCTCCACTCGTCTGAACCCGTCCAATAAAGGAAGATTGACGAGCGATTGAATATTTGTGCGTCGTAACTGAAAGAAAAGTGCATGAAAACATTGAACACTGTGATAGTGATAAGTAACATTATTAGTTAAGTGCAATTATTATAATCTACACCAACATCATTCTCGAAATTCGTCCAACGATTGTAAGTATGGAATTGAATTGTTAATAGAAAGAAAATCTGGAATTGAATTATATAAGTTCACTTTCGTGCACGAACCTTGTGTTCCTGTTGTAAAATTGTATGCATAGTTTGATGAATAATTAATGAGAAGTCACCCAATATACGACCAGTGCGTTTTCTGTCGATAACTATTGTTGTATTAATAATTAATATTATATACATTACCTCCCCCACCATCTGGAATAATACCCGTATGGCACGCGGCTCCTATGGGACCATTTCCTATACGGAATAATTGATGAATAAAAATAATTATTCATAATATAACTCGTGAATTGGTTGGAATTATTTTCCTATCCATTTAGAGGATTCACCAGTGATTGTATAACCAATCCTCCCCCCCCCCCCCTTGGTCCGAGAAACTGCTGCGTAGTTGCCGTGACGTCATCAACTCGCGGGACTTAGAATATTTTCGTCACTTCGGACTAGGAATATTTTTATCACTTTGGACCTAGAATATTTTTGTCATCGTAGACCTAGAATCTTTTTATCATCGCGGATTTAACACAAGATCAGCAGCTTCGAATCAGAGTAAAGTGAATAAATTTGACACCGGTCAAATTTATGATTGATCTAGACTTGCGATAATTAGTTTCCTTATTTCTCATACCAGCTGTTCCATCTGAACAGCAAAATAAGGTGGCATCCCATCTCCCCTTCCACTCCCTTAGTAACCTTGCTCTCTTTCCGGTAGTGTACATTCGCGGGAAGGGTGAGCGTTACAAAGTATAGTGTTTCTTAGAATATAAGGCCTTGGCGAGCATATCGACTGGCATTTCCGATGTCGGCACATGCATAAACTGAACAATATTATTCGAAACACACTCCATAAAAATGGTTTTTCACATCTATATGTTTGGAATTTTTATGGGATAGTGGATTTTCTGACAATTTCTGGGCACTCTGGTTATCACTGAACAAATTAACAGTGTATGATCTATCCGTAATCTTGAGTTGCAAATTTATCAAATATATTGCCGCTTCACAGGCTTCGAACATCCCCATGTATTTGGGCCTCAGTACAAGACAAAGCTATATGTTGGAGATGTTCTCTGTTTTTTACATTCTCATGAAATTACACCATAAGATAACACAAAATAATCTCCAGTATATGATCATCTATTCAATTTATTATTGGCCCAGTCAGCATCTACAAAACCTTTAATTTCTGAATTACCAATTTTTGAATATCTAATACCATAATATTTCGTTTTCTTCAAACATCTAAGCACCCTTTTTGCATATTCCTAGTTTTCATGAGTATGACAATTATTAAATTGACTCAGGTAACTTATACAAGAAATTATATCTGGTCTGGTCAATACTGATAAGTGCATCAAGCTACCGATCAGTTGCTGGTAAAGTAAGTTATTTACATTGATACCATTGTCAGCATATAATTTACTTTCCATTAGAGTATCAACAGTTTTACACTCCGTCATATGATGCGTTTCCAACAGCTGATCAATATAACATTCTTGACTTGAAGTAACTGAACTATCTTCTTCATTGAAATTCACATTTATCCCTAAACATTGTTTCACCCTTTCTTAGTCTTTAATATTAAATTGACTTGCCAAAACTTCTGCAAGACTTTTTACTTCAGTTATATTATTAAACAAAAAATGGAAAAATTATCAATATAAACTGTTACAACGTTATGTATGTACAATGTAATAATAATTATTGAATCATACATTTGTTAACCTTTCTGATATACATACATGGCTCTATTCTTGACATTTTATATCCATTATTCTTTGAACAGTCATCAATCTTTCCATTCCAGACTCGCGAAGCCTGTTTCAGACCATAAATGGCCTTCTTCAATTTCAATACTTTGTTTTCATTTTCAGGAGTTCGATAACAGTCAAGTTTTTGCATGAAAATGGTTTCTTCTAAATCGCCATTCAAAAAGGCAGTCTTTGCATCAAAATGAGTAACTTCCAGTCCTAACTGAACTGACAAAGCAAACAATAGTCTGAGGGTTGTATGCTTTACTACAAGTGAAAATTTTTCTGTGTAGTTCACCTCATATTTTGAGAAAAATCCTTGGCTATAAGCCTTGCACGATAACGCACTCCATTGTTACTTTCATATTTTTCTTCCAAAACCCACTCATACTGTACTATTATACCACTTTCAGGAACATCTACAAACTCTCATGCGTTGTTGTCATCGAAACTCTTCAATTCTTTACGCACTGCTTCCAATCTCTGCTGCTTTTCTAGTCCTTTCAGCGCTTCTTCCAGTATCAGCTCACCAGAATCTTCTAAGTTGTTTTTCTCCTGACCAACACAAACATTAGCAAAACTATAACTTTCTGGAGGTTTTCTTTGCCTTTTAGGATGACATTCAGTGCTAGTATTTTGTGTAATGTCTGAACTGTCATCGCTGAGTTCTTCATCTGTACAGGGCATATATGCATCCGCACTGTCAAATGTACAACTCTTTTCATGTTTCGATAATTCTCTAATGTACCGGCTGAATCTAACAGCTCATCAGAGGTTTGGGTTGTCCTATCCACCTCTTCTAGGGTTTCTTCGCAAAGACAATTATTCTCAATTATGATCACATCTCGACTAGTTGTCACAACTCCTTTTCTGGGGTTATAAATGCGATATACTTACACATCCTCTGCATAAACGACTAAAACACATTTTCCGGATTTTTGTGTCTCATTTCAGTTGACTTTCTTTTGGCAAATACACCATGACCGTGCTGCCAAAAATTCTCAAGTAGCTTATTACTGATTTTTGTCAAGTCCAAACCTCGATAAGTGTTTTTCCATCTAACGTCAATGAAACTGTCCGGTTTTGCAAGTAAACTGCTGTATTATTGGCTTCTGCCCAAAAACACTTCTTAAGTCCTGCATCAAATAGTAGACATTTCGCTCTTTCAATAACAGTTCTGTTGAAGCATTCAGTTAAGCCATTTTGCTCAAGTGTATACGGATTTGATTTTTGATGAATGATTCCTTCTTCATTTGAAAAATCGTCAAATTCTTTATTGCCGAACTCTTTTCCGTTGTCACTGCGAACAATTTTTTTAATTTTACGATTTAATTGATTTCCTACGCATGCCTTATGTAAACAAAAACATTTAAAGGGCCTACTTCTTTGTTTCAGAAAATAAATATGGGTTATGTGACTGTAATTATCAACAAATAGCATAAAATATTTGGATCCACCTATTGAAGATGTCTCCATAGGGCCACACAGGTCTGTAAGCACTATCTGTAGTGTTGAATCACTATGAGTGGTACTCAGTGGAAAGGGTAAACGACTCTGTTTACCTTCACAACATGTTTTACAAGTATATTTTGACATAACTGTCTTACGATCCAACTTAAGGCCTTCCACAGCATTCTGCATCTTGTTTGAGTATTGGCTGCTGACATGGCCAAGCCTGCGATGCCGAATATCTCCTGATATCATCGCTGCTACTGAGAAGTCCTCCGGCAGGTTCAACTTATAAACACCATTCATTGAACACGCTGTAGTCACCACATTATCCGATTTGTTGTATATTTGACATTCACTGAGAGAAGATTTGTGGCATTTTTTTTTTTAATTAACAGCCACAGTTTCTTTGATGTGATGGTCATGCGACATGTTCATCATCCAATGTTTATTCGGAGTTAGATGAACACTCGCACCTGAGTCGATGAACCAATCATTCTTCCCAAAATAACCATTCGAAAAAACGGCACTAAATGAATTCATTTATTTCCTCCTATTATTAGTTTCTTCTGAATGATTCGTACATTGATTTCGGTAATGTCCAATCTGATTGCATTTGTCACACTACTTGTTTATTTTTCGGTTTTGACTTTGATGTATCTGACATCTGTCTCCTATCTCTGGTCGACCTAGTGTTGCCAAATTTTTTTTTCTTGAAACACTGGCAGTGCTATTGTTTTCCTCCATATCTAGAAGTTTCGTTTTAATGGTGTCGGCGGTAATTGGTATGCCTGAATGTTCAATGGCCATCATCATTGGCGTATATTTACCCGTTAATCCAGCTCACAAGAGCGATCCAACCCACTCATCATCAATGTTGAAGCTCGTTCCACTTAATTTTTGACTCGTTTCGATGATTTGGCTTACGTACGATGTCATAGACGTACACTTTTTGAATCTAATTGAAATCAGGTTCCTCAGCAAACTGATTCTTCTAGTGAAATCTGAATAATCGAATAACATTTTCAGCTCATTTCGCAGTTCTTCAGTAGTCTTGACATCTCTTATATGCACATATAACGACGATTCGAGAGTCGGTATCAACTTCACTTTCGTTTTCGCGTCATCTGTGGCTTCTACTTCTGTATCTCCTGGTTCTCGTTTGATACAAGCCAGTATTCCTTCCTAAACTAGAACATTCTTCACGGCGAAATCCCATTCACTGTAGTTCTCACGTCCTTCCAATTTTGGCACACTCACAACGTAATTTGATGTCATTTTTATAAACACTGCGCGTTTTCTTGATCTGTAAAATTTTAATATGCACGAGACTCGCAATATATCACGAGAAAACTGGATAATCTGGATCCATAATCTCTAAATAAAACGACCCGGTTGAGATTCAACTCGAAGAGAGAAAAAAAAAAAATATTTATTCAATCAAAAAGAATTCTTATATCTACCCTTTCTCTCATATATGAATAATAGATGGCGTTACATGTACACTATTGAAAATTAATTATTTCAGATATACAATTTAACATATATAGATGCCGTAATTCGTCCGAGATAATTTATTCGTTATTTATTCAACCAAGATAGCTCATTTTATGATTCTTTCATTCATGTACGAAAATAACGAAAAAATATTCATATCCCCCTCAAAGTTCAATTTTGTAGTCTTGGTAGTAATAACACAAATTTTATAGTTTTCACAGTAACAGTAAATTAGTTTTCTATCCTCAAACACAAAGAGGAAAGGAGAGAGGAATTGTTTCGTTTACGCAATATCTCCAGATTGCACTCGCGTCGCAAACAACAGTGAAGTATTTTGTTTAAGTTTGAAGAAGGTTAAGATGTCATCACGTGAGTGTGGACATAATGCTGATGGATTTTGTTTTATATTGTAACAGCGGGGTGAAATTTTGAATTGAGCAAAGTGTAAAATTGCGATCATTGACGAGGTTGACAGAATGTCCGACGGAATGATCATTCCTAACATGGAATAATGCCGAGTGCCACTCGATTTCTACGTAATGAACAAAAATCAACTCAAATCACATTTCAATTTGATTCGATTACTATTATGGCGAACTTCAATTTGTTCAATCCAAAACGCCTGAATAATATCTGTAATCTTAATTTCAAAAAGAATTAATTATACATCAATCTAAATGGGTGAATATTTTATATATAATTCTGCTGGTTTTTTTTCAGGTTGCAAGTTACAGTGCGAATCTCTGCTGTCAATGATCTCTGAAACTGAAGCAATACCTATAGAATATCGGAATCGATTCTACCGAACGGAAAAATTTTATGTTATTATCAAAAGTTAATAATATTAAGTATAATATAGCAATCTTCAATGACTATATCAATAATAAATTATCATCAGCCACATACTATGACAACTTCTCTTGTATTCTGACGATACAATTCTTTTCAAATATTAATTGTCCCACAACAATACAATTAATTGCCCCGTAATGATACAATTGTTATTAATATACAATTCATCCAATTATGGCACAGCGTCTGATCCGACAAAAGCTGCAAAATTAATAATTCATATGGAAGGAATTCAAAGCCACTTGCAGAACGAGCAATAACTCAACCTGTAATAGAGTTGGAAAGGAACAACAATACTAATTGGCTACACATTAAAAGAAAAATGAATTATCTCAGCAATACATGTGCATGACGAGTTGCTGACGTTGAATGTACCCAAAAGGTCAACATAATAGTTGAAATTGATAAAAACAATTTACAAATATATTCGTTTTGGTTTGTGTTTTTTCAGATGAATGACTGAAATCATAGTTTTTCTTAAACATTGAAATGAGGATTTTCTGGCTACAAAGGCAAACTTTTTATAAAATATTATTTTTCTTCAGATGTTAATAATTGTATTGTGATTGCGTACCCCAATCCCAGGTACCGAATTCATGTTGAGTTGTCATTATTTTTTGGCTCGAAATTCATAATAAGTATTATAAACTTACTCGCATCGAATGGAAATTAAAAATATTATTATAGTGTTTTTCATGCAGTCCAATTGTGGTCAATACGGGGAAGGGAAGGAATGACGATTTGCTCTACATTAACGACATTTATATTATCATTTTTTAATGCAAGTTCAAACAGGAATTTCATCACTATTTCATACAGAAAAAATACGAATTATCATTTCATTGAATGTGATTCATGTATCTACATCTTAGAACTATGGATGACCTAACTGCTGGTGAAACACATTTTCTGCATTCAGTTACACCATATGCATGAGATGTCAGTGATATTATTGAGAGATATTTCAGTGATTATCCATCTGATTTTTTCCACGATTTTCTTCGAGACTTGAAATAATTGATGAATGATCTAGCCAAAGTGAAAAGTGATAGAGAATAACTGCATAGCATCAATTTCACAAGCTGCAGAATAATGAATTAACGTCACGAAAAAATCATGGAAAATGTTATGAATTCACACAATGCAATGGAATGTTCGATAAAACGCTGTGGACAAATATAATTTTACAATGCCATAGACTTATCATCGAACATTGGAACATGAAAAATGATATAGATGAACGAATGAATGGAGGAGGGATGGATGGAGTCGAAGGATTTTGGGATTTTCTTCACATAAAAATAATCCACAAATAATTTCTTCAAAGTTTCATATCGTAATATTTATTGATAAGTTTCGATAATATTCAAAAATGATTTTATGATATGAAAAATCAATATTTTTTCTCTATAAAATATATGCATATAATGATTTAATTATTCAATCAGAAAAAATCACATTTGTTGTATACACCACCCAACTATTGAAGACGCAGCTTGCTACTTAATGATGATTGAGTCAGGGCATCGTATTCTCCAGAAATTTTGAACAATGCAGTTCTTGATCTTCCAGGCGCATACGTTCAACGACGAACAATCTGAGCTTTTAACCAAAGCTCTAACTCAATTATTCATTAACTTTTCTGCAATTGTTGATAAAAATACCATCAAAAAAACTTTGGTTCACCTTGTTGAACGGAGGTCTAAAAAGCCTTGAAGTGTTGACGTCAAATTACTAATAGTTTATAAACTATTCAAATTTGAATGCCGTAAAAAAATTTTTTTGGCGGTATTTTTATAAAAAATTAAAAAAAAAGTTGATAAATAATAGAGTTAGAGCTTTGATCAAGAGCTCAATTTGTTTATTGTTGAAAGGAGGTCAAAAAAGACCTGAAGTGTCCATGTCCTATCTTCAATAGTTCATAAGTTATTTTAATAATAATGATGAAAAATTAAAAGGAAATGTCAAACCTAAAAACAGAAAGATATTTAAAATTATCTAAAAAATAGAAAGAAATTTAGTAGTTCAAAAAAAATTATTACAAAACAATTACTCGGGGTATTATTGCTATGAAAATACCAATAAAAAAACAGAAAAAATTCTGGATTACTGGCATTTCCCACTTGTAAATTTTATACCAATACTGGTGTCATGAAAGTGAAAAAAATTACCAAAAGAAAAAAGACAAAATTCATGATTTCCAATAGTTGATAGAACTAGAAGTGAGGGGGAGAGCATTTGGAATCAACTACCTGGAAGTCTTTGCTTGAAAATATATTATTTTCACACAAAAATTATTTTTCTATTTACTAAATTTGAATGCCTCAATATTGTAATTCAATTTCACATGAATCAAATAAATTATTTGCAAGTCTTTGTTGAAGTGCATGTGAAAAAATATTTGCAAAATTGGTTCATAGAAATTCAAGCAAATTGAAATGAAAATAATTCACTCCTCGTTACTTGATTTTCATTATTTAAGATTGCAAATAAAAAATGAAAATTTCTATTAACATTGTCATTCATCCATTTATATAATTGAATATATTTTTCCCAATGTGATAGAGAAAAATTAAACAAAATCCATGATTTCTAATAGTTGATAGAAGTGAGGGGGAGAGCATTTGGGATCAATTACCTTGAAGTCTGCTTAAAAATATATTATTTTCACACAAAAATAATTTTCCTATTTATTGAATTTAAATGCCACAGCATTGTAATTTAATTTCACATGAATCAAATAAATTATTTGCAAGTCTCTGTTGAACTGCATTTGGAAAAATATTTGCACAACTGGTTCATAAAAATTAATGCAAATTAAGATTGAAATAATTCACTAATGATCTTCAATTTTATAAAAATGAATTATTCTATTTTCGAGTCGCTGTGACACAACATTCTAATGAATCATTTAAATATTTCTTCATGTACGATGCAACAAATTTTTCTTCCATCTTATTCATTGTGTGAGACACGACTTCTCATTGAGTGTCATGATAGATTACAAGTTATTGTTATCCCCGACGTTGCATGCAATTTGTTTTCGCTTTTTCATAATATTCAACTGACTTTATAAAGGGGTCATCTGGCTATGAGTGACCATGAGTATTCGTATGGTATTATCGTGCTATCAAGTTTATTTTTTATAATTTATATATGTCGAGACATATTCTTAATTCAAAAGAAACTGTACCCTGCGATTAACGGTTTTTAAATCGTTTACATTTCAAACTATCCAAATTGAGAGTTGAAACGGTAAGAATTTGTTTTAATTTATTTCATCAATCATATACCGACTACATTTTTACTATTTTCTTCTAGGATAAACTAAAAAAAATTCCACTGTAGAATAGAAGTGTTTCATCTGTATTTCATCTTGAATTTATTTGCTTTTCATAAATAGGGGCATCAAAAATTTTAACAAAAAGATTTATTTGGAGGGAGAATTCCTTCAAGATGGATAAGCAATGGTACCGTAATAATCATTACAAGATTGAAAAAGGTATTTTATGTCTGAAAATTTTCATTTATAATAGTTTGGTTGGTACGATAACTAACAATGGCCCTATTGGATTTGTTTCTTTTTTGTTTGTTTACGTATATTTATAATTTGAATTATGTAAACAGTTGCATTGTTTCTTTTTAAATAGCTGTTCCAACATATTTAGGCATAAGTTACTATGTATAAACACATTACTATGTATAAAAACATAAACACGATTCGTGAAAATATGTTTTGATCATTATTTATGTATAAATAAAAACATTATAAAGTGCTATTTACTTTTGAGGCCGGCTACCTCCTTGGTAATGTTTCACAAAATACTTTACTTATTTTGCTATTATCAAATATTGTATTCCAATTTCATATTAATATAATTATTTTTGTTAATTTTTTATCTTAGAATTGTCGCAAAACGTCTACAAGACTTCATAATGCGTGCTTAAAGAAATCATTAATTATTGTAAAAATAAATGAAAATAATGATTGAAAAATTATTTCCACACGACTTCATCGATGGGTCTTGATGTAACTTAGCGCTAACTAGATTTTCGTTCATATCGATCTATTCATTATTAGATTTTTTGAAAAAAACATAATTTTATAGTCGAATCATGCTACTATTGAAGACGCCAATTTTTCAAATATATTCCGAAGGATTTAATCAAAACCATTGAGGCGCGAATTTTGTTCATATTTTGATAACTCTTTTGCAAATATATTGCAAAGGATTCGATTAAAATAAGAGAAACATATTACTTTGCGCCTATAGTATCGAAAAGTTTTCAATATGATACTTATCGATATTAAATATACAATAGCGAGCGAGCAAATAAGCACGCCTAGTTTTATTTCACTTTCATGGAGTTTTTATTCATGAAAATGAATCATCATTCAGAAAAAGAAAAAAAAAAGCCCTTTCCGAGAATCGGGCCTTCTTCGATTCCACCGAATGGCTAGCGACAACGCTTTAGCGCACTTGGACAATGAGGACACGGAAAATTTTGTTTCAAAATAACTAAGAATGCCAGGTAAAAAATTGTAAAATCTTGAATCTCATATTTCGTTAGAAACAAATAGAGAAACATCTTACAGGGCCCTCTACTACCGAGAATTACCTGTATACCCAAATCATTATCGACTGTAATTGTGCTTATTTCGAGTCGGTACATACATTTTATTATTTTTCCTACAAAAATGTGAGCACGCCGTCCTCCGCATGATCTATTCTCTTGCGTTCTGATCGGCTAATGCATATAAACTTTATTCGTGAATATCTCGCAAACGAACCAATATGCAACTATGATATGAGTATGCACTGTAATCAAAATCACCTCCTCTTCCTTCACAATTCGGTTGAACTAACGATTCCTGGACACGGTGTATGCTACATGAATTTTGAATTTTTTCAGAAGTACAAAATAATAATGAAACTACCCGAGTCGAAATTTTCAACTTACGCTCACCTTCTTCAACTTCCATTTTCGTTTACTTAATCATAAAATAAATTTTTCTGTTCAAATCTGCCTGATATGAAACCATATGTCTTTTATACCTGGAGGATTTTATTATTAGGGTTCAATGGATGTTTATGGATGTACCTTTTCTCTTTACCTGCATATATATATATAATGATTTTGCAGTTCCTACTATACTATTTCACACAGGAGAGGGGATACAGACTGCATGCGACGTATATTGAGATGAAAAAAAAGAAAATTTCCGGCACATATCTGATCAATATTCTTCAACATTCATCTTTAATTATGTACAAAGTTATTATACATGCAATTACATTTAGTTTATTTTATATCGAACAGAAATATCATATGATTATTTGAATTAACATAATACTAAATCAAAGCTGAAAAAGAAAAAATATAAAATTAATTTGAGGTAATGGTAGCGGGACTCGCACCTGGGACCTTTGAAATTGGAGACGTAAACGCACTGCCTGAACCACTGGTCACTCTTGGTATTAATAAATTTACTTCCCATAACTTTTTTTTGTTGATTTATTCATTTATTTTTCAATTTTCTTTTCTTATTGAGAATTTTCAGGTGAATGAAAAACATATTTGTACATGAATAGAAATTTTATATATTTTAATTTTAATTATAACATACAAAAAATATCATAATGAATGAAAAAAAAATAAAATGAAATATAAAAAATATAATTGAATAAAATAAAAATCAAATTTAAAAAAAATACAGCGGAGTAAAATGAATAATAATAAGAAAACAAATAAGTAAAATAATCAAAATATAAAATGAAATATAATATAATATGAAAAATAATAAAAAAAATAAAATTTCAATATGAATATTGTGTTATCGGCAACCTGTAATGGGTGTCAAAGGACCATGTGCTCTATCTTTGTTTATGCCAGACTTTATTTTAGGGTCAGGGATCGACCGTATGCATAGTGTCGATATAGGTATTACAAAAAAATTGTTGATATTGTGGTTTCATCCCAATTATAAAATGTTCTCTTTCTCATTAATACCCGTTAAATATGTTATTGATCAACGGTTGAAAGCAATCAAACCACCGAAATTTGTCCATCGCTTGCCGCGTTCTGTTGATGATTTGCTTCATTGGAAGTCATCAGAATTGAGACGGTGGCTTTTCGATTACTCAATTCCTATTTTATCAAACATAATCCGACCTGATTTTTTTAATCATTATTTACATTTAGTACTTGGTGTTTCTATATTAAGCTTAGATAGTATTCCTATCGATATGGTGGGAAAAGCAGATGATTCACTGCATTATTTTGTTAAGAATTTCGAATTGTTATATGGATTACAATTCTGTTTCATATATATACATCAATTGATACATTTAACAACATGTGTGTAAAATATAGGTCCATTATGGGCATATACGTGTTATCCATTTGAAGATTTGAATGGCCGTTTACTTGACCTTGTTCATGGTACATGGCACATCGATACTCAAATTACAAATGCTCATTTCCTATTTATCAAAATGCAAAAAAAATTAGATGAATTACCCAATAGTAGAATAGAACAATTTTGTACCTCTAGAAAACGTCAGGTGCAGCTTCATGAAAAATTATTTGACCATTGTTTTAGCGTTGGAGTTTATAATGAAGTACATGGTCAAACTTTGGTAGATAATATTCAAGAAATAATTGAACAATCAGAATTTCATATTAATGATATAAAAATATATTCGCGCTTATTGAAAGATAACAAATTATATATTGCAGAATACAATTGTAGGGATATGAAGACAAAATCGTCATTTGTTGAATTCAAAAATAATAATAACAAATACATTGGTTCTGTGTTATATTTCATTAAAACTAATAATAATTGTATTTGTGTTGATGATTGTGATTGTGATTCAGCAATACATTATGCAGTTATTCGTTAATATTCAGCTGAAAGGGTTTTCACTATTAGTATCAATAATATTCAAATCCAATTGCCTTGGTTATATAAATGTTGTGACACCGGCGAAACAATATTAATACCAATCAAACAATTATTATCCATATGTATTTATATAATGATTGACGAACATATATATATATATATATTAGAACTATTTCAAATGTAAAAGAATTAGAATAAGTAATATTTTATTTGTAAAATGAATTGTAAATAAAAATAGTAATAATCATAATAACATAGAATAAAAATATATATTATAAAAACAAAAAAATTTTAACAATAATTTATGCAATCATTGTTAGAAAAATATTTTTATAAACATTAATTTATAATTTATAGAGAAAATTTATCAACAAAAAAATAATAATTTATAAACTGTATATACATATATATATATATAATATACATATATACATATATATAATGCCCACTGCTTCACTGCTGACCCAACAGTGTAGTAGTCGGGGTTAGTTGGGTAGAGTAGCAGTGGGGATAGCTTACATAGAACAATTTTACGAGTCATAAACTTTATTGCTTGTACGTTGAATATTTTGAAGAAGCTGAAGAAGTTGAAAAAAGTTGAAAATAAGTTGAAATTTGGGTTGATAATCCGCAAAAACAAAAGAAATAAGTTGAAGAAGGTGAGCGTAAGTTGAAAATTTCGACTCAGGTATTCTCAATCATGATTTTCCCAAGAATAATACTGACGATAATCGTGAAAGTGATGACACCACTAATTATGAATCAAGTATGAACATTATATTCTATTTAATTAAACGAAAAAAATGTGGAATTCCAAATAAATTCTTTTCATAATTATATAGTTAATTTTTCCAGATACAAAAAATTCCGTCAATAGTGAATCTGAAGAAAATGACAATGCTGTTACAGATGGAATAACGTTTGATGAAGAAGATACTGAAGAAGATGTACCATCATATGATGGAGCTCCATTAACCGTGAAATAAAGTATGTCATGTATTTTAATGTTACTTTCAAGAGAAAATTCATCAGGAACATGTTTAGCTGATATTCTTTAATTGATAAAATAACATATTCCACCCTTCACGACGATTTAATGATATGGTGAATGAATTTTTGAGACATTTTGAAAATCTCAAAACATCTATGATCAAACATTCCTATTATCAGAATTTTTTTGAAGTATTGCGATGCCAATCCGAAATTTGTAGTTGTGATGTGATCAGTGAAAAAAATCATTCAATTTGAATACCAATTATCGAACAGTTCCAAAATTTGTATTCAAACCCGGAATTCATTAAAAATTTGAATTATCGATTTTCACCTACCAGAAAGGAAAATGTAGATGAAGTCAACAATGTGTATGATGGGAGATTATATAAACATTTTTCTGAACCAGCCAGACATCTGCCAAATCCAAGTCATATTTCGTTTACTCTGTGCACCGATGGTGCTCCTATATTTGAATCAAAAAAATTTTGTGTTTGGCCGGTTTATCTCATCATAAACGAATTGTCTTATAGATAACGGGTTCAGAGAGGAAATTCATCAGTTCCAATAATATGGTTTGGACAAAATAACCCGATCATAAATATGATATTGAAACCCGTGTATGAAGAGTTGAAAAAACTTCGAAATGAAATTAATTTCATCATTCCGGCCTCAATTATTCCAAGGACCGTAAAAGCAATTGTGCTATTTGGGATTGAAGATGCTCCTGCAAAGGCAAATATGATCGTGTTCATCATTATGAATATTATAGTTGTTCAAAATGTAAATCTAAAGGATATTGTATAGTATGGTTGTCTTTGTCATTGCGCAATGAACCATTCGCTTTGTACAATTTTGAAGACATTATAGAATCTAGATTGATAAAAATTGAACCACCTTGTTCCATAAAAAGACTACCCAGGTCTATATTGGAATATTCATATTTCTGGAAAGCCACCAAGTGGATATCTTGGTTTTATTTTTATTCAATTCCTGTTTTGTATGATTTGATGAAACCTGTTTATTTTGACCATTACTTGCAGCTTGTGCACGCAATTTATCTTCTCAATCGACATAATATCACTGAGAATGATCTCGATTCAGCGGAGAATTTGTTGACAGCTTCTGTTTCGGAATTTCAATCATTGTATGATTGTCGATATATGTCGATTAACATTCATGTATCAATACATCTTGCTGATGATGTACGCGATCATGGAGGTATGTGGACATTAATATGTTTTACTTCTGAAAATTCATTAGAAGAGCCATTGAAATATGTTCATGAAACTACTCATATTGGATTGAAAATATATAAAAAAATAGCTCACAATACGGTAATACTTATTATGGTAAAAAATTCGAATAACACTTCAAGCGTTAAAAAATTATGTGAAAAAATGCTAACTATAGGAAAATGTGATAGGTTGGGGAAAAAGTTATTTCGTATTTCGCGCCCTTTTTTTACAACTAAGTATATCTCGTTCGTTATTGGTCACATCGGATCATACAATACGGCGTTGTGAAGGTGTGAGTATATACTATAAACGCTTCTATGACAGTATTGCGCTTGGTCGGTTCAGTTGTGGAGTATCGTGCGTCGTGTATAGAGGTCTCAAAGGAAGAAATTCACCATATTTCACATTTTTATTTTTTCTATTTTTTTATTACCTGATTGTCTTTTGAACAAAAAAATAATAATTATTATTATATTTCATTACCTGAAAGGGAAAAACGCGCCAAAAAAATTCGCGATGTATACGGGGTCGATACTCTTTCGGTTCGTGTTGCATAACAGTAGTTCGAACGATTCCGTTCTAGTGTAGTGGAGGTGAATGATGCACCATGCTCTGACAGGCCTGTCGTCGAAAATGCCGATAAAATCATAGAAAATATCGAGATAGACCGTCATGTTAGCAGTCGTAGCATCGTCCAGGAACTGAACATCGATCAGAAAACCGTTTTGAACCATTTGCAGAAGGCTGGATTAAAAAAGAAGCTCGATGTTTGGGTGCCACACAAGCTGACGCAGGAAAATCTCATGGACCGAATTCCCATCTGCGAATCGCTGCTGAATCGCAACAAAATCGACCCATTTCTGAAGCGGATGGTGACTGGTGATGAAAATGGGTCACTTACGACAATGTCAAGCGACAGAGATGAAATGGCGACAGGAAGGTGTTGCTGTGTGTTTGGTGGGATTTCCAGGAAATACTCTACTATGAGCTGCTCCCTTATGGCCGAACGCTCAATTCTGCCCTTTACTGTGAATAACTCGACCGTTTGAAGCTGGCGATGGAACAGAAGCGGCCAAAGTTGGTGAATAGGAGAGGAATCGTGTTTCATCAGGACAACGCCAGGCCGCACATATCTTTGATGACGTGCCAGAAGCTCCGAGAGCTCGGATGGGAAGTTCTTATGCATCCACCCTATAGTCCGGATCTGGCACTAAGTGACTAACACCTGTTCCTGCCTATGGCCAACGCGCTTCAGGGTACAAATTTGGCCTCAATAGAGGCCTGTGAAAATTGTTTGTCCGAGTTTTTTGCCAATAGGGACAAGAGCTTTTACGAGAGAGGCATTATGAAGTTGGATTCTCGTTAGCAACAAGTTATCAAATAGAACGGCGCATATTTGACTTAAATTTGATGATTGTGACACTTTTTATAAAGCATTGAAATAAAGCGCAAAATACGAAATTACTTTTTCCCCAATCTAATATCAATCCAAAATTTTTATATTGGGGAAGATAAAATATTTGCAAATATTACCTGAATTTATTCGAGCAGCACTTGAAGATAGCGATTTGAATTTAGAAAATATAAATATATGGACATTTGAGAGATTAAAAAAAATCGTTGCATATGATATATACAGAAAATTATTCAAGAGGAGTGTCTTTCACATCTAACTACGTAAGCATAAGTAAAAATAATGAAACGATTGTTGGATTTGTGAAAACTTTCACAAAAATATGTTATTGCAATCTACCATGTAATCCTGATAATTGCAATGTCAGATTTTTCGCGTTATTTCAGAAGGCAATAATATGGGTACAATTTCGTATTCTTCTTAGTATATTTCCACAAAGTAGTAAATATAATCAAGAAAATATATTAAGATCACATAATTACGTGAATTGTCCATTTTTATATAAAGTATATATCAATGATCAAGATGACAATCAGCCATCACAGTCAGTATGTATAGAAGAGATTAAAGATGTTTGTTCTGTTATTCATGTACATAATGAAATGTTCACTGGGATACCACCAAATAGTACAGAGATTGAATGACTTGTGTTATATACACACTCCTATTTGTAAAATGTAAATATGAGTAAAACCAAAAAAATAAACAATATGTAAAAAGGAATATGAAAAATAAATAAAAAAAAACAAACAAATAAATAAATAAATAATAAATATATTTAGTTTGTATATATTCTTCAGGAAAAAAAAATATAATTTGTAACATAATAGGTAATATGTAATAAGAGTGAATAATAATTGATATTCACGAACAATATATCCATAAGTTCGGATAATTGAATAAACATTCACAGAAATATATATTTCTTCTATTTTTTTTGTTTATACTTATATAAACAATACAAAAAAAAAATTTTTTTAAAAACAAAAAATAATAAATTATTACCTATAATTGAATCCAGATTAATTTCAGACTCTAAAACATATGATAAAATTTTGAAGACCAAATTCTTTAAATTCAAAAAATATTGTAACAGAATAATTTATGGAATTGTCCAGTTGTGAAAATTTTCTAAGTCCAGAAAATATTGAGATATAGAAAAATTTTGTATATTCCAGAAATAGATCCACAACACGTCTGCACCACGTTTGTGACAGTTGAACAAAAAAATAGTGTTGTCACAGACCCGTTGCAAACGCGTGGACGTTTCGAAGGAATATCTTTTGTGCGTGCCTGTTGCAGATATGTTACAGACGTGGTGCGACAGAAAATTTTGTCACAGACGTATTGCGAACGTGGTGCGAACCTGAAATTTTCGACTCGGGAAATAGATGGAGAACAAAATGAAGTCGACAGAGGATGAAGAGCAGACTAGAGTGGGTTACTCTCTCTCTTCTCCGCTCTCTTTCACTTTCATCAGTGTTAGTGAGTATAATATGGCGTATATACTGTGACACACACGTTTACATAAGAAACGATACTTTAGGAGGCACTGTCCGGGGCACCGACCCCACGTCGTACCCACGTATAACTTAATTCACTGTACAACTGAATCACGTTCTCTTGATTCAAACAGTTTTTTTATGGTGCGGCATTGGAAGTTTGTCTTTCTCCGTTTGATTTTTAAATTTATTCCCCTCCTACATTTTAACATTTTAATTTTTATTCATTCATTTATTATTATTATTATTTATTCGAATTTTTCTTGGGATATTTTCATGGATTGATATTACAGATGGATAATTGAGCATGTGTTAATGATAATAAAAAGCACAAAAATAATGAAATGAAATATGTGAAAGAAAAAAAAAATAGTGAATAAAAATATTCATTGATTGACAAATAATGATAATCTTGAAGTTATAGCGAATAGACGAGGATTGTGCAATGTCACCCATAAACTTCAATCCTCCACGATGAAAATCAACATTCTGTTAATAGAAAAACCATATGAAAAGTACTGTGAATATTTCAGTAATTATTCATAATTTCTATCAAACATGAAAACAAAAAAATATGGACATAAATACAAAGAATATACCATAAAAATTTCTATTGGTTTTAAAAATCAATTTAAAAAAATAGAAACGCAGAATGAATCGAAGTTTTTTCAAGAAAAAATAATAATGAATCGAAAATGGCGAACTTCGGAAAATTGATGATTTTTCCGAAAAACTGAAAAATTGAATATGACTTTGAAAATTTTTTTTTTTGAAAAGCACGTTTGAAAAAAAAAGCATAATTTTTTTCAGAAATTCATGACTTTTTTTCAATGGGGTAAAAAATTAAAAAAAAATCACAGAAGCGTTTTTAGTGGGGTAGGATAATATAAATAAATTTCAGCCAAATCGAAAGGGGTCGGGTTCAAAAGCGATTGATTCGATGTGGATGCCTCAATTCTAACGTTGTTTTTCCATTAAAAAAGAAAAATTACGTCGAGAAATCTATAGAAATATTGATAATTCTTTGTCACAATTAGAAAATATGATACAATTAATTTATGTTAAAGCTTCGGAGAAAGCGCATAGGAAAGTTTGTTAGTATCCAAATGATATATGATTTTTTTTTCTCATTATACATCATCAATTAACTTATTGAAAAGGAATAATAATAATTTATTTTTATCAACAATCTTTGCTAATAAAGATGAACGTGATCTGACCATAGAGATATATAGTGAGAAGGGAAGAGAAGAGCAGTTGACCCGAATTAATTGTATGCGTCAGCAAGAATTAAAAGATGGAAGAGTGATGGGAGTGGAAATGTGATGGATGATCATGTTATAGAAGAAGTATAGTTGCGTGCTAGTTAGTGAAGTGATGTGACGAATGATGGCTATCAAAGTAAGTTAAGTTAGAGTCGCGACCACATCTCTGCGGGAGTCGTGACGCAGCTGAGGCAGTTGACGGCCGTTATTACACTCGTTCGTATAACTCGTGTGGTGCATTTTTGTTCTGTGCTGTTAGCATACTTAGTATATATGAATTAACTATTCGAAATCACAAACAATTTTTACGAGTATATAAGTAAACATTTTTCAGTGGTTTCATTCAATATTATTTCTTGCAACTTTCCATTTTTATTTTTATTTATAAATTATTGTTATATCGTTGAAAATAATGTGGATTACATTGCTGTAGACATATTGGAAATTACTTGATAAATAATTCATCAATTTACAACGTACACGAATGAAAGGATTATTGATACGATACATTTTATATATTGTTTCACATTGGGATAATTAAACTCACATCGAAGAAGATGCAAAGTTTTATTGATAGAGGAAATTGCAGAATAGTGAACTTCATAGAATAAAATTGAAGGTAATGTTGTGAAGATCATATGTAGATTGATATGAAAAGTTATACAAAGATATATAAAAAACTGTATTCATTTTTGTTTTTTCAAATCTTACTCGCTTGAGATTTAACATCGCGACTAAAGGATTTGGTATCATCCACCTACATAAACCTTTTGTGTAGATACGATTCTATTTTAAAATTTAAAAACAAAAGAGAAAAAGACAAATATGAAAATCAGAAGCACAATAATAGTACTTCGACAAATTATTGTGTAATCGCCATTCGCTTTCCGGCCTTGAATAATTGAAATATTATTCATATATATATTCTTATTTTATCACACATAATACACATCCTGTTGCATGATATAGAAACATCCTGCAGTAATTTATGAATTTAATATTCAATCAGATGTAATCTGTAATGCTCAGTAAGTTTATGTTGACACTCAACATAAAATACAAAAAAAAATAATTAGTCAATATAGTTGCAGGTGCATACCAATGGAGTTGTATAAATAAATGAATACTCGGCTGATAATACATCTCATGAGTCGTCAACGTAGTTTATGATGGCCAAATTGATACAGTATGAAGTTGATAGCTAATAAACAATCGTGAATTGTTGAATAAAATAAGTCATATATCCAAAATAAGAATAAAACTCAAAGGAAAAAATAGATTTACATTAGAACAAAAAGATATAATGGGGATCGATGCAGATTTCATTGCTGTATTACAAGGTAAAACATAACTTATTATATTAATTCAAAATAACTCTCTAGTAACTTAAACTACCTTTTAATAACTTTACTTCACTTTCAATAACTTTCAGTTACTTTTTAATAACTCAGATGTTCTATTTCTAGATTTAGAAGCATTTTTGGAGAGTTTGTCCAATATTAATCTGCCAAATGATCTTCAAAAAGTGCGTGATAATCTTTTGCAACGATCGCGGATAAGTTTAGTTGCAGTAGGTCAACGGTCAACCACACCAGAGCCTTATCTTGATATGAATGTTGGTAAAAACAGAGGTCTATGTATGGTTCAAACAACAGATGTGAATAAAGTCAATCATCATAATCAAATTACTGAGTATATGCGTGCTGATAACGCGGATCAATTGAGATTATCAGCGGGCCAGGATTATTATGAACAATTCGTGTCAAATGCTACAATTAATTCTGTTACAAATGCAAGTTATGATGAATTCAATGATGGTGATGAAGAACTTGAATCAATTTATCGAACTTTCTCATCAGAGCAAATGATAAGTAAAGCAATAAAATCAGGTCCATTGCATTTGAGAGAGGAACGACGACTTTTTGGATTTTCACTTTTTAGTGGATTTGATCAATTCCGGATATGTTTCATTGGTACGATATATTCCTGAATATGAGTATAGATTAAAAAAGTAATACTAGTTGAGTATTCGATGAAATTTTCCAGTAAACGATGTCTCTAATTCGATAGTAAGGAAAACATGAATTCCATCATTTTTGCAGAACTTTTTGAGAAAAAAAGATCAACTTCTCTTTCTGTATTTATTCACCCAACACTATTTCATATTTTCATCATTCTCAATTTTTTGTTCTGTATTATTATCATCATCATCATTATTATTATTATTATTATTATTATTATTATTATTATTATTATTATTATTATTATTATTATTATTATTATTATTATTATTATTATTATTATTATTATTATTATTATTATTATTATTATTATTATTATTGTCGTTGTTGTTGTTGTTGTTGATGTTGTTGTTGTTGTAGGCCTGGTTGGAACTCATTTATTGCTATACGCCACAAAACACGATAAACATCCAAGTGATATCATATCAATACGTGGTTATTCAGCACGAGCATCACCCAATGCGATACCACGTGATTTAGAGCGTAGTAAATCCACATTCGAAATTTTTTCACCTGGTGATCGAACATTTCAATTTACTGCGCGGTCACCAAAAGAAATGGAACAATGGGTAGCGATGATATGTCGTGCTGGAAACGTTACATTAGTTCCTGCAAAAGCTGAATCATTCATCAAAAATTCGCTAATAAATAGTAAAGTAATAAAAAAATCTTCTGCTCGTATAAATTCCACAGCTGTTGATGAACAATATCAAGATATTAGTTGTGTGAACAACGAAAAACAATGTCAGGATAATATAGTGACTGATATTGATACAACTCACAAAAAAAAAAGTCAGAGTGACGCTACGATAAGACACGAACAAAAAATTATGATTTCCACATCAACTAATCAAGTTGTAAGTCCGCCACCATTACCAGCACGAATACCACGTCGACTACCATCACTACCACACGAAAATTCATCGTCAAATATTGATATTATCGACGATGGTTATGATGAAGACGATATTTATCATAAAATTGAAGATGTCAAACAATCAGCAAGCACTTATCAAAATTTGGCAACTGCCGCAACCATTCCAAATATTAATGATAGATGTATAGAATTCGAATTCGAAGAAAAAATGATAAAAAATGAAAATAAAAATTATAGACGAATTTCATTATCACACCCTGAGATTTATGACGATGCTCAACATTCGGAAATTTCGAAAATAAGCCAAGTACATAATGAACAACTTTCCGTGACGTATGATGACATTCGGGCAATTGTAAATGATGCAAGAAAAGCAATAGTGAAGGAAACGAGGAAAAAATCATTTTTACATCGTGTTAGATATAAAAAAAAATCATTACAGAAGGATGAAGCGGAAAATATATCTAAGAAGTTAAATTCGAATGAAGAAAATATACAATCGCAGCGAAAAACTAGTCAAGAAATACCACCATACGATAATGTTTTAGGTTTCGGGATCGAAATGAAAAAGAATAATAATTACAACATAGGAAATTCCGCGTGTCTTCCAGCATCACGTGCGATTTCTGGGAAATCATCGACAAATATCAGTTCGGAATGTCAAATTGATAATGAAGACTTTTATGATGATATTGATAAATTTCAAAATAACAAAAGTGAAAAATTTCAAGCAAAAAATTCAAATCAAGTTGATATATTTGAGTCATCGCAGCCAATGAACAACGACAATTTGTCACGAATAATTAATATCTCGCAAATGCCGATGATGACGACAACGAATGGCGAAGATGAATGTGAGCATTATAAAGTCCCACGACCGCAGGATCTAATTGACACTCAAAGTCAAGTAGAAATTGTGTCGCGAATGTCAGAAGAGTTGTATGATGATATTGCAATTGTGACAAACTTCCGAATGCATCAAGATGATTCGACGCGTTCGAATCCAACGTTACCTGATAAAATGCAGAACCCACCGACTAATGTTACTAAAGTATGGAATCGTTTTGCCAGTGGAAGGAAATTCAAAGCAAGTGATTCATCCTTAGTAGGGAAAAATAAGCAAGCTAATGGTGAAAGGTATACTAATAACACTGCAATTGATATGAATGAAGAAATAGTTGGTTTGAAGATGAATAAATTCCAAAAACTTATCAATAAAATGGAATCATCGTTGAGTAAACCAAAACTCGTTCCTACAATGATGAACAATTCACACAATGATGGAATCGATTAATATATACATGCAATATTATCCGCTATTTATCAATAGAATAAATCAATGAAAATATTGACAATTTTGCATTAACAATCATCTGAACTTATCAATTATAATCGATATATTATACACAATGTTCTTCATTTATTCGTTTCCTGATTTTTGATTATATGTAACCGGCGATTGAGTTTAAAATTTCAAATAATTAACAATATTACCAAAAATATCATTTGAGAACATTTGAGTAACTTTTAGAAACGATATAATAAGTGAAGTTATGAATGTAATCAACATGAAAATGGTTAGCATCAAGATACTACACGATTGTCCACCAAGTGATTTCACATCTTTCAAGTGCCCTTATAAATGTTCATGTACAGTTGTTTGATCAAGTGAATGAGAATCCTTAGAATTATATTCAGGTAGAATTTCTCGAGTACTGATTTTTTGTTTACTGGCGTTTTCTTCCTTTTTTATTCAATCTGCTTTTTTGTATTTCCTTCATATGCCCCTTACATATCTTCTTTTTTGAATTTTTCTTTCACACTCGTTAAATATGTAATTATATTTCGTGCACAGTATCGACGTTCACTGTTGATGCTACCCGATCCAGCCACGCTTGCAACACAGTATAAATGGGTCGCATGTTAAATCGAAAAATTCGGGATTTTTCAGATTAGTTATGCTTAACGGTAATCTCTTGATCTAATCGAAGAATAATTTAGATATAGTAATAATAATAATAATATAGATATAGAATATTTAGATAGAAGAATAGAATAATAATTGAGATAGAAGAAGAAGAATATTTAGATAGAAGAATAATTTAGATATAGTAATAATAATGATAATTTAGATATAGAAGAATAATTAGATAATAATTCTTGTTCATAGGCTAAAGATGAAGCATATAGAAAGTTCATAATTTCACCTGATTATTTTAAAGATCTACATGTTGAAGCTGTCGCATCTCATCGATGTTTTAAAAATACAACACCTACTCAGTATGTCCATCTCATTTGTCGTAAAAATTGACTCTCCACTCAGCGCATCAAGAGTCAAATATAGCAGTTCCATAGCATGTCCAGCACATTTGAGGTGAACATTCATTGCTTATTTTATTCAACAAGGTCGAGTGTAGGAACTTTTTAATGTGTCTAATAGATTGGAATCAAAATATTTTTTTGTTCATACATGAAGAGGAAATTATTTTAATGTTATGTACATTCAGATCTGCGATTCCTATCTAATGAATAAGTCGTACTAATATTTTTCATTTTTTCTTCTTTTTTTCAATTAAGTACATACATTACATATTTATATGATTGAATGCATGGTATGATAAATCGTTCAAATAAATATTGAATACATTCTGTGAAATACATGAAAAAAATTGCACACAGAACATGACATAATTCAGAAATTGTCGATGTAATAAATTGAAAAATATTATTCTAGATCTTTTGTATTGATGGACAATGCAACGTTCATTGGATCATTGTCAAATTCCATATAAAGATATGTTTTTATTATGTGTTCAATTGATATAGCTTTGAGAATATTTGTATCTTTACGTTTATATAAATATTTGTCAGTACTGTATACTAAATATCTGCTTCCAATGAAAAATACGCTTCCACTATAAATTTCGCTGATGATGTTATAATGTTGATAATTGCATTGTTATAACTTATGAATTCCAAAAAATGGTTAAATCGTAAAAACTTAAAAATAATGAAATATATAGGCTGTCATGTAGAACTTGGAATTTCATGCATTTGAAAATAATGGGGATGAATCCAGGAGCGTAGCGTGCCTTAGCGGAGCCCCGTATAAAAATTTGTTTGGGGCCCTTAGGAAGGGTGAATTTCTTACAAAAGAAAAAAAAAATTGCATAAAATTAGGAGAAATATTGATTCATCATAATTATCTATCTGTCACTTTTTCCAAAATTTTCACAAACAATTCAAATTAAATATACACTCTCCTTGCCTTTTTTTCGGCAAACTGATTTATTCAATCATTTATAGCTGATGATGACTTTAGTTTTTCTAAAGTTTCTGCCTCCATGGACAACAGTGACAGGTCTGACAGGCGTTCCTGTCCCATCGAAGTTCTTAGGTAATTTTTTATCAGTTTTAATTTTGAAAAACTTCTTTCAGCAGTTACGGTTGTAACTGGAAAGGTCAAGAATAAAAAGCATGCTGTTATTACCGCGAGAAAACTGGATGCAAGACTATTGAGTAATATCAGCAATAATTCAATGAGTTTTTTAATGGAATGAATTTTTTGAATTTCAGATTTCAAGCATGTTTTTAGAGCCTTCAATTAGTCATAAAGATTAACTGAGATGTCCTTACTGTATTTAGCCGACAGTTTTCCGGAAGCGTTTAATATCTCTTCGTTTGAAGGAGTTTCTCCGGTTGTAATATTTCGAACATACTACTCAGGTCGCAAAGGCTCTGAAATCTTTGTTTAGTTTAAGAAATTAATATATCTAAACGGCAATAGTATACATTGACTGTGAAATAGGATTCCGGGTCTGAAATTCTCTCATCTTGTGATAACTCATCAAAAAAACGCTTCGTTGTCTTCCGCCTTTTGTTTTTAAAAACAGTTGTTACCCTCCACTCTTTTGCGAAATCTGTGGATTCATTTAGCAAACTATTGAATGAATTTTGATTTTCTAATTCGCACAGTCTATTCAAAAGATTACTTAATAAAATACTAGTTTTCTGTAAGTCATCATTTTCATGCTGTAGAGCTTTAGAAACAGGATTAATGATTTCAAATAGTGAAGAAAAAAATGTGACAAGCACTAAGAAATCATAACTCTCTGAAATGTTAATTATATTTTTACATTCTTCACGTTCATCTTTTTTTTTCGAAATTAAATTTGGTTGGTACAAAGTGTTCATGATTAATAAATAATTTTTCTTTACTACTAATGAAGCGTCGTTCCTTGAAGACCATCTGGTAGGACATACCTTTTTAAGGGTAATTAAATATTTTTCAGATGAATCGTCACTTAACATTACCCAACGTTGTATACTATTGCCAAAAAAAGTATATATTTTTTCTAAATTATCGAAAAAAGTCGACACTTCACGAACATGTTTCGCAGCATTGTTTAAAACTGAATTTAATGCGTGCGCAGCACAATGAACATAATCGGCATTCGGAGCATGATCTTTTATTAGGGTTTGTAATCCTCCATAAACACCCGACATAACATTTGCTCCATCGTAACCCTGTCCTCTACATTTAGTCAGATCAATACCATATTGTTTAATCGTATTTGAAATTTCAGTTTTAAGTTCTTCAGCTCTACAATCGGATACTGCTGTAAACCCCAAAAAGGACTCACAGATTTTTAATTCTTTAGGCACATTATCATCATTTTTTGTGATCGAGATGTATCAAAAAACTACAGAAAGTTGATCAATTTTTGACAAGTCTTGTGTTGTATCTAGAATTATTGTCAGAAATGGAGCTTTTTTAATTTCTGAGATAATATTGTTCCTAACTGCAGTACCAAGCAAATTAATAATATCATTTTGAATCGTAGGGCTTAAATAATTTATTTCGCCTTTTGGTTTTAGAAGAAGTTCTTTTAAAGTTGCATCATAATTAGATAGCAATCGTCAAATTGCCATAAAATTTCCAGAATCAGAATCATGGCCTCTTAAAGGTAGATTACAAGATGCTAAAGTAATTATAACATTAATTATACGATGCAATACATCTCTCCAGAATGTAATTTTACTATTGATTTCACTTTGCAATAGAGTATCGATGGTATTTCCTTGTAACCAATTATTATAAGATAGGGATGCATTAATATGCTGCTGTGATTTTTTATGGTCAAGTATAGTTTGCGTAAAATTGCTTCTAATGGAAACACCGTTAACCCATGCAGAGGAGTACGATTTGCTTTGACGATCTGCTAATAACCAACAGAAGTGGCAATACGGTTTGTTTGAAACATTAAATTAACATAACCATTGTCTTGAAATTTTTATGCCTGCCTTATTGATATATGAATAATAGTAGACCGAAAAAGGTCGGTTACTTTCTGAATCTTTCGGAAACGGTCCTTGTGGTTTAAATGGACCCAATTTAATAATTATTTTCCGTTCGCATTCAGTTGGACTGTCACCAAAATATCCTCTATCTGATGAAACTATATTACAATCTTCAGATATCTCAGAATCGTCGATTTGGTTTTCTTTTATTTCCGGATGGACATCTGATGAAGAATGTGCTTCAGAAGAATCTGAAAATATAATTGTTGAGAAATAAAGGCGAATGTTTTGATAAATTTCAAAAATATATGTTGAAAAAAATACTATACGTAAGGTTACGGTTAGAGAGTGTTCAGACGTACGCAGGCTCTACGCGGGTTGAGCGCGTGTTAGTACAAAATCACCGGCGCGCAGCCCATGCGTTACACCCGCGTGCGATCCAAACGTGGCGCGTGGCCATACAAAACAAACAGAACCCGAGCTCGCGTACGTCTGAACACGCAATTTGCGATACGGACTGATAGACAAACAGACAACAAATTGATCCTATAGGTAAGTAAGAGTTCCGTTTTTTTTTTCGTTTTGAGGTACGGAACCCTAAGAACAAAATGCACCCTTCGCTACAGATAGATAAGACGAATGGGTTGGGTAGTACTTTCCTTTGCAATCTAAATCACTCACAGGAGCTGGTGTCTGAAAAAATGAAGAAATTTTGGGCACTTTTTTTATGACCTCCTCCCTTTTCTATTTACTTTTTCTTTTTGTAGCTCCGCTGGGATAATCTCTTTCCCTTTCACTCATTGTTTTTTACAAATCGCTACTAATACTACTAAACCAAAAGAACAATTGTTTGTATTGTATTACAATGTAATGCACAATTAAATAGAACGCGTCAATAAACACTCCTCTCCGTCCGTGGTTCATCATATCGTATCATCGTATCGTATGTACATCGATTATTGTGGGATTCCCCCGTTGAAGAAAATGACTTAAACGAGGAAATCCCGCAGCCCGCGATAACCGATGTAGAGTGTTGCCAACTTTTGAACGCACGCTTTACGCGGGAAAGAAATAAATTGCGTTTTTTTGACTTTTGTCATTTGTAAAATAGATTAATTTTTGCTTACGCACGTTATGGGCCCCGTATAATTGATACGGCAGTAGCTACGCCCCTGGACGAATCGCAAGGCATAAACATTTTTTTTTTTCTTCATTAATTTTTCTTTGTGCCATTTTGAACGACAGTAAAAATTGGATTTTGGAATTGTATATATATTATATACATATTATATATATATATATATATATATATATATATATATATATATATATATATATTACATACAAAAAACTTTTCTGAGAGAAAGTTACGAAAACGAGCAAACTTCATAAAAGGGCGTGACATCATTAACTTTTGCCAAGATCAGGAAATGTGAATTTGTAGGCTTCATAGTCGAGGGATCTATTACAAATAATAGTGAAATAACCGAAGATTGTGAAGAGTACCTACATTTCAGGAAATGTTTGTAAAATCTGCAAAGTACTCACCAGTAACGTGAATTATTAAATTCTCACTTGTGAAATGAACAAACTCCACAAGTTCCATTAGGTCCGATGCATTAGTGAGTTGTTTCATGTCTTGTACCTATATTCATGTATGAACCACAATAAAGGTGGTGCAGGGGGCGTGGAAGTGGGCGGGGAAAATGAATTTGAGTAGAGCGAATAATGATAAAAAGAAGAGAATGGCAAAGGAGAAGGTAAGGGGGAGAGGTATGGGCTCTACATGACCACTTGGTCGTTCTTCATTCTTATATGATTCGCGAACTGTAAAAAAAGAAATACTTATCAGTACATTACCGGTGGACAATATCTCTCCTCCTCAGAACTAACCTACGCAGGTTCTTCTTATTGTAAGTACATGGGTCACATGTCCATTCATGATTCTATACCATGGTCTGCAGGATAAAACTCATCAATGCATCAAACCTAATGGCGCACTTCAAGTTCGTTTATTTCAAGTGAGAATTTAATAATAATTTACGTTACTGGTGAGTGCTTTGATTGCAGCATTTTACAAACATTTTCGGAGATGTAGATACTCTTCACAATCTTCGGTTATTCCACTATTATTCGTAATACATCACTCGACTATGAAGTGAACAAATTGACATGTTGTGATCTTGACAAAAATCAATGATATCAGGTCTTTTCATGGAGTTATTGTCAAATAATACTTTTTATAGAGTACAATTGAAACGGGGATTTCGCTCCTTCCCGTACCTATCTCTCAGAAAGGTTTTTTGTTTGATTTCACTGCTTGTTGTACCAACGGTGAACGCACTAAAACCGTTCATATAATGAATGATGTCTATCCTTGCACATGTTTCTACGAATATAATAGGTTGATGATTAACGATTTGCAAACCGATTTTTATGTATGTATAGTAGAGGAAAGGGGGGTCAATTGAACTAAAAATTCTTCAATGATTTTTTTTTTTATAAAATTTTGAAAAATGAACAAATTTTTTAGGATGAAATAGTGGTTTGTTATTCACTCTATCATTTTCGATAGGTAAAATAGTCAACAAATTATTGTAATTGAAGGAAAAAAGAATTATTCTAGAAGCGCGTCAAGTGGTTCAACTAACACCAATACAGAGGCAATTGAATCACTAGTTGGGGTCAATTGAACCAAAAGTATTGGGAACAAAAACGAACACTTTTGATAAATAATTTATCATTTATTACATCTTAACATTATTATCACACACTTTTGATGAATTTTATCATCTTTATTTAATTATTATATATTTGATTTGTATCTTCAAAAAATTAAAATTTGTCGAACGTTTACTACTCTGACTATCATCAATTTGTTAAATTATAACCTCAACTTGATGAGAATGATTTTATGTGAACATATTAATAAACTATTGACTGTTGTTTTCGAATAATGATGATTGTTCGATCTTTCTTTACTTACCACAGTTGAGTGATAATCTTGACAGTATTTAATGAATAAACTATACACTAAAAATATCACAGCAATAAATATTATAATTTTCGATCGCTCAATTGACCCCTTATATTTTCATTACCGTAATTAGTACATTGAAAATTATTACAAAATTATTCAAATATATATCAAGCTAGGAATGATGGAATATAGATATATTGAGACATTACGATTGATACTTCATGATAGTATTCAAAAATTGGAATGGAATATTATTAAACATTTTGTCGCAATCCGAAAAAAGGTTGCAAGCGCGTCAACACGAAAATTCGAATTTTTCAAAATTGAACAATCATAATGATTCCAATTTTCCGGTGAATCAAGAATCAACATATTGGTACATAATTCTGAGAGGACGTTTTATTATTTCATTTTTGCCATATCTTTAAGTCGACTGGTTCAATTGCCTCGTGGTTCAATTGACCCTCATTTCCACTACCGCGATCAGAACTCCATTTGATAATCAATAACTTACATATTACATACAAAATATAATCATCTTCAAATCCTTCAGTGAAAACGGCATTTAGAAGGACCCTCACTTCATCAAAATTACATAAATCGTATCGTTTCTTATTCTATTGTAAACAAAAAAAAAGGATTGATGTTTGGCTCCAAACTCTATTCATTGGAACTCTTTTTTGTTCATGCAATCAGTAATTACACGAAGAAGGAAGAAAATAGAATTGAGGCGAAAATGGGGTCACGGCCGAACTTTGACGTGAAAACACCCTCATCTGAGAAGAACTGAAAATGTCGGTATGCAGGTGTTACGTCTTGGGCGACTCAGCTGTTGGTAAAAACAATTTCATAAGTAGGTTCTACCCGGGAAATTCAAAGTTTTCAAGTTTTTTTGTTTAAGGAACCTTGCCTGCACAAATTCAGGTATATTTTTGAATCATTATTTTTTCAACTGGAACTGAATTTCCTCCTTTTTTTTTGCTTCTTTCATGTACATCAAGTTATGTGTAATACATCACGCAATAATTCAATTTCTTTTCATTTGATAATTCACGATTTTTTCAATAAGTTTAAATTATTTTTTGGGAAATGATAATTTTTTTCTATTTAGTTATTACGTGTAACAGAGAACAAAATTAATTAATATAATAATAAAACGATGAGAGGCAACTGCGCAAGGGGAAGGTTGTTGAATTTAGATAAATTTTTGAATTTAATCAAAGGAATTGACGAAATCAACGGGGGGCTGAAACAAATAACAGATTTAGATAATTATCAGAATATTACTGATTTATTGATAAATGTTTGAAGTTGGAATGACCATTGCCATTGAAATTTTAAAATTTAACGTGATAAATAATTTGGATCTGTTTATACCTAGTTCTCTTTCATATAGTTTTACGAGAAAATTTTCAAATTTAAATGAATTTCGAAACCGATAAAACCAATATAAGGGGAAGGAGGGAGGGGGGGCGGGGGGGGGGACTGTAAGAAATTATATACAACAGCATCAAATAATTATTACAATATTCCTAATTTATTGATGAATATTTGAAGATGTGATAACCATTTCCATTACAACTTTTCGTTTTGGTCACGTAACACACATTTTCCATTTATTGTGCTACTGACCAATCCTGCACGTCTTCAACAATATCTTCATTTTATGTTCTTTATTTATTTATATATCAATTTTTTCCTAATCCTGGTTGCATTTCTCAATACTATATGAGAAGATTGTTCATGAAATCATCTCTCTGAAAAAATTGATCCTATTTTCGTTCATTCTCCAATCGATGCTTGTTTCCACTTCCTCCGCTTTTTTTGTTTGTTCTAATTAGAATTTCTCATTATTCTCTCCATGGTACGAGGCCTTTTGCTGGTGTTACACGCTCTTTTAATTATGAATTTATATTTTTTTTAATTGATGAATTTATTCATAATTTCGTTTTAGGATTTGATTGGAATAATAGTCGTAATACATCTTGGAATTCATCCACTCACTTCGGCATTGGCGCGATTCTCATCAGTATCGATTCCATCTCGATAATCAACCAACGTTTCCAGCCTCAGCTTTCTTCAGAAAGCATCAGGTTCTTCAGGAGGATGCTTCATGTTGGAATTCCATGAATTTTCCGCAGCAAGTAATTTAAGTCTAAGACAAAATTAATATAAGAATAACGAACAATAATAAGAATAACAATATCAATGAATGTCTTTTATAATAAATAAAAATAATTGCGTAATGAAGTTGTAGAAAATCTCTGATATTAACGTAAGATAAAAGTCCGTATGATGAGACACATATTGAAATCGAATCCAAAGTGTCTATTACAATAAAATATATTTGAGTGAAAAATATAATGTTTCTTGTTTTCAACCGATATGTTAAGTTCAATTGATGAAAATACTTTTTTTTATAATTAAATTTGAATTAAAAATAAAGAAAAGAAGCAATTTAAGATGGTAGGTTTCATAGCCTCATTTATGAGACACTCTGGAGGTATGTGGCCTTGATGTCTCATCATAAGTGTACCTATTTATGATGCAGTTCAAAAATCAATAAAATTATGTTTATTCCACGTATTCTTAATGTAAAGGTGATTTTGTTTATAGAATATATAAATTGTTTTATTTCCTGAGAATCAATTATGAATATTTCATGAATTAAACGAATAAGCGAACACAAATAATTGAGTCAGACTACTTCTCCTCTCTGATTTTCTTCTGAATTTCTTCAGCTTGTTGCATCAATTTTTTTTTTCTTGCAATTTTATTCATTCATTTGCTTCCCTTCTTTCATATTTTTGATATTGTCTTTTTTCTAATTGAAATTTATACCACACATTAGAAATTCCTGCAGATGGTAACTTTGACTTCCCTAATTTTCCTTCTTTAATTCTGTTCTTTCTAAGTGAAAATTCAACTGGCAGGATGAATATCTCTTGCAAAAGTGTTTTTTGTGAACCAGCAGCTGAAAATAGAATTGATTAGTAATGTTTTTGAATTATTTTTACATGGTATCCAAATCAAACTTTAGCGCCAACGGAAAATCTTCTTTCTTTAAACGCATTATCTTTTTTTATTTTTCATGATATGAATGGAAGTAGAAACCAAAATGATCAACGCTATTTTTTTCTCTGTACAAAACGTGATTAATGGTGAACCGAGATGTGATGAATAGTTGTCCATGTATATGAAAAAAAAAAAAAAAATCCTGTATTTCCTTCGATTAGCCATATTTAAAATACGTTAGTCATGTATTCACAGAACGTCCCTGTCGTCATTCATCTATTATTGGATAATCTAATAGCCCAGCCTGTAAGAGTATTATACACAATTTTTTCAATACATCTTTTTTGAATGAGTACATAAGCATTGGTGAAGCATGCATACCATCAGCTCTATATATGAATGATACAGTTGAAGCCTCTTTGCCACCATTAACTATTTTGTGCACTGTTCGAGATCCTTCTTCAGTTAGTACGCTTTCGGCATCAAGACACAAAAGTATACAGTTCTCGACACAAGTGAAAATTCTCGTAGGAGAAATATTGTGACGAACGTTACTAACCATAGTATTAGGAAAGTAGGTAACAGAAAAAAGTCTCGAGGCACGGCACTCGTAGGTAAAAACCACTCCCGGCGGCCGGCAAGGAGGGGGTGAAAAAAAAAGAGAACGCGAAAGAAGAAAAAGATAGGCATAAAGTATATTTTTTACACATGTTTTCAGCATGCCCGCGTGGAAGGGATGCTGTAACGACGCAATAGAAATAGTTCAGCTAAAAAGGACGGGAGGGTTCGCGTGCAGGCAGGCGCGGCCGTGGGCATAAAAAGGCATCGACGATTCGTGTAAAATCGTCTTTGGGATCTCTCTCTCTTGCTTAGACTGAGTATTCATGAAACACAAAACGTTAATTATTATTTTGTGTGGCTACTCGCAGAGAGAAGTGCTGAGTCCTCTGAGAAGCACAAGCTGGACTTCAGTTAACTTCTTCAGATCTGATCTGAGGAAGTGCTGTGGCATCGAATCTGATCCACATATAGCCTTTCTAATAGAAGTAACGCCCAGTCTAGGCATTGCCATCTTAGTTTGTATTGTAATCTGTATTTTGTATATGCTCCCATTTTAATTGCACCACATTTAAGTGGCATCGGCACACCCAAACGTACCTGGAGTCCAATAATAGCTTCGGCTAGCCATAAAAGTCTAAGGTAGCCAGCCAGTGTGGTCGGTGTACCTCTTATAGATTCATAATTGCCGGATACGACAGAATCTAAATTCGTATCTGTTATTGTCATATTTTGCAATAATTAACACCGCTGGTTTCGGCGAGTATTCGTGAACAATACCGTTGGATTCGGCGAAAGGGTTAAATAATAATATCGCTGGTTTCGACGAGTATTTGTTTATAATAACGCTGGCTTCGGCGAGATATTAAAGAATAGACACGCCGGTTTTGGCGCCGCCTATTAGTTTTTGGAACTCAAGTAGCTCAGCGGCATAAGGAAACAGCTTCATAGGGCATTGTAGTACCCTGATACCTACACGGGGATATAACTGGCTAGTTTTCGCGCTCATGCGGACACCTATGACACCTCCCTGCAACTGACACTTGCAATGATTGAATAAAAGAGTTAACTAAAGTTCTAACCATCTGAGTGAGTGAGTTGTTGCACACGAAAAGATCGATTTCATTGAGATTACGCCGGATAAAAACTCATAGGGGTTTCGCTACTTTCATGCTTCGAAAGGAAAATAAAAAGTAAACGTGTTGTCCAACGAATCTTGGCACCTGAGCTCAATGCAATTACAATATATCACGTTACAATATCAAACAAATTTCCACTTCTTACATACTTATTTGTGTCTATGAACTAGTTCTGCAATTCATCTCTACTCATAGCTGCTCTACTTGAATTCGAATGCTGTGGCTTCTCAATCGATAACTGCGGATGTCGTTTTCTGAATTCTCGTATCAATGACGATTGGGACACAATCTAATAATTCGTTTTTTATAACAGGTGCTCACATTTTTGTTCTATTCAACATCCACTTGACAATATCATCATCTTCTTTCAATGATAAGACTGCCTCTCATCCTGTTTTTTTCATTTTCCATTTTTTCTCACGATCAAGTTGGTTTTTTCTACTTTTTTACCTTCATTTTATTTGTATTTGTTTCCAATTTTCCTATTATTCATCGTCGTTATTTATTCTGAAATATTTAATGGCTCGATTAATACGGTGAAATGTTGAAAACTTACTTAAAATACTCAGATTAAAAAAAATTCAGGAATTAGCATATAAGATCAATGTTGAATATTGTTTTTAAGTTAGGTTTATAATACAACTATATTAGACTTGTTGTACTCACTTATAGATGATGATTTGGAGTTGTGTTAATTAATTATACTTTCTATTATATGATTGCACTATTTCAGTGATAAATATCCTTAAGTATTAATCTAAAAATTCATGAATATTCACTATTTTATCAAATCGGTACAAGCGAAGGAGCCATATCCAATATTAAAAATCAAATCTTAGTCATCGCTCTACACTATTCAATCATAACTTCAAACGCAGATAACGTAACACGTATTTTCATGTTTTTTTCAAAAAACAATATAGAACGAATCAACATTATGAGCAATGCATTGATTATAATATTTTCAAAGTAATGCATCCATTATTTTTATTTTTTTGAAAGTGTAGTTCCTTTTTATTTTTATGAAATAGTATATTCATATAATGTATCATAAATAGGGACATCGTATCATGATAGGGTTTTTAACCTGATCTGCAGACGGATAATTCTACAGGTTTATGATTTTTTTTTGTTTTGTTTTTCACAGATTACATTCCTAAAATATTTTATCGAAATTTGGAATAAGCATTTATAGGTATTTGAGATATCTCCATTATTAATATTTCCGAAAAATCGATAAATCAAAGCTAATTGTTGAAGATTCATTCTATTTTTGTCTCATCTTTTTTCTCATTGATGGCAGCACGTCCTGGACATGCATACTGCATGTCCTGGATGCTCGACCGCTACTCCTACACGCGGGGAGGGGGTGTGCAATTAACAAATTTTGGTCAATTGACCGACGAAAATGCGTCGATATTGCGTTGGAAAAAATCAATCTGTGTGTATTCATCAAATTGGCCGGCATACAACCGCGTTTTAGCTTCTCATAAAAAATTCTCAACTCACATTCTCACACTCAATTCATCAATTTATGTAACTATAATTTGCATTAATTCTCATAATTCCAAGTGGATAGATATTATCCTCTTTGGTGGTGTTTCATTCATAATAAATAAAATAATTCATCAGTCGACATCTCACCGCACATCTCAACGAACTGATCAATACGATCACTAGTTTTCTCACAATTTAATAATTTGTTATCTCATCATTCTTATCAAAAATACTGTGTACAAAGTGTAAATATTGTGTTACGTGCGTCTCAATAAAGTGTATATATTTCAACATAAAATCAGCACATCTGTCCACTACGATTATTGCGCTTCCAACAGCAATTCACCCCGGCTTCTCATCCCATTCCAATCCAATATCATACAGTCCACTACAACTCTCATTCAAAATAAAATGATTTTATTATTTTATTTTTTTCTCAATCACATTTTTTACACTAATACATTAAACGTTTCATTTTGTTTTTCTTATCACTGTATTAGTTTCGAGCTCCTCCTATTATTGACGTATTCTTTTTTGATAGAATTAATAATGTTTCCAACAATGAAAAGGGACAGAAGGAAATCGTATAAGTTATTATCAGCTACTTCTCGTCACTGTTCACATAAGTCAGCGAGCGATATTCGTAGGGCAACAAATCAGAATTTGAATTCAGATAAGGGTAGTGAAACGGTTTTTCTTACAGAAAACGACGTAGTAAATGATTGTTGAGCTTCGGAACTCGGTATTTCTTCTGTTTATAATAATAGTTTGAGTTTATCAGGTGTAGATATCTCTCCAGATTCAGATTCATATAATGATGCATTTATTTCAATGATGGATTCTGCATTGAATGGTGAGTCTAGTGATGAAAAAGTCACGCCGCAGGTTGAAGCAACTACCCGAGAAAGCGCCGCTGAAGTATTCATACACACAAACATGTCTTATGTTCAAATTAATGAAGTATTGAAGGTTATTCGAACACATCCGTGTTTTTCTACATTGCCTATCGACAGTCGAACTATTTTGAAAACTCCACATTTCTCGAATGCTACAATCCCAATTACAGGCGGTGAATATCTTCATTTAGGTTTTGAAACCGGTATCCGCTCGATTCTCGAACAAATCGTGCCGGAACCGATACCTCGTAACTTTTTGATGATAGATTTCCATGCATACTTTAGATTCACAAAACAACATTCAGATGTGGCCAGAAATCGTAGATATTTGTCGAGGTTCTTCAAAACCAACAGATGCATCTTTCTTAAAATTTTTCGTTGATGAAATATTGTATATCACAGAAAATGAAGGTATTTCGTTCAATGATGAAAATAAAATAATTGAAATTAGGTGTTTCATAGTAGATGTTACAGCTCGCGCATCCATACTAGAACATAAATCAGTCGGTGCAATATTTCCATGCTCAAAATGTTGGGCTCAAGGCCAATGGATTCGCCGTGGAATTGTTATTTATCGTGATCTTACTCATGTACCTCGTACCGATGAGGAGTATAGGAATCGTATCGATGATGAACATCATGTTAATATTGATTCTCTGTTGTTACCCCTTGGGATGAATTTGGTCGAACACACAATTTTTGATTACATGCATTCTGTATACCTTGGGGCAATGATGAAAATCAATAGTGTATTGGTTGATGGGAAATATAATCCAGAGCTCAAATTTTCTCAGGAATCACCCGATATTGCTACTGTGCACCTTCAGAAAATTATTAAGTATTATCCTACAGAATTTGCAAGAAAACCGCAGTTTTTGAAGAAATATTTTGGGTTCAAGGCAACAGAAAACTGTTTATTCCTCTTGTATATTGCTCCAGTATTTTATTTTGGTCTCATGGATCGAGCCGCCTATACGCATTTCCTTCTTTTGGATTCAGCATTTCGTATTATTCTTATTGATTCTGCCCCAGAAAACTACCTCAATTTTGCCGATCGAGCTATATGTATTTTTGTGTAAAGAGCAGAAAATATTTATGATCAAGAGTTTCCAACTCATGTATATACATTCTCTTTCACATAATGTTGATGAAGTCAGACGTTTTGGATCATTGAATGAACTACCATCATTTCCGTACGAAAATAATATAACGTATTTTCGTACAGCTTGCCGAAAACCTCATCTTCATTTGCAGCAAATAGCTAGGAGACGATTTGAACAACAACTAGTAATTGAATTTATAAATATTTCAGCAAAATCCTTGCGATTGAGTATTCGATGAACTGGTCCTGGAGCTTTCATCAATCCTGACAATTGTGAGCATTTTCAAATATTGTATTCAGAGAATCATCGAATTTCTATCAAGGATAAAGACAATACCATTATTCTTACTGATTCTCGAATATTTATTGTTAAGAGTATTATTCTCCTGCAAAATAATTATCGTTTAATGGTGAGGAAGTTCCAAAAGGTGGAAGATTACTTCGATATCGGCTTTCCATCATTCTCGTTAGGAGTTTATCGTTGTTCGTTTCTTATTTAATGATTTTAATCTGATTCAATATGATGAGGTTTTTAGTAAAGGTTTTCGTATGCGTCATTGAAACTCGGAGGTACATAGAGATCCTATCGATGATATTTGGGTTGCGAAACTTTCACACTGTTGATTAAGCTTAGAATGGGTTCGTTATTAGGAATATTTGGTTAGACGGATCAAGGAGGAGGAAAAGGAGGGAGAGCACTAGGACTATGCCGAAGAAAAGTCTACACAAGACACCATTCGGCAATTATACAAGATGGAAACAGGCAGACACCTATACCACCTGAAAATGTAACAAAAACGAGAGGCCCAGCTCGACTTTACTACGAGTAAGTTTCAACTTTTTATTCTTAATGTGAATAAAAAATGATTTATATATACTAGCTGATAACCGTCCGCTTTGCTGGACGGAAGATAAGATTGAATCATGAAATATTGCTTTTATATTGGTAGGTGCATTCCAAGTATTTAGGTATGATAATTTATCAGTTATAGTGATGAGAAAATTAGTCAGTGAGTAGGAGAATCTATCGTTACTCCATATCATACATTACTGTATAGTGGGATGCGTTTCCATTATTTTACATGGCGGGTCCCCAGTAGGCCTAAACCATGAATGACTTACGAAAATAAAATTACAAACACATTCAATTCAATACAATAATATATCATAAATATTTAATATCCATATAAATGAATGGAATGATATAATTATATACTGATAATTTCTTCATAAACAACATTGTTTGTTCGTTTTTCTGGTTGAAGAATGACCAGAGCGTCAGGTAAACTTACTCTTGAGCATGCTACATGAAATTGACCATGGGAAAAACAGTCACTTCTCAAATCCACTCCGGCCACTTTCAAACTCTGCCCTTGGGCTTTATTGATAGTCATCGCGAAGCAAACTCTGACAAGAAATTGTAGTCGTTTAAATTCGGAATAATAGTCTGATTGAAACAAGGATATTCTCGGAATAAATACATTTTCCCCAATATATTTTCCGGTGAAAATTGTAGCTTTAATTACGTTTTCCTGCAAAGATTTGACTTGAAGTCTGGTACCATCACACAATTTAGGAGGGTTCGAATTTCGCAACAACATGATGGGTGTACTAATCTTAAGGGGAAGAGTGTGAGATGGCATACCTGGTGGGTTAAGTGTATGAAGAAACGCTACAGGATGGTGAACGGTATCCTCTACTTTTATAACTGTATCCACAAATTCATATTTCATATGTTCATTTGACAGCTTCTCGAGCAAAAAAAAATCGATACTATTGGCTGAGTCATTTGTTGGAGTGAGAATAGCTTTTTCTCTTAACCATGACCTACTCCCAATTCCATCATGTTGAATGTCAGGATATATTCTATCAGTCAAAGTAACCAAATCGCTCACAACATTACGAATGTTTATACGGAATATTTATTCTTCCTTTTTTTTTCGGGATATCCCCGTTACCTATATCAATTGATAATTTCAATAATTCCTTCGCTTTCGATTCATTCTGAAGACACACTCGTATGTTGACTTCCAAAGATGGAACTTTTACTTCAGGCCATAAAATAGATGATTTCAAACACGCTTCAATTTCATCTGCACGCGTTCCTTGCAGTACAACAGGCAAAGTCTGTCCAAATTCGCCAACTAAAAGAACAGTCATTCCACCCATGAGTCGACCACAACCTCTAATATCTTGGAGAGTCCTATTCAATGTCTCAATACCTTTCTTGTGAGCCATAGAACACTCATCCCATTCAATAATTTTTGCTTCCCTCAGCCCATGTGCTATATCACTTTGCTTGGAGACGTGGCAAATTGCATTTTCCGAATGATTCAAATCGAGCAGCAGTTTAATAGCCGAGTGAGCCGTCTTTCCACTTTCAATCAAAGTAGCTGCAATACCCGATGAATCAACAGCAATAGCGATATTTTCTTCACTTCTAATCTTAGCGAGAAGCAAATTAATCAAGAATGTTCATTCAGTGCCGTCAGGAGCATTGAGATTCAATTTTGGAATATCCGCAGCTACTACTTTGGTTCATTGAGCTACATCGTAAGCCAATTCACTTAGGTACTGACGATTATTAATAATAGAACTTTGCTCTCTTGATGGTTCTGGGAGTCCAAATTGTACCAATGTTTTACCTGATATTGATGTAACAATATCTTCAAGAAGAATGAGACCTTGATTATAAATAATGTCAAGGTTCAGTTCGACACTTCCCCGGTCTTCTTTTATTTGTATCTTGATGTCTCCTGCCAAACTTTCACGGTATTTTTCCCACAACGTTATCGAATTTCCAACTTGACAAAAAACTAAGATAACAGCAAATAACTCTCTAATTTTGTAAGGAGAATCAGAAAAAGAGGCTTCTTCCAAAGTACGATCCCAGTGAACATCATCTTCCAGTTAACCAAGTGCTCTGCAAGCTTCCTGAAAGGTCGGCTGCACTACTCCTAATACAGTTTTTAGGATATCAGATGAAGCGAGACCACGAATTTTATGTAAAAGTAGCGCTTACTATTACCGGGATGGACAGTGAACACCCCAACCAAGACATGCTCTCTCTTCCTTCTACCATGAAATTGGTTGTTTTTCCATACATAATGATCTGGAACTACACAATATGAAAGAATTTGTACGAACTTATCAAAATAAAACAATTCGAAAAAACCCAAAAGTGTTGTTTTCAAAAGATTATCAATCTTGTTAATGACATCCCCTTTCGTGAAATGAACTCTTTGACCGATTCCAAGATGAACAGCAGGATGCACAACAGGCGGAAACCTCTCGTGAATCAGGAAACAGAAGATACGCCAAGTTGATTTGGAACTACTTATGTATCGTCCTGCTTCATATCTCAAAATCTCATCTAGAGCTTCAACGGTAAATGCTGCTTGATCAGATCTCTCATTTACGTACCTACAGATGTATTCTATGAATTTAACTGGATTGCAGTATTCGACATTAATATAGGCTTTGAAAATACATGACAGAACTGGATTATATGGGACCACTCACCTATTGTCAATATCAATTCCATTGATTTTCATTATTATTCCACCATCTAATTTCGATCGTCTACGATACTAAGGATAGCCATCCTCGCCCGTTTTAGTTTCTTCTAAGAAACATTTTGGATTATGTTTTGTACAAACACCAGAGAACATGCGAGGTGAAGTTAGGTTGAAGAAGAGTCCACATGGACCGTGAATCATTGTTGATTTTATATTTTCATGAAGATCTGGATCCTGATCAAGCTCGAGTCATTCAGTCCTTGTAATTTCATCGATAGAATCTGGCCTGATTTTTTCCTGCAATCAAAGCAGAATATAAACATGAGGAAGTCCAAGTTTCTGCCATTCCACAGTATACATATAACACTGATTTTTGCCAAAGATACAATCTTTTGTAAGCGGATTTATCGTGTGTTTGACATACGAGTGGAACACCCTCGCTATAATGTCATATCCATCATGAAATTTTCGATTCCGACCCAATAGCTCTTGTATTTTTGAACATTTAGGATTGCAAGTAAATGTCATGAATGAATCAAGCCGTCCGAAAAAGCGTACAAACGTCATCGCATTCTGAGTTCGTTCATGCATATAGCGAGGTCTTCCAGTAGAAGAAGAGGGCAACACAACTCTTCTGCTGATACCTGGAAACTCAACGTCGGTTCTTGTCATTGCATGTTCAAGATGAATACATTCCTCACTTCCCAGCATTTTTTGATTATTCTAAACTCAATCGAATCATTCAGTTTCTATTTTTGCATACATATCAACTAAAAATTGATAGGAAAGATTGCAAAACAGCCCTAAATAGCATGATTCACCCTCACGTTCCACTATTCTATAGTTATAAAATTCAGGAGCAAAGACGATCACATTAAAAGGATCCTTAGTCTGAATCACATTCAGGTAAATTGATGTGATAACCATCTTCTCCTTGAAAAAACATCAGAGGATACTGCAGAAGATCATAGGCGCGATGTGTCTTACTTATTTGTACCAATTTGTTGTCTCTACTATGGACAACGATATCTCGTTTTTCAAAATCCTGTTTGACAATAAGAACTGCTGCTTCTTCCGTTTGAGGAACAATGAAACGACTTTTGTGTGCCTGAGCCGGTTTTTCATTTGCATTGATTATAACCCGAAAATCTTTTTGCTCCTCAGGGACTGAATCAACAGCAGCTTTGAAATCTCGAATATATCTATTGTCTTTATGTAACGAATTATGCAGTTGGCTAACCAATTCCGGCATAATGCCAGGGTAGATTTCACAACGAATATATTTTTCACGTTCATCATCATCAATAGAATAACCTGAAAAAATGAGGGCTGCTGATGAAAATCAGCCCTGAGACTTCCTATTCTATGATATACTCGCCCCTGGACTTTGAATATTAGCACGAAGTTTCCCCCTTTTATTTCTCCAGTCCCAAATGATGTCATTTCAAAACATTCATTATACTCTCGAACAGCAGAAAGGAAATGTTCTGAAAGCAGATCTCGATGGGTGAGGAGACTGTACAAAAGTTCAGGATGAGGTTCAATGGTGAGAAATTGGACTATACCACTACTGCAACACATTCTTTGAGCTTCGTCCTTCCGTTTCGAATCTTCTCGCATTGCATCTCATAGTAGCCACTTTATTTACATTCATTTACATTTTTGCTATGATGTCGTACGGCCGTTCTATTTACTTCAGGATGGTTCCTATCATATTTTTTCACTGTCATTCTATGAACTTCAGGTCAACTTTTAACATATTGTGACGTAGATTTTCTGGCTTTTTATTTTCGATTGAGTTTGTGAATCTTTTTCTTCTTCTGTTTTTTTTTTTTTTTTTTTTTTTAAATTGAAGTGGAGCTTCAATAGTAGTGAAAGATTCATTTAAACTCAATAAATCATTATCAGAAATATGTAGGGGCTGTGATACTATGATTGTGTCATTTATTTCAGGCTGTGATACTGGGATTGAAATATTTTGTTCACGATTTTTTACGTTATTACTACTACTCAACAGGACATCATCACGATTTATTACTTCCGTTGCTTTGATCAAAACGTCAGAATGACCATTATTGAAATGTCCCGTTAATCGTAATATTTTCACTTCTAGTATTGCTTTTCCAATGGAAGCTATGAGGCAGCCACCTTGATATACATAAAACTGATAAAGAAATATCTCTCCAGTCACTATGATTCCACAAATAGATCCATATGTATGAGGCTTGAACATTTCCGTACAGTACAAATGTTTGGTATCGTAAGGAGCGCCAGATAATTGTTGAGTATAACATTTGAACCGATCCCAGTTGTTGGATACGTGAATGACAATATTTTTCCTAATACTATTAGTCATTGATATATTTCCGTACCAGGAATGTTCATAATTTTGAAAGGAATCGCTATTCCATCAATAAAAATATATTCCGAATCCATAATAATCAAATTTATGCTATGAGAAAGAAATAATGATGATTTTATTGGAATATTCATTTGAAGTAGTTCACTGACCCCGATGAGAATGAACAGAATCGAATCGAATAATATGATTATGCTGAATTTTGGAACCTATGTAATAATCAGAAAGTATTAAAGTTCTAATGTGGATAAATTAATATTATTTTTCGTTATATATGTATTTCAATAACTATAATTATTTGAGCATGCAAAATAAATAATTATGCTGGTGGAATCATTTGGAAAAAATTGATGGAGGAGGCAATAGGTTAAATTGTATGAATGAATTGCTTATGGTTATATCAAATTATATTTCTATTCATCAATTAAATAGTAATGCACGACACGATTCCACTTCCAACTCGCACTCGCGGTGGCGATTGCACGTGGGTTGTAAGGCCACGTGCCGTTGGATGATTATATATTAATCGAAAGAGAATTGCGTCCCAATGAGCTGACAATGAATGAACGAAATGCGAAAACAGTTAACACGATGAAATCACAGATTGAGCACTCAGAGGGCTATACGTTTGTGTAGAGGAAAAGCAAAGAAGATCAACAGGTTGCAGCAATGAGGCGTACAGCTCAGAGATACTTCACATAATTGTCGTTCGTTGATCGATTCCCTACACGAACGACCGAGCGCACCACTGTGTTGCCAGTTGCATCTGAATTTGCGATATTTTCATGCCGCATTCTCAAACTATAATATCGTAACGGAAAATCAAAATAATAATCCTGATGTGAATGAGTAAATGGGAAACGAATACAGGTATTTGTTATTTTGATAACTGATTAATATCTGAAATTCAATATTATATGATAATGATTAACATTCAATTGGAAATAACTCACCAACACGGTTCAATATTAACACAATCAACTCACTAATATTCTAACTGCTCAAACTAAGTATTGAATAATTCACGTAACGATATTCCTATAACAAAATTATTGAACAATATATCTTTCTTTGAGGTTTGTGTGACAGCTGTTATTTTGTCAACAACATGAAACATGAAACGACTCAAATATGTATGAATAACATATCAAAGTTGCAGAGTAAATCATTCGTTCCGTTTCAATTACAATGAAAAATCAATATTGAGAAATCAATACTTTATGCTAATGATGAATTTCTGAGTTTATAACGATAAGAAAATATGGAAAAATATAATGTAGATTGAATATTTTTATTATTTTTTTTTCATGATGGATAATCAATATCATTCGATTATCATAGTAATTCAAAAATGAATAACGGAAAATGAAAATTGTTATTGAAATTTGAATAAGTGAATGGAGAAAAAAATTTCACGATTCAGTATTCTTACAAATGATTAATATTTGAAATTCGATATTATATTATTATCATGAATATTCGAACTCATATAATCAAATTGAAAAATCATAATAATATTAATGTCAATCAGTTGTTATTATTCAATTTTCCGTTACGACATTATAGTTATTTAGTTATATTTCACGGTGAATCAAAATAATAATTCCAATGTAATTAGACAGAGACCCGCCATGTAGAATAATGGGAACGCATCCCACTACACAGTACCTCATGGGTGATGTGGAAATCTGTGTTTTGACAGGTTCTCCTGCTCACTAACTGATTTTCTACTCACCATAACTGATAAATTATCATACTTATATACTCGAAATTTGCCTACCAATATGAAACCAATAGTTCATGATTCCAATTCATCTTACGTCCAGCAAAGCGGACAGGTATCAGCTAGTATATCATAATTCTCGTGATTTTGACTCAAAAACTTTCTTTTCAATCATTTTGGATCGCAATAAAAAATATGGGTTTGCATTTTTAATTTCAGAGTTGGGCCTCATATTTCGTATAAGGCCCTTTTGGGCTCAGAATCTGATGGGCTCATTCGATTCCTCGGGCGAAATTACTAAAGACCCCAGTATCAGAATTCCGATTTTCTACCTGGGCGCGAAATAAATTCACCGTTCTAGACTTTTGAACCACCCGGTATACATTGTCACCTTCGTCCGGACTCCAACAACTGATATATTATTTATCTTAATTTTTACTTAGCTTTCATGATGTCACAACGTCCATTTCCTCTTTCTCCGGATGGCGGGTTGGGAATGTGTCCTCAGGATGCCACCTATTTTCTTTTATAATGTTGGGGAAATACCAAAAACAGGAAAAACCCCGTGTAAATGATTGACAATAATTCAATATATTTATTTATTCATCTATCAACTCAATATTCTTCATTTATGCTTGAATAGTCGTTTGTTTATCATCTGCTAATTATTTATTCGGTTATGAAAGTAAAGATTGCTCGGGTGAAACAGGAGTTCCACTATATCGGCTGCTGTTCTATGGAAGTCGGCTCCGACGCTCTCTACTTATCGGCTTGCCGACCCCAAGCGGATAAGGAAGACCGTCGATAATTCATACCAACTCTTATAACCGTGACGCGGCCATCTTGGACCGCTATCCACCGCCACATTGCTGCCACGTGCATGAAACGTGGCCTTGGATTATCTCCTCTACGTACCAACCAGACTACTATTTTGAGCGTAAAATATTTATGGTATAGTTACTATTGTGATCATCGTGACGATCCTCGTAGGTAGTGGCGACTCTCAGCCGTGCCTCTCCTGCCGTTGATTCCCCTGCACACACACACTTCAAGACTATTTTATAGTATTTAATTATATAATTCAATTTACAGTATTTGCACTTGTTTAACTGCACTCAATTTATTTTTTCAATAATGTTTAATTCACACACAGTATACTCATGACACATAACAATGTCTTCGCTGCCGTTTTTTAACACTTCACTTCTAATTTCGCTTTAAATTCTTTGGTCGTTCTTTCACAATGGCGATCCAACAGGTAATGATATGGCCGTTGTAGCAACGTTTCTCGTAGCCGGCGACACGCGGTCCTCTACCACGCCGCCCGCGATCTTCTCAATCAGTATATTAATCGATCACTGCCAGTAATGGCAATTACTTTTCGTGGCCATGGATGGCTCTACGGATACCTCCGGAGGCGTCGTCGGAATGCAACGTCACAATATATATATAAACGATTCACCACTCACTGACTCATGTTCGTACCTACAATGTTCAAAAATACAATTCATATTGACTTGAAATCTGGCATAGAAAGTGCTCATAAAACGTAGGCGCTCACTAAGAACGGATTTTGTGAAACTCCAACAGCAAAATTTTTTTTTTCGAAAATTCGTTATGACTGGAAATTAGGTGATAACGGTTGCCATGTTGATGGTTGATTGTGTAATCGTTGCTATGGTGATAGTTTCCTTGGCAACGGCTGCTATGGTGATAGTATTCCTTGGTGGCGGTTATCATGCTAATGGTTGGTACTGGTAACCGTTGCTTTGATGATTATTGTTCTTGGCAACCGTTGCTGTTTTGATGAATGTTTCTCGCTCCTAAACTTATCATTTTTGCATTTTATGATATTAATTTGATTATCCTATATGTATGTAAGAATAGAAACTCAAAGGTTTCATTGAGGCAGACAAGATGGCGTAACCACGTGTGGCCAAATAATGAAATGCGATTATGATGAATGAATAATTGTTGATAATTGTAAGATATATGAATGGTTGCCACGACGATATGGTCGTGTAACTCGTATTGTGTAAGATAGGGTTAAGACATGAAATGATAATTGTTTGTATAAGATGAATATTGATTTACCATAGTTGAGATCTGATTAATCGATTGATTGCTCAATTGATTCGCGAGCGCGTGCTGCATGTGCGAGTGGTGAATGGCGAATGTACTCCACTCCTGGACCAACCTTTACGTAGTGCGGACGCGTGGTTGTAGTACGTAAGTTAGCATAAAAAAGATTGATTTATACATTAATTTTGCACGAGTGTCGTGTGTGCGTGTGATGTGACAAATAATTGTACTGCCGAATGGATTCATTGCTGTGTAAATGTGTGTCCGCTCGCCGTCGTTTGTTTAATTCGGATATAACGTTGTAGGTCTTGATATTGTTGAAAATTATACCGCGTTATAAGACAGTGGTCTCGCCAATAGTATTATTATTATTTTTTTGGTTTTCTTTTACTCAAAAATTACTCATTATCATTATTTTTCATTTTGTGACAAATTAATTTTGTTTATTCACTACGTTGTTTCGGGTTGATGTTAAGTAACGAAATGTCAACTAATCATTAAATCAGATATTGAGTGGAGTTAAAATATTCAGTTTCGTTCTTCTTTGCTTTTATGTATCCTCGCAACATATTTTTTTCCAGGCAAGAATCATCGAACTAGGAGGGAGAGAGAAATTCCATCGCAGCATATATATCTGATGCTTCATATATTCATAGGTTTATTGCTTTATTCATTTATCTATTATAATTTCAGCAATTGGATTTTTTTTCAACTCATGATTGATTGAACAAGATTTCATATTTTCTGATTGTGAATGGATATTGTTTCTTTTTTTCTTTTTTCAAATTCGTTTTATTCATTGAAAGGCTCAAATCCAAAATCCAAAATCCACTGTGGCTATAAAAAATGTATTGTAAAGCATCGGAAACACATCTTGATCCAATATTTAGGATTTGTGGGATGGTCTGTTCTGGTTCTCAGCGCCTCAATGGTGTTTTAGTATACAGTATATTAGGTGAATAAACAACTGAAGAAACCTATGAAGTTATGTGTAGTTTATTTGCTGGTCGCCCGTTTTTTTTTTTGTCCAGGAGTTCTCACAGTTCACTTTTTTTGGGGTAGTGTTAACTTGACCTATTTGGTTTTTGTGGTGTCTTGTTTTTTTTTTCTTTTTTCGTTATGAGCTCTTTGGAGAAGGCTTTGGTTCATGCTCGGTTTTCTTGCATATGGTTGCACACATTTCACGACGTGTATGCTATTTCGAGATGGGGAAAAATTAACCTGTTACTTAGATTTTATGTAATAAAAAATGAAAAAAGTATGGAGGAAGGGCGTTAAGATTGGAAGGATGTGATATGAATAGTAAGGGTATTTTGGGTTATATTTTCCATGTGTTTGTTAGTTTGGATTTTACCATTCATCTGGTGTCCCTCCTATTTTTGCCATTATTTGTTCATATTCTTTTTTTTCGGTCCTCGATTTTTTTCCTTGGTCTTTTACGAATTTCGACAATCGTATTTTTGTCAGTTATCCAGTGGTATTCGTCTGTTATTGTTCTGTCTTTTTGTATATAATCTATGAATGGGATACTTCTGTCATATTTCAAAGTTATGTTGTTATTATTGTTTTCTTTCCATGTGCTGAGTATGTTCTTTTCTATAGTGCTTCTCGGCCAAAGATCGAGATGTTGTGTTGATCTTGAATAAATCATATTTTATCGAATTCTATGAATGCTTGTGGTGGTGGTGTCGTTAATGCACTTGTGTTTATGTGTAGGTTTTTTATTAGTTTATTGGGTGTGTCGTTTATTTTCTTCTTTGTTGTGTTTGGTATTGTATTCTCTGTTGAGTTTGGTTGTGAAATTGTCTATTTTCGTGATATTAGCTTTGTTGTAGAGTATCTCGTTGTTGATTCTTCTTTTGTACATGTGTTTATGTTACAATTTAATCCCGTACGTTGTCTCAATCATTTCCTCTCAAATTCTCCGAGTCTTTCCATGAATGAAGCTGGTCGGTTTCACCAGATTCGACATGCATACGTGAATTATGGGGCGGATTAGTAGCATGTAGCATATTATTTTTGCTTTCTGCTCTAAGTTTTCTTTTTTGAATATTTCAGCGTTTGTTGCTAGGGCTGTGTTGGCTTTATTTATCTGTTTTTTAATATGTGAATTGAATTTTAGCAGGTGATTTATGTAAATATCTGGATATTTCACTTCGTACCTTGTTGGGATGTTTATTTTTTTTTGACGTTGTGCCGTCTATTATTTGTATTTTGAAGTTGGTGGCCTTGGTTTTTATTTTGTTGAAGTACGATTTTTTCCTAGATAATATTGCTTCGCATTTATCGGTGTTGAATTTAAAGTGTCATGTATGGTACAGGTTTGCGAATTGCTCCAAGTATGTGGTGAGTTTATCTTGGATGAATCGTGAAGATTTGTCTGCTGGGTATATGATAAGGTCATCTGCGAAAGCTGTTGGGTGATTGTTATATTTGTTAAGGTTGAAGCTGTTTAGGAAATCACTCCGGCATATCGTCGGTGATGTGACAATACCTTCTAACTGCGCTTATGCATAACTGCGGTGAGAAGGTATTATCACATCACCGACGACATGCTGAATAAGATTGGTGAGTTGATAGTTTCTTGCTGCAGTCCTCCTTTGATATTGAATGTTATGCTTGCGGTGTGTGTACTGTTCCAGGTTATAAATTTTTTGTTTGTGATCATGTTCGATACCGTCAGAATCAGTACTATGTGCATTTTTAGTTTGTACAATATGCAGATTAGCCCTCTAATCCAGACAGAATCGAAGGCTTTCTGAATGTCTATCAATAGAGCTCCTATCATTTGTTTGCTGTTGAAGTGGTATGTTATGTCGTTGATTAGCTTCGTTGTAGCATGTGTTGTTGAAAGTTTTTCTTGAAATCCGAACTGATGTGGTGTTGTTTATTGTTATTTCAAGTATTTTTGATAAGTTGGATATGAGACTTATTGGTCTGTATGAGCCTGGTGTATTTGCGCTTTTACCTTTTTTGAGTAGAGGTAGTACTTCGGCTGTTTTCCATGCTTTCGGAAAGTAGCTATTGTTCAAGCAGTTATTTATGATAGTGAGATTTTCTATGTAATTGTAGTTTAGGTGTGTGGGTTCGCAGCCTCGACAAACTGTAATCACCAACCAAACTGCATTACCCACTCAGCATCAACAACTACTGTCTTCAACCACTGCAAGGCGTGCCAGTCTGTCTGAGCGACCACCATGCTAACCACGGAACAGACTCTCCAACAATGCCGCGACTAATCGCTCTTTTCTTCCCCGGCCGTTCAACGATGTACACTGGCTTGACTCTGGCGGGCTGCTATTCGATAATTCGACTTACTACGTGCAATATCAGCTATCATCTTTATTCATTGTATCAACTAACTCTGCCCTTTACTTATGAATCATCAATAATAAAATGAACATAGAGCCTTCATACACACTCGATAGGTGTTTGAGCACTTTCATTGGGATTTTGTCCAGGCCTGTGGAGGTTTTGTTTTATAGCTTAGTGGTTATTCCTTTTATTTGTGCGATGTTGGTGAAATATTTGTAGTTATTTACGCTTGTTGTCGGTGCATGAGTTGGGTTGTTTTCACTGAATTCCGTTGGCTTGATTCCGTTTTTTATTCTATTTTTAATTATTTCTGTGATTGTATCTGTTTGATTGTTTTTAATTTCTTCTAATCTTGATGTGGTTTGAGTGTTGAGTGGCGATATGTTTCGAAAAACCTTCCTATGATGTACAGCTTATCAATTTCGTTTGTTATTATTATTTTATTTTCATGAAGAGTTACTGAGATGAGATTTGCGTTTTCTATCAGTTTGTTTTCTTCATCGAATTTTAATGTGCTCATTTGTATGCTTCCTTTGTTCCTCCTTAAGATGTTGTTGATTTTAGGAAAGAAGGTTTTCGTATTCCTGTAATCTATGTTCTGTATTTGTTTAATTCAATACCTGTTTGCATTTTCATATAACTCTTTGTGTATTTGGTGATTGATAGCTTTTATGTGGGACTTCAATTGTTCTATTTGTTGCTTCCGTGATGAAATGTGGTTATATCGAGCTTTATTAAGTGCGGTGATAGATGCCGATTTGAAGTTGTATAAGTGCTTTATTTTGTTGATAAAATTGTCATTGTGATCCCTGCGAGTTTGTTTGGTCGAGACTGTAGTGAGTGTTGTTGATAGATTGTTCGAGAAGTCTTCAATGTGCTCTTCTATCTGGTCGTTAGATAGATTAGTGTGTGAGTTTATGAGTGAACTGTTTGTTTTATAAAATAATTTGTTGAAGTTTTCCCAGTTGTTGTATTTGGAGTTGATTTTATTGTCCTTGTTTGTGTGTCTTTCTTTACTTTTGATTTTTATAATTTTCATTGATAGCGCTCGATTCATTTTTCATCACTCCCAAACTTCGATCGTTGAAATTTCGTTATTTGTAGAGTTGGTTATCATCATTTTTTGTCTGCTTTACAAACGTCCAGGTATGAATTTGCAATTGTGTATGTTGGTTGTGTGGTTGTGTATGTGTTTATTCTGAATTTGTTTTCGCTATTTTTTATCCATCTTGCGAGTTTATTTCCTCTGCCGTTTGATGTATTATTTGTTGTTGTCTTAACATTGAAATCACCAGCTATTAAGTGAGTGTTTGTTGCTTTATTTAGTTCTAAGTATACTATGAGATATTTCAGTTTCTTGGTTACGGTTTCGTGTTGTGTGTCAGGTGCTGCGTTAACGCTTATCGTGTACGTATATGAGCTATTATTCAGAGTTATTTTACTTATAGTGTATTCTAGGTTAGTGATCTGGTTTTGGTTGGGTATGTCAATGTTGGTTTTAAGGATTATAGCTGTTCCTCCGCCTTTGTCTTGTTTTCCTTTATCATTTCCGAGTATGGTTTATAGCCTGCGTTATGGTCATGATTTAATTTTGTTTCTGAGACCAGTATCATATCCTGATCGTTGTTTTCTTTGATGAATTTGTTGAATTCGTACCTTTTTTTTAGTGTTATTCATGAATTTATGTTTATATGTATTATGTTTAGCTGGGTGTTCTCCTGTGAGGGTGTGAAGTCTGTGGGATCATTAGTAGTTTGATGTGTATTCTGTTCTCGAAGAAGTTGAAAATTTTGGTAATTCCATTTGTGTTTTCTTAAATCTGTAATCGTAATAGCCCCAGACAGCCTGGAACATTGCAGCAACATTCCGAACCTTGCACAATGTTCCCAATATTACAGCAACATTCCTGCAACATTGCGAACATTTCAGGAATATATTGAATATTGAAAAATGGAAAATTATACTCTTAGTTTTATTCTCTTTCATTTAATTAACTTTACATTAACCACTGAAAATTATATAAAGTGAAAAAACCATTTTAAGTGAAATATCAAGTAATGTGTAGAATGTCGATCAGTCTTTATTGTTGAAGAATCAACGTTTCTTCCGAATCATCATTATTCTCATTTGTGGCAGCACTTCCTTGACGTGCGAGTTGCATGTCCAGGACGCTTGACCACCTTGCCCTTCACGCAAGGAGGGAGTGCGCAATTGACCAATTTCGGTCAATTGCTCATAAATGATCGACGCGCGCATTGATCGTGGAACAATGCATCGATGCCTCGTGTCGATTATATCTCATTCTGTCTCAATGTACACGTGGTACACACTCATCACAATCTCATCTTCTCACACATTCTCATCGAGTCTCATTATGTATACCGCGAATACTCAACGCAATCAATTGTTCTAACTCTCAACGTTCATATCTCATCTATATCTCATTATACTCAATGTAAATCATCTCAAGTAATTCAGATATTGTAGCTGAACACAAACAAAGAAATATTGATATTCATAAACAGATCGCACAACTCCACTAACCTGCTGGAATATTGTAGGAATATTGAAGCAACGTATCATAATTATAATATATTAATATAGCTCTTACTAACCCGAGTAAAAAAAAATTATGTATATAATTATATATGAAAAATGGTCCTATATAACAATATATAATCATATATAATTTTCATATAAATATGTATAATTATATATATTCATGAATTATTTTAGAATTGCAGATTTCGGGTAAAAAAATCTAATTTGGTGAATAATATATTTTTACAAATATTTCCACTACAATTCCATGAATATTAATATTCATACACTTTCATACTCTCAATTGAGTGTTATTAAACTTTCAACTTAACTCCTAAATGAGTGGAGGCTGATGAGTTTTATTGATAACGAAAATGAAATTTATTAATGAGCACATATACCGTATATTCATTACAGGTCATATTTAATATGAAAATATCTCATTCAAATAATATGGTTTTGTCCGTGCAATATATGACATAATCCAATTGCAAAATACTCTCGTCGTGAATTCGGTATTACCTACATTTTACAAACCATTTCCGACTCAAGACATGTTGTCAATGCATGGTGCTCATCTTTAACAATTATAAACATGGATAACATAGCCAAAGAACATGTATTTTCATATACAATATCAATTATTTTGAAACGTCTAATAATAAAATAGATTTGATTCGGTAATACTTTCACGATATTCTGCACTTGATAAATGTTTTTGTCTTCCAGAATCACCATACTGTCATGAAAGTTACAACAGTTTAAATAGAGTCCATTAGTTTGTATTGATTTATACTGTACAAATTCCTGTTCAAAGAAATAGTTCGATAAGGGTCCATCCAGATGCTTCCGCTGCAGTTTGCAAGTGTGTAATTGAATTCCTTGTTTCATATGAAATATATGTTTCTCGCTTACTCGGCGTGCGATTTGTTGTAATGGTCTGTCTCCTTTCTTTATCAAACGTTTGAGATCTCCGCAATAATTTTTGAAATAAAAAGCGCTAAAATTATTTAACGCTCCGTATTCCCAAACTTCTTCCGCGAGATGAAGCAGATTGTGAACATTATGCAAAATAATTTTTTTTCCATATAAAACCTCAAATTTTCTCACGAAGTATATGATCAATTGTTCAACATATGCAATATTAGTTTCATCTATTAGTTTTGGATTAGTGAGAATTGATATTGCTACATTTAATGACGAAAAGTGCTCATATTTTTCGTGGTCTAAGATCGATTTCAATGCAAAAGGCCCCGTATATAGTAAGAATTGCCGAAACTCAGTTGCTTTCCAAAATTTGATTTCTGTGAGGCTTCTCGGTTTTCTGTTGAATTCTCTTGAAGTCGTATATATATACGCACACATTCTTGCTGAAATTCTGTTTACGTAAGCTCTCTACAATTTAAATGGAATTAGACCTACTATCCATAGTAGTGGAAGCTTTTTTATCACTCTCCAACATACTAAATGCATGTAATCAAGTGTTGCATTCGAAACCAACCCTAGGATTGGTATCTCTTTCAAATTGTCTCGCCATGATGATAATTCTTATCACTCTGCAAATGAAAATCCTTATCGGTTCTTAGTAGACTGGGAGGATCCTCATAAGGAAAACACGTAGTTCCAGCAATCGATCATCCGATAATTGTACACTTGGAGCAGCTGGAAAAACCAGTATGTCCTTCAGTATTCAATACAAAAGATTTCGCCGGCACATCACAAATAATTTTATCAAGAGTTACAGTAATAATTTTTTGCTTATACGTGAATCCATTTGGTACTACTGCTGTTATTTCGTTCACAAACGAAGACATAAACTCATTTGCACATTGTGGTTTGCCTTTGCCATGAAAAATTCCAACCATTTGAATTGATTTCGTTGTTTTCTCTAATATAACAATTGAGCATAAACTTTTGGTTGATAATCTTGTTAGTGGTAACCCATCGACATTTAGTGACAACTTCAAATGATTCACAGGGAGATTAGCATCGTTGTATTCATCCATAAATGCTGCCGGTGCTGGTACCATGATATTTATTACTTCAGTATTATCAATTCAATAAGTTTCTCATGTATAACCTTCGCCCTATTATAATTTGCCGTTCAAATTTGCCCGGGCGAATGGTGTGGGCAAGGAAGGCAGTTAGCACTGCTGTTGTCAACTCTCTCGCACACTTGTAACACTACTCTGTACCGCCATTTTACGCACGTTCCTTCAGTGCGTTTTGCGTACTACGTGACCTTGCACCAATATAATAAGCTACAGCCAACTTATTATTGTCTTTATATGAAAATAATTACGGAATTTATGTGAGAATAATCACGTTCGATGCTGCCGTCGCTCACAGAGGCTGCGATGTGGACACGATGCCTATGTCTCAACTTGCTTTTCGTCACTTTTGTTCGATAGTTAATTTCGACTTTAGCTTAATAGCAATACTTTTATAATTCACTTCAATAGATTTACTAGTTCAACAATGCTAATTTAGCTACACAAAATGATTGTTTCTATGCTTTCTCACTTTACTTTTTTGCACTATTTGTTATATATCATTACCGTGATACACACACGTCCGTTTACTGCGAATATCCCTGGGCTAGTGGTTGCGTAATGGCCGGACTAGCCACGTTATGCTAGCCGACACCACGCAGTATACGACCACGCCTCCCGCGGTCTTCTTCGCATATTAATGAGTTGAATGGGAATATCGATAAATTTATCGATATTCGCCACTATTGGTAGTTGCCCTAGATGGCATTACCTGTGCCTCCGGAGACGTCTCGGAATGTATCGTCACAATATACATGAATATATTATAGAAAATGTATTTCAAATCGGGTAATATATTATACGTGAATAAAATGGGAAAAGACTCGAGGCGTTCTCACGAGGGGAAAATGTCACGAGAGTAATGGCGATACAGGGAAGGGATGTCTACGCGAGCCAGTAGACATACCCGCAAGAGATAAGAGTGGGGAGCACGTATGTGTGAGCGCCGCACACATAGTCGCACTCGCGAGTTGTACCCGCAGCGCCCGTTAGGTCTCTCGCTGCCGCGACGTGAACGGGTCGTCTTTAACCACGGTGGGCCCAGCGAGAAAAATCAGTCAAGATCCCGAGTAGGAACACCACACCCCTCTCACTGAAACGAACCTGTTGATGATTAGCTCAATTCAATTGATTATAAGCGGATCTCTCCATCTCTGGTGTGTTGATTGCGCACCCTGCCCTTCTCAGGGTCGCGGTTGGTGTAAAAGACACATAAGGGTATTTTGTGGCCTTTCTGTTGTATCTGGTCTCAACGTGCGCTCTGCCCTTCTCAGGGTCGAGGTTGGTGTAAGAAAATCCTGGGTGCGTATCTCCGGTGGATTCAAACACCTTCGGGTGTTCAGGTTGGTGCTTGAAGACACAAACTGGAGTATAAAGCGTTGTCCATTCTATTGTGAACTTGGTGAGCTTCGTCAGCGCGCTTCATCTTCACGGGTTGAAACATAGAATCACGGTTTAAAATATAGAATCACGAGTTAAAGCAAAAAATCACGGGATAAATGGTAAAATCACGGGTTGATTGATATCACGAGGATAAAAAGTGAAGGATCAAAGTATGTCCAAGTCAGGAATAAAATTTTGTATAGAAATTATGCTATGATTCATTGTAAATTATTTGGTCACTTTCATGTAATATTTCCGCGGGATAACCACATTGATCTTACTATAAATGATAGCACAATGACTGCAACATGAATATCAAGACGTGTTTCAATTATTCGTGTACGATCCACCCCACCCATGGTGAATCCTGAAGGGCTGAGTCTTAGAGCTTTGAGAGGTCGAATATTTCACGAAAAGAAATATCGCGAGGTCGGATATCTACGAAGATATTCTCGTTAAAAAACACCACATTATCTACGGTCTCACATTCTTTTTGTACTTTTCTTTTCCAATCTCGTGTAGTCCATGAACGCTGAGCCCCTCCCACCTTTGACGTAGGCAGCCGAAATGCTAGAATTTAGTTGCGCCTGTAACGTCTCGTACATTGTCACAAATCACCAAGTTTATACTCTTGAAGCACACGTTCTGTGAAAATCGTGGAATCTTTGCGCGTAATTTTATACTTTTTATTTGAATCACATAATTGTAATCATAAATTGTATAATTTTTACTTGACATAAATATATTAGACGGTTTATTTCCTCTGGTGTGTAATTCCCGTTCATTTCTTTGAGGATCATATTTTTTCTTTTAAAGTGTCTAGAGCACGGGTTGGCAACCTTTTGAGTCGGAAGCGTCAAAAATTACAATTTACAGAATTTCAAAGTTTTTGAAAAGCCGCAAAAAATTTTTTCAACACCAATGAATAGTACTTGCATGAATTTCTTTCTGTAGTATTTGGAAAAAATCATAACAGAACAATTCATTTGTTCATAACAAATTGTATATTAAATAAACAAATGAAATATAAATGAAAAATTTTTTTTTCAGAACATGAAAGGGCAATAGGAATCATGATTTTAAAAAAATGGTGCCTCAATATTAATAATATTTAGCAACTAAAAAAGAAAAGTTGATTAACAAATGCGTATTTGAACAATAAAAAAGTTTTTTTGAGAAACGATTTTTTGAAAATCATCTTTTCTATTGACAATTGGAACACAAAAAAAAATTTGAATCATCTCATGAACAATCTTTTATTTGTTACAATCATTTAGATAATAAGAGTCAAAAATTATGAAAAACATTTTTATGCTGCTTTTAATAATAAAAAATCAAACAAATTGAGATATTTACCCGAGTCAAAACTTTCAACTTACGCTCGTCTTATTCAACTTATTTCTTTTGTTTTTGCGGATTATCAACCCAAATTTTAACTTATTTCCAACTTTTTCCAACTTACCAATATTGAAGGGAAGAACTCCTATTGATTTCTAACGTAAATTCAACGTATTTAACGTACGAGCAATAAAATTTATTACTCGTTATAAAATTGTTCTATGTAAGCTATCCCCACTGCTTCTGTACCCAACTAATTCCCACTACTACACTGTTGGGTCAGCAGTAAAGCAGTGGGCATCATATATGTGTATACATGTATATTATATATATATCTTTATATATGAAAATTGTCTGTAAGAACCTTTGTAATCAAACTCCACCTAAACGGCTAGACCGATTTTGATGAAATTTTTTTTGGTGTATTCCTGTGAGCTCGAGGATGGTTTAGATTCACAATTCAGTCCACTGGAATATGTTTATTTCATTTATTTGACAATATAAAGAGATAAATTTGTATTTTTTTGTAATAACTGAAAAACTACTGGACCGATTTCAGAAATTTTTTCACTCTCAGAAAGCTATATCATCCCCGAGTGACATAGGCTATATTTTCCACTAAAGAATTCTGGGGATAGGTAGTACAACTTCGATAATGTAGAAAAATTAGGAATTATTAGTGTAAAAGTTCTTATGAGAAAAATAAAGTATGAGTTATTCAATTTAAATGGACTGTATGTTAAGGATTGAAATGAGATGAGATAGGAAGCCAGTAGAATTGCCGATGGAATTGCAATTATCGTGAAATGAACACTTATGCACAGATGTACTCAAATATATGATATTCATCATGAAAAGCACTTTTCACTATATTTACACTATTTACAAAGTTGAGATGTTGAGAACAATAATGAGAGTAAATACACTTTGATAAGAAAAACTGTGATCGTATTGATCAAGCACGCCGTGATTTTATGTTGAGATGTAGACTGGTGAATCAATTTATTTTGCAATAAATGAGACACCACCAAGTAGGATAGTATTTATCCGCTTGGAATTTTGAGATATTAATGACCTTGTAAGTTACATTAACTGATGACTAAATTGAGTTATTTATTGAGAATGGCTTTGAGAATTGTGAAACACAGTTGTAGGCTGAGTAGCACTATGAGGAATGAATATTGATTTTGCCAACGTAATATCGACGCACCGTCGTATGATCGATGCGCGCGTTGGTCATTTCGGTGCAATTGACCAAAATTGGTCAATTGCGCACCCTTTCCCCGCGTGTGGAGGGAGCAGTTGAGCATCCAAGACAAGAGCAATGTGCCTGTCCGGGACGTGCTGCCATCAGCATGGCAAAATGAGAACATGAGCAATTAAATATTCATTGAATATTCAACAATAAGCTATTGTCGCGAACGCTGCAAAAACCGTGAGACGTACATCGAAACAATGTATGACGAAAATGTACCTCCTTAATAGTTCTACAAAAAAGTCCGCGACAGCTTATGTCTATCTCTCAAGGTTAACATACCATTACTTTTTCATTATAATCAATTTTTCGCCAAAATAAAGCATTATTTCAAAGGGTGTTTTCATGAATATGGTATTGATTCTCATCCGAATAAATACGTTCTCCATCACAAGTATTTAATTTAGTACAAAATTGCCCTTGACATCATTCGATTTCAATAAATATTTCAGAAGATATCGCAGGTTGAGGATAATGCTGTGAAAATAATTCTGCAGTGCTTGACGACGGCAACCCAAAATATTTTTCCCAAGATCAGATAGCGCTGCGATCGAAGTATCCCGATAGTAGACGCTGCGATCAGTAGGCGCTAGAGTAGATTCAGCAATGTTTTGTTTTTGTGTCATAGACAACTGGCTTTGTGTTATTCACTCTGTTTCTGTTATAAAGTCCTAGCCAAATTTATATTTTTATTCAATTGTAATGACGTTTGATAGTATAATAACGTTTCAGTAAAAATTTTCATCTGATGGTCCTTTCAATGAACTTTCAAATTTGAGATACCTATATCACATGTGTACAGGACAACGTCTGTCGGGTCCGCTAGTATATATATATATTGTGACGTTGCGTCCCGACGACGCCTCCGGAGGCACATATATTGTCATCTATAGCAACTTTGAATAATAGTACGTATCGATAAATTTATCGATATGCGTTGCAATGGAATTTCCCCTTCCGTCTTGGTTCGTGAGGGATCTTGAAAATAAAATAGATGGGGATGGCCGGCGAATAGGAAATCAAAGCAAAACAAAATAATTTTGGGACGATGAAATTCCGATCAATTCGCGGAATTTATTCCACAAAAAAAATTTTATAACGAAGAAACAAAATAATAATTTATGTACAAAAGAAATGAATGAATGATAAGTGATGAGAAAAAAGAAACAAAAGTTATAATTTCTTGAAAATGAATATAATAAAATATTGAATGAATTCACTCGAACTGAATTGATGAACAAGAAGATATTCATATGAAATAATAATTTTTCACAATTAACAGAAATAATTTTATGGGTAATTGTCGCGAGATCACACTCACACACACACAGTGAAATTCGTCCACTCATACAATTAAATTTAACTACTAACGTTTCGCTGATCGCACACAATATTCAATCAATTAATTAATTAATGCTCAGATTCATAACGCGGCAGAATCACGGTGATATCACCCGTGAGACCGCCCATTCCAGCAAGATATTGCCAACACGCAATCATACAATGTCTCATTCAGATAATGAGCCAAAGTGTGCACGAATCACGACTCACCGCTGTGCTTGTATGTCCAGATGTCTTGAACAGCCTCCCAAGACCCACTCGGTGGCACGTGGACACAACTTCGTCAATCTCTTCCAAGAAGTTAATTTTCACTCACAGCAAAACGCTTACGTGTGTACTACTTGCCAGTATCTCCGGGAGTGAGGAATTTCTCCCTCATCCCGCGTGTCGCATGTGTTCGCACATATAATACAACATACATCGATGGATCGATATTCCATCGACCAATCAGAACAGTTATATAATTCTAATAATTCAAATCTCATTCAGTTATATCCAACTCATTCAATCGTTACCATACAATTTTTACATATTATTTTATCATACTTTATTACAATAAATTTCATCTTATTCGTTTCTTTCATTTCATTGTATTTGACGTTATTTTTCGCATCGATAGATCCAAATTGATGCGGTGGTGCCATCTTATCCGCGATTGGAGAGCCTCGCCAAATTCTTGTCAATTGAATATCAATTGTAGTTTTCTCCCCGCTCACGCGTATCTCCACGCGCTCAACGGATTGCACAGGCCTGTGGCGCTCTCACTCTTACACATCCCAAAACGCGGCCAGCCTCATGGTCGCCATCTATTCCCCCTCGGAGAGTACCTATGACTCAAAAACAATCCAACCACCTCGTGGCAATTAATAACAGATATTCCTAGGGTTGAGTTGATCCCCCTGAGGCATACTAGCACGCAGTGCATAACCTAATCATCTTTTTAATTCAATTTTCAAAAATCGCGAGCAACACCGAGGTGGCCCAGTCGAGGGGATGACTGGTGGAAATCCACCACGTCACAGCGTATTGAGCTAATGATTGATGTTGAAGACCGCGGGAGGCATGGCTCTCAGCCGCGTGGTGCCGGCTCGCACAACTTGGCGAGCACGGCCATTTTCGATCATTAGCCCATAGACAGCCGAATAATGAGGACGTGCAAATAAGCGTACAAAGTTATATAAAGGAAAGAAGCAAGCGTGAAAGAGAAAATAGTTGATACACCGAAAGTGGTGGAACGGAAGATTATTGCCGGAATATTATTATTAAAACCATTAAAGTTATTGGTTTAGTGATTATCGAGTTAGTGTGAATATTATTTCAAAGGGAAATAAATACTACGAACTATTGAACTCGAGCATTGGCGTGCGAGTAGCAATGATTCATCAAGCTGGTTGCAGAGAACATCGCTGGAATTCATCTACTGCATCGGCCTCCGTAATTATAATATACAAACATTGATATTCATATCTTATATGATTATTGATTCGGTTGGCTCGAGAAGAGTTATTACATGGCCACGCAAGGAACACGTGGCATGCACGCGGCATCACGTAAAATGGCTGCCGTAAAATACATAGACTGAGAGAGTTGGTAGTAGAGAGTTAACTGCCTTCCTTATCCACAGCGCCGGTGAGCAGAGCAGACAAGAAGAGTCCTACTTTGGTCGTACCATAATAGCAGCCGATAAATAGGGCGCTCTGTTTTATTCGGGTGATTTATCTCCATATAGCATAGGTGTAAAAATTTGAATGAGATATAAAATAAATTATTTATTTTATATGGGATGAGAGTTGAAGTGGACTGTATGATGTTGGATTGGGATGGGATGAGAAGCCGGGGTGAATTGCTGTTCGAATTGCAATAATCGTAGTGGACAGTTATGCCGGTTTTATGCTTGAAATATATACAATTTATTGAGATGTACTTATCACTATATTTACACTTTGTACACTGTAATTTTACTTGAGATTGATGATGAGAAGAAAATATTGTAGATAATGAGAATGAGATAGTATTGAATTTTGATGAGAGAAACGATTGTTTGATAATGAAAAAAGAATACAATTGATATTATTGATCAATATGTTGTGTAGTGAGCGGTGAGATGTAGACTAGTGAGTTTTGACTAGAATTGCAAAAACACCACCAAGGAGGATATTATTGATCCACTTGGAATTCTGAGACTAAATCTTATGCACAAATATGAATTACATAAGTTCAATGAGATGCGTTGGGGAAATTGATATTTTGAGATCAATTCAGATGAGTAGTTGCTTCGTTGTATGCGTCGCAATACTCGATGAGAACGTGTGAAATGATTAACATTGAGTTTGATGAGATATGAGGTGAGATATAAACGTTGAGAGTGAAACAATTAATTGCGTTGAGTATTTTATGATATACATCATGAGAGTCGATGAGAATGCGAAAAGATGAGATTGCGATGAGTGTGTACCACGTGTATAGGAAATTAATAGCTATAATAGACTATAGACATTATATGAATGAATAATTGAATAATAAACGTCAAATAAATAAATTAATAATATTGAATGAACTAATAAAGAAATTATTGGAATAAATATTGGAATATAAATGAATGGAAAAGGTTTTCCTATTGTTTTCCACATTTTTCGATTTGACCAAAAGACAGGTGACATCCCGGGGATTTTCAACACCTCATCCGGAAACATTGGAGGGACTACGAAAGCTAAGTGCGAATTTACATTATAAAATGAATTTCAGCACTCAAGACCGGATGAACGTGACAATATATGTACAATTTATGAATATTTATTTTTTTTGTTGATAAATTTTCTCTATAAATTATAAATCAATGTTTATAAAAATATTTTTTTAACAATAATTGCATAAATTATCGTTGAAATTCTTTTGTTTTTATCATACATATTTTCATTTCATGTTATTATAATTATTACTATTTTTATTTACAATTTATTTTACAAATGAAATATTACTTATTCTAATTCTTTTACATTTCAAATAGTTCCAATATATATATGTTCGTCAATCATCATATAAATACATATGGATAATAATTGTTTGATTGGTATTGATATTGTTTCGCCGATGTCACAACATTTATATAAACAAGGCAATTGGATTTGAATATTATTAATGCTCATGGTGAAAACCATTTCAGCTGAATATTCACGAATAACTGCATAATGTATTGCTGAATTACAATCACAATCATCAACACAAATACAATTATTATTACTTTTAATAAAATATAACACACAACCAATGTATCTGTCATTATTATTTTTGAATTCAACAAATGACGATTTTGTCTCCATATCCCTACAATAAGATTCCGCAATATATAATTTGTTATCTTTCAATAAGCGCGAATATATTTTTATATCATTAATATGAAATTCTGATTGTTCAATTATTTCTTGAATATTATCTACAAAAGATTGACCATGTACTTCATTATAAACTCCAACGCTAAAACAATGGTCAAATAATTTCTCATGAAGCTGCACCTGACGTTTTCTGGAGGTACAAAATTGTTTTATTCTACTATTGGGTAATTCATCTAATTTTTTTTGCATTTTGATAAATAGGAAATGAGCATTTGTAATTTGAGTATCGATGTGCCATGTACCATGAACAAGGTCAAGTAAACGGCCATTCAAATCTTCATATGGATAACACGTATATGCCCATAATGGACCTATATTTTTCACACATGTTGTTAAATGTATCAATTGATGTATATTTATGGAACAAAATTGTAATCCATATAACAATTCGGAATTCTTAACAAAATAATGCAGTAAATCATTTGCTTTTTCCATCATATCAATAGGAATACTATCTAAGCTCAATATAGAAACATCATAATGTGAACAATTTGAACAAACATATAATCCATTAAACTGAGTCAAATTCAAAAATTGTGCTTTCACTGGTAGATCACAAATTCCATATAAAAGCCTACTCTTCATGGTTATAGCACTTTTTCTAGGAGGATTTACTATATAACCTTTGAATAACTGTTCCAACTGAGTGCGGAACACCTGTAAAAAAATATTTGCTTTTTTTGTTTAATAATTTTGTTAATAAATACAATATTCAAAACGAAATTTCATTTTTCTTATTATTTTTTCACATTAAACTATATTCCATTTTATATTTCAATTATTTTATTTCATATTTCAATTATTTTATTTATTTGTTTTCTCATTATTTCTTATTTTACTTCGCTGTATTGTGTTTGAATTCGATTTTCATTTTATTCAATTATATTTTTTATATTTTATTTAATTTTTTTTTCATTTATTATGATATTTTTTTCTTTATTATAATTGAAATTGAAACATATAAAATTTCTATTTATGTGCAAATTTGTTTTTCATTCACATGAAAATTTTCAATAAGGAAAGAAAATTGAAAAATACACAAATAAATCAACAAAAAAAAGTTATGGAAAATAAATTTTTGGAGAAGAAGCGTGACTGGTGGCTCATGCAGTGCGTTTGAGTCTCAGATTTCAAAGGTCCTAGGTTCGAGTCCCGCTGCCGTTACCTCAAATTTAATTTATATTTTCTATTTTTCAGCTTTGATTCAGTATTATGTTGATCTAGATAACCATATGATATTTCTGTTCAACGTAAAATAGACTAAATGCAATTGCATGTATAATAAACTTTGTACATAATTGAAGATGTATATTAGAGAATATTGATCAAAGATGTGTCGGAATGTTTTTTTTTTCTCATCTCAATAAATAAAATGTATACTTATATACGTCGCATGCAGTCTGTATCACCTCTTCTGTGTGAAATAGTATAGTAGGAACTGCAAAATTATTATATATTTGTAAAGAAAAACAAGACACATATATTTGTGTCATTGCCTTCCCTAATTTTGAATTCTGCCGCCATACCGACCGAGCATATCGACGGTGCAGCAGAAACTCAGAGAGAGAGAGAGAGAAAAAGAGGAAAAGAAATAGAAAACTTGTGCATCATTTTTAGAAAGACAAATCAATTATTGAGAAAGTTCTCGATTAAAACATCGTGAGTTTAAACATACCTGAATAAAAGTTGTAAATGTTGTTTCTTTTATTCACAGGTATAAAATTTAGTTTTAAGATATTTTGTACATAGTGTAATTAACCAAACCTTTTATTCACAGATGAAACGCAATCAAGTTTTCATTTTTAATAAACTTCTTATGTAATTTTGGATTGGAAAATAAACAATATTACATATATATATGCAGGTGAAGAGAAAAAGTACATCCATAAACATCTATTGAACCCTAATAATAAAATCCTCCAGGTAAGTTGAAAAATTCGACTCGGGTAGAAAAAATTTTTTTTTCATGTTGCTTTATTTGCATTTTACATCTTTTAATCACTTTCATTGTTGATAACGAAGTGGAAATCACAATTTTTCAATTTTTCCAACAGGGATCTGTTCTAAAGCTTTCTAAGAATAGCTTCAAGAAGTGAAAAAAATTTAAGGTTTTTATTTAAACAATTACCAGGTTTTTTATGTAAATTTAATACTTGTAGAAATCAGTTGATTAACAAAAGCATGTCTAATAAAAAAATAACGGGAAAAATTTTTTTCTAATGGATTTTCATTTATTCAAGTATCCAAAAAGTATGGAAATTTTTTCATTTCTTAACATTGATATTTATTGGGTCGAAATAGTTGTTGTTACATAGTCCGAATCGGTCGGCGCGCGCCGAATCACATGACCCGCTGCTAGCGCTAGTTTCACTTGTAAATCAAAATCATAGATATTGGTGGTAGAGTTCCGGGAGGTGAGACTTTTACTCAGGAAATTTCCTGCTCTTCAATGATCTTTTTTTACATTTCGGATATCTTCAATACTTTCCGAGATATTCGAACAAAACCAAATCCCCTCTTTTTTGTTCATTTTGTTTAATTGTTTGTAACTATTGTAATTTTTACTTCAACCTCTTCATTCGTTTCGAGAAGTTTCTAAACATAATTCCGAATCGAATAACATCTTGATCATAATTTTCCGAGAACTAGACGAAGTTTTCCCACAAAGGTGTTTGTTGACTAGACTCATTCTCATTGTATTAGTTGGCGAGAGATCATGAAATTGACCTTTTGCGTACCTGGTCCATGAAAGATTTCACTGACAAGAAATCATGAACAACCCCCTACCTAATGTGCGACAACTATCTTGGCATCACATTTTGTGTTTATTCTTTGCATGCATTCAGTCATACATTCACACATTTATACATTGATACATGCTTGAGTGTATGCATTTATGTACACACTTATACATACATGCAGTTATAAAGTCACACATTTATACATTGATATATATCTACATTCATACATACATACATCCATTGAAACATACCTGAATGTATGCATACATGCACACACTCATACTTACATACAGTCATATTGTCATGCATACATACATGCATACACACATGCATACAATCAGTCACACATTTTTTTATTGATACATACATACATAAATTCATGCATCATCAATATCTCAAAATTTGTCACTATATGAGTGACAGTGTTTATCAACATAATGTCGGAAATTAAATTTTTCCCATTGAGTATTGCTTTAGTTTTTCATCATTCATCAATTTATTCGCCTAAAACATGAGATACGAAACTAGATGAATGTGGTTTCAATTGATTGATAAAACTTCAAGATATTTGTTACGCTCGTTGAAATATATTTTTTTTGTTATACTTGTTTTGTATCATATAATTGCCCGATAGATCACAATAAATTGTGTTTACAAAAAAAAAATTCTAATTGTAGCTGATAAAAAAGAAAAAGAATTTTCATGACAAATACCTGAAATTTTGTGCATCTTCATTGAGAAATGTACTTTCATATTCAGCAGTAAATTATCACGATTTTTAACCATAAATCAATGCAAAAAACCGTGGACCTTTCGCATGTAAATGTTCGTCATATCAATTGTGCACAAAAGAAAAACCACAATCCGTATTTTCTTCTCATTATTACAAATTTCAATGATTAACAACAAGAGAATAGTTTGTATCATTACTCATAATTTTATAATTCAAAAATAATGTCATGTTAAGTATCGTATTTGCTTGATTCAGTTTTTGGACTTACGTTTGTGCTTTGCATCGATAATATTTTTGTCATTACCCTGAATTCATCCTTCAATATATTCCTGGACATAAAACAACGTGTAACATTTCATACGTTATTCTCTTTATAGACAGAAATGAATAAATGTGACTCGTGTATTGAAATATTTGGAGTCTCCTTGAACACTTATAAACTGATACGATTTTGCATTCATTCATTTCATTCTATTTATATCATTTCGACAATACAAATCTACTGTAGGGTTAATGTAAATTTTCATAATTATGTTCCTAATAAAATGTGAAAATTGAATAAATAATTACTATTGATAATTATTATATCAAGATTATAGTGAAAATTGTTTTTAATGTTCAATAAATAAAAATCAGATAAATTTACTCTTCATGAGAAAAAAATAATGTTAATACCATTCATCTATTATTAAGAATCGTTATGATGACAAAATGCAGATTATTTCTTTTCATCATACTATAGTGTATGATCATTATAATTATTCAAAATAAAATAAAAACGACCCAAACTAATCCAATCAGAATGCTAAATAAAATCGAGCATTCTATGAAAAAGTTGATTGACACAACAACGTGAAAACATTATAACATTTCTATATTATTGAACAATATGTATTCATAAAAATACAAGAAAAAAATTTGAAGAGCTGTAGCTACACGTGCACACAAAAGCAGTATACCTGGCGCACATCTGGATTGTTGTGTGTTTTATCCACAAATATACAAAAAATCCCGACCTACTCTTACTGTCTTCAATTATTTATGTTCACCAGAACATTAATTCACATGTATTTAACAGAACTTGCTTTGAATGATTTCATATCATATCATTAAATTATCGATAAATATATTTTTTTACTGTAAAATGAGTTGGAACAAAACAAACTTAGAAATAGATTAAAGCAGTTGTAAATTAAGTAAATAGATAAAAAATTATTGAATTAAATTTCCAAAACCATCTAATGATTACCATTCAAAACTATTTTAATAATTAAACTCGATAATATACTGTTAAATATTCAATGAATATTTAATGTGCTCATTGTCTCATTTTGCCATGATGATGGCAGCACGTCCCGGACAGGCATACTGCTCTTGTCCTGGATGCTCAACTGCTCCTCCCACACGCGGGGAGGGGGTGCGCAATTGACCAATTTTGGTCAATTGCACCGAAATGACCAACGCACGCATCGATCACCAATACACGGCATCGATATTGCGTTGGAATAAATCAATCATTCTGTTTCTCATCGTGCTACACAACATACAATTGTGATTTCACGTGCTCAACTCTATTCTCAATAAATATCTCAATCATCTCATCAGTTTATGTGATTCACAAGTGCATAGACATCTCAAAATTCCAAGTGGATAAATAGTATCCTCCTTGGTGGTGTTTCATTTATCAAATATAAAAATAATTCACCAGTCTACATCTCAACAATTCTCACCGCGAGCTTGATCAATACGATCATAGCTTTTCTCAGTAAAGTGTGTTCATTTGTATCATTGATCTCAATATCTCACGATCTCATTATCTTTGTACATATTGTAAATATAGTGAAAAGTGCGCTTCTCAATAAATATTAATTATTTAAGTACATTTACGTGCAATTGTTCATTCGCGATATTCACAATACCATCAGTGATACTACCGGCGTCCCATCTCATTCCAATTTTCCTCAATCACAGTCCACTTTAATCTAACATCGATAACTTCAATTTTTCTCAAGTAAATATTTTTACATATACACTTTGAATAATGAATGAGATGAAAATTATAGAAAATGATGGACGAAAGGAACTTTCAATACATTTATACTTTACATAAACAAAAAAAAATGTATTACGCGTGTTCATAATAATAAAATAAAGAAAAACATATCCAGATAATCACATTATCTAGTATGTAAAATAAAATATTATCGGCGATTACTTAAGCCTTTTTCATTCTCTCTCATGAAACTAAACATACAATTGTTAATAATTCAATCGACATATTGTTTCAATTTAGAAAATATTCATTAAGGATCATTCTTCAATTTATTTATTTACTTCTGGAGCATCATTCATTCTTCTATAGTTTCCATAACAGACCTGCTGTCAATGAATAATTATAAATATTAAAATAGTTGCCAGTTCGATTGGTCAACATATCGTGAAATGTGTCTATTTATTTACATAATTCACGGCGAATTGCGTGGGTTGAGAACAGATTCAAGAGAAAATTTCAGCTGAAATTTTATTTTGAAAAAGATCGTAGAGCCATCTAGTGCCCAAACATGATCGCAAGTCCCAGAGTAATATCGACCTCAAAAATATTGTGATGGAGTGATCCATCAGATGAGTATCACCATAGGGATATCATTATAATTTCAAATATTGCCTCCATTCCCCTTGGCAACAAAAGCTTTGGTATAGAGACTTATAGGAGGCAGGTCGATAGCAAATACATGTTGGCGCATTGATCGATCATCAAGGACCAATCGATAAGGGTTTCGAAGGCGCGAAGGTATCATGCGGGTGCAAGAGTGATGGACGATTTTATATATGAAGGCGCATGCCGGTTGGCGCATGCACGCCTACATGCATTAGAACTGCATTAGGCCACGCATTCCCCGGACACCAGTATAGTAAGCAGGACCTGTGTCACCTTGATAAAGAAAATAAAATTAAAATAAAAAGTGAAATAAAATTGATAATAAACTGAAATTAAATAGAAGTGAAATAAAACATTAGATATTGAACCATAAAAATAGATAGAGACGATTATAGTGAATAAAAACTTGAATAAAACGTGGTTAAAAGTGATGGTACAACGAAGCGAAGCGGCTTCCCAGATCCACGCGGCGATCAATGCGCCACATCATCAGCACATCATCAGCACTTCATCAGCACTTCATCGAATATCTACACGCTGCGTTCATCCATTCAATACTAACAAATCCATCGATTTAATTCATTCTTTCTACGACCACAAAAAAAGTAAATCTTGAAATAAAATATCAATACGAAGAAGTGTCGCCGCTACTGCACCACGCCGTTAATCACGCACCGGCATCCATCTTGTACCGCCGTCTTGCCGCCAATTTCACGGAATAGCGTCGTTTAGAATAATATTTTTTGCGATAAGAATTAATTCATATTTCATGTATTTCAATTATTGTTACCTCTTCCGGTAAAGATTCTCCAGTTAAATTCAATTAAAATCATTCCATTATTCCGAGTTAAATTCATTAATTAAATTAAAGAATAAATTTTTATAAAAATAATTTCGTGAATTTTTCACAAAAGATTTCAAGCTAATAGCGTCGGTTGGATTGTGACGTCATTACCCTTTATCCATACTGCGCAGTAATAATTTCATTTTCATTATTCCTATTTTCGCGCCCCAATCCTTTTACGGTATAAATAAATGCAATAAAAGAAAATATTTGAAATAAATAAATAAAATAAAAGAAAATATTTGAATTGAATAAATAAATAAAATTAAATAGAATATTTTAATTGAACAAATAAAATAAAATAAAATATTCGAATTGAAGAAATAAAATAAAATAAAGCATCTCTGAAATTGACAAATGAAATAAAATAATAAGTGTTATAATAAGATAATAAATTATAGAAATTTATTAACAAATTAATAAATAATAAATAACAGAAATTGGGTAAAATATTATCAACAAATAACAAATAAGTTGATGTTAAAAAATAAAAAGCGATCATTGAAAAAGTGATAAATAATTAACGAAGTAGAAGAAAAGAGATTTTATCTATTGATGAAAAATAATACTATAAATTTAAAATTCAGAAAAGTATTAATAAAATTCATCGAATATTCAAAAATTAATTAACAATAAAATAAAATGAAGTTCGAACGGCTGGAAACAGATTTTGAGATAGATTTATAAAAGTCAATATTAAATATTAAACAAATATTTGTGAATTATATTATGAATTAATATCATTACTTTTGAATTTAGATTTAATTCCCATAAATAATAAATAATATTTAATTCATTTCATATTATAAAAATAACTGGTTTTGATGTGACATTTATTTCTAGTGTTGATTCAATCATTATTCACGACCTGGAAGATTCCATAACCCCCGTATATATTATTTTTGTGTTTGTAATTTTTCTGTTTCAGCTTTTCCAGATTTAGATTATTTTCTTGATTTTGAATAAATCAAGTGGCATCCCAATTCCCCCTGTTGGTAATATTTTTCAGTTTTAACAGTTTATTTCCCCTGTAATGCCTATGGTAAAACCAAGGAATATATTGAATGATAACATAACCTTGTTTTTATAATTCGCATTCGAATACCGTAGGAACAATATTACAATATTTACCGAGGAATGCAATCAAATGGTATCCTCCTACACAGAAATCTGTTCAACATGCATCTCCCCACCTGCAACCGTGGCGCCTAAGTAACGCATCCTGATTGGCCGTACTTAATTAATTGATAATTCAAAATTAGATGGATTAATTGATGAATTATGGATGGATTCGCATTCAGGACCATCTCATGAATCTACACTTCCAAGGAAAGTCATTAATTACCCCACACCCTGTATATATTGTGACGTGGTGGATTCTCACCGGTCACCTCCTCGACTGGGCCACCTCGGTGTCGCTCGCTTTTGAGTCATTTTGGATTGTTTTGGATTTATTTTCACGTAAAATTCGCGTGACTGCGTGCTGGTATGTCTCAGGGGGACCAACTCAACTTTAGTAACATTTAATATTAATTGCCACGAGGTGGTTGGATTGTTTTTGAGTCATAGGTACTCTCCGAGGGGGAATAGATGGCGACCATGAGGCTGGCCGCGTTTTGGGATGTGTAAGAGTGAGAGCGCCACAGGCCTGTGCAACCCGTTGAGCGCGTGGAGATACGCGTGAGTGGGGAGAAAACTGCAATTAAGATTTAATTGACACGGATTTGGCGAGGTTCTCCAATCGCGGACAAGATGGCACCACCACATCGATTTGGATCCATCGATGCGAAAATGACGTCAAATACAATAGAATAAAAGAAATAAATGAAATAAAATTTATTGTAAAATGTGTGATGACTGTATGAATGAGATAATAATGTTACTGTATGAGGTGTGTAACGTATGATAAAATGATATGTAAAAATTGTATGATAACGATGGTATGGGTTATGTATAATTGTATGAAGTTTTAATTATTAGAGGAATTTTAATTGATCTGATTGGTCGATGGAATATCGATCCATCGATGTACGAGATATTACATGTGTGAGCACATGCGACACGCGGGATGAGGGTGAAATACCTCACTCCTGGAGAAGTAGTACGCAAGTAAAGCAAATTGCTGTGATTGAAAGATAAAATTCTTGGAAGAATAATTGTTTTTCGCGAGTTGTTGTGAGCAATTATTAGTTGTGGAATTGGCGAATTGTGTCCACGTGCCACCGAGTGGGTCCAGAGAGGCTGTTCATCACATCTGGATATACGAGTACTGCGGTGAGTCGTGATTTGCGTACACTTTGGCGTATTACATGAATGAAGCATTGTATGATTGCGTGTTGGCAACATCTTGCATAAATTGGCGGTCTCACGGGTGATAGCGTCGTGATTATACCGCGTTACAAATCTGAATGTTATAAGTTAACATCGTATCAAGTGAATTTCTGATCAAATATCGTGTGCAATTGGCACAACATTCATAGGTAAATTGAATCGAATGAGTGGACGAATCCCACTGTGTGTGAGTGAGTGTGAGCTCGCGCCAATTAATGGTAGAAATTATTTCCCCCAAGCGTGAAAAATTATTATTTCATTTAAATATTTTTCTTTTTATTAATCAATTCCGAGTGAATTATTCCGTATTGTATTTTGTTCAATTTCACGAAGTTATAATTTTGTTTTTTTTTTCATTTATAATTCAGTTACATTTTTTTTGTGCATATTCTATATTCATTTTTTGCCCTCAATAAAATTTTCTTTGTAAAATATGAATTTCGGGAATCAACCGGAATTTCATTGTCCGAGCATTATTTTGTTATTGTGATCATTATTCGCCGGCCGTCCCTCACCTATTCTATCTTCAGATTCTCCTGACGAACCAAAGACGGAAGGGGAAATTCCGTCGCAATATATATATATACCGGGTGATCCATTCAACTTGAGACAACATAATAGCTTCTGACGATCACATTATTTTGAAAAAAGTTCCATACAAAAGTTGTAGGGTTGCAAAGAAAACATTTGGTGATGACTTCGAAATAACCTTGACATCGACCTTCAAGGTCATTAGGAGGTCAACCTTAAAAACTCGAATGAGATCCCCTACTTTTGACATCAGAGATAGAAAGAGCGGGAAATTTCACTCAAGATTTAGGACTAATTATCTGATTATCCGAGGTAATGTCGGGGAGCACTTCCCCTCGGATAACTGAAAACCCAGACACTCCGGATTTATTTTTTATTCATTCAAAAAATGAACACCAATGTCTTTATGCGTTTCTGTATCATAGTGCAACTCCTTTTTTTTTGCTGCAATGCGTCTTCATCTATTAAAAAGAATCAAATCTGCTGGGGTTGCCTCTGGTTATTGTTCGATATACCTCAAAGCTTTTTCTAAAGAAGCAAATCCTTCTTGATGAGAGATTTTAGTGGGAGGCTGTTCAACCTACGCTTCATTATCGTCATCTGATTTTTTTGTTTCCTGAAGGGCATTCGTTATTTCTTCATTCAAATCAACTGCTGTACCCCATTCAACAACATCTTTTCTTGTCACATTTCCGCAACTCTTCAAGTTTTGCAATGATTCGAATAACCTTTTTCTTCTTTTTCTTCTTCCACCTCGCTGTCATCTACATGATCATAAAAATCCCCAAAATTAATTACTCCTGACCAGGGTTTGTGAGTCTTGCTCGAAATGGGGATTGGATGAATACTTTCAGGTCCACTCATTTCTCACATTGTATCAATAGATGGCGTCAGAGAACATCATTTCATCTCAGTAACCGAGAATGAGATTTGAGAATTATATTCAAGTTTTTTTTTTCCCAAAATTATTGTTCGAAGCATGAACTTCAATTGTTATTATTGAAAAATATATTTAAATGGAATCATAAATATTTATTCAAAATGTTCTCAAAATATGCTATACATCAAAAATGAAGAAAAAAATTTTGTTATTCTTTTGATCACATTTTTTCTTCATTTCGCAATCATATAATCAATCTAATTATTACTACGTACCAAATTATTGATTATACATCATGAAATCATTTTAATAAAATTTTTTGAGAGATACATTGAAGAATGTACAAATGCATCAAGTGATGTGTGCGTGAAGTTTACATTCCGCAAATGTGAATTTCTTAATACTGATTGAAATCAGCATTGGAGATACAATACTACGGGACTAATAGAATACCGGATACACGATCCACTTATCGTAAAAAAAAATAGCCGATTGATAAATATTCGATTTTTTCCGCCGTCGATCCCGGCTGAGCCCCCAATTTGTGGGATCTTGTTGCGGATATATCGAGTATCAATTAAACCGTTTTCTTCGTTTGGAGCGAATAAGGTAGTTTATTAGTTTTCGAAAAAAAAAGGAGAATCAACAGATGTACAATTTAAAATTTGATACGACTCTGCTTTCGATTCGGCTTTCGAAATTACAACTGAGTCACAATTATTATCTTACTTACGAGGTAAACTTCTGTTTCTTTACTCCTACTTATCAATGACGCACGACATGGCGTGATCTTCGGTTTGGCGACAGTCCTGGGCCTTACCCTTAGGTTTTCCCCAAGACTACTGTCCATTATTGCCTGAATTTTTCCTCCATTAGCGCGCATTCATTTTTACAACGTTCTTAACTTCATTATTTAATCCATTCATTTCTATTTCTATTTATTTCATTTTATTTTATTTTATAGCACTCATATTTCGATCATTCCTACTTTTAATTTATTTTATTTTATTTTATTTTATGACACGCATACTTCAATCATTCCTACATGTATATACACCGACTCTGTTTTGTTTTTGATCGTCGAGCGGTCGACATTCCTGCTCAACAGAGTTTCATATGAAACAATATATGTGTGACCTTCATCAAACTTCATTTCAAACAAATTTTTTTTTTTCGTGCAGTATCATTGAATGTAGAATATATATGTTCTGTTAGAATATTAGAAACACATGACACACAGAATGAAATGATATTTCATTTTGGAACATCATCATAAATGTAAATACGAAAAAAATTGACCTTTCAAAGATAAATGAAATACTCCTGATAATTACAATGTAATATCTGTAGCTTATTTTTCGATCTGCCCTTATATGATGTAATGATATTCGAGTATTTACCTGAAATTAACAAAAAGAAAAGTAATAAAATTTGATAATATTTCCTGCAGTCTCTCTGAATTTGTAGATTGTACTGAAAAAATTTTCGCAACAAAAAATGAAATGTTGTTATAAATCTCAGGATTGCGTTGCCTCCCGTCGGAGATTGAGACGCAGAACCTATTTGACAAGTGACAAGGACCGCGCGCAATCATCAATCGCAACGCCCGAGAATAATTTCTGTGTTATTGAATTTGATGTAGAGCAAACAATGCATTTGATTCATCATAATCAATTCGGATCTCTTTTTTTTTCAATTCACGGTTCCTGAAATATGCGCTCAGTTGAATATATATCGCATGTTGCATTATACGATGTTCCATTGTTTTCGAAATAGAATCATGAATGTTAACATGAGAAAAGAACAATTTTCGAATTTGTAAGAAACATTGGAATGATTTGTGCTGAAACGAATGAAATGTCACGATCTTAGTTTTCACGGTTACATTGTAAGCCGTTCGATATTGAGGCATAAAGCTCATTGGACGAGTACAAGCGACCATGCGAATTCATCAACCGAACACGAAAAATCATTTCATTACTATATTCAATTTCGTATAATGCGAGTAGTGCATTACATCAATCAAACCAAATTAGGATGTTTATTAATTTAATTATCATTATTATTTTTTTTTTTCGGTTTTACAGGTCTCAAAGTATGCAATTCATCTCGCAATCGAATACCATATGATGTAATGATATTTCATAAATTTCTCCAAAATTAACAAATGAATATTAATCAAATTCAATAATGAAACCGGCATTTCATTAGAATTTTCCAGTCGCATTTTGACGAATTTCCCTGTTACGAAGAAAATGTTGCTAACTTAACGTTCACGCTCAACCGGTGTAACATCGACCGTGCACATTCTTTAAAAGAACGCAAAAAATCTTTCCATTGCTATATTCAATTACGTATAATGCAAGTAGCGCATCACATCAATCAAACTAAATTAGAATGTTTATTTATTGTTTTTTTTTTTCCGGTTTCATAGGTCCCAAAGTATGCAATTCATACCCAGATCATTCACTATATGATGTTATGATATTTCATGATTTCTCCAAAATTAACAAATGAATATTGATCAAATCCAATGATAAAATCTGCATTTCATGAGAATTAGTTGGTCGCATTCTGACGAATTTCTCTGGAACGAATCAAATGTTGCTAACTCAACGTTCACGCTCACGTTGCCTGCTGTCAAATATTGAGGCGTAGAGCCTATTTCCCGAGTACTAGCGACCGCGCATAATCATCAATCGGAATGCCCAAAAATAATTTTCATTTTCAATTTCTCTCAAGTATTGTTATCTTATCACGTAATGACGAATATCTTTACTTTGCTCACAATATTCAATATTCAAGATATAAATAATCGTAAGGGATATAATGTATAGTCCCACAATAATGAATTCGGGAGTATACACGGGAAGCAGTCCTCATATGCGTTCAAATCATGAATTTATTAATTTTGAAGAGGTCCCCAAAGAATGCATTTGAAACATAAATTTATTATATCGAAAGCATCTTTTGAGCACTGATATCACATATCGTGAGCATAATTCCAAGACATTCACCATGTATTGAGTCCATTTTGTGAGGATATTTGTGCGAACAAGTATCAAAATATAACATTATCATACAATCTAATTTCTGATTGGCTGGCATATCAGTGACGAAGAAAAATCGAATGTCCCAAATGCATTACATATACGATAACTGTCCCGAAACTATGCGCATGATATGTAATAACTGTCCTCAGAAGATGCTTCCTATATATGAAGGACCCATTTATCGAACGCATAGTTTTGGGACCACCGCGAAATTGACCAATTCATATATTGAACGTATAGAACGGAGACTGTCCCTAATAGATGCTCTCAAACACTGAGTCCCGGGAGTATGCTTTACATACTTGAAGTGATATACATTTTGAACAATTAGCATATATAACATAATTCCGATTGTTTTCAATTGATATAATGTTGCTTAATGAACGTATGCAGCAAAAAAGGTATGTCCAAAAATATGCGCTGTACATATATATACACTAGCTGATACCCGTCCGCTTCGCTGGACGTGAGTTGACATTGCATCATGAACTTTTGTTTCCCTATTGGTGGACAAATTTTGAGTATATAGGTATGATAATCCATCGCTATGATTAGGAAATAATTAGTGAATGAGTCAGTGAGCTACTGTGTAGTGGCATGCGTTCCCATTATTTGACATGGCGGGTCTCCAGTAGGCCTAAACTATGAATAACTTACTGAAGGAAAATCACTAACACATTCAATTTATTACAATAATATACAATAAATATTCAATATCAATGAAAATAAATGAAATGATATGATAACATACTAATAATTTCTTTATAAACAACATTTTTTGTTCTTTTTTCGGGTTGAAAAATGACCAGACCATGAGGTGAACTCACTCTTGACCATGCTACATGAAATTGACCATGGTGAAAACAGTCACTTCTCAAATCCACTCCGACTATTTTCGAACTCTGCCCTTGGGCTTTATTGATAGTCATCGCGAAGCAAACTCTGACCGGAGATTGTATTCGTTTAAATTCGATATGATAGTCTGATGGAATCAAGAGTATTCTCGGAATAAATACATTTTCTTCAATATGATTTTCAGTGAAAATTGTGGCTTCAATTACGTTTTTCTGCAAAGATTTGACTTGAAGTCTGGTACCATTACAGCATTTAGGATTGTACAAATTTCGCAACAATATGATAGGTGTACCAATCTTGAGGAAAAGAATGTGAGATGGCATACCTGGTGGGTTAAGTGTATGAAGAAACGCTACAGGATGGTGAACGGTATCCTCTACTTTTATAACTGTATCCACAAATTCATATTTCATATGTTCATTTGACAGCTTCTCGAGCAAAAAAAAATCGATACTATTGGCTGAGTCATTTGTTGGAGTGAGAATAGCTTTTTCTCTTAACCATGACCTACTCCCAATTCCATCATGTTGAATGTCAGGATATATTCTATCAGTCAAAGTAACCAAATCGCTCACAACATCACGAAGGTTACTCGGAATATTTATTCTTCCTTCTTCTTCCAGAATATCTTTGTTACCTATATCAATTGATAATTTCGAAAACTCCTCCGCTCTTGAGTCATTCTGGAGATACACGCGCATGTTGACTTCCAAAGATAGAACTTTTACATGAGGCCAAGAATAAGACCTTGATTATAAATAATGTCAAGGTTCAGTTCGACACTTCCCCGGTCTTCTTTTATTTGTATCTTGATGTCTCCTGCCAAACTTTCACGGTATTTTTCCCACAACGTTATCGAATTTCCAACTTGACAAAAAACTAAGATAACAGCGAATAACTCTCTAATTTTGATAGGAGAATCAGAAATAGAGGCTTCTTCCAAAGTACGATCCCAGTGAACATCATCTTCCAGTTAACCAAGTGCTCTGCAAGCTTCCTGAAAAGTCGGCTGCACTACTCCTAATACAGTTTTTAGGATATCAAATGAAGTGGGACCGCGAATTCCATGTAGGAGAATGCGCAAATAGTAGCACTCACTATTACTAAGATGAACGGTATATACTCTACCCAACACATGCTCTTTCTCCTAAATAACCTGGCACGATACCTCCTTTTGTTCTCCTATGGATTTGGTGGTTTCTCCATATATAAAATGCTAGAACTTCACGATATAAAAGAGTTTGTGCGAACTTATCGACTTGACACAATTCGAAAAAACCCATGAGTGTTATTTTTAATGGATTATTGATCTTGTTAATGACATTCTCTTCCATGTAATGAACTCTTTGGCCATTTTCAAGACGAACAGCAGGATGAACAACAGGCAGGAACCTCTCATTAATCGGAAAACGAAGAATACGCCAAGCTGCTTCGGAATTACTCATGTATCGTCCTGCTCTATATCTAGAAATCTCATCTAGAGCTCCAACGGTAAATGCTGCCTGATCAGATCCCTTATTTACGTACTTCTGGATATATTTTATAGATTTAACTAAATTGCAGTACTCGACATTAATGTGAACTTTGAACGGACGGGACAGAACTGGATTATATGGAACCATCCACCTATTGTCAATATAATTTCCATTGATTTTCACCATCATTCCACCATCTAATTTCGATCGTCTACGATACTGAGGACAGCTATCCTTGCCTGTTTGAGTTTCTTTTGAAAAACGTTTTGGACAATTTTTTGTACAAACACCAGACACCATGCAAGATGAGGTTGGGTTGAAATGTCCACATGGACCGTGAATCATTGTTGATTTTATAATTTCATGAAGATCTGGGTCCTGATCGGGTGATTCAGCTCTTATAATTTCATCAACAGAATCTGATCTGATTTTTTCCTGCAACCATAGCAGAATATGAACATAAGGAAGTCCATGCCTCCGCCATTCCACAGTATACATATAACACTGCGTATTGCCAAAGATACAACCTTCTGTTAGCAGCTTGATCATGTGTTTAACTTTGAAGTAAAATACCCTCGCTATAATGTCATGTCTATCATGGGATTTTTGATTTCGACCCAAAAGCTCTTGTATTTCTGACCATTTAGGATTGCGAGTGAATGTTATGAATAAATCCGGCTTTTCGAAATAGCGTACATACGTCATCGCATCTTGAGTTCGATCATGCATATAGCGAGGTCCCCCAGTGAAAGAAGAGCGCAAGACAACTCTCTTGCCAATTTCTGAGAACTCAACGTTGGTTCTCGTCATTGCATCTTCAAAATGAATACATTTCCCACTTTTCAACTTTTTTTTATTATTTCGAATACGAATGAATTTTTCAGTTCTTTTTTTTGCATACATATCCACCAGAAATTGATTGAACATATTGTGAAACAGCACTAAATCACTTGGTTGAATCTCACGTTCCATTATCCCATAACTATAAAATTCAGAAGCAGGGATGGTCTTATCGAGAGAATCCTTAGTCTTTGCATCACGTTCAGGTATATTAATATGATAATCATATTCTCCATGGAAAAACATTAGAGGATACTGCAGAGGATCATAGGTATGATGTGTCTCACTTATTCGTACCAATTTGTTGTCTCTATTATATACAACGATATCTCGTTTTCTAAAAGCCTGTCCGACAATAAGAACTGCTACTTCTTCCGATTGAGGACCGATGAAACGACCTTTGGGTGCTTGAGCCTGTTTTTTATCTGCATCGATTATAACCTGGAAATCTTTCTGCTCCTGAGGGACTGAATCAACAGCAGCCTTAAAATCTCGAATATATCTGTTGTTCTCATGCAATGAATTCTGCAGTTGCCTAACCAATTCCGGCTTAATGTCAGGGTAGATTCCACAACGGATATCTTCCTCACGTTCATCATCACCTATAAAATATATCTGTAGGAATGAGGATTGCTGATGAAAACCAGCCATGAGACTTCCTATTCTATCCTATACTTGCCCCTGGACTTTAAATGTTGGCATGAAGTTTAATTCTCTCATATCTTTCGCTCCAAAGGATGTCATTTGGAAACATTCATTATACTTCAGAACAGAAGAAAGAAAATGTCCTGAAAGCAGATCTCGATGGGTGAGGAGACTGTACAAAGGTTCAGGATAAGGTTCAGCAGTGGGAAGCTGGACTGTACCGCTACTGCAACACATTCCTTGAGCTTCGTCCTCCCATTTCAAAGCACGACACCAAGAACAGGGTAACATAATTCCTAGATTTTTAATTTTATCCTTTGAATAGTCGATATGCGGTTCATATTTGTAACCAGACATATTTCATTGTCCAGGGTAAAAATTTAAGTTGTAATCTTCTCGCATCGTATCTCATATCAGCCACTTCATTTACATCAGGATGATTCTCGCTATAATGTCGTACAGCCATTCTATTTACTTCAGGATGATTCCTATCATATTTTTTCACTGCCGTTCTATGAACTTCGGATGCAGATTTTCTGGCTCATTTATTTTTGATTGAATTTGTGAATCTTTTTCTTCTTTCTTTTTTCCTTTTTTTTTATTGGAGTGGTGCTTCAATGGTAGTGATAGATTCATTTAAACTCAATAAATCATCATCAGAAATATGTTGAGGCTGTGATACTATGATCGGGTCATTTATTTCAGGCTGTGATATTGGGATTGAAATATTTGTTTCACGATTTTCTAAGTTATTATCACTACTTAACAGAACATCATCACTATTTATTGCTTCCGTTGCTTCGATTAAAACGTCAAAATGACCACTATTGAGATGTCCCGTACATCGCAATATTTTCACTCCAAGTACTGCTTCTCCAACGGAAGCTATGAGGCAGCCACCTTGATATACATGAAACTGATAAGGAAATATCTCTCCAGCCACTATGATTGCACAAATAGATTCATATGTATAAGGCTTGAACATTTCCGTATAGTACAAATGTTTGATATTGTAAGGAGCGCCAGATAATTGTTGAGTATAATATTCGAACCGATCCCAGTTATTGGATACGCGAATGACAATATTTTTCCTAATATTATTAGTCATTAATATATTGCCGTACCAGGAATGTTCATAATTTGGAAAGGAATTGATATTCCATCAATGAAAATATATTCCGAATCCAAAATAATCAAATTTATGTTAAGAGAAAGAAATAATGATAATTTTATTGGAATATTAATTTGAAGTAGTTCACTGACTCCAATGAGAATGAACAAAATTGTATCGAATAATATAATCAGGATGAATTTTCGAAATTATGTGATAATCAGAAGGTATTGAAATTTCAATGTGAATAAATCATTATTTTTAGAAAATCCATATCTGAATAACTATAGTATCGTAACGGAGGATAAAAATAATAATTCTAATGGAAATGAGTGAATGAATAACGGATACAGGTATTTGTTATTCTGATAACTGATAAATATCAAAAATTCAATATTATATGATTATGTTTACTTTCAATCAGAAACAACAAAAAATTTGACTAATAATTCTCATGTAAATGAGTAAATGAAAAAACGAATATGATTAGTTGTTATTGTGATAACTGATGAATATCTGAAATTCAATATTATGTGATTATGATTAACTTTCAATTAGAAATAACTCACCCACATGAATCAATATGAACACAATCAAATCACAAATGTTCCAACTTCTTAAACTGAGTAATGGATAATTCACGTAACGATATTCTTATAACGATATTATTGAACAATATATGTTCCTTCGAGGTTTGTGTGACAGCTGTTAGTTCGTCAACAACATGAAACATCAATCGACTTCAATGTGTATGAGTGATGTATTGAAGTTGCAGAGTAAATCATTTATTTCGCCTTCATTACAATGAAAAATCAATATTCAGTGATCAATATCACATGATAATGATGAATATGCAAATTAATAATGTTCAAGAAACATAGAAAAATATGATGTGAATTGGATATTTTTGTTATTTTTTTCTCATGATAGATAATCAATATCCTCTGATTATCATAGTAATTCAAAAATAGATAACAAAAAATGAAAATTATGAATAAAATTTGATTGAGTGAATGAGTACAGAAATTTCACGATGCAGTGTCCTAATAAATGATAAATATTTGAAATTTGATATTGTATGATTATTCTGACTAGTCGAATTCATATAATTCGAAATTGAAAAATAATCGAAAATATAAAATCAATTCATTATTTTCTTCATTTCTTGTCAAGATATTGCAGTCATTTAAATACATGATATGCAAAATTCAAATAATAGTTCCAATTTAAATGAGTAAATGAAATAACGAAAATTAATATCTGTTATACTCGAAAATGAGAAGAATCTGTAATTCAATATCATATGATTATCCTCAATAGATATTCATAAACAAAAAATACAGATACCCGCCATGTAAAAAAACGGAAATGCATCCCACTACACAGTACCTCAAGGGTGATGTGGAAATCTGTGTAACGACAGATTTTCTAACTCACTGACTCATTTCCTAATCATTCCCTAATCATTATAACTGATGAGTTATCATACCTATATACTCGAAATTTTTCTACCAATATGAAAACAATAGTTCATGATTTTATTTTATCTCACATCCAGCGAAGCGGATGGGTATCAGCTGCTATATCATAATTCTCTCGATTTCGACTCAAAAGCCCTCATTTCAATCATTTTGGATCACCAGTTTGTCGGTTCTTGTTATCATCTCTTAGAAGAATATGATCTTCACATTTCAACTTTTTTGATTGTTGCGAATCCAATAAAATCTTTGAGTTTTTATTTTCACATACATATAGGATAATCAACTACGTATTATAAAATGCAAAAATAATGAGTTCAGTTGCGAAAAACATGCATCGAAACAGCAACGGTTGCCAAGAACAAAAATTATCATAGTAACGGTTATCAATACCAACCATTAGCATAACAACATCATTATAGCAATCGTTGTCAAGGAAAACCATCACCATAGCAATCGTTGCCAAGGACAACCATGACCATAGCAACCATTCCCAAGAAGAACTCCCACCTTAGCAACGATCACACGATCAAACATCAACATAGCAACCGTTACCATCTCATTTCCGGTCATAACGAATTTTCGAAAAAAAAACAATTTTCCTGTTGGAGTTTCACAAAATCCGTTCTCAGTGAGCGTCTACGTTATATGAGCAGTTTCCATGCCAAATTTTAAGTCAAAAAGAAGTGTGGTTTCGCCGGTTTGAACATGAGTCAGTGAGTGGTAAATCGCTTATATATATATCGATAAGATATTACGTATAGCTTTAAGGTTTTATGAACCGAAAAAATACATTCTAGTGGAGTGCCTGGGGAATTTGACCTTGGAATCCAATTACTTTGAATAAATTAATGTAAAACCTTCTGAATTATGTTTTTTCGACAAAATACTAAGATGTTTATCCTTTTTTTCTAGTTGCTATTTATTTATTTTTAATAATTGTATTTTTTTCATGAAGAGTAAATAATTTTTTCTTAAATTTTTATAATATAACTATTATTAAAAAAAAATATGTTATTTGTTTCAAATTGTTGAAATTCTTACGCTAATTTAAAAATCATATTTTTTAAAATTTTATTATAAAATGTAAAGTGAAGAATTTAAATTTAACAATACAGTTAATTAATTCAAAACAAAATTTATTTATTTAATTACTTCAATAATCAGTCGGCGGATCAGCATCTGCTGATGAATTTAAACCTGCATAAATTTTCATTGTTTCGAAAGCGAATCCTGCTAGACGTAAAAGTAATATAAATTTTATCACCAGATTTTACAACGCAAATCGATAAATAACTGGTGAAGGTGGTTATTACTTCACAAAGTTAGTAAGTATTTATATATGATTAATTAACCACTAATGCAAGATCACTGCTATCTTTGATATTTGTGTTACTAGTGTTGTGCAGTATTGTTTATTGGAAATTTAAAAGCGAAGACTCTAAATATGGCATAAAAAGATTTTAATGCATTCATGATAGGACATCGGGTCCCAGAAAATACATGGGAATCTGCTTTAACAAGCTGCGAGGTTTATACAATTCATTATGGTATTTTTTTTCCTCATTAAAAATTTATTGTAAAAATATTAATTTGAATCATATTTGCGCTGGGAATTTCGCATATGATGTGTGAAGATATCACGTTATTGGATGAACTGAAAGCAAAAAATAAAGATATCGTACAAGATACATTCCAATTGGAAAATAACAAATTTTAATTCAACAATACAATTAATTAATTTGAAAATTTATACAAAAGTCATAGTATTCCAAAACGGAGAATAGAAAGGGGAAGATGAAATATGGAAATTTAAAGGAAATGAATTGCAGGTAGTGGAAGAATTTAAGTACTTAGGCTATTGGTTTTCAACAAAAAATAATTGCAATAGGCAACAATCAGAAATGGCACAGAAAGCGCAGAAAGCAACGAATGCGACATGGGGAGTCACACTGAGGGTAGGTAGAGAATTAAAAAACAAAAAGATGTACCTAATGGACATACTAGTTAAATCAGTAATGGTATTTTGAGTAGAGGTGTGGGGAGGAGGGAAACTAAGAAAATAGAAATAGAATAGATAAACAAAAAAAGCATTAAGAGGAGGAATAATCAGTGGGCTATGTGACTACTTCAATAAAATAGAAGAGCATTTAAAAGAAAAAACAGATATGAAGGCAGATGCAAGAGAAAGTAAGAATGGACGAATGGAACGTGAATGTGTAAATGATAATATAATATCGGGTGAAGAGCGAGAGAGGATATATAAAAAAAAAAGGGGGGGGGGGGGGAGAATAAAGAAAAAAAAAAGAGTGAACGCGGGAAGAGGAAAATATAGCGTAAGGGGATTGTAAACACCTGAAAAATTATACAATGAAAATCAATTATTATTATTAACTAAAAAATTTATTCATTCAAAATTTACTATTATTAAAAATTTATTTAAAATAAAATAAAAATTGATTTATCAATACAATACAATGCTTAGCTTAAACTTAACTAAATACTTAAAATTTTTCAAATTGTTAAAATTTTTACACTAATTTAAAAATTATTTTTTAAAATTTTATTATAGAAAGTAAAATAATAAATTTTGATTCAACAATACAATTAATTAATTTAAAATTTTATTTAAAACCAAATTTTTTATCTAAAATTTATTATTATTAAAAATATTATTATAAATTTATTTGGAATAAAATAAAAATCAATTTAAAAATACAATTAATTTGACAATACAACACAGTGCTTAAATTAAACTTAACTAAATATTTAACAATTTTCAAATAAACCATATAAACAATACAAACAGTATGAACAGTACAAACAATATGAACAATACAAACAATATGAACAATACAAAAAATATAAACAGTACAAAAAATATAAACAGTACAAATAATACGAACAATGCAATTACTACAAATAATATTTCGTTTGATGTCTAAAATATTGCATATGAATCTTCTTAAACCAACGTTTGAAATATTCCACTATTATAATATCAATATTTCCGTAATTTATTTATTTCCCGTCTTTTATCAGAAGATTCTTCAAGGTCTTGCAAATATACAGTTTTGGCTATGAAATGCGCTCGCATGTTCGATTAAAATTTTATAATTTTTTTACTTAGTGTCTTCCAATGTTGAAGACATCCAATCATGTGCATAGCCTGAAAATCATCCTGTATAGCATAGCATATTGCGAAAAATGTATGCATATTTAATTTTTCGGTCTTCCTTATTTTTAATTCTTGATACTCAATTATTTCCAATAATTTAATCATTGACTCCGAGGGAAATACTGAATTCCCTTTATTTATTAATTCTATGAGTTGATTTTCTGGACTCATAGTTATTCCATCCGATGTCACTGTCGCCAAACAATCTTCACATTTGCTCCACTGCATGCATTTTTTGGCGACATAGCCAGCCATATAGCCAATTGTATGTGGCTCCACTTCAATGTCGCCATCAAAACTGTAGACATTGATATCTTCGACAGAAGAATTCTTATTCTCATCGAACGCTACTTCATCTTCGGTGACAATAGCTTCTATGATTTTATTAATCTCCTCTTGCTTTTCTTTGATTGATTTATTGTCGATGTTATTCTGATTCATTAAACTATGTAATATTGTGCCTCCACCAATGTTACTACCTTTGGGTGGTTTTAATAGAGAGTATGTACTCATAAGATTAAACATCTGTCCAAATAATATTGAGTCAGGATGATCGTTCAAACCACGAACCTGCCTGGCCATACTGAAAAAACGCTGCAATAATAGAATACAAAAAATATGAATGTACTGTAATATATAATTTTATGTTTTTTTACGTTCTGAATGTTATGTTATGAATGCATTTTATGTTATGAATGTACTGTAATATAGTTTTATAGTTCAGCTAATTATATTATTATATTTACCTTTAACACATCTTGATTCAAGCGTGCTGTCATTATGCATTTATAGTTGTGTTTAACAGATGAAAATTGCAGCAATTCCAAAGTTGCTCTCAATGTTATTTTTAAACCATAACACGTACTTTCTGTGATAAATGTATAATTTTTTTCTCTTGAAATTTTTTCCCAATACTGCAAATATTCTAAAAATGTTTCAAGAACCTGTAAATTGAGAATAAGATATTTATACATAATTTTCAAAACATTTTAGATTAGTAACACCAATCAAAAATTCTATTATACCTCGTATTCATCTGAGTTGAGTTTTAATTTTCTATTTCCTCTTCGCAGCATCATGACATCAATCAATTTATCTATTTTGTTTATGAATTTTACTGTTGGTAAACAGTCATGAAGATCAAGATGGGCTCTTCGATTTCCTTCGTTTTTACTATATATTTGCATAGCGACAGCAATTCGAGTGGAAAATAACTGAAAAAAAAATGTTAACATTACATTTTAGTGTATAATACTGTAATTTAATTTCGAAAGTAGTATATTATACCTGAAATGCAAGAGGGACATTCATTTTTTGGTAATGTTTCGATTGTAGAATATCAGCAGCGAGTTTATGAGCCACTTTCGAAGCAAATAGCGTCTTACTTTCTTCTTCTAGAACTGCTTTTTGAAGGGGGAGGGGGGGGGGGTAAGGTTTCCAAATATTTTTTTCATTTTTTTAACTGAATGCATAATATCTCAAGAATATTGTGTGAAAATTTCGAGTCGATCGGAGCAAAATTGAGGGAGTTATGAGTATTTTTGTACCTGTCGGATTTTCATACCTACCCGATCCGAGCGCGCTATTGTTACTTGGCAGATGTTTCGCTCTCTATGTAATACCTACCCTAGTCGAAATTTTCAACTTACGCTCACCTTCTTCAACTTATTTCTTTTGTTTTTGCGGATTATCGACCCAAATTTCAACTTATTTTCAACTTTTTTCAACTTCTTCAACATATTCAACGTACAAGCAATAAAGTTCATTACTCGTTGTAAAATTGTTCTATGTAAGCTATCCCCACTGCTACTGTACCCAACTAACCCCCACCACTACACTGTTGGGTCAGCAGTGGGCATTATATATATGTATACATGTATATTATATATATTGTGACGATGCATTTCGTAACGTCTCCGGAGGTACAGGCAGTGCCATCTAGGGCAACTGCTTTTTGCAGTGTAATCGATGAATTTATCGATGTACATTTTTGATTCATCAATTTGTGATAAAGACCGCGGGAGGCGTGGTCGAATGCCGCGTGGTGCCGGCGGATACAACGTGGCTAGCCCGGCCATTGTCCGGCATTGGCCCACGGATAGTCAAGGTGAGGAGACGTACGTACTGCTACGCGTAATCTCCATAAAAAGAAAAAGTAAGAGTGAGTGAAAAGAACTAATCAAATAAGTGTGTAATTAACTGAATTGAATTGACCTGTATCGAAGTGTGTGAGAATAAACTTGTGACATTGAAAGTGAAATAAAATAAAACGGGGTGAAAGAAGAAAATACTATTGAGAGAGTCGTAATTTACGTTGTGGTGTGTGAGCGTACAGCCGATATCCGAGAGCAGCGGAGAAGGAGGTATCACGCGCTATTCATTCAGTGTCCACTGCGAGGGAGTGAAAGTAATTATTCGACGACATTATTTTTTATATGATATTAGACTAGGTTGGCTGTAGTATAAAATATTGTGGGGTGAGGCCACGCACTACGCCGCAATAATTCCTGCCAGCAAATGGCGTCACACAGTAGTGTGTAGCCACGTAGGAGGTCGTGACGTCACGCAAGCGGTGTGGATCAAGTTGGTGCCGAACTGCTTTCCTTGCCCACACGGCCCGCCCGGGCAACGTACTATATAGGGCGTTTGAGAAATACTTAATAGATGAACTAATGAGAAACATTCAACATTCGAGTAAACAATTGATAAATAATTAGATAAAGATTTAAATAAAAATTAAAGCTGATCATTAATAAATGGATATATATCATAAATAGTTTGGTTGATTATAATAAAAATTATCAATATTATAATTATTTGTGTAGGATTCTCCTGCGACTTTTTCCCTATTATTTTGTAAAATTTAAATAAAAAGCAGGTGGCATCCCAGAGGAACAACATCTTTCAACACCTTCTCCGGAAATAAAGAGACATGAAGCTAAGTGAGAATTTATATTATTAACAATTTCCAACTTGGACCGGAGGAACGTGACAAATGGCATACCTTGTGGGGAAGGCAGGTCGGCCGATACCAACTAGTTAATAAAAAGACAATTGAACATTATAAAATCATAATTAATTATAATTAATTAAGAACATTAAATAAAAATATTATTGGTGAATAATATAAACAATAAATGTAACACACAGTTATTTGGTGCAAGTGAAAGTAATTATTGTGAAATAATTATTATTATTGGAGAACAATTAAAATTAAATATTACTACAGCCAGCCAAAAAAACTATTGTGAATTATTATTATTATTATTAGTGAATAATAAAAAAGCGTTTAGATAATTTATTAAGACTTATTGTAAACGAATATCGTGAATTATTATGAATAATTAATATTGATTGTTGATAATACGTGATTATTATCATATCTTCGAATTATTTTAATTATCATAATAATTTTGAATTATTGTTATATTTGGAATGTTTTTGAATATATTCGAATATCTTCGAATAATTTTGAATGAATGATTATACCTAACGAGTATAATTTATGTTTATGTTAAATTTATGTAATTTAACGCATTTTGCTCACTTTTTTCACAGCTTTGCTTGTTGTTAATACTTTTTTTCAGCGTTTGTTTCCATTTCTACAATTTTGGTTTTGGGCATTATTTACTTTGTGATGATGGCACTTTGCAACCATCCGGACTTAGAGTGATCAGATGTTGATCATTGCTATTTGATATTGTTTATTGAATTAATTTGATACAATTAATAGGATTAATTGTTTATTCTGGCTAAATGCTAATTGCTTATTGAGCTCATTGTACAGTTAACTAATTTTGGGAATTATTAACTGAGTTTTTTCCGGATCGGGTTTATTTACAAATCAAAGGGGATATCACATTGTAGGTCGTCAAAATGCCGGCAACAAAAAGAAATAGAAAATTGATTACGCGTATTAAGAAATACGTTGCTGATTTAACTCCTCATGAACTTATCACATATTTAGACCTCAAAGGCTTAAGTGTAGAGGGCACCATGAATACATTAAAAGATCGTCTTATTCGATATGAAATGCGAGAACAGCTAGGTGAAGAGGAGGCTCATTGGAGTCCGCGGGTCGACGAGAGGCAAACGGCTTTGCCAAAGACCGTGTCCGCATGGAGGCGAGAGCCATCAGTTGATGACGATGGAATCGCGATGAGGAACGGGAGTCGAGGTGAGATGATTAAGGAAAATAATCCTAACCTTTCCAGAATAAGGGGTCGAGAGAATGTAAAGGTGTCGGCCACGAAAATCTTGGAGATGAGAGTGACTATAGCTCTGGGAGGTGTGATGAGGGGGATGAAATTCATTATTCTCGACGTAATGACCCACAAGTGGGTGGTCATCGAGAAAATAATAATAGAAATTCGATTCAAACAGATCGTAGGGTACAGGTTACGTTTGCTGACGAATTCGGTAGGAGGGCTGATCAATTCACTGAAAATAGGGGTAGTAGGAGGTCGGAATTAAATCCTTTTGCACCGGCATTTCCTGGAGGCAGCCGACGAGATGACTTTGAAAGCAGAGATCCGGAGGCAGAGAGTACTCGCAGGAGAAGCGCAGAGGTTTTCGGTCCAGAGGTTGGGCGGGGGTGTGGTGATAGGATACCACCCTCGTTTTCAAGTCGTGATAGAGTCCATGACGATCAATCTAACTATTCTAGTCCTGAGTGGAGAGAAAGTAATAGGGATCAGAATAGGTGTGATGATAGGAATCACAGGTATTCCCGAAGCTACTCCGAAAGAAGGCCCCAGTATGGGCAATCGATTTATTACCCCAGTATGCATGGGGATGGTTTGTCGTCCAGGTCCAATCCATTCTCCAGAGGTCCAACGGAGGTGGTGTCCGAGGGGGTAAATCGGCTGGGCTTGAAGCTACAAAAAATATAAAATTTTCCGAAAGCGAGAAAGATGATCCGGGAGAGTTTCTTAGACTTTAAGCTGATGCAGTGGAACCAATGAGCATAACACAACGAGAAGTCTTCTTAATTCTCCCATATGTGTTATCATCTACCGCTATGGCTTGGTACAGAACCGGAAAGTATAAGTTTGAAGAATATTCGGAATTTCTGTATCAGTTTAGGTTGAGATTTTCAACTGTCGATATTCAGTTCAGGTTGTAGGACGAAATCAAACAACGAACGCAAGACGAGCACGAGCCGATTGCACAATTCGTTACTAAAATACAAATTTTGATGGGTAATATAGAAATGGATTTTCCGGAAGAACAACAAGTAGAAATTGTTTGTAGAAATATGCATCCAAAGTGTATCAGACATTTGGACATAGGAAAAATTAGGTCATTCGCGGATTTATTGTATGAGGGGCATCTAATAGAGACGAAATTAAGGCGAATTGCCGAATACGTGCCTCCTCCACCTCCGGAAAAGACGCTGTTTCCTGTCGCTGCATTTTTTTGTTTATATCAAAGCTGAAAAAGAAAAAATATAAAGTAAATTTGAGGTAACGGCAGCGGGACTCGAACCTGGGTCCTTTGAAATCGGAGACGTAAACGCACTACATGAGCCACTAGTCACTCTTGTTGTTATCGAATTTACTTCCCATAACTTATTTTTTGTTGATTTATTCATTTATTTTTTAATTTTCTTTTCTTATTGAAAATTTTCAGGTGAATGAAAAACATATTTGTACATAAATAGAAATTTATTATATATTTCAATTTTAATTATAATATACAAAAAATATCATAATGAATGAAAAAAAAATAAAATGAAATACAAAAAATATAATTGAATAAAATAAAAATCAAATTTAAAAAAAATACAGCGAAGTGAAATGAATAATAATAAGAAAACAAATGAATAAAATATTTAAAATATAAAATAAAATAATTAAAATATAAAATGAAATATAATATAATATGAAAAAATAATAAAAAAAATAAAATTTCGAAAAGAATATTTTATTCTCGGCAACCTGTAATGGGTGTCAAAGAACCATGTGCTCTATCTTTGTTTATGCCAGACTTCATTTTAGGGACAGGAATCGACCGTATGCATGGTGTCGATATAGGTATTACAGAGAAATTGTTGACATTTTGGTTTCATCCCAATTATAAAATGTTCTCTTTCTCGTTAATACCCGTTAAAAATGTTATTGATCAACGGTTGAAAGCAATCAAACCACCAAAATTTGTCCATCGCTTGCGGCGTTGTGTTGATGATTTGCTTCATTGGAAGTCATCAGAATTGAGACTGTGGCTTTTCTATTACTCGATTCCTATTTTATCAAACATAATCCGACCTGATTTTTTTTTTTTATTATTTACATTTAGTACTTGGTGTTTCTATATTGAGCTTAGATAGTATTCCTATTGATATGGTGGAAAAAGCAAATGATTTACTGCATTATTTTGTTAAGAATTCCGAATCGTCATATGGATTACAATTTTGTTCCATAAATATACATCAATTGATACATTTAACAACATGTGTAAAAAATATAGGTCCATTATGGGCATATACATGTCATCCATTTGAAGATTTGAATGGCCGTTTACTTGACCTTGTTCATGGTACATGGCACATCGATACTCAAATTACAAATGCTCATTTCCAATTTATCAAAATGCAAAAAAAATTAGATGAATTACCTAATAGTAGAATAAAACAATTTTGTACCTCTAGAAAACGTCAGGTGCAGCTTCATGAGAAATTATTTGACCATTGTTCTAGCGTTGGAGTTTATAATGAAGTACATGGTCAAACTTTGGTAGATAATATTCAAGAAATAATTGAACAATCAGAATTTCATATTAATGATATAAAAATATATTCGCGCTTATTGAAAGATAACAAATTATATATTGCAGAATACAATTGTAGGGATATGAAGACAAAATCGTCATTTGTTGAATTCAAAAATAATAATGACAGATACATTGGTTGTGTGTTATATTTTATTGTAAGTGATAATAATTGTATTTATGTTGATGATTGTGATTGTAATTCAGCAATACATTATGCAGCTATCCGTGAATATTCAGCTGAAATGGTTTTCACCATGAGCATCAATAATATTCAAATCCAATTGCCTTGTTTATATAAATGTTGTGACACCGGCGAAACAATATCAATACCAATCAAACAATTATTATCCATATGTATTTTTATGATGATTGACGAACATATATAAATTGGAACTATTCTAAATGTAAAAGAATCAGAATAAGTAATATTTTGCTTGTAAAATAAATTGTAAATAAAAATAGTAATAATTATAATAACATAGAATAAAAATATATATTATAAAAACAAAAAATTTTTAACAATAATTTATGCAATCATTGTTAAAAAAATATTTTTATAAACATTTATTTATAATTTATAGAGAAAATTTATCAACAAAAAAATAATAATTTATAAACTGTATATATATATATATATATATATATATAATGCCCACTGCTTCACTGCTGACCCAACAGTGTAGTAGTGGGAGTTGGTTGGGTACAGTAGCAGTGGGGATAGCTTACATAGAACAATTTTACAACGAATAATAAACTCTATTGCTTGTATGTTGAATATGTTGAAGAAGTTGAAAAAAGTTGAAAATAAGTTGAAATTTGGGTTGATAATCCGCAAAAACAAAAGAAATAAGTTGAAGAAGGTGAGCGTAAGTTGAAAATTTCGACTCGGGAATCCATTTCTCAGGCAATTTTTCAGATATATTCTTTAATATATCGGATTGCAAGAGGATACCAAAAACTTCGCATGATAATGGTACTTCATGTTGTACCTCACGCTGCATTTCGTCTTGCACCTCACTTTGCACTTCATGTTGCACCTCACGCTGCATTCCTTCTTGCACCTCACTTTGCACTTCATGTTGCACCTCACGCTGCATTTCTTCTTGCACCTCACTTTGCATTTGGTGTTGTACCTCATATTGTACTTCTTTCTGCACCTCACGTTGAACTTCGTGCGGTACCTCACGATAAACTCCGTATCGCACCCCATGATTAATTGCAATGTCCTTCTTGAGGTCAATATTTGGAATAGCTGAAAGTTTCAAATTAACATAACTTCTAGGCAATACATACCTGTCACCATTCGCAAGAGTCATTTCGTAATTTCGCATTATATTTTCTTCATTGGAATGAAGTTCGCAAAAAGCATCTGTCTCCGAAAATTCCATATTCGTGGCAGCTCGCCATGCGTTTCATGAAAGTGAATCCTACAAAAAAGTTATAAAATTATGTAAGTGTATTCATACACACACGCACGCACACCCACACCCGAGTCGAAATTTTTTGGTTTATTTATTTATTTATTCTATTGCTCAATTCCTAATTTATCAAACATAATCAGACCTGATTTTTTAAATCATTATTTACATTTAGTAGATAAAAAGTCAAGATAAAAAGTTAAAAATTTATATGAACACTTCTTTCAACATATATAATAATATATTCGAAAATCAAAAAAATCAAAGAGGTCACCGAAAAAACTTTGTTGAATTGACGTGGAATGACCCATATATATATACCCCAGATGAAATTTTCGAGTTCTTACGAGTCCTGCTCAGTCCTTATCTGCATCGGAGGGATTATACGTTTGACCAACAGTCATAAACGATTATAAAAATCAATAATATTAATATTCGATGAGGGACTTAGAAAAATTTTGACAAAATATCGGAACATGAATAAATTTGATAAAATGAAAATTTTTCAGTTTACTTACAAAATAATTCATTTATTTTTCAACTGATGAAAATGTATTGAACAATGTGTTTTTGTTTAAATGGCATTAGTATGGATAGAATGATGTTAAGTGTATTCATTATTATACGATCATTCAACGATATGATTGTGTTGTTTTCATACATTTATTTATTCACTAATTTTCATTCGCAAGTATGATTATCACCATTATACTTATTATAATTATATCTTTGATATTTTTTATATTTTTTATAATAATTATTATAAAATTTATAATAAATATGAAGTTTTATAATATATCTTATATTTGATGATGTCAATGATTTTATGTCAATATAAAAACATACACAAATAAGATCATTGACATGAATTATATTCAAATTTTTTGAAACTGTACATGCATATACGAGAAAAATTAATGTTTTCTTTACTCGTACGAATTTGAAAATTCCATCTGAGGTACGTACGTACTTACATATAAAAATACATAAATACATGCTGTCACGTTCCTCCGGTCCCAGCTGAAATTTAGTATTATAAAAATTCACACTTAGCTTTTGGTCCCTTTATTCCGGAGAAGCGGTTGGACGAAGTAGTTCCCTTTGGGATGCCACCTGTTTTTTAATAGGATAGAAACAACAGGAAAAATCCTTACGACTGATTTTATTTATTAATAATTCAAAACATTTATTTATTTATCGTTATTGTATCATCAATAAGTATTTGGACTTCATTATTGGTCCAATGATATATCATTCTTAATTTAATTATCTAGCGCGTAATATTCATACGGCCCTGTATACTATAGCGTTGCCCGGACGGGCAATGTGGGAAAGGAAGGCAGTGCAGCTGTAGTACGATGCCGCGGGAGTGACGTCACAGCGCCTACGTCACCGCGCACCCCACTACCGACTCGACACGTAGATAGACTACGCCGCAATTCTATGTTCTTATAGCTCCCTACAGCCAACTTGTTTCTTATCATATTAATGGGATTAAATATATTTACGGAAATGAGGTGAAGCCCGATGTCTCCTTGTTGGATGGTGCTGGTAAATGTAGGCGAGGATTTCCACTTGATGACGGGACTCGCACAGTTTAACAATTTATCACAATAGTTTTTCAATGTTTCAATTACTACAATAGTTCAATTTCACTTATTCAATACTGTACAATTTTCACTTCAATAATCACTACAAATAGTCTTAATAGCTTCAAATTTAGCTTATCAATATTTCTCACTACTTTTCACCACTTTTCCAGCTTATTTCAATTCAATAGTTCGCTTCGCAAATCTACACGTTTCCGCTCTATGAACTCGTCGACTAATCTTTTCGTAATGGCCGGCCTAGCCACGTTTTCGCTAGCCGGCACCACGCGGTGATTGATCACGCCACACGCGGTCTTCTTGACTAATTAATTAGTTCGATAGCCTATCGATAAATTTATCGATGGCCCTGCAAAGGGCAGTTGCCCTAGATGGCACCGCCTGTACCTCCGGAGACGTTGCCGAATGTAACGTCACAATGCATATGTGATTTTAAACTTACCTTTTGTGGTACTTTAAACAAAATTTTATTGCGAACTCCAAGCAATTTATTTTTTCTCTTTTCCGACGCCGAACCTGAAATGCAACCTAGAACACAACACTTCCTCTTCCTCATTATTAAAAAAATAATTACCTAAAAAATGAACACTAAATCTGAAAAGTAGGAATTGTAAAAATTATTTAAAATTGCGTCTGGCGTTTGAATATCGTATTTGTCTTTGGCAGTCACGAACAGAATGACACGTATGTCACTGAAAGTTTTCAATTTTTCCTAATTTGTTGTGATAAATTTTCAGGGGAAGGTATAGGAGGTTTCTTCTCCTCATTGTTGAAGGACTTTATTAGTACAATGCCATCACTACCTCCAATACTAATTAAAGGGACAGTTAAACTATGCCAAGTCATATCATAAAATACAAACTTTGGTTCGTTAATTGGATTCATATTTTCCAAAAATGCAATAAAGAAATAAATAACGGAAAATGAGTAGAAGTATATATACTTTCTCACTCGTGCGCTTATATATTTTCAGTATCAACTTTATTTCTTTATGATTACCGAATACATTAATATATAGTTAACATTCACGGGCTATTTTTAAAATAATTATTATCTGTTCATTAAAATTAATTTTTTTTCGTTTATTTATACAATATAGGTTTTTTATTATTGTTTCCAACACAACATATGTCGTCTATGATCATATATATGATATTATATAGTATTTCATATAACTATTTATTTCAAGGGTTAAAATTCTTTGGATCATTAATTAATAAAAATTGATATTTTGTCATTTTTTCCATTATTATCATTTTAATATTCATATTCTTGAAGCAATTCATATTTTATTGATATTAGTAAATAAACAAAAAAAAGCGTATTGAATTGCTGCCAATACAGAAAGTCTGCCACGTTATAGATATGCCAATACATGTATAAAATCCTGACACGATATAGATAGATATAGTGGCCTATATAAAATATTCTGACGTGCTTTCGATACCAATCTCACCGATATATATATATGATCCACAACTATTACTATGAAAAAAATTTAAATCAGACGAATTTTGAAACGAACAAAATCTACTACATCTTTTATTCAAAACTGTTTCTGAGAAAGACATAATGAAAATATAATAAACTGAAAGCAAAAAAAAATGAGGTGATGAAAAATCGTAAGGCGAAATAGATTTATTAATTTAGATTTTATGGAGAAAGTAACAATACTATTTATTTAGATTATTTCTTAATTAATGATTTGAGGTATGCTTTTTTTTGTTTAGAGTTATTTTTATTAATTTTTTGGTGCCGTAAAATGAAGGCGTTTCAAAAATGACATTTCTTTATGTCGTATATATACATACATATGTAGTATGTATGTTTGTATATGCGAATGTATCTTTAAATGCGTACTTACATCAATAGATAGCGAAATGATATTTATATAGATTATTCACTTTACATGTTGTATTATAAAAATACGTTTATTCTTTTGTTTATTATTCAATATACAAATATAAACAACATAAACGATAAAAAATATCATTAAATTAAATTTTTGTATGCAAATAATGATGTATTTTCATTTTGAAATGAATACATTATAAATTTGCAATTAATCAAATGATGTAATAAAGATAATTTATTCAATTTCACAATATTAATAAAAATTTTCATTTATATAATTTTATATGTAAAGTAAAGTAATATATAAAAATATTATTTCCCTACACGTGCAAATACAACACATGAACACGATTTGTTTGAGGAATTGAAAGAGTTTTTTTTTTTCAATTCATTCATTAATGAATTAATTCATTTATTGATTAAAATATGACTCTGAAATTTACGTTGAAGAAATGTATGGGCAATTTGACAAAGACTGTTCAACAGCTAACAATGTAGGGAATATGGACTATAATAGAATCATAAAGTCAGCATAAAAAGCAGATTTTTCGCACTTACCTGGCTACCCATGAATTTTCGCATTAACATTTTCGTGGATCTTTATGCTTCTGTCTCTTGGAAGTAATATAATACACATAAATATTTAAAATTTTATATATGTTATGATCTTGAATATCATAAAATATCAGGAAATATGAAAAACTTATTCATATATATAAGTGATGTAATTTGCATTGGATGAAAATATAAATACCTATATAACGCTTTAAAGGTTCATATTTTGGATTCTATTCAGTGAATTTTTATTTCATTAAAATTTAAAAGTGACATACTTCGAAAAAAAGTCATGAGATGAATTATAAAAAGTAGGGATCTTTACATATTGTTTTTTTACAAATTTGTGAGACTATACCTAAGGAATTATCCATCACGTGTATGCAAGGTATGGTCAGTTTATGTATAATATTGTCGAGAATATTTCAGCACTACATTTTCAGTACATAAACGTCCATAGTTTTAGAGATATGATGCAAAATCTGAATATAGCTATCTATTGCGAAATTTTTTCTCATACATACATACATACATGCATACAACACACATATCCGGTGAACCCAAGTAATTTTCAAAATGAAAAGCACTGAAATTATCTAGCACCCCATATCTCCTTACTTCTCCAGTGAGATGCAGCAGATTATGAACATTATATGGAATATATTGTTTTCCGTATAAATTTTCGAATTTCCTAACAAAGTATTTTATTAACTGCTCAGAGTGTTCAATATTATTTTCATCCATTACTAGCTTAGGGTTCGTAAGAATGGATATTGCAACATGAAAAGATAAAAAGTGCTCATATTTCTCCTGGTCTAGTATTGATTTTAGTGCGATGGGTCCTGTATACAACAAGAATTGCCGAAACTCAGTTGCTTTCCAAAATTTTATTTCTGTAAGACTTCTCGGTTTCCTGTTAAATTCTCTTGGACTAGTTTGTTTATACGAACACATCCTCTGCGATATTTTATCAATGGCAACTCTTCCCAATTTGAATGGAATTGGACCTGTTATCCACAGCAACAACAGTTTTTTCATAACACCCAAACATAATAAATGCATGTAATCGAGTGTTACATTTCAAACCAAACCTAGGTTTGGTATTTTTTTTAAAATTGTTTCGCCATGATGATAATTCCTATCACGCTGTAAGTGAAAATCTTCATCGGTTCTTGGTGGACTAGGAGGATCTTCATAAGGGAAACACGTCGTTCCAGAAATCGTTCGTCCGACACTTGGAGCACTTGGCAAGGTCGGTCCAAGAAATAATGTTTCAGTAAACTAACAGTGGCTAGGTTGCTTCAAAGTAAGTTTCTCTCTTCAGAAGCCAATATTGTGGCATCATCGCCATATATTTCATATTTTCTTTCTATTATTTTGCAGAAACTTTTGAAATGATCGACAAGGAAAAATGGACCACAAAGGAAATTGTTGATGCTATCGCGAAGTGGCTCACTCAAGCCAAAACAAGAAAAAGTCATGCTAAAAATTCATTACACGACTTATCTGATAGCGAAGAAGTCGAGATCAATAATAATGAAAAATCTGGCGCTAGTTAATATATTCAATTTTTTTTTTTACACTTATTTCAATTTCTACACATTTCTTCATCTTTTTGTAAATTTCTATTCTTTCATTCCAACAACCTAAATGTTTAATGCAATAAAAAAAAATATTCATTTTTTAATTTACATTTTCTCTATTGATGTATGAAATGAAAAAGCACTGATTAAAACTTATTAATTTATATATTAATCTTTAATTTTCTTTTTTAATTATATGAATGTTTTAAGATTTTAATGACATTAAATATTGTTATATGAAATAAATTAACGAAATATGGAACTAAGAATTAAGAAAATTAAAATAAATACATTATGTAATTACATACATTTAATGTGTCGAATCAATTAAAGACTTGAGACATTATTAAATATTCCTGTAATATCCCCGCAATATCCCTGCAATATCCCTGCAATATTGCTGCAACATCCCTGCAATATTGGGTGTAATATTCCCACAATATTCCTGCAAGTGACAAAGAGGCGGACATAGCAATATTGCAGAAATGTTGTGGCAATATTGTAGCAATATTCCCTGCAACATTTAATATTACAAAGTAATATTGTTGCAACATTGCTGCAATATTGCATGCTGTCTGGGTAATATTTCATCAATTGGATCTTTTTCAGACACATGAACGAAAACCAAAATTTCATATTTTCCGAACGAGAATGAATATTGCCGAGAAATATGAGATCCAGGTATACGGTGTGATTGGTAAAAGGGTCTAAACGCTCATTTAATGAGAGCGTACAAATCTTTATGCGGAAACTGTAATGAGAAAGAAGGAGAAAGATATATATAAAGATGTGAAGGAAGAGAGATATACATATGAATGAAATTTTTTTCTTACTTGGATGTGTGCATACTTGTATGAATAATGTACATTCGTATATACTAGGTAAATGTATTGTTCACATTTGGTTCTCGATGGTGTAGTGAGTTATTATTATTATTTCGGCGATATTCATTCTCGTTCGGAGAATATGAAATTTTGGTTTTCGTTCATGTGTCTGAAAAAGATCCAATTGATGAAATATTAATTGATGACTGAATAAATAAATAAATTATTTAATTGATTAACTGAACGTCAAGTAAACATATATTGAATTAATATTTATTTTTGTTACAAATATAAAAATGAGATACATATATTATTGTCATTTTTTTTTTTTTTCCTCATATTATATATTAAAAATATTTTTTTATATCACATTTCATCAAATCATCACTTAATACTCAACCAACCGAATATTCGTACATACATTCATATTTATAGATATGTGAAAAAATTCATTCATCATGAAAAAAAAAAAAAATCAAGGAATCAATCTCCGAGATCTTCGTTCATCTTTTTTTTTATTTAAATAAAAATTCCATCTTTAATCATACATATATATTTGCATATGAATCTTTCTTTTTTATGATTGATTCTGAATAAGACTTGCACACTACAGTGAAGTTTAAACACATGGATGAGACGTCAAGACCCTTTTAATAATTTCTCTGTATACTTGGAATGTATACTTTTACATACAACAATTATTCATGTTCAGAAAATATAAAATTCATACTCCACTGAAAATGGTTATTTGATATTTTTCTGTATTAAATGGAAAGATATTACTTGTAAATTTTGAATTATTTACAAAGTATTTTTTTGTACCTTAAATGAAATAATGCATTCTACAACATATACTTTTATACAACATCATCATATGTGGACAATTTTTTTATTTTCATTATGAATACCAAATGAAATATGCTTGTTATATAATAATAATAGTTATTATTATCATTATTATTATTATATATTTATTTATTATTTTTTTTTTTTCAAATTTAAGTAGAAGTAACCGGCAAATAATAATGATAGTGACGCACTGCGTCATCTAGAAACAATTGTGAATCATACATTTATATAGAATATACAAATAGACAATATTCATACGAGTATCTATATATACAAGTGAGAAATAAATTTCATTCATTTCTCTCTCTCTCTCTCTCTCTTCCTTCCTGTATTTATATATATTTTTCTTTTTCTTTTCTCATTGCTGTTTGTGCTCGAAAACTCGTATACTATCATAAAATGAGCGTTCGGACCCTTTTACCAATTGCACTGTATACCTGGAACTTAAATTTTTCGACAATATTCATTCTCGTTCGGAAAATATGAAATTTTGTTCCATCGTTCATGTGTCTAAAAAGATTCAATTGATGAAATATTGATAGATGAATGAATGAATGAATAAATTCATTCATTGATGAAGCATTGAGTAAACATATAAAGAATTTAAATCTTTTCTTATTATTAATATAAAAATGCGCTTTCTATACTATTATATACTCTCAGATTGCATATATAATCTGTGGCTGTGTGGTTAAGTCAATTGATTTTTACGCTAAGAGTTGGGGTTTGGCCCCCGACGTCTTTTTTTTTTTTTCTCATATTATATATTGAAAATATTTTTTTTGTATCACATTTTACCAAATCATCACTTGATACTCTACCAACCGAATATCCGTACATATATTCATATTTACAAATATGTGAAAAAATTCATTCATCATGAGAAAAAAAAAAAAAAAAAAAAAAATCAAGGAATCTATCTTCGAGATCTTTGTTCATCTTTTTTTTTATTTGAATAAAAATTTTAATATTTTCGTAAATGCTCAGATATCCAATCATTATATTACTACGTCATTCAGGAACAATTGTGAATCATATATTTATACAGAATATACAATATTTATACAAGTATCTACATATACAAGTAAGAAACAAATTTCATTCGTCTCTCTCTCTCGCTCTCTCTTTTTCTCTCTTTTTCTTCCTTTCCGTATTTATATATATCTTTCTTTTTCTTTCTCGTTGCTGTTTGAGCTCGAAACTTATACACTCGCATATAATGAGCGTTAGGACCCTGTTACCAATGGCACTGTATACCTGGATTTTAAATTTTTCGACAACATTCATTCTCGTTCGAAAAATATGAAATTTTGTTTCATCGTTCATGTGTCCGAAAAGATTCAATTGATAAAATATTGATGAATATATGAATAAATTATTGAATTAATTAATTGATGAAGCGTCAAGTAAACATATAAAGAATTTATATTTATTTTCATCATTAATATAAAAATGCGACTTATATAGTATTATATATTCTTACGTTGTATATGTAATCTGGGGCTGTGTGGTTAAGTCAATTGATTTCTACCCTAAAAGCTGGGGTTCGGTCCTCGACGTCTTCTTTTTTTTTTTTGTTTCTCATATTTTATATTGAAAAAAAATATTTTTAAAATCTAATATGAGGAAGAAAAACCCGAAATGGGATCTGATTGTCCCGATGAATCATAATAATAATGATACTTTTTTCATTGAATTATCAATTGATTAAAATAATTTGATTTGAATTGAATAAATATATATATATTGCAGCTTTAATCAAATTTGATTATTGCAGTATTTTGGATTTTTTTATATTTGTGCATCACTTTAAACATTGGAACGTATTATAATGATCTAACATTTATACGTGATAGATACCCGTTTCCAGTTTACATCTTTATATTATTTTATTGATGAATCATTTATTTATAAACATATATAATGTATCATTTGCATGCATACATGTATGTTTATACCCCAGTCAAAATTTTTAGTCTCTTCGCACGCCCAAAACGCGCCCAATGCGCGCCCAAATTCATCTAAATGGGCTTGCAATGGGCGCACTTTGGGCGCGTTATGGGCGCGTTAAGTAAACAAATTTGGGCGCGTAATGGGCGTGCGAAAAGACGAAAAATTTTCACTCGAGTTTGCCCCCAGCTACTCTGTTGAAAATGACATTACTTTACAAAGTGATTGTGCAAAAAAATCACTCCGCAATGTTATAAATTCATAATTCTAATTTTATAAAGTAAAATGGACAAAACTAAAAAAGAACACATCACACAATTAATCATGAGTCGTACATGTATGCAAGTTTTATTATGATTAATATTGGGGTTCTACAATGAATAATTTTAATCGTTAGTTCACTTATACATTATATATATATATTATGTTGGACATCTGGAAGTAATTGAAAATTTAAAAGTAGACATAAACTTGAAAAGAATGTTAGATTGTAAGACTCGAACCAGCGATCCTTGGAAGGTACATTGAAGACTGCCACGCTACCCAATACGCCACTCGTGCATGTAGAAATATTAGTATAAATATTGAATTATGAAAAACATCATTATACGAACTTATTCAAACTTAAAGAGATACCCGTCCATATAAACAAACACCAATAATTTTTTTTTGCTCAGAATCGAATGAATTATTAAGGAATTATATTAAATTTCATAAATTGTTTTTTTTTTATTTTGGATTGGTTTACAAATATATTCCAAAATATCCCATCATTCAATAGCCGCAAGTAAATTCAGAAATATAGATAACAACACTGATGTTTTTGAGTATTGTAATAAATTGAAAACAATTGGTAAAATAGTCAATCCTCTTCGGCAAATAGGTACAAATATATAAAATTGTAATATAAAAAAATCTAAATTTTTACGATTAAAAATTAAAAATCAAACGATTTATTCTCCATGCTACAAGAGAAAGACTGCATCTGATTCTGCGTGAAAGTTATGCCCGAACAAGGCCTGAAAATTGGATTTATAGCATTTTTCATAAAAGTATATGATTGTAACACATTCAACTGTGGTTTGAATTGTGAAAATTCCAAATGCCATGCCTTTTTCCAGGAAGTAATTAGTCGGAAATCATATCAATTGTGCATGTAAATCATATTGCAAAGATATTTGTATGGTGGAATACTTCGCTGTTATAAAAAAATGTAATGTTATACCAATATTAAGTGTAGAAAATATTAATTTCACTCCTATATATGAATGTACAATAACAAATAATTCAAATATAATTGATGTCGATGACCTTATTTGTGTATGTTTTTATATTAACATAAAATCATTGACATGATCAAACAAAAAATATATTATGAAACCAATTAATCTAAGAGAAATAGAATAAATATGTCTAGATATAATTTTAATCAGTATATTGGTAATAATTATAATTGTGAATAAAAATGAGTGAATCAATGAGCGAATGAAAATAACACAATTATATTGATGAACGATTATATAATGAACCCACACAGATCATAATAATATCAGTTAAACAAAAACAAAATGTTCAATGTGTTTTCATTTATGAAAAAACGAATTATTTACCGAGTAAACTGAGAAATTTCTATTTCATCAAATTCATCTATGTTCCGATATCTTGTCAAAATTTTTCTAAGTTCGTGAACGATTATTATTATGGTTTTTCTGTGATCTTTTATGACACCCGACCGGTTTTAACCTTCTGAATTCCGATTTATCCTTCTGAAAAAGCAATAAACAGATCATAACGCCAATTCGTCGTTTGAAAATTTCATGTCGGGTATATATAGATGTGTATATCCATATGCTGATAATTGACATTCACCAGTGCAAAGTTCTTGTTGAGTATTTCGGGTCATAAAACGGACCCTCATAAAAAGATTAGGATGGTGTGCAGTTTGAGCGCTTCTCGAATTTGGGCGCGCTATGGGCGCGTTTTGGGCGTGCATATTTACACTTGAGATTAACAAAATACTTTTTGGCGTGTATTGGGCTTGTATCGGGCGCGCTCTGGGCGCGTTGTGGGCCTGTATATTTTTACTCGGGTATGTATGCATGCAAAACAAGCAAATACATATACAAACAATGAGATAGTATACATATCATAACTTCATGTCCAAACACTTGTGAATCATATGTTCCAGTAGTATATACAAATATAGAATATTCGTACATATATTCATACTTACAAATATCTAAAAAAATTCATTCGTACTTATATATATATATATATATATATTCCTTCTTTTTTCTTCTTATTGCTGTATCTGTAAAAAGCCCGCATCTTATCATAAAATGTAGAAACATTGGCGGGCCAGTAAAACGTTTTTTCTGTGCATCGTATACCCAGATCAAACAGATTAACCTACAGTCCTTACTCATTTATGAAAAATATGATTTTCACACCATTTGAAAAATATTATTGTATTAATCAATGACGCTTCAGGATGCGACATAAAAAAACTTTGTCGATCACTTCCTATATGAAGCATTAATTGGTGCAACTATCATGCATGATGATGTGCAATATTTAATAATATTTTTCAAATGGTGTGAAAATCATCATTTTCATAAATGAGTAAGGACTGTAGGTTAATCTATTTGATCTGGGTATACGATGCACGAGAGAAACGTTTTACTGGCCCGCCAATGTTTCTATATTTTATGATAGGATGCGGGCCTTTTACAGATCCAACAATGTGAAGAAAAGAGGAAAAATATATGTATATGTATGTATAAGTACGAATGAATTTTCTTACATATTTGTAAATATGAATATATTTACGAATATTCAGTTGATAGAGTATCAAGTTATCATGTGACAGAATGTGATATGAAAAAAATTTTTTCAATATGAAATATGAGAAAAAAAGATATAAAAAAGACGTTGGGGACCATGCCCAAACTTGTCGCGTAGAAATTAAATCGCTCAACCACATGGCCACATACCATGTATATGAAATAGTAATAAATAACAATATAAATATCGCATTTTTATATTAATAATGAAAATAAATATAAATATTTTATATGTTTACTTGACGCTTCATCAATTGATTAATTAATTAATTTATTCATTTATCTATTAATATTTCATCAATTGAATCTTTTTTAGACACATGAACGATGAAACAAAATTTCATATTTTCCGAACGTGAATAAATATTGTTGAAAAATGTGTGAGGTTCAGGTATACGGTGTAGTTGGTAAAAGGGTCCTAACGCTCATTATACGAAAGTGTACAAGTCTTTATGCAGTGAAGGCAATGGAAAAGAAAGAGAAAGATATACAACTATGAAAAAGAAGATATGAACATGTATGAATGAATTTTCTTGGATATTTGTATGTATGAATATATGTACGAATATTCTATATTTGTATATACTACTGGGACATGAGATTCGCAAGTGTTTGGACATAAAGTAATGATATGTATACTATCTCATTTTTTGTATATGTATTTGCTTGTTTTGCATGCATACATAATAAACATACATGTATGCATGCGAATTATACATTATATATGTTTATAAATGAATGATTCATTAATAAAATAATATAAAGTTGTAAACTGGAAACGGGTGTCTATCACGTATAAATGTTAGATCATTATAATACGTTCCAATGCCCCAGATGAAAAATTTGGATATTTTGTATACAATATAGCTCTGCAAAACAGCTCTGCTCAGTGCCATTAGCAGAGGTTATCAACGCTTCTGTATTTTTATGGTTGCTCTGGATATAACGTTATATCCAGAGGTTATAAACGCTTCTGTATTTTTATGGTCACTCTGGAAATGACGTTATATCCAGAGGTTATAAACGCATTTGTATATACTCAGGACAAATAATTTACATACGTGTTTCGATATGTAACGTTGTCAAAATTATTAATTATATATTGTCACGTTCCTCCGGTCCCAGCTGAAATTTAGTATTATAAAAATTCACACTCAGCTTTTGGTCCCTTCATTTCGGAGAAGCGGTTGGACGAAGTTCCCTTTGGGATGCCACCTGTTTTTTAATAGGATAGGAACAACAGGAAAAATCCTTGCAACTGATTTTCATTTATTAACTATTCAAAACATTTATTTATTTATCGTTATTATCATCAATAAGCATTTGAACTTCATTATTGGTTTAAAGGTATATCATTTTTTATTTAATTATCTAGCGCATAATATTCATACGGCCCTGTATACTATAGCGTTGCCCGGACGGGCAATGTGGGAAAGAAAGGCAGTGCAGCTGTGGTACGATGCCGCGGGAGTGACGTCACAGCGCTCACGTCACCGCGCGCCCCACTACCGACTCAACACGTAGATAGACTACGCTGTAATTCTATGTTCGCATAGCTCCCTACAGCCAACTTGGTTTTTATTATATTAATGGTATCAAATATATTTACGGAAATGCGGTGGATAACGGTGTCTCCTCGTTGGATGGTGCTGGTAAATGTGGGCGAGGATTTCCACTTGATGACTGGACTCGCACAGTTTAACACTTTATTACAATAGTTTTTTAATGACTACAATAGTTCAATTCCACTTATTCAATACTGTCCAATTTTCACTTCGATAATCACTATAAATAGCCTTAATACCTTCCAATTCAGTTTCTTTTTAGTTTATTAATACTTATCACTGCTTTTAGCTACTTTTCACTATTTATTTCAACTTAATAGTTCGTTGTACAAATTTACACGTCTTCACTCTATGAATTCGTGGGCTAATCTTTCCGTAATGGCCGGCCTAGCCACGTTTTCGCTAGCCGGCACCACGCGGTGATTGATCATGCCACACGCGGTCTTCTTCGCCAATTAATTAGTTCGATAGCCTATCGATAAATTTATCGATGGCCCTGCAAAGGGCAGTTGCCCTAGATGGCACCGCCTGTACCTCCGAAGACGTTGCCGAATGTAACGTCACAATATAAATATTTTTTTTAATTAATATAAATTCTCTCTCATATTAATTTATGAAAATAACGTATAGTAGCAAGAATTCAAAAAAATTTATCAATATACCTATATTAGGGCAAGTACAGTATAATATTGCAATGAATAGATATTTGTGCTGTTGTACAATTTATATAGCTGAAATTCATGAAGATATATTTAACATGATAATATTAATAAGGATATACATTTATTATTTAAACCAGGTATCTGAAAATAAAGAAAATTTTACATTAAATACAATTTGAAAAAATTTTTGATTTGCGACGGGATCCGAACACTGGATCCTCTGGTGATGAAGCATGAACGCTACCGTTGAGCTGCCAAGACATAGTGCGGAAAATGTTTTTATTTTTACCATTCATTCAGAATGGTATGAAAATTCTTTGAAAATTATCTGGACGATGCAGTCTATGAATTACTTCATAAGCTTAATAACCCACGACAGAAATATAAATCTCATATCATCTCATCAAAACTACGTGCCATTGGTATTCTCAATAAAAAAACACAAATTCATCCGATAGTCTTGAATGCAATAAATACATTAAATATTGGTAGAACAAATATTTGTATTTTCAATCGTTTAATAAAATCTGGAATACTACATACATTAGAATCATATCACAGAATCACAAAAAGGCTCTCATCATATATACAATATTATTATAATGCTGTCAAGGAATTTGGATTTATACATTGTTTTATTTGAATATCTGATTGTGCATGTGAATCATATTGCGAAGATAGTTGTATAGTGAAATACTCGGCTGTTATGAAAAAATGTAATGTTATACCAAAATTTAGTGTAGAAAATATTGATTTCACTCGTATATATGAATGTACAATAAAAAATAATTGAAATATAATTGATGTCAATACGTTTTCATTCATTTATAAAAAAATGGATTATTTATTGAGTAAACTGAGAAATTTTTATTTCATCAAATTTATCTATGTTCCGATATCTTGTCAAAATTTTTCTAAGTTCGCGAACGATTGTTATTATATTTCCTTTTCATGATCTTCTATGACACCCGACCGGTTAAATCCTTCCGAAAAAGGTTTCGAACGCTCAGCACAGGTCATAACGCCAGATCAACGCATTTAGACCTGCAATCAGAGGTTTCCAACGCTCAGCAGAGGTTATAACGCCAATTCAACGCTCGAATATTTCATCTGAGGCGGTCATAACGCCAGATCAACGCATTTAGACTTGCGATCAGAGGTTTCCAACGCTCATCAACGGTCATAACGCCATTTCAACGCTCGAAAATTTCATCTCGGGTGTGTCTAAAAAGATTCAATTGATGAAATATTAATTGATGAATGAATAAATGAATAAATTGATTAATTGATGAAGCGTCAAGTAAACATATAAAGAATTTATATTTATTTTTATTATTAATATAAAAATGCGCTTCATATACTATTATATATTCTCATGGTGTATATATAATCTGTGGTTGTGTGATTAAGTTGATTATTTTCTACGCTAAAAGTTGGGGTTCGGTCCCCGATGTCTTTTTTTCAAATTTTTCATCTGAGGACATGAACGATGAAACAAAGTTTCATATTTTCCGAACGAAAATGAATATTGTCGAAAAATTTAAGATCCAGGTATACAGTGCAATTGGTAAAAGGGCCCGAACGCTCATTTCATGGTAGTATACAAGTTTTCGAGCACAAACAGCAATGAGATAAAAAAAAGAAAGATATAGAACTGTGAAAAAGGAATATATATACAAGTACGAATGAATTGTCTTACATATTTGTATGCATGGAAATATATATGAATATTGGGTATTTGTATGTATTATATAATTGTATGGTCCATAATAGTTTCTAGATGACGTAGTGCGTCACCATTATTATTATTTGCCAGTTACTTCGACTTAAATTTGAAAAAACAAATAATAATAATAATAAATATATAATAATAATAATAATAATAATAATAACTATTATTATCATATAACAAGCATATTTTGTTTGGTATTTATAATGAAAATGAAAAAATTTTCCACATATGATGATGTTGTATAAAAATATATGTTGTAGAATGCATTCATTTGAGGTACGAAACCATGAAATATGTTTTTGTAAATAATTTAAAATTTACAAGTAATATTTTTCCATTTAATACAGAAGAATATCAATCAATCATTTTCAGTGGAGTATGAATTTTATATTTTCTGAACACGAATAATTGTTGTATGTAGAAGTATACATTCCAGGTATACGGAGAAATTAGTAAAAAGTTCTTGATGTCTCATCCATGTGTTTGAACTTCACTGTAGTGTGCAAGTCTTACTCAGAATCAATTATAAAAAAGAAAGATTCATATGCAAATATATACCCGAGTAAAAATTTTTACTCAAGTCGGCTTCATATTTCTAACCTGATGAAGCAAATGAGCAAAATTTGAAAAAAGAAAAACGTTTGTACACACTCAATTATGGATTGTGAGTGTGGAATTTTGTCGCGTAATTGATTGCTAATATTTTCACATTGGATTATTCAAATCATTAGTTAAGGGTTGTATATATTATGTTGCAAACCTGAAAGAGAATTGAAAATTAGATATTAAACATCAAGCATAAGTATGCAAAAATAGAATATTCGATGGGAAGACTCGAACCTGGAACCTTGGACAGCATAATTTGTAGACTAGCACGCTACCCAATACGTCACCCAGCTATTTACAAATAAAATTGTAAATAGTAAACTGTAATTCACTGAGGCATATCATGTACACTTATTTACACTTACACTTACACTTACACACACACACACCTGCGCATATATACGAATGCCAACACCATAATTAAAAAAAAAATTTATTAAATATTAAATATATAAATAAACAAATAACTTATAAATATCAAATATATTTAAAAAATTTATGGAATAAAGATAAAATAAAATAAATAATGAATTGATTAATTAAAAATAAATGAATGAATATTAAATATTTCAAAAAATTTTAATTAATATTAAATAAATGAATAAACAAATAAATGAATAAACATAAAATATATACTTCGAAAAATTTATAAAATAAAAATGAAATAAAATAAATAGTAAATAGATATATTAAAAATAAATGAATAAATAATGAATATATTAAAAAAATTAATATATAAACAAAAAAAACCAAACAATCTGAGAGAAATAGAATAAATATATTTAGATATAATTTTAATCAGTATATTGGTAATAATTATAATTGTGAATAAAAATAAGTGGATTAATGAACGAATGAAAATAACACAATTATATTGATGAACGATTATATAATAACCCCACTAATTATCATTCTATTCATAATAATATCATTTGAACAAAAACAATATGTTCAATGTGTTTTCATTCATAAAAAAACGGATTATTTACTGAGTAAACTGAGAAATTTCTATTCCATCAAATTCATCTATGTTCCGATATCTTGTCATAATTTTTCTAAGTTCGCGAACGATTATTATTATGGTTTTTTTGTGATCTTTTATGACACCCGACCGGTTAAATCCTCCCGAAAAAGCAATAAACAGATCATAACGCCATTTCAACGTTTGGAAATTTATATATATATGCTGACAATTGACATTCACCAGTGCAAAATTCTTGTTGAGTATTTCGGGTAATGTAACGAACCCTCATAAAAAGATTAGGACGGTGTGCAGTTCGAGCGCTTCTCGAATTTGGGCGCGTTTTGTGCGCGTTTTGGACGTGCATATTTACACTTGAGATTAACAAAATACTTTTGGGCGCGTATTGGGCTCGTATCGGGCGCGTTTTCCAATTTGGGCGCGTTGTGGACCTGTATATTTTTACTCGGGTAATATTTATGAATAAATTGCTTTCTTTTTTCATTCAAATGACGGGGAATAATATAAAATATAAATTGATCAACTGAAAATATATATTTTACATGATTTAAAAAATATAAATTATTTTTCTGCATTAAAAGCTGAGAAATTTGAATATTTTTGGCGGTCATTCATATGAACGAGTCGATGAAATCATTAGTTTCATGTAAGCATGTCAGTAAAACCATACATGAATTATTTTACCGATAATTTCTTAGCCCTCTCGGAAGCACCGAGTCGTCATCGATATTGTTCAACGTCGTTCGGCTTCGTTTTAGTTCGGAGAATGGAGCCAGACAGGTTGTCTGCTCTCTTCTACTACACGATGCCAACCGAAGAGCGTTGCTCACACGGACGTGGCTTGCGACTGTGTGATTTACCCCCCCCCCCCCCCCATTCTGCGTTGCTCGTTGCTTGGTCTTCAATCTGGCCACACTGCTTGCGCGCCAAATCAATCGGTCACTCGAGACAAATTAAGACGTGCTTTAAGTGAAAAATATTACGCATAAGTGACATATGTTTCTATTATTATTCTTGTGTCTCTCAAGTGTATATTATCAATCGGTGTACATCATTCATCATTGGATAACTGGATTATCTGTTTATACGTAAATATATTTTATATTTACCATTATTCTAAGAAATTCAGATTGTATGTATATTGAATACATGCAGTCTAGTATCTCGTTGAAACAATGATAGAAAGTGGTCTTTGTTTTTATGAATAAAGATAAAAAACGAAAAAAAAAAATTACTATATATTCACGTAGTATGAAAAAAAGGAACAAGTGGAAAATATTTGTGATATATCCTATCCTTTTCTCTTTAATGAAATATTTTTTTTTGTATCGTTTAAATTTTTTTTCCTCTTTCATTGTCTAATTATTCATAGATAAATAATGATGTCTGTTGAATATACAATGTGTTTTTTGAATACATAGGTTCAAGGAGTTAACTATCAAGGTTATCCTGCTGATTCACAACTTCGAAATCACGTACGTATTAACTACATATGACATCGGCAATCAAATTTTATTATTCTCATATTGACAATATTTACTTTTAATTGTAGCCAATTGGTCGCATATTGCTGAAATCGGCAAATGGAAAACTCGTATTATCATCGTATCGGAATAAGGGATATTTTGTGGAAAATATTCGAAATTTGATGACACGACTGATAATTCGCGAAGAAAAAGATATCGCGACTCAAGGAATCCTAATAAGAGGAGAGCTTCAGCAATTGCAATAATTCACGTACGTATCACCTAGTATTTAACATTATTATTTGTTAACAAAAAATTTCAAACAGAAATATGTCTTATTGTACTTTATTATTATTATTATTCTGAATTTTTTATTGCTAGGATCAAAAGAGACAGATTTGAGTAATTGGCAGCAATCAATTTTTCTAAACATCTTTTACCTATTCAAATACAAAGTTCGAATACAGTAACTACGTTGAAAAAAATTGTATTTAAAGGTGATGGGCTATTCAAAAGCAACATTTTAATGATTCCTGGAGATGATGACTCATTATTTTATGAAATTTATAAAATAATAATTTATGAAAAAGAAAATATTTGTATGATTGTGAAAAAAATGAATGATGTGTATCTCAACGAGCATATACAATCGTATGAAATTATTACGGATAATTATACGGGGAAAATTCTATTTTTATGTGATATGAATGAATTTGTATTGACACATATCGTAAAAATAAGTACGGGTGAAAATTTTATAGTAAGGAGATGGCATTGAACCTTAATGAATAAATATGAATTATTTTAATGTCGATATGTTTATCTTCGTACATATTTATTTCAATCAATTTACTCTCCAATCACCATTCATTTTAATAAAATTATGAAAATTTTATTCAATGGCTTTTTAACCTCGAATAATCAATTTTACAATTTATCAATGATTTACTTTGATCAATATATCCATTCTTTTTTTCGAGAAAAATAATTACGTAATCATAATAGAAATTTTCATTACATGGTCCGTGTATATTTTACCGTGCACGGTAGGTACATTTATCTCAATTTGCATATATTTTATGGAATATGAAATAATTTTTTCCATTGCTTATGAGTAAAATTTGAAAAAATTATGGTGAAATTTTAATCTACGGTCGATAAAATATGCTCACAAAAAGTGTTTATTTTATTCTACACTAGGGGTAATTTTTACCTTGTAGTTCATGTGATAATTACTACAATAATTTTTATCCAACTGATGGGGAATATTAGTTCCTGCCAAGCAGTAATAGTAATCCGAATACAATAATATCCCCGACCTACTCGATTGCAGGGTAATTTTTCCCCTGTATTCGAGGGTGATATTTCACAGATATTTCTCTCCGTGTATACATTATTTTCCAATATAAATCATTGGAACCAGCAAATAATGATGAATACGCACTACGTCATTTAAAAACAATTGTGAATCATACATTTATATAGTATATACAAATGCACAATATTCATACAAGTATCTACATATACAAGTAAGAATCAAATTTCATTTATATCTCTCACTCTCTCTTCCTTCCGGTATTTATATATATTTCTTTTGCTTTCTCATTGATGTTTGTGCTCGACGACTTGTATACTACCATAAAATGAGCGTTCGGAGCCTTTTACCAATTGCACTGTATACCTGGATCTCACAAATTTTTCGACAATATTTATTCACAATCAGAAAATATGAAATTTCGTTCCATCAATCATGAGTTGGGAAAAAATCCAATTGATGAAATTATAGAGAAATGAAGAAATAAACAAATAAATAAATAATGCATCAAATATATATGCATAGAATAAATGTTGAATAAAATTTCATTCATATCCGTATATATGTGTGTGGAGTAACAAATATTGAGCGTTTATATAAACGATGAATCAAAATCTGGAACATTGATTCCTTCATTTTTTATTCGTGATCATGAAATACTTATTTGAAATTATATTATTCTGAAAATAATATAAAATCTGTGAGTAATGTTTTTATATGAATAAATAATATGAATAAATATTGTGAGACAAATTATACGTTTCAGGTATACCAGGCAATTAGTAAACGACACCCGGCCCATGTGTTCAAGCTACGTCATAATGTAGTCGTCTTATTCGGAAACAGTAATAGGAGATAGAGAGAATGATGCATGAAAATGAATATGTATATAATAAGTAGTAATGACATTTTATCTATTGATATAGTTGTGTATATTTCTTACATATATCTATAATCTATTATTCATAATTATAAACTGTTAACAGCCATTCTCCAAAATAATTGTTCTCATCATACTACAAATAATATGTTTCAATCATTTAAGATTTATGAACAATGAAATATTAATATTATAAAATTATCCATGAAATATGAACAATTTTATGTTGAGAAATTCTATTTTATATTTTTTTTCCTTTTTTTTTTTTTCTCATGGTTCAGACAAAAATAATTCAATAAGTACCACTTCAAATTAAATTCTTAGTGTTCCATCATGTCAAATACATCGTAAAGAAATATATATATATATGGTCGTGAATGAGAGGTAGCTAGGGAATATGTACAATTATTTTCGTAGGTTTTGTCTGTGATATGTTAATAAAAAAAAATCCGCCGCATGGAAGTTACATATGTAACCAAAAATCATTGATTTATATTTCGAATAAATATTCATAAATAAATTACATAAATTTTTTTGTTTGAACAAAAAAATATGTATATTAAATTATTAACAAAAAACTTTAATTTCAACTGAACGAAAAAAGTTACTTTTTTATATTAAATGCTGAAAAGTTTGAATATTTTTAGCGGTTATTCGTACAAATGTGTCGGTAAGACCATCTTTTTCATATGAACATGTCGGTAAAACGATGTTTAAATTATTTTACCGACAATATCTTAGCCCTCTAGCCGGCATCGACATCGTTCGACGTCGACTAGCTTAGTTTCAATTCGGAAAAAGGCGACAGAAATATATTGTCCACTCTTTTCCACTGTCAGAAGCCAGCCGAATCACGCTTCTCACATGTACGTTGCTTGTACTTGTGTGTGTTTCCCTCTCCATACGGCCATGCTACCAAAAACGTCCCGAATCTGGCTACACCAGTGTGGCCAGATTGAAGACCGAGCAACGAGCAACACAGAGTGGAGGGGGTAACTCACACAGTCGCAGGCCACGTCCGTGTGAGCGACGCTCTTCGGTTAGCTTCGTGTAGTAGAAGAGAGCGGCCAATCTATGTCTGTCTCCATTCTCCGTACTAAAACGAAGCCGGACGACGTTGAACGATGTCGATGACGACTCGATGCTTCCTAGAGGGCTAAGAAATTGTCGGTACAATAATTTATGTATGGTTTTACCGACATGCTTACATGAAACTGATGATTTTATCGACTCGTTCATATAAATGACCGCCAAAAATATTCGAATTTTTCAGCATTTAATGCAGAAAAATAATATATATATTCTTTAAATCATGTAAAATATATATTTTCAATTGATCAATTTATATTTTATATTATTTCCCGTTATTTGAATGAAAAAAGAAAGCAATTTATTTATAAATATAAACAAAAATATAGATATATAATTAATATATAGTTAATCATATATGTAATTTTTATGCGGAAAAAGTTATTTTTCTATTTATATGCGTAAGGAACGCATATAATTACAATAATTTCATATTCCACATCCATGATTGAAAAATTAATCGATAAAAATATATTCGAGATGTATTGAATGTACATACAATCCATTTATATATTATATATATCGAATCAATTGTCAATGCATAATAATAACGAATTACTTCATGTAAAAACAATTGTATATCATATATTTATACAGTATATATGAATATACACACATACAAATATAGAGAAAATTCCATCTTTAATCATACATATATATTTGCATATGAATCTTTCTTTTTTATGATTGATTCTGAATAAGACTTGCACACTACAGTGAAGTTTAAACACATGGATGAGACGTCAAGACCCTTTTAGTAATTTCTCCGTATACCTGGAACGTATACTTTTACATACAACAATTATTCATGTTCAGAAAATATAAAATTCATACTCCACTGAAAATGATTATTTGATATTTTTCTGTATTAAATGGAAAAATATTACTTGTAAATTTTAAATTATTTACAAAGTAATTTTTTGTACCTTAAATGAATGCATTCTACAACATATACTTTTATACAACATCATATGTGGACAACTTTTTTATTTTAATTATAAATACCAAAATATTGTTGATATATCAATATTATTATTATAATTATTATTGATCTATTTATTTATTTATTTCAAATTTAAGTAGAAGTAACCGGCAAATAATAATAATAGTGACGCACTACGTCATCTAGAAACAATTGTGAATCATACATTTATATAGAATATACAAATGCACAATATTCATAGAAGTATCTATATATACAAGTGAGAAATAAATTTCATTCATATCTCTCTCTCTCTTCCTTCCTGTATTTATATATATCTTTCTTTTTCGTTTCTCATTGCTGTTTGTGCTCGAAAACTCGTATACTATCATAAAATGAGCGTTCGGAACCTTTTACCAATTGCACTGTATACCAGGATCTTAAATTTTTCGACAATATTCATTCTCGTTCGAAAAATATGAACTTTTGTTTCATCGTTCATGTGTCTAAAAAGATTCAATAGATGAAATATTAATAGATAAATGAGTAAATGAATAAATGAATAAATTAATTTATTTATGAAGCGTCAAGTAAACATATAAAGAATTTATATTTATTTTTATTATTAATATGAAAATGCGCTTCATATACTATTATATATTCACATGTATATATAGTCTGTGGCCGTGTGGTAGTGTCAGATGACTTCTACGCAAAAAGCTGGAGTTCGGTCCCCGAAGTCTTTTTTTTTTTTTTTTTCTCATATTATATATTGAAAATATTTTTTTTGTATCACATTTTATCAAATCATTACTTGCTACTCTACCAACTGAATATTCGTACATATATTTATATTTACAAATATGTAAGAAAATTTATTCATCATGAAAGAAAAAAAAAAATCAAGGAATCAATCTTCGAGATCTTTGTTCATATCATCTTTATTCAGATAAAAATTTTCATATTTTCGTAAATGCTCAGATATCCAATCATTATATTTATGAATATTTTTTTCCCAATATAAATCATAGCAACCAGCAAATGATGATAAATACGCACTACATCATTTAGAAACAATTGTGAATCATATATTTATACAGAATATACAATATTTATACAAGTTTTTACATATACAAGTGAGAAACAGATTTCATTCGTTTCTCTCTCTCGCTCTCTCTTTTTCTCTCATTTTCTCTCTTTTCCTCTCTTTTTCTTCCCTCCCGTATTTATATATATCTTTCTTTTTCTTTCTCGTTGCTGTTTAAGCTCGAAACTTATACACTCGCATATAATGAGCATTAGGACCCTTTTACCAATTGCACTGTATACCTGGATTTTAAATTTTTCGACAATATTCATTCTCGTTCGGAAAATATGAAATTTTGTTTCATCGTTCATGTGTCTGAAAAGATTCAATTGATGAAATATTAATAGATAAATGGATAAATGAATGAATCAATTAATTGATGAAGCATCAAGTAAACATATAAAGAATTTATATTTATTTTTATTATTAATATAAAAATGCGCTTTATATACTATTATATATTCCCATATTCTATATATAATCTGTGGCTGTGTAGTTAAGTTGATTATTTTCTACGCTGCAAGTTGGGGTTCGGTCCACGATGTCTTTTTTTTTTTTTCTCATATTATATATTGAAAATATTTTTTTTATGTCACATTCTGTCAAACCATAACTTACCAAGTTATACCACAGTGTCAAGTAATGATTCGACAGAATGTGACATGAAACAAAATATTTTTAAAATCTAATATGAAGAAGAAAAAACCGAAATGGGATCTGATTGTCCCGATGGATCATAATAGTAATAATTCTTTTTTCATTGAATTATCAATTGATTAAAATAATTTGATTTGAATTGAATAAATATATATATATTGCAGCTTTAATCAAATTTCATTATTGCAATATTTTGGATTTTTTATATTTGTGCATCACTTTAAACATTGGAACGTATTATAATAATCTAACATTTATACGTGATAGATACCCGTTTCCAGTTTACAACTTTATATTATTTCATTGATGAATCATTTATTTATAAACATATATGATGTATAATTCGCATGCATACATGTATGTTTATATGTATGCATGCAAAACAAGCAAATACATATACAAAAAATGAGATAGTATACATATCATTACTTTATGTCCAAACACTTGTGAATCATATGTTCCGGTAGTATATACAAATATAGAATATTCGTACATATATTCATACATACAAATATCTAAGAAAATTCATTCATACTTGTTCATATCTTCTTTTTCATGGTTATATATCTTTCTCTCTCTTTTCCATTGCCTTCACTGCATAAAGACTTGTACATTTCCGTATAATGAGCGTCAGGACCCTTTTACCAATTACACCGTATACCTGAATCTCACACATTTTTCAACAATATTTATTCACGTTCGGAAAATATGAAATTTTGTTTCATCGTTCATGTGTCTAAAAAAGATTCAATTGATGAAATATTAATAGATAAATGAATAAATAAATAAATTAATTAATCAATTGATGAAGCGTCAAGTGAACATATAAAGAATCTATATTTATTTTTATTATCAATATAAAAATGCGATATATATATTATTAGTTATTACTGTTTCATATACATGGTATGTGGCCATGTGGTTAAGCGATTTAATTTCTACGCGACAAGTTTGGGCATGGTCCCCAACGTCTTTTTTATATCTTTTTTTCTCATATTTCATATTGAAAAAATTTTTTTCATATCACATTCTGTCACATGATAACTTGATACTCTATCAACCGAATATTCGTTCATATATTCATATTTACAAATATGTAAAAAAATTCATTCATACATATACATACATGTACATATATTTTTTCTCTTTTCTTCTTATTGTTGAATCTGTAAAAGGCCCGCATCCTATCATAAAATATAGAAACATTGGCGGGCCAGTGAAACGTTTTTCTCGTGCATCGTATACCCAGATCAAATAGATTAACCTACAATCCTTACTCATTTATGAAAATTATGATTTTTACACTATTTGAAAAATATTATTAAATATTGCACATCATCATGCATGATGGTTGCACCAATGAACGCTTTATATAGGAAGTGATCGACAAAGTTTTTTTATGTCGCATCCTGAAGCGTCATTGATTGATACAATAATATTTTTCAAATGGTGTGAAAATCATAATTTTCATAAATGAGTAAGGACTGTAGTTTAATCTATTCGATCTGGGTATACGATGCACGAAAAAAACATTTTACTGGCCCGCCAATGTTTCTATATTTTATGATAGGATGCGGGTCTTTTACAGATTCAACAATAAGAAGAAAAGAAAAAAAAAATTAGTATATATACCCGAGATGAAATTTTCGAGCGTTGAAATGGCGTTATGACCGTTGATGAGCGTTGGAAACCTCTGATCGCAAGTCCGAATGCGTTGATCTGGCGTTATGACCGCCTCAGATGAAATATTCAAGCGTTGAATTGGCGTTATAACCTCTGCTGAGCGTTGGAAACCTCTGATTGCTAGCCTAAATGCGTTGATCTGGCGTTATGACCTGTGCTGAGCGTTCGAAACCTTTTTCGGAAGGATTTAACCGATCGGGTGTCATAAAAGATCATAAAAAAAAAATATAATAACAATCGTTCACGAACTTAGAAAAATTTTGACAAGATATCGGAACATAGATAAATTTGATGAAATAAAAATTTCTCAGTTTACTCAATAAATAATCCATTTTTTTATAAATAAATGAAAATGTATTGACATCAATTATATTCAAATTATTTGTTATTGTACATTCATATATACGAGTGAAATTGATATTTTCTACACTAAATTTTGGTATAACATTACATTTTTTTATAACAGCAGAGTATTTCACTATACAACTATCTTTGCAATATGATTCACATGCACAATCAGATATTTAAATAAAACAATGTATAAATCCAAATTCCTTGACAGCATTATAATAATATTGTATATATGATGAGTCGCTTTTTGTGATTCTGTGATATGATTCTAATGTATGTAGTATTCCAGATTTTATTAAACGATTGAAAATACAAATATTTGTTCTACTAATATTTAATGTATTTATTGCATTCGAGACTATCGGATGAATTTGTGTTTTTTTATTGAGAATACCAATGGCACGTAGTTTTGATGAGATGATATGAGATTTATATTTCTCTCATGGGTTATTAAGCTTATGAAGTAATTCATAGACTGCATCGTCCGGATAATTTTCAAAGAATTTTCATACCATTCTGAATGAAGTAAAAATAAAAACATTTTCTACACTATGTCTTGGCAGCTCAACGGTAGCGTTCATGCTTCATCACCAGAGGATCCAGTGTTCGGATCCCGTCGCAAATCAAAAATTTTTTCAAATTGTATTTAATGTAAAATTTTCTTTATTTTCAGATACCTGGTTTAAATAATAATTGTATATCCTTAATATTATCATGTTAAATATATCTTCATAAATTTCAGCTATATAAATTGTACAACAGCACAAATATCTATTCATTGCAATATTATACTGTACTTGCCCTAATATAGGTATATTAATAAATTTTTTTGAATTCTTGTTACTATACGTTATTTTCATAAATTAATATGAAAAACAATTTATATATAATTAATAATTTTGACAACGTTACATATCGAAACACGTATGTAAATTATATGCTCCTGAGTATATACGAATGCGTTTATAACCTCTGGATATAACGTTATATCCAGAGCTACCATAAAAATACAGAAGCGTTTATAACCTCTGGATATAACGTTATATCCAGAGCTACCATAAAAATACAGAAGCGTTTATAACCTCTGGATATAACGTTATATCCAGAGCTACCATAAAAATACAGTAGCGTTGATAACCTCTGCTAATGGCACTGAGCAGAGCTGTTTTGCAGAGCTATATTGTATACAAAATATCCAAATTTTTCATCTGGGGTATGTAAAGGAAGAGATGTATACGAACGAAATTTGTTTCCTACTTGTATATGTGCATACTTGTATGAATATCATGTATTCGTATGTACTATTTAATATATATATTGACAGCACATCTAAGCATTTACAAAAGTATAGAGATTCTTTTGTGATTTACAGAAAAAAATTGACAAATAACGATCTCAAACATTGATTTCTTGTTTTATTTTCCTGATCATGAAATAATTATCAACAATTATGAATATATATCGTTATTGGAATCGAACCCATATTTTGTGCTCAGAAATTATGCACCTGAAGCATATAACCGAAATTTACATAGCTAAACAAAAAATAAACGATTGCCTACATATAATGATATCCACAAGGGCTATAAAAAAATATTTGTGTTGAGATGATTAAAACTAAACAAAAAAAAAAAACGCTCGGTACAGGGACTGGACCTAATCAATTCACGTAAAATGCATACACTTAAGGTAGGGATCATGAAATATGTTTTTGAAAATAATTTAAAATTTATAAATAAGTGATATTTCTCCATTCAATTAGGCGAAATATCGAATCATATTCTTCAATAGATATGAATTTTTCAAGTGTGAACAAATATTGTAGGTAAAAATAAACGTTTCAGGTATACGGTACAATTAGTAAAGTCCCTTGACACCACGTGGTTAAGGTGCATAATTGTGTGCATATTTTATTCGAATATAGTAATAGGAAAGAGAGAGAAAGAAGTATAGAAAGAGATATATATCTATGTTTTTGCATGTATATATATATATGAATGTAATTTTTTCAATGTTTGGATGTGTGTATATTAGTATATACTGTAGTAATGGATGATGTCCAATTATGATGGTGCGAAGTAATTTGTTATTATTGATTCGACATATATATATACATCGATGGATGGTATGTCCAAGTGTCGATGAAATGCGGCAAATTTTCCATAGCACTCGAGAGTTTTCAATTCAGCAGCAATTTTTCGCGCCATTTCAAATAATATCTATACACTATCATTTTATATTTTAATACGTATCTATAATCCTTCATTAATAATTATAAACAATTAATAGCTATCCTCCAGAATAATTGTCCTTGTTATACTGCAACAAATATATTTTATTTACGTCAGATTTATGTAGTATGTTATTCTATTTTGATATAGCATTACAAATCTTTACAATTTTTTATATTAAAAAATTCGATTACATATATTTTCTCACGATCTAGATATAAGTAAAATAATAAATAGTATTTCAAATTCGATGCAAAGTGTTCTATCATATCCAACATATGTCTTAGTTATATATACATCCAATAATCATATATCTATGTTTGAATTAAATTTTCATGAATTAACTACATGCTTTTTAATTTCAGTGAAAATAAGAATTGTGTATACAAATTGATATATAGCAAAGTTTAATATTCATAACTGAAGGAAAAATGTTTTTTTTTCGTATTATATGCTGAAAATTTTAAATCTTTTTGAAGGGAGTCATTAAAATGTGTCGGTAAAACTATATATAAATAATTTTACCGACAATTTCTTAGCCCTCTAGCCGGCATTGACATCGTTCAACGTCGTTTAGTTTCGTTTCAGTTCGGAGAAAAGCGACAGAAATATATTGTCTGCTCTCTTCTACTGCCCGAAGCTAGCCGAAGCGTGCTGTTCACACGTACACGGCCTGTACTTGTGTGAGTTACCCCCTCCACCCTTGCTGCTTGCTGCTGGCGTCTTCGGACGAACATCACTGCAGTTCATGAATTCAAATTTATATTCAATTTCGAGAAGAAATAGATTGCGATATAAAAGATACTGATGATTTTTTATACTCACAAAAAAAACAATTCGATGGAATGAACAATTGAGTATTAGTCCGAGTATGATGGTGAGTTTAGGTATGGGTGAAATATAAAATAATATCATATCGAGTAATAAGCACTCAGGTAAATGACCCCAAAAGTTGTCTACTGAGTTTCTTGACACACAACGGAGGAATTGGTTGTAATGCTAAGAATGATGATAAAAATGACGATTTTTTATATTTTATATTGCTCAATAAGAATTCTTGTTACAAAAAACAAAAAAAAATTTATACAGCATCGCAAGTTTTTCAAGTTATTCTTCGCAAGCAGATAAGTGATAATAATATTCGTTGTCAAGAGATTAATATTGTGAATCATCTTGTCTTTAATTTTACTTTAAATTTATTATTCTTCTTTTCGGTTATGTTCCTGAATCAAGCTATGAAATCTCCCACAATAATGAATTCTTGACACCTTTTTTGATTCATATCATGAAGTATATCAATTATCACAATATATAAGTGGCATTTAAATTTATAGAAATATACAAATGGTTTTTAAATTTTCTTTCTGTAAATTTGATAATTACCCTAGCCAAATCTATCCTTACAATTTCCACCCACAATTATCATTTTGTACCTCCACTATTAGAAAAATAGGTTGAGACAAATTTTCGAATACATTTTTATACCAATGTTGATATATATATATATATACATATATATATAATTGTATGAAAAATATTCTATGCTTTTCAATTTATATAATTATGTATAACTCATACCATAAGTAATATGAAAATAATAAAATATTAATATGAAACGCATATTTTATACAAGATTATTTATTTATGAAAAAAATTATAAATTTTCATTTCAATGTAATTATGTACTTTGATAATACATATGTTAGGAAAAAGAATAATTTTTTATGAACAACTTTTTTCAATGTTACACTTTGTCGAATTATTACTACGCAAGAGTATTGTGCGAGATGGTAATTTTTTCGACAAAGTATAACATAAAAAAAAAATTGATATTGAATACATAAAAAAAAAAAATTCTGGTCGGAGGAATCGAAACCTCAACCTTTTGTGTGGTAAGCATGTAGATTAACCACTTGACCACGAACCATGTTCAATACGTCATACAAAATATATAATATATAAGACGCATTTTCATATTAGTAACAAAATAAATATAAATTCTATGTATGTATACTTGATTTGTCATTTATTTATTTATTAATTCATTCATTTATCTGTTAGTATTTCATCAATAGATTCTTTTTCAGACATCAACGATGAAACAAAATTTCATATTTCCTGAATGAGAATAAATATTGTTGAAAAATATGTGAGATCCAGGTATACGGTGCAATTGTAAAAGGGTCCGAACACTTATTTTATGATAGTGTACCAGTCTTTATGCAGAAACAGTAATGAGAAAGAGAGAGAAAAATATATATATATATGTAAAGGAAGAGATGTATACGAACGAAATTTGTTTCCTACTTGTACATGTGCATACTTGTATGAATATCATGTATTCGTATATACTATTTAAATGTATAATTCACAATTGTTTTTGGATGACGTAGGTGCTATCATCATTATTTGCTGGTTGCTTTGACAGAAATTCGAAAAATAATATATATACTGACAGCACATCTAAGCATTTACAAAAGTATAGAGATTCTTTTGTGATTTAAAGGAAAAAATTGACAAACAACGATCTCAAACATTGATTTCTTGTTTTATTTTCCTGATCATGAAATAATTATCAACAATTATGAATATATATCGTTATTGGAATCGAACCCATATTTTGTGCTCAGAAATTATGCACCTAAAGCATATAACCGAAATTTACATAGCTAAAAAAAAATAAACGATTGCCTACATATAATGATATCCACAAGTGCTATAAAAAAATATTTGTGTTGAAATGATTAAAACTAAACAGAAAAAAAAAAAAAAAACGCTCGGTACAGGGACTGGATAGGTCCAATCAATTCACGTAGAATGCATACACTTAAGGTAGGGATCATGAAATATGTTTTTGAAAATAATTTAAAATTTATAAATGAGTAATATTTCTCCATTCAATTGAGAAAAATATCGAATAATATTCTTCAATAGATATGAATTTTTCAAGTATGAACAAATATTGTAGGTAAAAATAAACGTTTCAGGTATACGGTACAACTAGTAAAGTCCCTTGACACCACGTGGTTAAGGTGCATAATTGTGTGCATATTTTATTCGAAAATAGTAATAGGAAAGAGAGAGAAAGAAGCATAGAAAGAGATATATTTCTATGTTTATGCATGTATATATATGTATGAATGTAATTTTTTCAATGTTTGGATGTATGTATATTAGTATATACTGTAGTAATGGATGATGTCCAATTATGATGGTGCGAAGTAATTTGTTATTATTGATTCGACATATATATATACATCGATGGATGGTATGTCCAAGTGTCGATGAAATGCGGCCAATTTTATATTTTATATCATTTTATATTTTAATACGTATCTATAATCTTTCATTAATAATTATAAACAATTAATAGCTATCCTCCAGAATAATGTCCTTGTTGTACTGCAACAAATATATTTTATTTACGTCAGATTTATGTAGTATGTAATTCTATTTTGATATAGCATTACAAATCTTTACAATTTTTTATATTAAAAAATTCGATTAAATATATTTTCTCACGATCTAGATATAAGTAAAATAATAGATAGTATTTCAAATTCGATGCAAAGTGTTCTATCATATCCAACATATGTCTTAGTTATATATACATCCAATAATCATATATCTATGTTTGAATTAAATTTTCATGAATTAACTACATGCTTTTTAATTTCAGTGGAAATAAGAATTGTGTATACAAATTGATTAATAGCAAAGTTGAATATTTATAACTGAAGGGAAAATGTTTTTTTTTTTGTATTATATGCTGAAAATTCTGAATATTTTTGGCGGTCATTCATAAAAATGTGTCGGTAAAACCATCTCTTTCATATTAATGTGTCGGTAAAACTATATATAAATAATTTTACCGATAATTTCTTAGCCCTCTAGCCGACATTGACATCGTTCAACGTCGTTCAGTTTCGTTTCAGTTCGGAGAAAAACGACAGAAATATATTATCTGCTCTCTTCTACTGCCCGAAGCTAGCCGAAGCGTGCTGTTCACACGTACACGGCCTGTACTTGTGTGAGTTACCCCCTCTACCCTTGCTGCTTGCTGCTGGCGTCTTCGGACGAACATCACTGCATCACTGGGCTACACTGCTGTATATTCTATGTGAATAAACAAAAAAATGTCACGAAATGATAAAGTATATCTGCGTAAAATTCAATTTCAGGCATACATAATCATTCATTATTATATTTGAATATGTTTTGTAGGAAACAATCGTATTTGTAGCAAACGTTGGGGGTTTTGGTGATGTTGAACGTAACAAAAAGTTTGTTGACAATGCGAAACAACTTATCAAGAGTGTTGTTGAAAAAAAGGTTTGATACTACCAAAAATTCAAAACTTGTTCGAACTTTTAACCTATATATTAAATACATATTATTGGTTATTACTAGATTTTTCTTGAACCTAAAGATGAAATCGGAATTATTCTGATGGGTGTTGAAATAGGGGTCAACTCTCTTCAATTTGATAACATTGAAGATTATCATCCAATTCAAGTAGCAAATTGGAAGATGGTAGAGAAGGTTCTTGATATTACACTAACAAATATATTCTTTGGAAATTGGATTTCTGGACTCCGAGCGGGTATTCATTTAATGCAAACTGAAGCTGTGTAAGTAGTTTATTATATTAAATAGTGATATCCGATTTAACCGTATCATCATTTATTTCCGGGATTCAGGAATGCGAAACGTAAGACAATCGTAATGATCACGGATTGTCCAGATACGGAGATATGTCATCAAGAAATGAAAAATGTTGCTGCTAGTATTTTGGCGGAAGAAATCGCATTATTATGGGTGTAATAATTCAAATGATATATATAACTGTATAATTACAATTTTTTGAAATAAAGAAAAAAATTATTTCAGTGGAACATCATCAATGTTGGATCTTGGACGTGAACAACGAAATGATAGTGAGAAGATGGTTCAGCGCTTGTGTCGTAGGGTAAATAATTCACTATTTTTATCGTAATTTTATACTGTTACAATTTATTCTTTTTTACTAACAGGTTGATGGCAAGCATGTAACATTTTCAGAATTATTACCTAAGCTCCATTTCTATGGTGGTAAACAACCTAAGCCAATTGGTTGGCAATGTAATTTAGAAATTTGTGACATTCGCATTCCCATATTGGTATATCTGTATGTAAGTATAAAATTTTATAATACTAAATCAAAAATTCAATACAATAGATGGAATAAACGAAATATTTTAACTGTATATAGATTACTGAAAATTCACCACTTCCATCATGGAAGAGTGTAGCAAAAGATCCTGAAACTGAGAGTCCAAGAAATTACAAAAAAGTGATTAAAACTAAAGCTATGGCAGACTATCATAAAAAAGAATATGAAATAGATGATATTGTACGAGGGTATAAATATGGTGGTGCGTTTGTCCCAATGTCAGGTTTGTTTTTTGCAATAATTTATAAAAAAAAACCTGGAAGCTTTGATAAATATTAAACTCACTATTTTCATTCATAATGAAAACTTCAATAAATATCCCATGATTTTATATCTTCAATTTCCGCATGAATATACAGATGAGTTCATGACAAATTTAAAAAATGTAAATGCGAATAAATCTCTGATTCTTTATGGATTGGTTTCCAAGGATAAAGTGAACTTTCGCGATCGTTGTGGAGAAGAAACACACATAATTCTTCCATCACAGGATGCAGAAACACATTTTTTTTCACTCCTAAAAGCAATGATAGAAATGAAGCTCGTAGGAATTATTCGTAGAGTGTATTTTGATAAATGCCAACCCAAAATGTTCATATTATATCCTCAAGCTGATGTTAAAGATAAATCATGGGTATGCAATCAAATTGAAAGATAAAAAATTGATTTAAAATATTGATGTTACATCAAAATATTAATTTTTAGTGTTTCTTCATGGTGGAATTTATGTACAAAGAAGATTTTTGCGTAATTGAGCCACGAAAATATGAAGATATATTCAATCGTCTTAAAAACGATGAGTGGAATGTTGTAGAAAATTTAATTGATCAAATGATGTTAAAAGATCAAATGTAAGCTGTTTATAATCTTTATCATATTTTGATTTAGATTATATAATTATTATTCATTGATTAGGATTGAAGATGTGGATAATATGAAATTTGAACTTGGTACGATATCCAATCCTGATATTCAACATGTCTGGAATCGACTTGCCGATCGTGCGTTACATCTACTTACTGATGAAGATCCTTCGACTTATCCACCAATTGATTATCTCAAAAAACTCATTTCACTTCCAAAATTTTTACAAACTAAAAGACTCGATAGCAGTATTGATCAAGTTGTTCAGATCTTCAAATTAAATGAACAATCAATAATTGAAGAATCAACCAATGTGGCAGTAGATTTTTCGATAACTGAGAAAAGTAATGAGAGTGGATATAGTACACAATCTTGTGCGCAAAATAATTTATCGACACAAATGGATATAAATTTGGATGAAATCGTAAGTAATCATGTTTCTGAATAAAATTGATTTTTCTATTATTCAAATATTTGCTCTTTTCAGTGTGATTAATCTCTATGTTCTCTGCTGAATGAAATTTTTTCATGTTCAAATATCAATAAAACATTTAGTGAGTTGAAAATGATTGGGTAAATTTAATAATACTTGTCGATATAAATTTGAACAACAAATAACAGAGATATAAGATAGTATTGTAAGCGTTTTTGCAGTTATTTCAAAACATATTTGTAGTTTATGCGAATTCGATTGACGTTATACGTACTGTGATCTTGTTGAACTAGAATAATGTGTTGAATTATCCCAAATTTATTATGAAATCGACCTCCAAAATAAACAAGATAGGATGAACTTACGTTTGCCAATGTGGGCGTGATATGGCCAATTTACTAAATTGTGTATACAACAGCTCAAGTACTATTTAATTCACACAAAAACGTCATTGGGATATCAGTTTCACGATAGCTGACATTGTTGAATTTGAACATAGTGAAAAAATATTTTAACAGAATATAGGTAAACAATAATTACATCCTAAAATCGATTCGTACGATCGAAAATTGCAGTCTTAAGATTTTCCAAGTTCACGTAATAATGTCCCATTAGCAGTATAAATTTCAATAGTAGAATACTCATTAAGATGTAATTCAAAACCATGATTAGAAAATTTACAATCATTTCGCGCTGAAGTAACCTTAAAATGATTAATTTCTAGTAACATACCGTCCTGTGAATATAAACAAATCATTATTTTTTGCAGTTTATGAACGAAAAGTTCGGAATATTTGTTGTTTACCTTGAGGATTTCATGTATAGAACTACAAGTAGGCTCCCAAACTGTACAATGAATAATACTTGTATCATCGTGAAGATAAAAATGCGTATAAAAACGATTAGATCGAGTACATGATTTTCCTGCATAATTACATACAATTCCTTTAATCCATAAACTAAAATAATTAAATAACATGTTAAAAATTATTGAATATTCAATTATGTATATGTCAATACTTACTTGCAATAACCTTCCTTTGCTAAGCAGCTAATATTTACTGCCAATTTACTCATGTTATTTTTTTGCATTAATCGTCTTGATGAATTGGATGATGTACTCTGTGACTCATTTTCACATGCTGTCATGAATATGGATTGTTGTTTTATATATTCATATAATAATGACCCATTAGATGCAAAAGCTTTGATTGTTGAGAATTTATTTAAGACAATATCGAAATCTAGGTCCGAGATCATAAACATTTTAGGAACTGGCCTAACATTAGCGTTCGCGATTTCAACAATAAATCCCTCCTAAGAATATGGATAAATCAAAGCTTATAATGTCAAATGAAAATTAATTTGTAAATTGTAATCCTCACCTTAATTACAGTACTCAAAGGAGTGCAAATGGGCTCCCAAACTGTGCAGTGAATTACGTTTGAATGATCACGAATATGGAATCGCATGAATACGGTATTGACTCGTGTTGCAGCTATTCCATGATAGCATTCAATAATTCCACGAATCCATAAACTGATCAAATTGTTCAGTTAGTAATATTAATATTATTCAAAAGTAAAAAAAATTAAATAATTACTTGATAATTACGTGCATATTCCACTGTTTGATAGTGATGCTACAGGTATTGGTATTCTTCCATTGCTACATTTTTGTAGAGGTTCGATATGTTCATTATGTAATACCGGAAGTGAATTATGCGATAAATTCACTATTGGACTATTGTCTGATATAGTTTTTTTATCTACAGTATGATTTGGATATGTATATACAGGAGAAAGATCGTGGAAATTGTAAATATTGATCACAGAAAATTTATTCAGCCTCAATTCAAAATTACTGTCACTCATCTTATGTGTCTCATCAATTTCTTTAACCATGGCGTGACTTATTTCTAATTTAATGCCATCCTATAAATTTACCATCTAACAATGAAATAACGATATTAATGAATTTAATATTCAAATCGGGAGATTGAAAATTACCTTGAGTAGAGGATCTAATAAAATGCACAATGTTCCGAAAACGGTACATCCAATACTACCTGTATTATCCCTCAGGTAAAAACGTAAACATAAACCGCCATCCTTGGTGTTAGATACTCCCGAACATGAATTCACAATTCCTCGAATCCGGGGACTATAATGGAAAATAATTTATTTTAATATTTTTTAGCGCATAATTTTTCTCAAGCAATTTACTATACTTATGAATAAAATTTGTCGATTGATAAAAGTTGTTAAAATTGTTTGCTAATTTGTAACTCACGTTTTTGAAACAAAACGGGTCAACGATGCAATGGGTTTTGATGGAGCAAATTTTATTATTTCTGCATTCGATATTATCACTATATATTTATTCTCATACCTAATATTAAATAGACATTTTGAATTCAAATACAATTAATTTTGAAATATAATATACAACTTACATCCTTTGACGTTTTAAATCATTTTCGACGTCGAATAGCCAATAATGAAGTATTCGAATTATTTTTCCCGCAATAGCTTCGTGAAAGGGAAAATTTTTTGAATATTCAGCGGAAGTTACGCAAAATAAGCATTTCTTGGATCCATCAATCAAATTCATAAAATATCGATTCATTGATGAGCTTACTGACTGTAACCCAAAAACAATATAATACATATAATATAGTTGGATCCTTCGCAATTAATTGTATAAGAGGGAAAAAATACATGATGAATTATTACTAACCTTAATTTCAAATAAGAATTTCGGACAATTTCCATCAGTTTGTGTGGATGCAAAATTAATCATGGCCTATATAAATAGATGAAAATAGTAATTCTTTAGACTCGGTTGAAGCTTTTTTGTAGCTAAGATAAGCACTAAATTTTATTCGCGGAGCAAGTCATTAATAATGTATTATTTCTAAAGATATTGTAATCAGAGTAAACTATATCGTTTATCCCAACAAGATAGCTATAAAGGAGATCTGTACAATTTCGGAAAAAAATTACAATTATTTATTGATCGTTTCATAGTAATTAGGTTTATCCCCTACATCTCACAAATATAGAAATCTGCAAGTAAATGTAACTACTCGAAACCATACACTGACGATTAAACTGCAAAACTTTGTAGGTCACTTTAATTTAATTTTACAGAAGAAGATAAAAACTAATTTAACAATAGTGCTGAAGAATTATGGGTTTTCAACAGATAAATTTGTTTGTTTATGTCTTTAATTATGAACTGCAAAGTTTTGCAGATCAAAATATGTTGAAATTTTTATACTATAGTACCAGTAAGAGAAAAATGGTCACAAATTAAGTTACGAGGTTTTGCAGTTTAACTATCGACATATTTCTTTTATTGCTATCGAGTTGAAATAAACAATAAACTTTCTTTTGATTATAAAAGCTTCAAGAATCATTCATTATTAACAACATAGTTACACGAGTGGAATTCGGGCCTTTTTCTAGTTACAAAAACGGCTATGACCGGACCTTGAAATATAATAGAATTTTTATGCTTACTAACTTTAGTCATAAACGTTACCTCCAAAACATTTGATGATAGAGTATACCATAACTCTCCCATATCTGGTTATCACGCTTATTTTACATGGAACTTTACAATACAAAATAAATCTTCGAACTATTCTAATAAGATTTACAATTTGTTTGTGAATGTTGTACTATCACTGTGCTGGATACCATCATAGAAGTGTCAAAAAAAGGTAAATCGTGATATCGAAAAACGAAGTACCCAAGTACGTAGCGAAATGTACGATTAATTTAGTGATTTATAGGAAAGTGAAGAATGGGTGGAGCCTAAACCAACATGGTGGATATAAATTTCATAATACTCGCATTATACCCGATGTATTGAAGAAATTGATAAGATGATGAATATAAGTCAATTTGTGCTAGGGGTCATTCTACACTCCACTCATCAAAATTTTGTAGAAGGTGGAAGAATTTCGAATGTGGGACGAATTATAAAATGTAAAAAAAAATGCAAATGATTCTGACGGCAGTATGTCACAGAATATTATATACAAACAGTATGTTTGAAAGAATCTCCCCAGCAGTTAAACAGTGAAATATCTTGCTTTGATGAAATATCGTTAGCTGTATGCTAAGCATACTATGCTTACGTGAGGCTTACTTGGGTGCGAAAGGTGAACACATCAGTGCAACATTACTATGCCTCAACAAGTAAGTTTCTAACCTGAAAATTTATATTTGATCCAAAAATTTGTATAACCATTACCAAATATTTTCACATATTGAATATTACTATTACGATTGATTTTACACGGATATTTTAATTTTTTTATACATGATACTAAAAATCTGAAGGATTTCTCCCGCGCCGGTAAGAAATGCGTATAACAAAATTCATTTATGGAAACTCTGGGGAAATACGTAGGTTTTCAATCGATATGAGTATTAATGCTTAGTTAAGATACGGGAAAAATTTTTGAATACAGTGAAGATACACATTGCAATATTACGAAAACTGGCATGAAGCAACTTTCACAAAAAATTGTTACGCTTTAGATAATGTTCAGACAGTGATGCCAGACAGAGTGGCCAGATTGAAGACCGAGCAACGAGCAACGCAGATTGGAGGGGGTAACTCACACAGTCGCAGGCCACGTCCGTGTGAGCAACGCTCTTCGGTTAGCTTCGTGTAGTAGAAGAGAGCGGACAATCTATGTCTGTCTCCATTCACCGAACTAAACAAAGCCGGACGACGTTGAACGATGTCGATGACGCCTCGATGCTTCCTAGAGGGCTAAGAAATTGTCGGTAAAATAATTTATGTATGGTTTTACCGACAAACCCAAACGAAATATGCTTGTTATATAATGATAATAGTTATTATTATTATTATTATTATTATTATTATATATTTATTGATTTTTTTTTCCAAATTTTTAAGAAGAAGTAACCGGCAAATAATAATAATAGTGACGCACTGCGTCATCTAGAAACAATTGTGAATCATACATTTATATAGAATATACAAATGCACAATATTCATACGAGTACCCGAGATGAAATTTTCGAGCGTTGAAATGGCGTTATGACCGTTGATGAGCGTTGGAAACCTCTGATTGCTAGCCTAAATGCGTTGACCTGGCGTTATGACCGCCTCAGATGAAATATTCAAGCGTTGAATTGGCGTTATAACCTCTGCTGAGCGTTGGAAACCTCTGATTGCTAGCCTAAATGCGTTGATCTGGCGTTATGACCTGTGCTGAGCGTTCGAAACCTTTTTCGGAAGGATTTAACCGATCGGGTGTCATAAAAGATCATAAAAAAAAAATATAATAACAATCGTTCACGAACTTAGAAAAATTTTGACAAGATATCGGAACATAGATAAATTTGATGAAATAAAAATTTCTCAGTTTACTCAATAAATAATCCATTTTTTTATAAATGAATGAAAATGTATTGACATCAATTATATTCAAATTATTTGTTATTGTACATTCATATATACGAGTGAAATTGATATTTTCTACACTAAATTTTGGTATAACATTACATTTTTTTATAACAGCAGAGTTATTCACTATACAACTATCTTTGCAATATGATTCACATGCACAATCAGATATTTAAATAAAACAATGTATAAATCCAAATTCCTTGACAGCATTATAATAATATTGTATATATGATGAGTCGCTTTTTGTGATTCTGTGATATGATTCTAATGTATGTAGTATTCCAGATTTTATTAAACGATTGAAAATACAAATATTTGTTCTACTAATATTTAATGTATTTATTGCATTCGAGACTATCGGATGAATTTGTGTTTTTTTATTGAGAATACCAATGGCACGTAGTTTTGATGAGATGATATGAGATTTATATTTCTCTCATGGGTTATTAAGCTTATGAAGTAATTCATAGACTGCATCGTCTGGATAATTTTCAAAGAATTTTCATACCATTCTGAATGAAGTAAAAATAAAAACATTTTCTACACTATGTCTTGGCAGCTCAACGGTAGCGTTCATGCTTCATCACCAGAGGATCCAGTGTTCGGATCCCGTCGCAAATCAAAAATTTTTACAAATTGTATTTAATGTGAAATTTTCTTCATTTTCAGATACCTGGTTTGAATAATAAATGTATATCCTTAATATTATCATGTTAAATATATCTTCATAAATTTCAGCTATATAAATTGTACAACAGCACAAATATCTATTCATTGCAATATTATACTGTACTTGCCCTAATATAGGTATATTAATAAATTTTTTTGAATTCTTGTTACTATACGTTATTTTCATAAATTAATATGAAAAAAAATTTATATATAATCAATAATTTTGACAACGTTACATATCGAAACACGTATGTAAATTATATGCTCCTGAGTATATACGAATGCGTTTATAACCTCTGGATATAACGTTATATCCAGAGCTACCATAAAAATACAGTAGCGTTGATAACCTCTGCTAATGGCACTGAGCAGAGCTGTTTTGCAGAGCTATATTGTATACAAAATATCCAAATTTTTCATCTGGGGTATCTATATATACAAGTGAGAAATAAATTTCATTCATATCTCTCTCTCTCTTTTCCTTCCTGTATTTATATACATCTTTCTTTTTTTTTTTCTCATTGCTGTTTGTGCTCGAAAACTTGTATACTATCATAAAATGAGCGTTCGGACCCTTTTACCAATTGCATTGTATACCTGAATCTCACACATTTTTCAACAATATTTATTCACGTTCGGAAAATATGAAATTTTCTTTCATCATTCATGTGTCTAAAAAAGATTCAAGTGATGAAATATTAATAATAGATAAATGAATAAATTAATTAATTAATCAATTGATGAAGCGTCAAGTAAACATATAAAGAATTTATATTTATTTTTATTATTAATATAAAAATGCGATTAATATATAATTATTTATTACTATTTCATATACATGATGTATAGCCATGTGGTTAGCGGTTTAATTTCTACGCGACAAGTTTGGGCACGGTCTCCAATGTCTTTTTTTCTTCTTTTTTTCTCATATTTCATATTAAAAAATTTTTTTCATATCACATTCTGTCACATGATAACTTGATACTCTATCACCCGAATATTCGTACATATATTCATATTTACAAATATGTAAAAAAATACATTCGTACTTATATATATATATATTCTTTCTCTTTTCTTCTTATTGCTGTATCTGTAAAAAGTCCGCATCTTATCATAAAATGTAGAAACATTGGCGGGCCAGTAAAACGTTTTTTTCGTGCATCGTATACCCAGATCAAACAGATTAACCTACAGTCCTTACTCATTTATGAAAATTATGATTTTCACACTATTTGAAAAATATTATTAAATATTGCACATCATCATGCATGATGGTTGCACCAATTAATGCTTTATATAGGAAGTGATCGACAAAGTTATTTTATGTCGCATCCTGAAACATCAGTATAATAATATTTTTCAATTGGTGTGAAAATCATAATTTTCATAAATGAGTAAGGACTGTAGGTTAATCTGTTTGATCTGGGTATACGATGCACGAAAAAAACGTTTTACTGGCCCGCCAATGTTTCTATATTTTATGAGAGGACGCGGGCTTTTTACAGATACAGCCATAGGAAGAAAAGAGAAAGAATATATATATCTTTATATATGAAAATCGTCCGTAAGAACCTTTGTAATCATACTCCTCCTAAACGGCTGGACCGATTTTGATGAAATTTTTTTTGTTGTATTCCTCTGAGCTCAAGGATGGTTCAGATCCACAATTCAGTCCACTGGAATATGTTTACTTTATTTATTTAACAATATAAAGAGAAAAATTTGTATTTTTTTGAGATAACTGAAAAACTACTGGACCGATTTCAGAAATTTTTTCACTCTCAGAAAGCTATATCATCCCCGAGTGACATAAGCTATATTTTCCACTAGAAAATTCCGAAGATAAGTAGTACAACTTCAATAATGTAAAAAAATCAGGAATTATTAGCTATTGTCGTGAACGCTGCAAAAAACGTAAGACGTACATCGAAATAATGTATGACGGAAATGTAGCTCTTCAAAAGTTTTACAAAAGAGTCTGTGACAGCATATTTCTATCTCTCACGGTTAACATATCATTACCCTTTTATTGCAATCAAATTTGTGCCAAAAAAAAGCATTATTTCAAAGGGTGTTTTCATGAATATAGTGTTGATTCTCATCCGAATAAATACGTTCTCCATCACTAGTATTTAATTTAGTACAAAATTGCCCTTCACATCATTCGATTTCAATAAATATTTCGGAAGATATCGCAGGTCGAAGATAAAGCCGTAAAAAATAACTCTGCGGTGCTTGACGACGGCAACCCAGAATATTTTTCCCAAAATCAGACAGCGCTGCGATCGAAGTATCCCGATAGTAGGCGCTAGAGTAGATTCAGCAATGTTTTGTTTTTGTGTCATAGATAACTGGCTTTGTGTCATTCACTCCCCGAGTAAAAATAAACAGGCCCACAACGCGCCCAGAGCGCGCCCAAATTCGAGAAGCGCTCGAACTGCGCACTGTCCTAATCTTTTTATGAGGGTTCGTTTTATTACCCGAAATACTCAACAAGAATTTTGCACTGGTGAATGTCAATTGTCAGCATATATATATAAATTTTCAAACGTTGAAATGGCGTTATGATCTGTTTATTGCTTTTTCGGAGGGATTTACCCGGTCGGGTGTCATAAAAGATCACAAAAAAACCATAATAATAATCGTTCGCGAACTTAGAAAAACTATGACAAGATATCAGAACATAGATGAATTTGATGAAATAGAAATTTCCCAGTTCACTTAGTGAATAATGCGTTTTTTCATAAATGAAAACACATTGAACATTTTGTTATTGTTGAAATGATATTATTATGAATAGAATGATAATAAGTGGGTTCATTATGTAATCGTTCATCAATATAATTGTGTTATTTTCATTCGTTCATTAAGTCACTTATTTTTATTCGCAATTATAATTATTACCAATATACTGATTAAAATTATATCTAAATATAGTTATTCTATTTCTCTTAGATTGATTGGTTTTATCATATATTTTTTGTTTGATTATGTTAATGATTTTATGTTAATATAAAAACATACACAAATAAGATCATTCACATCAATTATATTTGAATAATTTGTTATTGTACATTCATATATACGAGTGAAATTGATATTTTCTACACTTAATTTTGGTATAACATTACATTTTCTTATAACAGCAAAGTATTCCACTATACAAATATCTTTGCAATATGATTTACATGCACAATTGATATGGTTTCCGACCAATTACTTCCTGGAAAAAGGCATGGCATTTGGAATTTTCACAATTCAAGTCACAGTTAAATGTGTTACAATCATATACTTTTATGAAAAATGCAATAAATCCAATTTTCGGGCCTTGTTCAGTCATAACTTTCACGCAGTATGAATCAGATGCAGTCTTTCTCTTGTAGCATGGAGAATAAATCTTTTGATTTTCAATTTTTAATCGTGAAAATTTAGATATTTTTATATTACTATGAGTTGTAATTTCTACGATATTGTGGAGTGCTAACCCGAGGTTCTGAGGAATATTATGTGAAAAAATCATTTTACTAAGTGCATATATATTTATACCTATTTGCCAAAGAGGATTGACTCTTTTACCAATTGTTTTCAATTTATTACGATATTCAAAAACATCAGTGTTGTTATCTATATTTCTGAATTCACTTGCGGCTATTGAATGATGGGATATTTTGGAATATATTTGTAAACCAATCCAAAATAAAAAAAAAACAATTAATAAAATTTAATATAATTCCTTGATAATTCATTCGATTCTGAGCAAAAAAAAGTCATTGGTATTTGTTTATATGGACGGGTATCTCTTTAAGTGTGAATAAGTTCGTATAATGATGTTTTTCATAATTCAATATTTATACTAATATTTTTACATGCACGAGTGGCGTATTGGGTAGCGTGGCAGTCTTCAATGTACCTTCCAAAGATCGGTGGTTCGAGTCTTATAATCTAACATTTTTTTCAGGTTTATGTTTACTTTTGAATTTTCAATTGCTCCCAGATGTCCAACATAATATATATATATAATGTATAAGTGAATTAACGATTGAAGTTATTCATTGTAAAACCCCAATATTAATCATAATACAAGTTGCATACATGTACGACTCATGATTAATTGTGTGATGTGTTCTTTTTTAGTTTTGTCCATTTTACTTTATAAAATTAGAATTATGAATTTATAACATTGCAAAGTGATTTTTTTGCACCATCACTTTGTAAAGTGATGTCATTTTCAACAGAGTAGCTGGGGGCAATCTCAAGTGAAAATTTTTCGTCTTTTCGCACGCCCAAAACGCGCCCAAATTTGTTTACTTAACGCGCCCATAACGCGCCCAGAACGCGCCCATTGCGAGCCCATTTAGATGAATTTGGGCGCGCTTTGGGCGCGTTAAGTGAACATATTTGGGCGCGTTTTGGGCGTGCGAAAAGACGAAAAATTTTTACTGGGGTCTGTTTCTGTTATAAAGTTCTAGCCAAATTCATATTTTTATTCAATTGTTATGACGTTTGATAGTAAAATAACGTTTTAGTAAAAATTTTCATTCGATGGTCCTTCCAATAAACTTTCAAATTTGAGATACCTATATCACATGTGTACAGGACAACGTCTGTCGGGACCGCTAGTATATATATATAAGTACGAATGTATTTTTTTACATATTTGTAAATATGAATATATGTACGAATATTCGGTTGATAGAGTGTCAAGTAATCATGTGACAGAATGTGATATCAAAAATTTTTTTTAATATGTAGCATACGAAAAAAAGAAAAAAAAAAGACATTGGAGACCGTGCCCAAACTTGTCGCGTAGAAATTAAATTGCTAACCACATGGCCATATACCATGTATATGAAATAGTAATAAATAATTATATATTAATCGCATTTTTATATTAATAATAAAAATAAATATAAATTCTTTATATGTTTACTTGACGCTTCATCAATTGATTAATTAATTAATTTATTCATTTATCTATTATTAATATTTCATCAGTTGAATCTTTTTTAGACACATGAACGATGAAACAAAATTTCATATTTTCCGAACGTGAATAAATATTGTTGAAAAATGTGTGAGATTCAGGTATACAGTGCACTTGGTAAAAGGGTCCGAACGCTCATTTTATGATAGTATACAAGTTTTCGAGCGCAAACAGCAATGAGAAAAAGAAAAAGAAAGATATACATAAATACAAGAAGGAAGAGAGAGAGAGAGATATGAATGAAATTTATTTCTCACTTGTATATATAGATACCCCAGATGAAAAATTTGGATATTTTGTATACAATATAGCTCTGCAAAACAGCTCTGCTCAGTGCCATTAGCAGAGGTTATCAACGCTACTGTATTTTTATGGTAGCTCTGGATATAACGTTATATCCAGAGGTTATAAACGCTTCTGTATTTTTATGGTAGCTCTGGATATAACGTTATATCCAGAGGTTATAAACGCATTCGTATATACTCAGGAGCATATAATTTACATACGTGTTTCGATATGTAACGTTGTCAAAATTATTAATTATATATAAATTGTTTTTCATATTAATTTATGAAAATAACGTATAGTAACAAGAATTCAAAAAAATTTATTAATATACCTATATTAGGGCAAGTACAGTATAATATTGCAATGAATAGATATTTGTGCTGTTGTACAATTCATATAGCTGAAATTTATGAAGATATATTTAACATGATAATATTAAGGATATACATTTATTATCCAAACCAGGTATCTGAAAATAAAGAAAATTTTACATTAAATACAATTTGTAAAAATTTTTGATTTGCGACGGGATCCGAACACTGGATCCTCTGGTGATGAAGCATGAACGCTACCGTTGAGCTGCCAAGACATAGTGTAGAAAATGTTTTTATTTTTACTTCATTCAGAATGGTATGAAAATTCTTTGAAAATTATCCAGACGATGCAGTCTATGAATTACTTCATAAGCTTAATAACCCACGAGAGAAATATAAATCTCATATCATCTCATCAAAACTACGTGCCATTGGTATTCTCAATAAAAAAACACAAATTCATCCGATAGTCTCGAATGCAATAAATACATTAAATATTAGTAGAACAAATATTTGTATTTTCAATCGTTTAATAAAATCTGGAATACTACATACATTAGAATCATATCACAGAATCACAAAAAGCGACTCATCATATATACAATATTATTATAATGCTGTCAAGGAATTTGGATTTATACATTGTTTTATTCAAATATCTGATTGTGCATGTGAATCATATTGCAAAGATAGTTGTATAGTGAAATACTCTGCTGTTATAAAAAAATGTAATGTTATACCAAAATTTAGTGTAGAAAATATCAATTTCACTCGTATATATGAATGTACAATAACAAATAATTTGAATATAATTGATGTCAATACATTTTCATTTATTTATAAAAAAATGGATTATTTATTAAGTAAACTGAGAAATTTTTATTTCATCAAATTTATCTATGTTCCGATATCTTGTCAAAATTTTTCTAAGTTCGTGAACGATTGTTATTATATTTTTTTTTTATGATCTTTTATGACACCCGATCGGTTAAATCCTTCCGAAAAAGATTTCGAACGCTCAGCACAGGTCATAACGCCAGATCAACGCATTTAGGCTAGCAATCAGAGGTTTCCAACGCTCAGCAGAGGTTATAACGCCAATTCAACGCTTGAATATTTCATCTGAGGCGGTCATAACGCCAGATCAACGCATTTAGGCTAGCAATCAGAGGTTTCCAACGCTCATCAACGGTCATAACGCCTTTTCAACGCTCGAAAATTTCATCTCGGGTACCCGTATGAATATTGTGCATTTGTATATTCTATATAAATGTATGATTCACAATTGTTTCTAGATGACGCAGTGCGTCACTATTATTATTATTTGCCGGTTACTTCTTCTTAAAAATTTGGAAAAAAAAAATCAATAAATATATAATAATAATAATAATAACTATTATGATTATGTAACAAGCATATTTCGTTCGGTGTTTATGATGAAAATAAAAAAATTGTCCACATATGATGATGTTGTATAAAAGTATATGTTGTAGAATGCATTCATTTAAGGTACAAAAAATCACTTTGTAAATAATTTAAAATTCACAAGTAATATTTCTCTATTCAATACAGGAAAATATCAAATAATCATTTTCAGTGAAGTATGAATTTTATATTTTCTGAACATGAATAATTGTTGTATGTAAAAGTATACGTTCCAGGTATACAGAGAAATTACTAAAAGGGTCTTGACGTCTCATCCATGTGTTTAAACTTCACTGTAGTGTGCAAGTCTTATTCAGATTCAATGATAAGAAAGAAAGAGAAAGAACATATGCAAATATATATGTATGATTAGAAATGGAATTTTCTCTATATTTATATGTGTGTATATTCATATATACTATTCAAATATATGATACACAATGGTTTTAATGTGAAGTAATACGTTATTGTTATGCATTGACAATTGATTCGATAGATATAATATATAAATAGATTGCATGTACATTCAATACATCTCGGATATATTTTTATAGATTAATTTTTCAATCATGAATGTGGAATATGAAATTATTGTAATTATATGCGTTCCTCACGCACGTAAATAAAAAAAAAATATTTCCGCATAAAAATTACATATATGATTAACAATTATATATCTATATTTTTGTTTATATTTATAAATATATTGCTTTCTTTTCTCATTTAAATAACGGGAAATAATATAAAATATAAATTGATCGACTGGAAATATATATTTTAGATGATTTAAAAAATATATCATATTTTTCTGCATTAAATGCTGAAAAATTCGAATATTTTTGGCGGTCATTTATATGAACGAGTCGATAAAATCATTAGTTTCATGTAAGCATGTCGGTAAAACCATACATGAATCATTCTACCGACAATTTCTTAGCCCTCTAGGAAGCATCGAGTCGTCATCGACATCGTTCAACGTCGTCCGGCTTTGTTTTAGTTCGGAGAATGGAGACAGACATAGATTGTCCGCCCTCTTCTACTACACGAAGCTAACCGAAGAGCGTTGCTCACACGAACGTGGCCTGCGACTGTGTGTTACCCCCTCCACTCTGCGTTGCTCGTTGCTCGGTCTTCAATCTGGCCACACCGGGTACCCCAGCAGCAAACAGCAAGAGCGGTGGGGGTAACTCACTCAGTCTCAAGCCACGTACGTGTGAACAGCACGCTTCGGCTAGCTTCGGACAGTGGAAAAGAGCGAACAGTATATTTCTTTCGCCTTTTTCCGAATTGAAACGAGGCTGGTCGACGTCGAACGATGTCGATGCCGGCTAGAGGGCTAAGATATTGTCGGTAAAATAATTTGAATATGCTTTTACCGACACAATTGTACGAATGACCGCCAAGAATATTTAAACTTTTCAGCATTTAATATAAAAAGTAACTTTTTTCGTTCAGTTTAAATTAAAGTTTTTTGTCAATAAATTGATATACATATTTTTTTGTTTAGCATGTAATTTATCTATAAATATTTGTGTTAAATATAGAACAATGATTGTTGGTAACATATGTAACTTTTATGCAGCAAATTTATTTTTATTAACATATCACAGATAAAACTTACGAAAATATTCGCACATATTCCCTGGCTACCTCCTATGCACGATCATATATATATATATCTTTTTACCAGGTGTTAATTGTACATGACTATATTATAGCTATGGAGACGGGAATATATGTTCAATATGATGGAATACTATGCATTGAATTTGAAGTGGTACTTATTGAATTATTTTTGTCTAAATAATGAAAAAATAAAAAATATAAATATATTTAATCGAATGTCTCAACATAAAATTGTTCATATTTCATAAATAATTTCATAATATTTATATTTCATTGTTCATGAATCTGAAATGAATAAAATATATTATTTGTAGTATGATGAAGACAATTATTTTGGAGAACGGTTGTTATCAGTTTATAATTATTAATAATAGATAATAGATATATAAAAGAAATATATACAAATATATCAATAGATAAGATGTCATTACTATTTATTAAATACATATTTATTTACATGCATCATTCTCTCTATTTCCTATTACTGTTTCCGAATAAGACGACTACCTTATGACGTAGCTTGAACACATGGGCCGGGTGTCGTTAACTAATTGCCTGGTATACCTGAAACGTATATTTTTTCTTACAATATTCATTTATGTTTTAAAAACTCATGCCCAGTGGAAAATATTGCATGATATTTTGCTCTACTGAATAGAAAAACATCACTTACTCACAGATTTTATATTATTATCAAAATCATATAATTCCTAATAATTATTTCATGATCACGAAAAAAAAAAAAAAAAAAAAAAAAAATCAAGAAATCAATGTTTCAGATTTTTATTCATCATTTTTTTGTTTTAAATCAAAATTAAAATATTTTCGTGAATCCACAGATATGCAATCATTATGCTCATACATATTGATCTTCAAATATAAATCAAAGCCACCGGAAAATGATACTAATAATAACTCACTGCACCATCGAGAACCAAATGTGAATCATACTTTAATCTAGTATATACGAATACACAATATTCATGCAAGTATGCACACATACAAGTAAGAAACAAATTTCATTCATATCTCTCTCTCTCTCTTTCTCTTCCTTCCTTGCTGTATTTATATATATCTTTCTTCTTCTTTCTCATTGCTGTTTGTGCTCGAAAACTTGTGCTATCATAAGATGAGCGTTCAGAACCTTTTACCAATTGCACCGTATACCTGGATCTCACAAATTTTTCGACAATATTTATTCACAATCAGAAAATATGAAATTTTGTTCGATCATTCATGTGTATGAAAAAGATTCAATTGATGAAATATTAATAGATAGATAAATGAAGCATCAAGTATACGTATATTAATTATTTTTGTGTTGCTAATATGAGAATGCGACTTATATATTATTATTCAACTGTAGTAACCAATTATGTTTCGTAGTCATGTGGTTAAGCTGTATGAACACCATTCAAAGGATTTGGGTTTCGATCCCACATAACAATATTTTTTTTTCTTTTAATTAATTTGGAATCAATTTTTTTTTAAGTTACACTGCTGGAAATATTACCATCTTGAATAATACTTTCAAATGGTAACAATTCAACAGAGTGTAACATTAATAAAAATTCTCCATCATAAGCCATTTATCTTCTTATTCTTCTTCTCTTTGATTAATAATAATAATAATAATAATAATAATAATAATAATAATAATAATAATAATAATAATAATAATAATAATAATAATGGTAGTAATAATATTAATGCGTCGAATGCGTCTTTTCCATCGTTCGATGAAAGAAAGAAATCAGCAGAGGTACAGTTTGCAGCGCTGATCGCGGTAAAAAATATTCCATCTCACGTCGCGAATGATATTTTGAGTTTTTTTCAAGCAGTCGGCATAGATGCGGATGTACTCCAAAGCATGCGTATGAATAGGGACAAATGTCAAAAAATAATATCAAATGTCTTATACCCTGTAGAGTCGAGTAGGGTCGTAAATATTCTTCAAAATTCGAAATTTTCAATTTTTGTTGATGAAACTTCTGATATCTCAAATGAGAAATGGATGATATTTCATGTACGATATGTTCATCCTGAAACATTAGAAGTTTCATCACAGTTATTAAAACTAATAAATGTAGATGAATAAATATGTGATTCTCCTACATATTTATTGAAATATGTAGGAGAATCAGTCAGACAAATTCCTCTCATTGAAAATAAATTCTACCATATTGCATGGTAATTTTTAGGAGAGTTTAAACAATGTCCAAATTATGCTAGATTATATTCACAATATGTTTGAATTTTACTCTTATACTGATGAATTTTTACCATGTAGCACGCTATTTCTTTAATAACGCACCACAATAACAAAATTTACCGATACTTAGAATGAATTATCCACCGAATTGGAGAAAATTTCTCCACATTTACATGGGAATTTTTCGTTCATGTTCGATAATCTTCGGAAAATTTCGGGCCCGTTACAAATTGACTATACTGCATTGACACGTGCATGGCACTTGTGCGCCAAATCAATCGGTTACTCGAGACAAGTTGAGACGTGCTTTAAGTGAAAAATATTACGCATAAGTGACATACGTTTCTATTATTATTCTTGTGCCTCTTAAGTGTATATTATCAATCGGTGTACATCATTCATCATTGGATAACTGGATTATCTGTTTATACGTAAGTATATTTTATATTCATCATTATTACAAGAAATTCAGGTTGTATGTATATTGAATACATGCAGACTAGTACCTCGTTGCAACAATGATATAAAGCGGTCTTTGTTTTTATGAATAAAGATAAAAAACGAAAAAAAAAAAATTACTATATATTCACGTAGTATGAAAAAAAGGAACAAGTGGAAAATATTTGTGATATATCCTATCCTTTTCTCTTTAATGAAATATTTTTTTTTTGCATTGTTTAAATTTTTTTTCATTTTTCATTATCTAATTATTCATAGATAAATAATGATGACTGTTGAATATACAATGTGTTTTTTGAATACATAGGTTCAAGAAGTTAACAATCAAGGTTATCCTGCTGATTCACAACTTCGAAATCACGTACGTATGAACTACATATGACATCGGCAATCAAATTTTATTATTCTCATATTGACAATATTTACTTTTAATTGTAGCCAATTGGTCGCATATTGCTGGAATCAGCAAATGGAAAACTCGTATTATCATCGTATCGGAATAAGGGATATTTTGTAAAAAATATTCGAAATTTGATGACACGACTGACAATTCGCGAAGAAAAAGATATCGCGACTCAAGGACTCCTGGTAAGAGGAGAGCTTCAGCAATTGCAATAATTCACGTACGTATCACCTTGTATTAACATTATTATTTGTTAACAAAAAATTGCAAACAGAAATATGTCTTATTGTACTTCATTATTATTATTATTCGGAATTTTTTTTTGCTAGGATCAAAAGAGACAGATTTGAGTAATTGGCAGCAATCAATTTTTCTAAACATCTTTTACCTATTCAAATACAAAGTTCGAATACAGTAACTACGTTGAAAAAAATTGTATTTAAATTGTATTTAAAATTGTATTGTGATGGGCTATTCAAAAGCAGCATTTCAATGATTCCTGGAGATGATGACTCATTATTTCATGAAATTTATAAAATAATAATTTATGAAAAAGGAAATATTTGTATGATTGTGAAAAAAATGAATGATGTGTATCTCAACGAGCATATACAATCGTATGAAATTATTACGGATAATTATACGGGGAAAATTCTATTTTTATGTGATATGAATGAATTTGTATTGACACATATCGTAAAAATAAGTACGGGTGAAAATTTTATAGTAAGGAGATGGCATTGAACCTTAATGAATAAATATAAATTATTTTAATGTCGATATGTTTATCTTCGTACATATTTATTTCAATCAATTTATTTTCCAATCACCATTTATTTTAATAAAATTATGAAAATTTTATTCAATGGCTTTTTAACCTCGGATAATCAATTTTTTAATTTATCAATGATTTACTTCGATTGATATATCCATTCTTTTCTTCGAGAAAAATAATTACGTAATCATAATAGAAATTTTCATCACATGGTCCGTGTATATTTTACCGTGCACGGTAGGTACATTTATCTCAATTTGCTTATATTTTATAAAATATGAAATAATTTTTCATTGCTTATGAGTGAAATTTGAAAAAATTATGGTGAAATTTTAATCTACGGTCGATAAAACATGCTCACAAAAAGTGTTTATTCTATTCTACACTAGGGGTAATTTTTACCCTGCAGTTCGTGTAATAACTACTTCAATAATTTTTACCCAACTGATGGGGAATATTAGTTCCTGCCAAGCAGTAATAATAATCCGAATACAATAATATCCCCGACCTACTCGATTGCAGGGTAATTTTTCCCCTGTATTCGAGGGTAATATTTAACGGATATTTCTCTCCGTGCTTTGGTTGCACAAGCCGCTTGTGCTGTAATTCCTCATCGTTGTGAGGAATTTATTAAAAAAATCGCGAGTTTCATTAACTGCAGTCCGAAACGCAGTGCCACTTATGAAGAATTTCCGGAATGTTTCGCGAATTCAAACAAAAAAATTTTTAAATTATCAGAAACCGGATGGCTTTCTCGGCACGCGTCCATTGCAAGAGTAGTTGAATCGTGGACTACTCTCGAAATTTTTTTAACGGAAATGGTCCTAAGTGACAAAATTGGAGAAAACCCATTATTAATAATAAAAAATCCAGATACGCAAGCTTATTTATCATTTTTAGAATATGTTCTGAATTTTTTCAATCAATTTAATGCTTTTTTCCAATCTACAGAAACTAGAATACATATTTTGCACACGAAATCGTTCGAATTTCTGTTCAAAATATGTAAACATTTTCTATGATCGGAATTTTTAGACAATTTCGATATAAACATTAATGTCAAATCAAATAATAATTATGAAATGATTAATGAGGTTTACTTGGGAACTCGTTGCGAAACATACTTGGCGCAATTAGTGACAGATGGACATGTAAACATAGTATCTGAAATACGAGAAAATTGTTTACAGTTCTATGTTACTGCTGCCCAGGAAATTCGAAAACGATTGCCCATTGAAAATAAATTTTTATTAAAATTAAAAGTTTTAAAGCCACAAGTGGCACTCTTTGATTCGAATCGGGAAACGTCGTTTGATGATGTTCAGTTTATAGCTCAAACCCTTAATGGTTTCGATGAGCAAAAATTAAAAGAAGAATGGTATAATATATACCATTCAGTATCGCTTATAGAAAAAGAAAAATTTATAAATTTGAATTTTGATGAAGGTTGGAAAAAGGTTTTCACGTATCTGGATAGCCATAAATTTCATAATTTGTTATCTCTTTTGAACGCTGTCAGATCATTGCCGAATTCAAACGCGGATTCAGAACGTGTTTTTTCGATATTGCCGGATTTAAAAACAAAAAAACGTAATAAACTTTCATCCACCAGCATCAATGCAGTATGTGTGTTGAAGTCTGCATGGAGAGCGATGAAAATGACGGCGACAAACTATAAAATTAATAACGAGCATTTAGAACGCATGGCTCATAAAAATTTATATAAAGTAGACGGGGTAAAAAGCAGAAGCAAATTGAAATTGCATGCCGCGGATGCTGGGGATATTTAGCATAATGAATGTATGAGTGGTATTATAAGGTTCTCGGCGAAGGTCCACTTTAAAAAAACCTAACGCGCCATTTGTGGAACCTCACGGGGGGGGGGGTGTGGAATACCACAATATATGTTTTTTTTTTCAGGAAAAAGAAGTCACCAAGAGGGAAATAGACAAAATATATAATTATTATACATATGATATAGAGAAGAAATTATTTTTTCTATAATTTCCCGAGTCGAAATTTAGCGTGTCTATAGCATATCCATAGCATATCCAGGTTCTCTTTTACGTGTCGATAGAATGCCCAGGCTCTCTTTAGCGTGTCACTAAGATATCCAGGTCCTCTTTAGCGCACCAATAGCACATCGAATGCTTAACTTTCAATTTTACTTTGGAATACCGTTTCAATAGTTCATCAAAATTATCAATATTTTGAAAACACCATGGGGTTTCATCGAGTCATCAAGGTTTTCAAACTTTTAAAATAATTATACTTAAATATCATAACGAAAATAACATTTCTTTTTAAAATAAAATGAAAATTATTTATTTATTAAATAAAAATCCATATCAATTTTATAAAGTTTTTACGAAATATTTATACTATAATGTACACACATGTACTATTATTTAAGAATTTATTGAAACGCAAAAATAAATCTTTTAAAATTCAAAAATATATATTCATTCCAATTTTTTACTATTTACAGGACAACTGATATAATTTTGCTTATTTACATTCATGTAAATACATACATCTAAAAGTTTTTCGATAGAAACAATTATATTATACTGCACATACTACACCGTCGTACCCTCAGCGAATTTTCCATGCATCTCGTATCAACAATCATCAACCGTATCCTCAACAAAACTTTCAAACTCCTGTGTACAACTCAAATAACACAAATGATAATCCATTTTATTATCCTTTTTAAAATTCCTTCTGAAAATCAATCAATGAATTTCAATCCGGTCCCTAATCCATCGCCTTCAACAAATAAAAATTATAACGATGTAGGTAATAAATCACCAAATGTATTACAATCGTTATAGATATTAATGCATGATATTTTATTGTTTTTCTTTATTACCCCTCCATCTATTGCCGTGCATCCGTTCAACTCCAGTCCCATTAATGAAATCTGGCATAATTTTTGATTTTCGATGAAATATACAATTGTTTCAAAAATATTACATTATTAAACGAAATTAAATTTATTATATGAATAAGTAAAAAAAAGGTTTGAATGAAGATGTGATGTGAAAAGAATTTTTTTTTTCTTTTTTTTTCTGTTCTCGTGCAATCTTGTCATTATTGAGTAATGAATCATTGGTGAAATTTAATAAATGATGAATTTGAAATATAAAAAACTGAATTATTATTATTATTACTGTTGTTGTTATAGACACATAAATAATTGGCATTTGTTCATATGGGCGTGTATGTGTTTAAGTGTGGATACGTTTGTATAATCATGTCTTTTATAATATAATATTTTCATTTTTCGTATGTTCACGAATGGCGTATTGGGTAGCGTGTCAGTCTCTTCATGTGTCTTCCAAGGATCCCTGGTTCGAGTCTCACCATCTAACATTTCTATTTTTCCAGATCTATGTTTAATTTTAAATTTTCTATTACCTTTCAGATTTCCTACATAATATATATAAGTGCACTACTACATATACAACTCGTGTATGATTGGTGCATGTGTTCTTTTTGATTTTTGTGTTTGTGGGATTCTCAATAGCATTTCCAATTCATCAAAAATAGCATATCAATAGCGTTTCGAACGTCGGAAAAAGCCAGTAAGTAGACGCTCGAAACGCTACTGAAACGCTAAACACCATTGAGCCAACTATCCTTGAGGTTATCGTAGCGTATTTGAGAATGTCATAGAATATTGATGTTTTTTTGATGCGCTAAATTTCGACTCGGGTTTATCCTATTATATCATGGAAAATATAAAATGATGAAATTAAAAAATGATAACGTAAATAATTTTTGTCCATCATCTATATTCCTCTTATTCTCATTTATATATATGAATTTATCATTTTATTAATAAAAATTATAAAACATACAGGATATATAATTATAAATACAAATAGAATATTCGTAAAGATAATTATGTATAATTTATATTTTTTATATTTAATTATATGAATAAAAAAATTTTTTTTTTTTCAAATCATGAAAATAATTTGTGAAAACCTAAATTATATTTTTTTGTGTGATTTTTTAACTATAAGAGGAATTTGTTCATTATACAATTAAAATAATGTCTACTATTTAATTTTGTTATATTATTTGTATTTACACATGAATTAATAAATTAAAATATATATAAATTATAAATGGAAAAACTTGTTATAAAATAAATAAAGTACAAGAAAAAAAAACATAAATCATAAATAATTGAATATTGACTCATAAATCATTGAATATAATATTTTGAAACAATATTTAAATCATCTCAATTCTTGAATTCATTGGGGTAAAAATGTTTAATATATTTTTGGCAGTCATTTATAATAGTGAAAATTCATAATCATTAATCACAGTTCATTATTATGAAGATATTGTTATCAAAGTACTGTACATATATATACATGTAACAATTATTTTATCTTGTTTTATTGTTGATTGAAACATATTTTGTAGGCTCACGCTTATATACGCGTTACTATATCAATAGCGCGCCAGCATTTTCTGTGCCAACCGTTCCCCGCGTTAATGCAAATAAAGTGCGTCAAATATGATTTCACATTTTACATCTTATCACTATTATTACTATTACATTTTATTATTTTGTTACTATATAACCATTATTCATTGGTAATTATAAATGAAAAAGAAAAAAGAAACAATCGTAAGTGCATATTCCACTTTCACTTTTATTATTATTATTATTATTATTATTATTATTATTATTATTATTATTATTATTATTATCATTATTATTATTATTATTATTATTATTATTATTATTATTATTATTGTTATTATTATTATTATTATTATTATTAATCAAAGAGAAGAAGAATAAGAAGATAAATGGCTTATGATGGAGAATTTTTATTAATGTTACACTCTGTTGAATTGTTACCATTTGAAAGTATTATTCAAGATGGTAATATTTCCAGCAGTGTAACTTAAAAAAAAATTGATTCCAAATTAATTAAAAGAAAAAAAAATATTGTTATGTGGGATCGAAACCCAAATCCTTTGAATGGTGTTCATACAGCTTAACCACATGACTACGAAACATAATTGGTTACTACAGTTGAATAATAATATATAAGTCGCATTCTCATATTAGCAACACAAAAATAATTAATATACGTATACTTGATGCTTCATTTATCTATCTATTAATATTTCATCAATTGAATCTTTTTCATACACATGAATGATCGAACAAAATTTCATATTTTCTGATTGTGAATAAATATTGTCGAAAAATTTGTGAGATCCAGGTATACGGTGCAATTGGTAAAAGGTTCTGAACGCTCATCTTATGATAGCACAAGTTTTCGAGCACAAACAGCAATGAGAAAGAAGAAGAAAGATATATATAAATACAGCAAGGAAGGAAGAGAAAGAGAGAGAGAGAGATATGAATGAAATTTGTTTCTTACTTGTATGTGTGCATACTTGCATGAATATTGTGTATTCGTATATACTAGATTAAAGTATGATTCACATTTGGTTCTCGATGGTGCAGTGAGTTATTATTAGTATCATTTTCCGGTGGCTTTGATTTATATTTGAAGATCAATATGTATGAGCATAATGATTGCATATCTGTGGATTCACGAAAATATTTTAATTTTGATTTAAAACAAAAAAATGATGAATAAAAATCTGAAACATTGATTTCTTGATTTTTTTTTTTTTTTTTTTTTTTTTTCGTGATCATGAAATAATTATTAGGAATTATATGATTTTGATAATAATATAAAATCTGTGAGTAAGTGATGTTTTTCTATTCAGTAGAGCAAAATATCATGCAATATTTTCCACTGGGCATGAGTTTTTAAAACATAAATGAATATTGTAAGAAAAAATATACGTTTCAGGTATACCAGGCAATTAGTTAACGACACCCGGCCCATGTGTTCAAGCTACGTCATAAGGTAGTCGTCTTATTCGGAAACAGTAATAGGAAATAGAGAGAATGATGCATGTAAATAAATATGTATTTAATAAATAGTAATGACATTTTATCTATTGATATATTTGTATATATTTCTTTTATATATCTATTATCTATTATTAATAATTATAAACTGATAACAACCGTTCTCCAAAATAATTGTCTTCATCATACTACAAATAATATATTTTATTCATTTCAGATTCATGAACAATGAAATATAAATATTATGAAATTATTTATGAAATATGAACAATTTTATGTTGAGACATTCGATTAAATATATTTATATTTTTTATTTTTTCATTATTTAGACAAAAATAATTCAATAAGTACCACTTCAAATTCAATGCATAGTATTCCATCATATTGAACATATATTCCCGTCTCCATAGCTATAATATAGTCATGTACAATTAACACCTGGTAAAAAGATATATATATATATGATCGTGAATAGGAGGTAGCCAGGGAATATGTGCGAATATTTTCGTAAGTTTTATCTGTGATATGTTAATAAAAATAAATTTGCTGCATAAAAGTTACATATGTTACCAACAATCATTGTTCTATATTTAACACAAATATTTATAGATAAATTACATGCTAAACAAAAAAATATGTATATCAATTTATTGACAAAAAACTTCAATTTAAACTGAACGAAAAAAGTTACTTTTTTATATTAAATGCTGAAAAGTTTAAATATTCTTGGCGGTCATTCGTACAATTGTGTCGGTAAAAGCATATTCAAATTATTTTACCGACAATATCTTAGCCCTCTAGCCGGCATCGACATCGTTCGACGTCGACCAGCCTCGTTTCAATTCGGAAAAAGGCGAAAGAAATATACTGTTCGCTCTTTTCCACTGTCCGAAGCTAGCCGAAGCGTGCTGTTCACACGTACGTGGCTTGAGACTGAGTGAGTTACCCCCACCGCTCTTGCTGTTTGCTGCTGGCGTACCCAACTCTGCATCACTGCTTAGACCCCTTCTCTAAAGCAACACATCGACAGTTGATTAATCGAAATTACAAAATGTCGATATTAATAATCGATTTAAAAAAGTAATCGATTCATTTTATCAATCGATGGAAATCGCCCATCGCAAATTAGATATGTTCGAGTCCGTGATTGTTATTTGGTACTCTTGAGAATAAATTACGCTCATAGTAGCTGATGCCAATTCGAGTCTACGTCAGGTGCACTATGTTGAGGTTATCACCAAGTATGTTATCTCCAACTGTCTTTATGCTAAGGTTCATGCTTTTGTTCAAAATTAAACATGGGTGACAAAATAGTTTGACGTGTCAACTTCTTTTGTAATACATATTGAACTATTAATTTATCGAGACATTCAAATATTTATATGTACTTATAACTAAATCAAGATGCAAGTGAGTGAACGCAATGTTTTATGGTGTCGAATATGTTCAGCATTCTTTTATGGAATCTCATCGTTCTTAATAACACTTATAAATAAAACTGTTTTAACAACATATAATTTCCCATCGTTTCAAATGCTGGGTATTGGACAAATGATAATGACAATTATTGTATTAGCAATTGGGAAGAAACTACATTATATAGACTTTCCTAACCTCGAGAAATCTACATTTAAAAAAATATTTCCATTACCACTAATTTATATTGGCAATATGATATTTGGACTTGGTGGAACTAAACAATTAAGTTTACCAATGTTTACTGCATTAAGACGTTTCAGTATTCTTATGACAATGATAGCTGAATATTATTTGCTTGGTGTGAAAGCGCGAACGCCAGTTCAAATAAGCGTCTACACAATGATAATTGGAGCAATAATTGCGGCATTCGATGATCTTGCATTTAATCTTGAAGGCTATATATTCATCATTCTAAACGACATTTTCACTGCAGCTAATGTTGTTTATACGAAGAAAAAATTGGATACTAAGGAACTTGGAAAATATGGTTTATTATATTACAACTCGTTATTTATGATTGTACCATCATTTGTAATTGCATGGGCAATTGGTGATGTGGATGCAGTTTTGAAATTTAGTCAATGGACAAATTTATTATTCTTATTTCAATTTTTACTGTCATGTATTATGGGATTCATATTATTGTACAGCGTTATTTTATGTACAGTTTATAATTCAGCATTAACAACAACAATTATTGGATGTTTGAAAAATATTACTGTTACATATTTGGGAATGACACTCGGTGGAGATTATATATTTTCATGGTTAAATTTTCTTGGCTTAAACCTCAGTGTCACAAGCAGTTTAATTTATACATGGGTGACATTCAGTCGAAAAGAACAACCAACTATGAAATATTCTCCTCTTAATAATGTGCCCAATAAAATAGAAGAAATATAATTATTTTATATCAATATTTACAACACATGAAAAGCATAAAAAAATTCATATCAATTTGATCTTTTTTATTTCTTTTCATTTGTCTAAAAAAAAAATTCTGTTTTTGAGTAAGTCTCGCAGGATTCGAGCTTCGTAATTGAACGTGCCATTCATTAATTATAATTAGCAGTTCACAATACATATTTAATTCTTTTAAGAAATTCAATCCGAGTTCAAGGGCCAATGTATTATTACTTTTATTATGTTCAATTATACTTGTATTTATTAATTATTATTTTGTAATTTTGTGCACGTAGGTTAATTCAATGACTATAAATTGATACCAAAGTAATTGCTGGGGACGAAAAACAATAACTATTTTATATTAAAACAAATATAGTATTGAGAGTTTCGAAAAATGTGTGCAAAAAAATGAGATAGAAATACATAAATAGATATATAGATAGATAAAGGAAATAAAGAGCATTGTAAGAAAAAGCCAAACAAAAAAATGTTAATTGATCAAATTAAAGAAAAGAAAGAAAAATATAAATTGAATACAGTTGAACTCATTTTCCTGAATTTATTTCAGGTAAATCGCCAATCCGAAGGTTCACATCGTCGTCAATATCATCTACAGCTGGTTTTAATAGTGGTAATGAAGCCTTTGTAGATTTGTTCACAAAACATCATGTTCAATTATCCAATTTCCAACGTGCCGCACTCATCGGTGGTTCGACATTATTATCACTGATGGATCCACATCGAGCAGACATGATTGCATGTTTGGGTGAAACAACAGGACAAAAAGCACTGGAATATTGTTATTCACGAATGCTATCATCGTTAGAAAGCCAACGTATTCTTCGTGATAAACCCCGAATTAATACAACTACGATTGATTTAGAGAAACTAAGAAGTTTGTCTGAAAATACGCTTGGAAAAACTTATTACAACTTTCTGAAGGTTAATGTAAGCACAAAAAGAGTTCTTGAATTAATTTTCGTTTACAAAGACTACGTGCGATTTTATTTTGAAAGAATTTTGCTTTGGAAAATATAATAAAAAATAAGAAATGATATAGTTCGCTGATGAATAAAATAGATGAAAATAGATCTACATTTCAACGATTAATTTGTTGCAATTTCTCAAATTATTGACTTTATAATGGGAAAATTGTAATAAAAAAAAAAGCATTAAACAACATTCTTGCAATAAATGTTGACTCACAATTCTGCTTGAGTCAGATAAGATATGCAGATATGAGCCAGTGTCAGCAATAATTACATATTAAATAAATAAAGCCTTTTTAATTTTAGGAAGTTCATTTTATAATTCATAATGAACTAAATCTTCAACTACATCATTTAATTATGGTTATCATCAATTTTATCATTGATAATAATCCTGATAACCAAACTACGCAAATGTTTTTATTAATAATGCCGGTAAATGCATTTGTCTACTTTTGGCTATCAAGGGAGTATTAAATTTCCAAGAATTGCGATTTAATATAACATGATAATCAATATCATGAATAATTTAATATAATTTTATGACCTATTTACTGCAATTGCAATTAATCCATATTATGGAGTAAAATAAATTTATTATTTTTAATAAAATAAAGATTAATTTATAATTATCATTTCAGACTGTCTCACCGGATTCGCGTGATTACGTGCATTTTATTGATGATGTAGAATTGGCCTATGTGATGCAGCGATATCGGGAAATTCACGATGTCTTTCATGCAATATTGTTGATGCCAACGACAATGCTCGGTGAAGTAAGCGTCAAGTGGATCGAGGCGTTTCAAACCCGGTTACCCATGTGTATCGGCGCTGCATTGTTCGGTGCTGCTCGTTTGCGACCAAGGTATAATGTAAAATTTCATGTATTACTTAGCATATAATATGTCAGCATATATTAGCACGTTCAGTTTTATGAATAATATAATATATAATATTAAATTAATACTGTGGCTTCATTTCTTTTTCAGGCAGAGAAAATTGTACATCGATCATCATTTACTTTGGGCTATGAACACAGGAAAATCATCTGGTTTTTTGCTCGGCACATATTTTGAAGAACGTTGGGAACAATCGCTGGATGATTATTACAAAGAAATGAATATTACTCGCTTTATGCCAATATCAACATGACGAAAATAAAAAACATTTGTAGACACATTATAGAGTATTACAATGGTATTTTTTTTTTATTACTTCAACACTGGAAATATCAAGAATATAATTTTTATATATGAATTCTTTTCACATGCACAAATCTTGAATGTGCGAATTATGTTATTAATATCTACATACGTTTCACGAAAATAATTTATAAACGATCATATATTTTTTTCATGTTACACCCTGATGAAATCATGACTGAAAATATATGCATGTAACAATCATTGTATGTCCATATATTCGCAAATGAAACAAGTTTTGTACGCTCTCAGTTACTGATGCATTACTACATATATAGCGCGCTAGCATTTTTACATCGTAAGCGATTCTCCGCGTTAATTCAAATAAGATGTGCAAAATATGACTCCATATTTTTCATCACATTACTATTATAATTACTATCCATTAGTAACTATAAACAAGAAAAAAACTATCATACATCCATACAATTATACATTTGTGTATATTTCACACTCACTTATATCATTACTATTATTATTATTATAGAAAAGAGAAAGAAGATGAATAGTTTATTATAAGCAGTTTTGTAATGTCACACCCTGTCGAATTTGTACCATTCAAGAGTATTTTATTTGACGGTAGTTTTCGACAAGGTGTAACATGAAAAAAATTCATGTTGAATAAATAGAAAAAAAAAATTCAACAAGGTGGACTCAAAATTCGTGCCTTCCACGTGGAAATCATGCAGTTTTAATAATTTGAAATTTACAAGTAATATTTTTCCATTTAATACAGAAAAATATCAAATAATCATTTTCAGTAGAGTATGAATTTTATATTTTCTGAACATGAATAATTGTTGTATGTAAAAGTATACGTTCCAGGTATACGGGGAAATTAGTAAAAGGGTCTTGACGCCTCATCCATGTGTTTAAACTTCACTGTAGTGTGCAAGTCTTATTCAGAATCAATTATAAAAAAGAAAGATTCATATGCAAATATATATGTATGATTAAAGATGGAATTTTCTCTATATTTGTATGTGTGTATATTCATATATACTGTATAAATATATGATACACAATTGTTTTTACATGAAGTAATTCGTTATTATTATGCATTGACAATTGATTCGATATATATAATATATAAATGGATTGTATGTACATTCAATACATCTCGAGTATATTTTTATAGATTAATTCTTCAATTACGACAGTAGAATATGAAATTATTGTAATTATATGCGTTCCTTACGCATGTGTAACAAAAAAAAACTTTTCACATAAAAGTTATATATATGATTAACAATTATATATCTACATTTTTATTAATATTTATAAATAAATTGCTTTCTTTTTTCATTCAAATGGAGGGAAATGATATAAAATATAAATTGATCAACTGAAAATATATATTCTGCATGATTTGGGAAAAATCTATTATTTTTCTGTATTAAAAGCTAAAAAAATTCGAATATTTTTGGCGGTCATTCATATGAGCAAGTCGATAAAATCATTAGTCTCATACAAGCATGTTGGTAAAACCATACATAAATTATTTTACCGACAATTTCTTAGGCCTCTAGGAAGCAACGAGTTGTCATCGAAATCGTTCAATGTCGTTTGGCTTCGTTTTAGTTCGGAGAATGGAGACAGACATAAATTGTCCGATCTCTTCTACTACACGTAGCTAGCCGAAGCGCGCTGCCTACATGTACGTGGCCTGCACTTGTGTGTGTATCCCCTCCACTCAATTTCATGTTGCTTGTTATGTTGCCAGCGTCTCATTTCTGGCATCACTGATTGAAGCAGTGTGGCCAGATTGGAGACCGAGCAACGAGCAACGCAGAATGGAGGGAGTAACTCACACAGTCGCAAGCCACGTCCGTGTGAGCAGCATGCTTCGGCTAGCTTCGGATAGTGAAAAAGCGCGGACAATCTATGTCTGTCTTCATTCTCCGAACTAAAACGAAGCCGGACGATGTTGAACGATGTTGATGACGACTCTTTGCTTCCCAGAGGGCTAAGAAATTGTCGGTAAAATAATTTATGCATGGTTTTACCGACATGCTTACATGAAACTAATGATTTTATCGACTCGTTCATATGAATGACCGCCAAAAATATTCGAATTTTTCAGCTTTTAATGTAGGAAAATAATATATATTTTTTAAATCATATAAAATATATATTTTCAGTTGATCAATTTATATTTTTTATTATTTCCCGTTATTTAAATGAAAAAAGTAAGCAATTTATTCATAAATATTAACAAAAATATAGATATATAATTGTTAATCATATATGTGATTTTGATGCGGAAAAAGTTTTTTTTTTATTTACATGCGTAAGGAACGCATATAATTACAATAATTTCATATTCCACATCCATGATTGAAAAATTAATCTATAAAAATATATCCGAGATGTATTGAATGTACATACAATCTATTAATATATTATATCTATCGAATCAATTGTCAATGCATAACAATAACGTATTACTTCACATTAAAACCATTGTGTATCATATATTTGAATAGTATATATGAATATACACACATACAAATATAGAGAAAATTCCATTTCTAATCATACATATATATTTGCATATGTTCTTTCTCTTTCATTCTTATCATTGATTCTGAATAAGACTTGCACACTACAGTGAAGTTTAAACACATGGATGAGACGTCAAGACCCTTTTAGTAATTTCTCCGTATACCTGGAACGTATACTTTTACATACAACAATTATTCATGTTCAGAAAATATAAAATTCATACTCCACTGAAAATGATTATTTGATATTTTTCTGTATTAAATGGAAAAATATTACTTGTAAATTTTAAATTATTTACAAAGTAATTTTTTGTACCTTAAATGAATGCATTCTACAACATATACTTTTATACAACATCATATGTGGACAACTTTTTTATTTTAATTATAAATACCAAAATATTGTTGATATATCAATATTATTATTATAATTATTATTGATCTATTTATTTATTTATTTCAAATTTAAGTAGAAGTAACCGGCAAATAATAATAATAGTGACGCACTACGTCATCTAGAAACAATTGTGAATCATACATTTATATAGAATATACAAATGCACAATATTCATAGAAGTATCTATATATACAAGTGAGAAATAAATTTCATTCATATCTCTCTCTCTCTTCCTTCCTGTATTTATATATATCTTTCTTTTTCGTTTCTCATTGCTGTTTGTGCTCGAAAACTCGTATACTATCATAAAATGAGCGTTCGGAACCTTTTACCAATTGCACTGTATACCAGGATCTTAAATTTTTCGACAATATTCATTCTCGTTCGAAAAATATGAACTTTTGTTTCATCGTTCATGTGTCTAAAAAGATTCAATAGATGAAATATTAATAGATAAATGAGTAAATGAATAAATGAATAAATTAATTTATTTATGAAGCGTCAAGTAAACATATAAAGAATTTATATTTATTTTTATTATTAATATGAAAATGCGCTTCATATACTATTATATATTCACATGTATATATAGTCTGTGGCCGTGTGGTAGTGTCAGATGACTTCTACGCAAAAAGCTGGAGTTCGGTCCCCGAAGTCTTTTTTTTTTTTTTTTCTCATATTATATATTGAAAATATTTTTTTTGTTTCACATTTTATCAAATCATTACTTGCTACTCTACCAACTGAACATTCGTACATATATTTATATTTACAAATATGTAAGAAAATTTATTCATCATGAAAGAAAAAAAAAAAATCAAGGAATCAATCTTCGAGATCTTTGTTCATATCATCTTTATTCAGATAAAAATTTTCATATTTTCGTAAATGCTCAGATATCCAATCATTATATTTATGAATATTTTTTTCCCAATATAAATCATAGCAACCAGCAAATGATGATAAATACGCACTACATCATTTAGAAACAATTATGAATCATATATTTATACAGAATATACAATATTTATACAAGTTTTTACATATACAAGTGAGAAACAGATTTCATTCGTTTCTCTCTCTCGCTCTCTCTTTTTCTCTCATTTTCTCTCTTTTCCTCTCTTTTTCTTCCCTCCCGTATTTATATATATCTTTCTTTTTCTTTCTCGTTGCTGTTTAAGCTCGAAACTTATACACTCGCATATAATGAGCATTAGGACCCTTTTACCAATTGCACTGTATACCTGGATTTTAAATTTTTCGACAATATTCATTCTCGTTCGGAAAATATGAAATTTTGTTTCATCGTTCATGTGTCTGAAAAGATTCAATTGATGAAATATTAATAGATAAATGGATAAATGAATGAATCAATTAATTGATGAAGCATCAAGTAAACATATAAAGAATTTATATTTATTTTTATTATTAATATAAAAATGCGCTTTATATACTATTATATATTCCCATATTCTATATATAATCTGTGGCTGTGTAGTTAAGTTGATTATTTTCTACGCTGCAAGTTGGGGTTCGGTCCACGATGTCTTTTTTTTTTTTTCTCATATTATATATTGAAAATATTTTTTTTATGTCACATTCTGTCAAACCATAACTTACCAAGTTATACCACAGTGTCAAGTAATGATTCGACAGAATGTGACATGAAACAAAATATTTTTAAAATCTAATATGAAGAAGAAAAAACCGAAATGGGATCTGATTGTCCCGATGGATCATAATAGTAATAATTCTTTTTTCATTGAATTATCAATTGATTGAAATAATTTGATTTGAATTGAATAAATATATATATATTGCAGCTTTAATCAAATTTCATTATTGCAATATTTTGGATTTTTTATATTTGTGCATCACTTTAAACATTGGAACGTATTATAATAATCTAACATTTATACGTGATAGATACCCGTTTCCAGTTTACAACTTTATATTATTTCATTGATGAATCATTCATTTATAAACATATATGATGTATAATTCGCATGCATACATGTATGTTTATATGTATGCATGCAAAACAAGCAAATACATATACAAAAAATGAGATAGTATACATATCATTACTTTATGTCCAAACACTTGTGAATCATATGTTCCGGTAGTATATACAAATATAGAATATTCGTACATATATTCATACATACAAATATCTAAGAAAATTCATTCATACTTGTTCATATCTTCTTTTTCATGGTTATATATCTTTCTCTCTCTTTTCCATTGCCTTCACTGCATAAAGACTTGTACATTTCCGTATAATGAGCGTCAGGACCCTTTTACCAATTACACCGTATACCTGAATCTCACACATTTTTCAACAATATTTATTCACGTTCGGAAAATATGAAATTTTGTTTCATCGTTCATGTGTCTAAAAAAGATTCAATTGATGAAATATTAATAGATAAATGAATAAATAAATAAATTAATTAATCAATTGATGAAGCGTCAAGTAAACATATAAAGAATCTATATTTATTTTTATTATCAATATAAAAATGCGATATATATATTATTAGTTATTACTGTTTCATATACATGGTATGTGGCCATGTGGTTAAGCGATTTAATTTCTACGCGACAAGTTTGGGCATGGTCCCCAACGTCTTTTTTATATCTTTTTTTCTCATATTTCATATTGAAAAAATTTTTTTCATATCACATTCTGTCACATGATAACTTGATACTCTATCAACCGAATATTCGTTCATATATTCATATTTACAAATATGTAAAAAAATTCATTCATACATATACATACATGTACATATATTTTTTCTCTTTTCTTCTTATTGTTGAATCTGTAAAAGGCCCGCATCCTATCATAAAATATAGAAACATTGGCGGGCCAGTAAAACGTTTTTCTCGTGCATCGTATACCCAGATCAAATAGATTAACCTACAATCCTTACTCATTTATGAAAATTATGATTTTTACACTATTTGAAAAATATTATTAAATATTGCACATCATCATGCATGATGGTTGCACCAATGAACGCTTTATATAGGAAGTGATCGACAAAGTTTTTTTATGTCGCATCCTGAAGCGTCATTGATTGATACAATAATATTTTTCAAATGGTGTGAAAATCATAATTTTCATGAATGAGTAAGGACTGTAGTTTAATCTATTCGATCTGGGTATACGATGCACGAAAAAAACATTTTACTGGCCCGCCAATGTTTCTATATTTTATGATAGGATGCGGGTCTTTTACAGATTCAACAATAAGAAGAAAAGAAAAAAAAAATTAGTATATATACCCGAGATGAAATTTTCGAGCGTTGAAATGGCGTTATGACCGTTGATGAGCGTTGGAAACCTCTGATTGCTAGCCTAAATGCGTTGACCTGGCGTTATGACCGCCTCAGATGAAATATTCAAGCGTTGAATTGGCGTTATAACCTCTGCTGAGCGTTGGAAACCTCTGATTGCTAGCCTAAATGCGTTGATCTGGCGTTATGACCTGTGCTGAGCGTTCGAAACCTTTTTCGGAAGGATTTAACCGATCGGGTGTCATAAAAGATCATAAAAAAAAAATATAATAACAATCGTTCACGAACTTAGAAAAATTTTGACAAGATATCGGAACATAGATAAATTTGATGAAATAAAAATTTCTCAGTTTACTCAATAAATAATCCATTTTTTTATAAATGAATGAAAATGTATTGACATCAATTATATTCAAATTATTTGTTATTGTACATTCATATATACGAGTGAAATTGATATTTTCTACACTAAATTTTGGTATAACATTACATTTTTTTATAACAGCAGAGTTATTCACTATACAACTATCTTTGCAATATGATTCACATGCACAATCAGATATTTAAATAAAACAATGTATAAATCCAAATTCCTTGACAGCATTATAATAATATTGTATATATGATGAGTCGCTTTTTGTGATTCTGTGATATGATTCTAATGTATGTAGTATTCCAGATTTTATTAAACGATTGAAAATACAAATATTTGTTCTACTAATATTTAATGTATTTATTGCATTCGAGACTATCGGATGAATTTGTGTTTTTTTATTGAGAATACCAATGGCACGTAGTTTTGATGAGATGATATGAGATTTATATTTCTCTCATGGGTTATTAAGCTTATGAAGTAATTCATAGACTGCATCGTCCGGATAATTTTCAAAGAATTTTCATACCATTCTGAATGAAGTAAAAATAAAAACATTTTCTACACTATGTCTTGGCAGCTCAACGGTAGCGTTCATGCTTCATCACCAGAGGATCCAGTGTTCGGATCCCGTCGCAAATCAAAAATTTTTTCAAATTGTATTTAATGTAAAATTTTCTTTATTTTCAGATACCTGGTTTAAATAATAATTGTATATCCTTAATATTATCATGTTAAATATATCTTCATAAATTTCAGCTATATAAATTGTACAACAGCACAAATATCTATTCATTGCAATATTATACTGTACTTGCCCTAATATAGGTATATTAATAAATTTTTTTGAATTCTTGTTACTATACGTTATTTTCATAAATTAATATGAAAAACAATTTATATATAATTAATAATTTTGACAACGTTACATATCGAAACACGTATGTAAATTATATGCTCCTGAGTATATACAAATGCGTTTATAACCTCTGGATATAACGTCATTTCCAGAGTGACCATAAAAATACAGAAGCGTTTATAACCTATCGATATAACGTTATATCCAGAGCTACCATAAAAATACAGTAGCGTTGATAACCTCTGCTAATGGCACTGAGCAGAGCTGTTTTGCAGAGGTTATCAACGCTTCTGTATTTTTATGGTTGCTCTGAATATAACGTTATATCGATAGGTTATAAACGCTTCTGTATTTTTATGGTCACTCTGGAAATGACGTTATATCCAGAGGTTATAAACGCATTTGTATATACTCAGGAGCATATAATTTACATACGTGTTTCGATATGTAACGTTGTCAAAATTATTCATTATAAATAAATATTTTTTTTAATTAATATAAATTTTTTCTCATATTAATTTATGAAAATAACGTATAGTAGCAAGAATTCAAAAAAATTTATTAATATACCTATATTAGGGCAAGTACAGTATAATATTGCAATGAATAGATATTTGTGCTGTTGTACCATTTATATAGCTGAAATTTATGAAGATATATTCAACATGATAATATTAAGGATATACATTTATTATTTAAACCAGGTATCTGAAAATAAATAAAATTTTACATTAAATACAATTTGAAAAAATTTTTGATTTGCGACGGGATCCGAACACTGGATCCTCTGGTGATGAAGCATTGATTGATTGATTTTTATTTTTTTTTTCATATTATTACATGTATTTTTTTCAAAGTAATTTTAAGTAATTTTAAGTAAATAAAATCTTGAAATGAACTTATACTATGTTTAATTTATTTTACCTAACATGTTGCTTGATGCAATCTCCTTAGGCTACGTTGTTTTGTATCTTTCATTTTTAGTTATTAGTTATTCCTTATTTGCATTAGTTGACTTGTTTTACCATTATTGGTCAATCTTTAATCATTCTACGGATAATAATGTGGTGCTGGGTTGCTCCAAAAAATTCTGTTTCATTGTTTTATTATGTTTGTGCTCGTGTGGATGTGTGTAGTGTGTAGTGTGTTGTTGGGATTGTAATTGTGACTGAACATGTTTTTACATGTGCGTGTGTGTGACTGAATGAGTAAGTGTGTGGGTGTAGATTTGAATGTTGCGTTGTATATGTATTTGTATTGTATGTACGTTCAGATTTACTTAAATTATATTCACTAAGTTTAGATGCATATTTACATGTTTACACTTTTTACATTTTTACTTGAACTATTCCTGTTCCTGCCGTATATTCGTTATTTATTTTCGTAATGACTCTTTGTATTATTTATTATTGTTGTTATTATTTTTTAAATTTTGTTCTTTTCCTGAGCTCTTCCAGGTGAGCGGAATCCTTGTTGAGCCACCAATAATTTTTTGATAGTCTGTGTCTGTCGTTAGTGTCACATGTCGGTAATGCTGTTGAAAATTTGAGTTTTTCTTTATGGTATTCGTTTTGTATTATTGTTATTGCTTTGTCTGTTTTATGCCTATGTTTATGGTAAAAAATTGGTATATTGTTTTCATCTTGTATTATACCCAGGTGGTCAAAGTACACGAATTGTTCTGGTGGTATGTAGCCGTTTTGGGCTTTTCGTTTTAGGTTGGCCTCGTTGTCGTCTTTTAGTTTGTTCAGTATGTCATTGTTGATACTGTATATTCTCGCAAAATGGTTTCTTGTTAGTCTTAGAATGTGACTATCAAAACGTGGTATGTTTGCTATTTCATACAGTGCTTGATTACTAATTGTTTTTGTGTAATTGGATTCTGGTGTTTTGTGTTTATTAATGCATGTTCTTAATATTCTTCTTTCGATTTTCCTGTATTTTTCTATTTCCGTTGTGCCAATGTTCCACCAAATTGGAGCCGCATACGCCATTATCGGTCTTATGAGTAGCTGATAGCATATGATTTTTGCTTTTTGTTCGAGGTGTTTATTTGTTAGCAATTTTCTGTTTGTTCTGAATGCTTTGATTGCTTTTTGTTGCTGATTCGTGTGATGTTTGTTGAGTCTTAAGAGGTGGTCTAGCGTCACACCTAGGTACTTGACTTCTTTTTTGCGCGGTATTATGTTTTCTTGAATATTTTCTTGATCTACTATTTTTATTTGAATTGCTCTCGCTTCTCGCACTATTTTTGTTGGGAGTTGGTTTACTGTTCTTCTAAATAGTATAAATTCACTTTTTCCTGGGTTTATTTTCAGATTCCATTCTTTGAATTGGTTGTATATGTTGTTTATTGTTGTATTCAGGTTCTGTTCAATAATGCTTGGGTATCTGTGCGCAGCGTAAATTACAGTGTCGTCCGCATATGCTATAGCTTGAATGTATTGTTATTATTTTTAAGTATAATTATTATTTTTATGTTCTCTGGTATGGTTTATTTTCTTTGGTGTGTTCCATGATGCTGTCTCTGATTATTCGTTCGTATATTTTATTTATGTCATTGGTTAAGCTTATAGGTCGATAGCTTATTGGGTTGTGTGGGTCTTTATCCTTTTTCAATATTGGTATTACCTTCGCTTGCTTCCATTTTGTCGGATAGTATGTATGATTCAATGCGTTGTTAATGATTGCTGTTAAGTCTTTTATTATGTTTGATGTTATGTGTTTTAAGACAATTGTCGGTATATTGTCTGGCCCGGATGATATTTTATTGCGCATTTTTTTGATGTGATTGGCAGCTTCTATGTAGTTTTGGAAGTAATGTTTGATGTCTTCATTCGTATTTGGCCAATCTGCGCTATTGTGATCTGAGAATGTGGTTAATGTGATCTGGTTCTTTCTATTTTGTTCTAGTTGTTGTTTATATTCTTTTGCAGTTTCGTCTGCATTTATTTTTGTTTGTGTATTTTCATTTATGTAGTGAGGTGCGTTTATTTTTTGGAAGTGGTTACCTATAATGTGCAGTTTTGTTAGCTGATCTGTAATTATGTATTCTTTTGATGCTTCCTCCCATATGTGTTCAGATGATTGTTGTAGTGTATTTAGGTTATCTGTTGTTTTTAGTATTTTCAACGATTCGATTTTTGGTGGGTTTTTTATTCTCAATGTTCTATTGATTATCGGGAAGAATGTTTGTGGATCTCTGTAGTTTATTCCTTTGGCCAGCTTCTCCCAATATTTGGTTATGCTTTTCTTGAATTCTTCATATAGTTTATTATTGAGTTTTTTTATAATTGTTTTCATTATTTGTATTTTGTTTTGTGTGTGCATGTTCGCAGGTTGCGATTTGTAATTGAACAGTTCAGTTATTGCCCTTGATTTGTGTTCGTGGATTTTTTTGATGTTGTTATTGATGTATTTATGTGTTCCGTCTGTGGGTTTGAATCGCGGTACTGTTGTTTCGATTGTGTCCTTTAATATTCTCTCTAGTGTTAGTATGTATGTGTCTATTTCTTCAATCGTTAAGTTTCTGTTTTTGGGGCAGGTAATGTATTTCGTATATAGCTCGTTGAGTTTCACTTCGAACTCTTCCCAGTTCGTTTTTTTATAGTTGAATGGCGGCTTGATCGTTTTATCACTATTGTTGATGTCGCCATAATTGTTAATTATCATTTTTATGTGTAGTGCATCATGGTCACTGTCAAATGGAAGTGTTTTCAATTTGTTGGTATTTTTGTGCTTGTTCGTGATTGTTATTCTATTGTCGAGGATACAGTGATCTAGGTATGAGTGAGCTGCAGGGTATGTGGGTTCGTTTGGTGATTCTAATTTCGCTTTGAACTCTGTGCTATGTATCTGCATCCAATTTAGTAGGTGTTTCCCTCTCCAGTTTGATCTCCTGTCTCCCCATTGTGTGTGTTTGGCGTTAAAATCACCTGCAATGATGTAATATGTGTCTGTATCATCTAAGTGATGTAACTGGCATAGTTGGGTGAGTTCCTCTTCAAATGATTTTTTGTTGTTACATCTTGCGTATATGCTGATTACAATTATTTTAATATTTGTGTGTGTGAGTAGTTTGATGGCTGTGTATTCGATGGTTTCGTTTGTGTGCGTTGTAGAGTTTACGATTTGAGTATGTGGTAGTATTTTTTTAATACGTATTGCCGTTCCTCCTCCCTGCGTGCTGTTTGGTCTGTCCTCTCTGATAATGTCATAGTTTTTGAAAGTTAGTTTATGTGTTTTGTTTAGTTTTGTTTCTGATATTAGAGCAATATCTACGTCATGTTTTGTTAGGAATTGAAGTAGATCGTATCGTTTTTTGTTAGCTATAATTGAGTTAACATTTATTGCTGTTATTGTTATGTCGTCGTTATTGCGCTGTGTTTGCATGCGTATCATTTTATTCACATTGAATGTATGAGAGCACGTGTTCGTGTCTATTAATGGTTTCTGTGTTTATTTCGATTTGTCTTTTCAGCTCTGTTAGGTTTTCTGTCAGTAGTTGCATCATGTCGTTTTTGAATTTGTTTATTATATCTGCGATGTTTATCGTGTTATTGGATTGTGCGTTGTATGATTCCGTGTTGCTTGGGTCGTTTTGTGTATTTAGTTGTCCGTTATTGGTGTGGAATGCCATGGTTTTTGCCTCTTGTGGCTCTACATTCTTGAACATGTGTTGTATGTTATGTGTGTTTCGCTGTTTATTTTTTTGCGATGATATTGTCGCATAAGATATTTGTGGATTAGTGTATTGATTTAACATTTCTAGCCTTTTGTTTTTCAGTAGTGTTTTAGTTTTTCTCGCTTTATTCTTGATATCTTGTATCATTTTTATGTATGAGCATCCTTTGTAGGATGCTGGATGTCCCGCGTCCCCGCAGTTTGCACATCTCAATGCGTCTGTTGGGTTTCCTTTTGGTAACGAACAATTACCTGGTTCATGCGACTGAGCGCACTTGACACATCTAAACTCCAAATTACAGTTTATGCTGGCGTGTCCGATTCTTTGACATTTTTTACATTGGAATAGACCTCTTCTTTGTAGTTTCTGCCATCTTGCCTTTTGATGAAAGATGTGTTTAATACTTGTTAGTTCTTTTGGGTTGCTGTCTGCAGTAAGTTGTATTATGTAGTGGTATTTGTTGGGTGTGTTTCTATTGAATAGAATTTACATGTTTTTATTATGTTAATATTTTCTATGTTCAATGCTTGATTTCGTCCCTATTTCTAAGGGTTCATATTCTCCCATGATACCTTTTAGTACATAGGATTTTGGTTTTTGGCCCCTTGGTGTGTATGTGAAGAAGCTGCATTTATTGTCTTTGAGTAATTTCGTAATTTGTTGATGTGTATCTACGTTGTTCGTGTATATTGTCATCTCTTTTAAATTATTGATTTTCAGTGTGAAGTTCTCTTTTTTGATGTTATTATCAGTCATCATTTTAATTGTATCTTTCACGCTAGTCATATTTGCATGTATTGGCGGGATTTTTTTGTTTTGTTTTATTTGAGTTTTGCGCTCTTAATATGTTCGTGTCAATATCGTTTTGTTCCAGATCTGATAGACTCATTGTATCCGAGATGGCGTCGTATTGGTTTTTAGTTGTAATAGGTGCCAACTTCTGAGGTTTGGCTGCGTGTTGTCTTTTTCTTTTTTTGGGTTGTGTCCATTCGTCTATTGGTTGCGAGTTTGTCTCGATAGATGTATCCATAGTCTGTTTTGGCATTGGCGTTTCGAACGTTTCACTGTCCAATGACGTTGTAGATATTTGTGCCGGTGTTTTCCTTTTAATTGAATTCGACTTGAATGCATTTTTTTGATTTTTAAATATTGAATCGTAAGTCCTGGTGTTACATAGTCTGTCCAGTTCTCTTGCTTGTGTCTTTAATTGAATTTCGTTTATTGGTGTTTGTGTTATTGAATCCAGTTTTCTTTTTGTAGTGTACATATCCATTTCTAAGTATTGCGTTGTGGCCACGTGGCCGCCCGCTAGTGGTGTTTTCGTATTTTTCACTTCTTTTATTTTTAATTCTTTCATTCAACAATGTTGGGACGATTTCGCTTTTTCAGCTTAGTGCACCCGAAGGTGTGGGTCCTTTATCACCCTCAGCGTATTATATGATTCAGCCCTTCTCTGAGCTCGTTTTAATACGTATGTCGTGGCAACACAAGGACACGTGTGTTTTCTATGACGGTTAATGCAATACTCTGGTGATGAAGCATGAACGCTACCGTTGAGCTGCCAAGACATAGTGTAGAAAATGTTTTTATTTTTACTTCATTCAGAATGGTATGAAAATTCTTTGAAAATTATCCGGATGATGCAGTCTATGAATTGCTTCATAAGCTTAATAACCCACGAGAGAAATATAGATCTCATATCATCTCATCAAAACTACGTGCCATTGGTATTCTCCATAAAAAAACACAAATTCATCCGATAGTCTTGAATGCAATAAATACATTAAATATTAGTAGAACAGATATTTGTATTTTCAATCGTTTAATAAAATCTGGAATACTACATACATTAGAATCATATCACAGAATCACAAAAAGCGACTCATCATATAACAATATTATTATAATGCTGTCGAGGAATTTGGATTTATACATTGTTTTATTTAAATATCTGATTGTGCATGTGAATCATATTGCAAAGATAATTGTATAGTGAAATACTCTGCTGTTATAAAAAAATGTAATGTTATACCAAAATTTAGTGTAGAAAATATCAATTTCACTCGTATATATGAATGTACAATAACAAATAATTTGAACATAATTGATGTCAATACATTTTCATTTATTTATAAAAAAATGGATTATGTATTGAGTAAACTGAGAAATTTTTATGTCATCAAATTTATCTATGTTCCGATTTTTTTTTATGATCTTTTATGACACCCGATCGGTTAAATCCTTCCGAAAAAGGTTTCGAACGCTCAGCACAGGTCATAATGCCGGATCAACGCATTTAGGCTAGCAATCAGAGGTTTCCAACGCTCAGCAGAGGTTATAACGCCAATTCAACGCTTGAATATTTCATCTGAGGCGGTCATAACGCCAGATCAACGCATTTAGACTTGCGATCAGAGGTTTCCAACGCTCATCAACGGTCATAACGCCATTTCAACGCTCGAAAATTTCATCTCGGGTATATATATATTGTGACGTTACATTCGGTTAACGTCTCCGGAGGTACAGGCGGTGCCATCTAGGGCAACTGCCCTTTGCAGGGCTATCGATAAATTTATCGATATGCAATTGAAATTAATTAATTAGTCAAGAAGACCGCGTGAGGCGTGGTCAACCACCGCGTGGTGCCGGCTAGCAAAACGTGGCTAGGCCGGCCATTATGCACAGATTAGCCCCCGAATCGTCACAGTGAGCGGACGTGCGTATATAACTCTGAGTGATATTCAACAAAGCAAGTGAAAAAAGCATTGATAAACTGAATTTGAAGCTATTAAGACTATTTGTGGTAATTGTTAAAGTGAAATTGAACCATTTAAAGTGAAATTGAACTATTGTAGTAATTGAAATATTGAAAAACTATTGTAATAAATTGTTGAACTGTGCGACTCCCTTCGTCAAGTGGAAACCCTCGCCAGCATCCACCACCATCATCCAACGAGGAGAGACATCATCGATTCATTTTCGTCCACGGCAGAAAGTAATTATTCTACGACATTCTTTTTCATGCAATATAATAAAATAAGTTGGCTGTATAGTGCTACAAGCGCATAGTAAATTGCGGCGTAGTCCATCTACGCGTTGAGTCAGTAGTGGGACGCGTGGTGACGTAGGCGCTGTGACGTCACTCCCGCATCGTCGTACTACAGCTGCACTGCCTTCCTTTCCCACATTGCCCGTCCGGGCAATACTATATTATACAGGGCCGTACCAATATAACGTGCTAGATAGTTGAGTTGAATATAATATATTACTGGACAAATAATAAATTTCAAATCCCTGTGATCAATACAATAATAATAAATAAATAAATACTTTGAATGATTAATAAATAAAATTACTTGTGAAGATTTTTCCTGCTTTTTCTCTCCTATGAAAAAACAGGTGGCATCCCAAAGGGAACAGCGTCGTCCAACCGCTTCTCCGGAATAAAGGGACCAAAAGCTAAGTGTGAATTTTCATAATACCAAATTTCAGCTTGGACCGGAGAAACGTGACAAATGGCATCCCTTGTGGGGAAGGCAGGTCGGCAAATAATAAATCAATAATAATTAACAAAAAATTAGAAGACAATTGAACGTTAAATTATAATTAATTAAACTATAATTAATAAAAACTTTGAACGAAAATAAAATAAATTGAATATTTTATTAGTGAATAATATATTATTGAAAATATATTAAAGAAAGATATTATCGGTGAATAATATACTATTATAAAGAAATTATTGGTGAAAAATATAAACGATTGGTGTAACAAATAACAATTTTGTGCTAAGTGAAAATAGTTATTGGGGAATAGTAATTATTATTGAGAAATGAATAAAATAGCACTACAGCCAACTAAATGAACTATTGTGAATTATTATCATTATTATTAGAGAATAATAATAAAGCGCTTAAATAATTAATAAAAGATTATTGTAAACGAATATTGTTAATTATTATGAATAATTAATATTGATAGTGATAATAATTAGTTATTATAATATTTTTGAATTATTTTGATTATTATAATGATTTTGAATTATTATTATTTTTTGAATGTTTGGATATTTTTGAATATTTTGGAATGAATGATTATACCTAACGTGTATAATTCATGTTTATGTTAAATTTATGTAATTTAACACATTTTGCTTACTTTTTCACTGCTTCGCTTGGTGTTAATACTTTTTTTTCAGCTTTTTTTTTCTATTTCTAATATTTTGGTTTTGGGTATTATTTACTTTGTGATGATAACGCTTTGCAACCATCCGGACTTTGAGTGATCAGATGTTGATCATTGAGATTTAATATTGTTTATTGAATTAAATTGATACAATTAATAGGATTGATTGTTAATTTGAGCTAAATGCTAATTGCTTGTTGAGCTTATTGCACAGTTAATTAATTTCGGGAAATTATTAACTGAGTTTTTCCGGATCGGGTTCATTTGCAAATTAAAGGGGATATCACATTGTAGGTCGTCAAAATGCCGGCAACAAAAAGAAATAGAAAATTAATCACGCGTATTAAGAAAAACGTTGCTGATTTGACTCCTCATGAACTTATCACATATTTAGACCTCAAAGGCTTAAGTGTAGAGGGCACCATGAATACATTGAAAGATCGGCTCATTCGATATGAAATGCGGGAACAGCTAGGCGAAGAGGAGGCTCATTGGAGTCCGCGGGTCGACGAGAGGCAAACGGCTTTGCCAAAGACCGTGTCCGCATGGAGGCGAGAGCCATCAGTTGATGACGATGGGATCGCGATGAGGAACGGGAGTCGGGGTGAGGGGATTGAGGAAAATAATCCTAACCTTTCCGCCAAGCCAGCTGGGAGCAAATTAATCCGGAATAAGGGGTCAAGGGAATGTGAAGGTGTCGGTCACGAGGATCTTGGTGATGAGAGTGACTATAGCACTGGGAGGTGTGATGAGTTGGATGGAGGAGACGAAATTCATTGTTCTCGACGTAATGACCCACAAGTGGAGGGTCATCGAGAAAATAATAATAGAAATTCAATTCGAACAGATCGTAGGCTACAGGTCACGTTTGCTGACGAATTCGGTAGGAGGGCTAATCAATTTGTGGAAAGTAGGGGTAGTAGGAGGTCGGAATTAAATCCTTTCGCACCGGCATTTCCTGGAGGCAGCCGACGAGATGACTTTGAAAGCAGAGATCCGAAGGCAGAGAGTACTCGCAGGAGAAGCGCAGAAGTTTCCGGTCCAGAGGTTGAGCGTGGGTGTGGTGATAGGGTACCACCCCCGTTTCCAAGTCATAGGGTTCATGACGATCAATCTAGTTATTCTAGTCCCGAGTGGAGGGAAAGTAATAGGGATCGGATGAGGTGTGATGATAGGAGTCCGAGGCATTCCAGAAGCTACTCCGATAGAAGGCCCCAGTTTGGGCAATCAATTTATTACCCCAGCATGCATGGGGACGGGTTGTCGTCCAGGTCCAATCCATTCTCCAGAGGTCCAACGGAGGTGGTGTCCGAGAGGGTAAATCGGCTGGGCTTGAGACTTCAAAAAATGAACATGAAATTTTCCGGAGGCGAAAAAGACGATCCGGAAGAATTTCTTAGACTGTTAGCTGATGCAGTGGAATCGATGGGCATAACACAGAGAGAAATCTTCTTAATTCTCCCATTTGTGTTATCGTCCACTGCTATGGGATGGTATAGAACTGAGAAATATAATTTTGGTGAATACTCAGAATTCTTATACCAGTTTAGGTTGAGATTTTCAGCTGTTGATCTTCAGTCCAGGTTGTGGGTCGAAATCAAACAACAGACGCAAGACGAGCACGAGCTGATTGCGCAGTTTATTACAAAAATGCAGATTTTGTTGAGTAATATCGAAATGGACCTTCCGGAAGAACAACAAGTGGAAATTGTTTGTAGGAATATGCATCCAAAGTGTATCAGACATTTGGACATGGGGAAAATTAGGTCATTCGCGGATTTATTGTATGAGGGGCATTTAGTAGAGACTAAATTAAGGCGAATCGCCGAATACGTGCCTCCTCCACCGCCAGAAAAGACTTTTTTTCCTGGAGCTGCATATAGTAGGCCAGAAAGGCAAAATAAACGAGTGAATAAGTTCGAAAATAATGGAAGGGCATTTGCAGCATATGAACAAAATGAGACTAGTATCCGGAATGAGAACAAGAAATCAGATAGGAATCAGAATGAGCCGAACAATACGCCGAGAGATGATTATGTTTGCTTCAATTGTAGAAAGTCGGGTCATTATATCAGAGATTGCAAAGAACCACGAGAGAGAAAAGGTCCAGATGTAGGTCGACCAGGGCAAAAGAGAGACGAATTCCAGGGAAAGAGGTTCAGCAAAGAGAATGATAGCAAAGAATTAGGCAAGAATATTGGTAGAAATAACGCGATGAGAGAAGAGAGCCCTAGACCAAGCACATCGAGAGGACGGGAACAGGAACGAGAAATTAGGAAAGCCAAAGAGTTGGATGGCATCAGTTCCACGGTGGAGAATCTCTGCATTGGAACATTGGGAGCGAATGTTCATAGCAGCCCACATGATTTGATAATTGGTATTGATGACTTTCTAAAAGCAGTAAAGAAGCATCCAATTGAGAACAGGGCTTTTGTTCAAATTGCAATGGGGAAAAGTAAATTTAAAGCATTGATTGATTCCGGAGCTACTAGAACATTTGCGAGTAGTAGTATATTTGACGACTTAGAGAAATATTTGATTTCCATGAAAGGCGCCATGAAGGTAGCCAATGGAAAAACAGTCGAAGTGATAGGCTGTATAACAAGTAAATTCACATGCGATAAGAAGCAATGTGTAGTGCCAATTCGAATAACACGTACCATTGCCTATGAGATGGTGATTGGTATGGACGTGCTCGCGGAGTTAGGTATTATCATCGACAACGGCAGAAAGAGGTGGAGAGTCGGTAGGGGCTCTGAGAAAACCTTCTGGTCCGGAGATGATAGCTGTAGGAACATTCCCAGTATGAAATTAGCTCCTTTTGAAATAGATGGGCAGCGAATTGAAGTCCAAGCGGAAGCACAGTTAGCTTCGTTTGTACCGGTGCACGTACAAACATATTCAGATGCTAGTTCTTCGCCTAGGTTGGAAGATAAGATTCTGTTAAATCAGTTAAAAAAGGTGGTAAATGGAACTGGGGTCCGGATCAGCAGGAAGCGTTTGTGAAGCATTCTTCAACTGAAGCTCCGATTCTGGCTCGCCCAGATTCTAGTAGGCCATTTATCATACAAACTGATGCTAGCGATTTCGCTCTAGGAGCAGTGTTGACGCAGCCAACAGAATTAGGCAATGAAGTAGAGGGCAAGAGCTCGAAGTTTGGCAATGAACATGTGGTTGGATACGCGAGTAGGGTGCTCACTCCGGCAGAGTGCAATTACACCGTTAGGGAAAGAGAATGCTTAGCGGTGTTGTGGGCGATCGAGAAGTTTAGACCGTGTGTAGAGGGAAGTGAATTCACCGTTATTACGGACCAAAGTGATCTCCGTTGGTTAAAGGGGCTTCGGAATCCATTCGGTCGACCAGCACGTTGGGCGCTAGCACTTCAAGCCCGTGCAGTAAAAATTGTGCATCGCAAAGGTTCATCGCATGTTGCTCCGGACGCACCATCTCGCATGGTTGATGACGAAACGATTGCATGGCAAACAAGTTCAGATGCTGATTTGTCGAAAGGTGACAAATGGTTTCAGCATAAAAGAAAGAAAATTATAGACTGTCCGGATAGAAATCCAGGATGGAGGATCGTGGACGATCAGGTATATTTCTTAAGACCTAACCCACAGACTAATCCTACCATGCCTGACGGAAATAGTTGGAAATTGGTTCTTCCAAAGAATGGTCGGCATCGAGCAATAGTGGATGCTCATGAGCCGTCTCGGTCCGGACACCGGGGAGTAGAAAAAACATACCATCGTTTGGCTCAGGACTTTTACTGGCCTGGTATGTTTCACGAGGTGGCACGGTTCGTGCGCTCGTGTGTTAGCTGCCAACGACGCAAGGTCGAACAGCAGAGACCCCGAAGAGTTATTATACGGGAGAGTGCAGTGGGAGTATCCCCATCGTTCTTAATCAGGGAAAAGAATCCTCGCCCAAGTACAAGCCTGCGGGATAAAACGGAGGATAATAATAATGTAGTGACGCAAGGAAATCTGTATGGTCGGAAAGACAGGATCAGCCGGAAGGAAAATCAGTATGACTTGGTCCACAAAAACACAGGAGTTAGCTTCATCCGACAGTCGGAAAAGTATAATAAAGAGAAGCGTAACATTCAGTTTAAGGTTGGGGATTGGGTAATGAAACGTAATAAGAAGTCGGCCCAAAGCTTCCAATACCATTCGGCCAGATGGGCACCAAGGTTTGTGGGGCCATACAGAGTCTGTAAAGTTATTTCACCTGTCAGGTATAGGTTGGCTGATGTTGACGGAGACGTGGTGAGAAAGGTTCACATCGTTGATCTCCGGAGTTATAGTATGAGTGAGTAGACGAACGTACTCTCTTCTTCTTTGTATGTTTCTTTTTTGATATACCTACGTTGATTGGTAAGGTTTATTTTTCCTTGTGACAAGTGGTTATTGTGTGTTGTAGCGTTTAGTGGCTTTCTGTTTTGATAAAGGGCATTATTTCGCTTACGTTTTGACTCTGGCTAATTAGAAGGCTTTGAGATTTTGGGAGGTAAGCTTATTCCTCTACATGAATAGCTCTATTTCGTTTAATGGTTTTTGTGCGACAAATGGCTTATTTCTTTTCTATTTTCATTTTTGTATTCCTTATTTTTTCTATTGTTTTCTTTCGCACTCTACCATTGTTTATGATAATATACCAAATGGCTTTAATAAATATTGATATATTTTGTTTTGTATAAAAATATGCATTCTTTGTTTGCACTGCGTCCTCTGACCCTAATGTTCCTGCATATTTGTACTTTAATCGCATTTTGGTCTGCTTTATGAACGACTAGGTGTCGTGTCTTTATGTTGTCTTGCTATTCTGAATCTTTTTGTTGCTTGCGAATGGTCCGGAAAAAATAGAACTGAAGATTCTAACGGGAAAGCACGATTTATGATAGTGAATAGAATAGCACGGAAAAATGGTTGCAAAGTGTTGTAATGAATCACCGAGTAATAGGTGATGTCATGCACTTTCGTTTCTAAATTAATGTTTATTTTCAGCTCTCTTTATTTTCTGCAGACTGGAGCAAAATGTGTTAAAACGGTATGAATGATGTTATGGGTTATGGCGAGTGAATGGAACGATAGAGTGAAAGTATTGTGAACAATAGAATTGAGAATTTAGTTAGGGATATTGCCCGGGCGAGGTACATGAAAGGGAAAAAGGAAACAAGGAACCAGAAGGAGTCCAGGAGAGGACACACCAGAGGGATATAGAATCCCGGAAATGAAAGCACGAGAATGTGCATAAAATTGAAAAGTACCTTCCGGAAGTGACGTCCGAATGTACCGATAATCGAAGGGTCGATGGGACCGATGACTCGGAAAAGTCACATGCCCAATCTAAGTCGGGGGTTTTGTGACGTTACATTCGGTTAACGTCTCCGGAGGTACAGGCGGTGCCATCTAGGGCAACTGCCCTTTGCAGGGCTATCGATAAATTTATCGATATGCAATTGAAATTAATTAATTAGTCAAGAAGACCGCGTGAGGCGTGGTCAACCACCGCGTGGTGCCGGCTAGCAAAACGTGGCTAGGCCGGCCATTATGCACAGATTAGCCCCCGAATCGTCACAGTGAGCGGACGTGCGTATATAACTCTGAGTGATATTCAACAAAGCAAGTGAAAAAAGCATTGATAAACTGAATTTGAAGCTATTAAGACTATTTGTGGTAATTGTTAAAGTGAAATTGAACCATTTAAAGTGAAATTGAACTATTGTAGTAATTGAAATATTGAAAAACTATTGTAATAAATTGTTGAACTGTGCGACTCCCTTCGTCAAGTGGAAACCCTCGCCAGCATCCACCACCATCATCCAACGAGGAGAGACATCATCGATTCATTTTCGTCCACGGCAGAAAGTAATTATTCTACGACATTCTTTTTCATGCAATATAATAAAATAAGTTGGCTGTATAGTGCTACAAGCGCATAGTAAATTGCGGCGTAGTCCATCTACGCGTTGAGTCAGTAGTGGGACGCGTGGTGACGTAGGCGCTGTGACGTCACTCCCGCATCGTCGTACTACAGCTGCACTGCCTTCCTTTCCCACATTGCCCGTCCGGGCAATACTATATTATACAGGGCCGTACCAATATAACGTGCTAGATAGTTGAGTTGAATATAATATATTACTGGACAAATAATAAATTTCAAATCCCTGTGATCAATACAATAATAATTCTCCGGAATAAAGGGACCAAAAGCTAAGTGTGAATTTTCATAATACCAAATTTTAGCTTGGACCGGAGAAACGTGACAATATATATACCCAAGTAAAAATATACATGCCCACAACGTGCCCAGAGCGCGCCCAAATTGGAAAACGCGCCCGATACAAGCCCAATACGCGCCCAAAAGTATTTTGGTAATCTCAAGTGTAAATATGCACGCCCAAAACGCGCCCAAATTCGAAAAGCGCTCGAACTGCACACCATCCTAATCTTTTTATGAGGGTTCGTTTTATTACCCGAAATACTCAACAAGAATTTTGCACTGGTGAATGTCAATTGTCAGCATATATATATAAATTTTCAAACGTTGAAATGGCGTTATGATCTGTTTATTGCTTTTTCGGAAGGATTTAACCGGTCGGGTGTCATAAAAGATCATAAAAAAACCATAATAATAATCGTTCACAAACTTAGAAAAATTTTGACAAGATATCGGAACATAGATGAATTTGATGAAATAGAAATTTCCCAGTTTACTCAGTAAATAATGCGTTTTTTCATAAATGAAAACACATTGAACATTTTGTTATTGTTGAAATGATATTATTATGAATATAATGATAATAAGTGGGTTTATGATATAATCGTTCATCAATATAATTGTGTTATTTCCTTTCGTTCATTAAGTCACTTATTTTTATTCACAATTATAATTATTACCAATATTCTGATTAAAATTATATCTAAATATATTTATTCTACTTCTCTTAGATTGGTTGGTTTTATAATATATTTTTTGTTTGATTATGTTAATGATTTTATGTTAATATAAAAACATACACAAATAAGATCATTCACATCAATTATATTTGAATTATTTGTTATTGTACATTCATATATACGAGTGAAATTAATATTTTCTACACTCAATTTTGGTATAACATTACATTTTTTTATAATAGCAAAGTATTCCACTATACAAATATCTTTGCAATATGATTTACATGCACAATTGATATGATTTCCGACCAATTACTTCCTGGAAAAAGGCATGTTATTTGGAATTTTCACAATTCAAATCACAGTTAAATGTGCTACAATCATATACTTTTATGAAAAAAGCAATAAATCCAATTTTCGGGCCTTGTTCGGTCATAACTTTCACGCAGTAAGAACCAGATGCAGTCTTTCTCTTGTAGCATGGAGAATAAATCGTTTGATTTACAATTTTTAATCGTAAAAATTTAGATATTTTTATATTACTATGAGTTGTAATTTCTACGATATTGTGGAGTGCTAACCCGAGGTTCTGAGGAATACTATGTAAAAAAATCATTTTTCCAAGTGCATATATATTTGTACCTATTTGCCGAAGAGGATTGAGTCTTTTACCAATTGTTTTCAATTTATTACTATACTCAAAAACATCAGTGTTGTTATCTATATTTCTGGATTCACTTGCGGCTATTGAATGATAGAATATTTTGGAATATATTTGTAAACCAATGCAAAATAAATGAAAAAAAAAACAATTTATGAAATTTAATATAATTCCTTAATAATTCATTCGGTTCTGAGCAAAAAAAAATTATTGGTATTTGTTTATATGGACGGGTATCTCTTTGAGTGTGAATAAGTTCGTATAATGATGTTTTTCACAATTCAATATTTATACTAATATTTCTACATGCACGAGTGGCGTATTGGGTAGCGTGGCAGTCTTCAATGTACCTTCCAAGGATCGCTGGTTCGAGTCTTACAATCTAACATTCTTTTCAGGTTTATGTCTACTTTTAAATTTTCAATTACTTCCAGATGTCCAACATAATATATATATATAATGTATAAGTGAACTAACGATTGAAATTATTCATTGTAAAACCCCAATATTAATCATAATAAAACTTGCATACATGTACGACTCATGATTAATTGTGTGATGTGTTCTTTTTTAGTTTTGTCCATTTTACTTTATAAAATTAGAATTATGAATTTATAACATTGCAAAGTGATTTTTTTGCATAATCACTTTGTAAAGTGATGTCATTTTCAACAGAGTAGCTGGGGGCAATCTCGAGTGAAAATTTTTCGTCTTTTCGCACGTCCAAAACGCGCCCAAATTTGTTTACTTAACGCGCCCAGAATGCGCCCATCGCAAGCCCATCTAGATGAATTTGGGCGCGTTATGGGCGCGTTTGTCCTGCAAATGGGCGCGCTCTAGGCGCGTTAAGTAAACAAATTTGGGCGTGCATTGGTCGCGTTTTGGGCGTGCGAAAAGACGAAAAATTTTTACTGCGGGAAATATAAGAAAGAAAGATATAAAAAAGATGTTGGGGACCGTGCCCAAACTTGTCGCGTAGAAATTGAATCGCTCAACCATATGGCCACATACCATGTATATGAAACAGTAATAAATAATAATATATATATCGCATTTTTATATTGATAATAAAAATAAATATAGATTCTTTATATGTTTACTTGACGCTTCATCAATTTATTAATTAATTAATTCAATCATTCATTTATCTATTAATATTTCATCAATTGAATCTTTTTCAGACACATGAACGATGAAACAAAATTTCATATTTCCCGAACGTGAATAAATATCGTTGAAAAATGTGTGAGATTCAGGTATACGGTGTAATTGGTAAAAGGGTCCTGACGCTCATTATACGGAATTGTACAAGTCTTTATGCAGTGAAGGCAATGGAAAAGAAAGAGAAAGATATATAACCATGAAAAAGAAGATATGAACAAGTATGAATGAATTTTCTTAGATATTTGTATGTATGAATATATGTACGAATATCCTATATTTGTATATACTACCGGAACATATGATTCACAAGTGTTTGGACATGAAGTAATGATATGTCTACTATCTCATTTTTTGTATATGTATTTGCTTGTTTTGCATGCATACATATAAACATACATGTATGCATGCGAATTATACATCATATATGTTTATAAATGAATAATTCATCAATGAAATAATATAAAGTTGTAAACTGGAAAAGGGTATCTATCACGTATAAATGTTAGATTATTATAATACGTTCCAATGTTTAAAGTGATGCACAAATATGAAAAAATCCAAAATATTGCAATAATGAAATTTGATTAAAGCTGCAATATATATATATTTATTCAATTCAAATCAAATTATTCTAATCAATTGATAATTCAATGAAAATAGAATTATTACTATTATGATCCATCGGGACAATCAGATCCCATTTCGGTTTTTTCTTCTTCATATTAGATTTTAAAGATATTTTGTTTCATGTCACATTCTGTCGAATCATTACTTGACACTGTACCAAGTTATGGTTTGACAGAATAAGACATAAAAAAAATATTTTCAATATATAATATGAGAAAAAAAAAAAAAAAAAGACGTCGGGGACCGAACCTCAACTCTTAGCGTAGAAATCAATTGACTTAACCACACAGCTACAGATCATATACACAATCTAAGAGTATATAATAGTATATGAAGCGCATTTTTATATTAATAATAAGAATAAATATAAATTCTTTATGTGTTTACTTAATGCTTCATCAATTAATTAATTTATTCATTTATTCATTCATCTATTAATTTTTCATCAATTGAATCTTTTCAGACACATGAACGATGAAACAAAATTACATGTTTTCCGAACGAGAATGAATATTGTTGAAAAATGTGTGAGATTCAGGTATACAGTGCAATTGGTAGAAGGGTCCGAACGCTCATTTTATGATAGTATACAAGTTTTCGAGCCAAACAGCAATGAGAGAAAAAAAAAGAAAGATATATATAAATACAGGAAGGAAGAGAGAGAGAGAGATATGAATGAAATTTATGTCTCACTCGTATATATAGATACTCGTATGAATATTGTGCATTTGTATATTCTATATAAATGTATGATTCACATTTGTTTCTAGATGACGCAGTGCGTCACTATCATTATTATTTGCCGGTTACTTCTACTTAAATTTGAAAAAAATAAAAAATAAATAAATATATAATAATAATAATAATAATAATAACTATTATTAGTATATAACAAGCATATTTCGTTTGGTATTTATAATGAAAATAAAAAAATTGTCCACATATGATGATGTTGTATAAAAGTATATGTTGTAGAATGCATTCATTTAAGGTACAAAAAATTACTTTCTAAATAATTTCAAATTTACAAGTAATATTTTCCCATTTAATACAGAAAAATATCAAATAATCATTTTCAGTGGAGTATGAATTTTATATTTTCTGAACATGAATAATTCTTGTATGTAAAAGTATACGTTCCAGGTATACAGAGAAATTACTAAAAGGGTCTTGACGTTTCATCCATGTGTTTAAACTTCACTGTAGTGTGCAAGTTTTATTCAGAATCAATGATAAGAAAGAAAGAGAAAGAACATATGCAAATATATATGTATGATTAGAAATGGAATTTTCTCTATATTTGTATGTGTGTATATTCATATATACTTTATAAATATATAATACACAATTGTTTTTACATGAAGTTATTCGTTATTATTATGCATTGACAATTGATTATATATATATAATATATAAATGGATCGTATGTATATTCAATACATCTCGAATATATTTTTATAGATTAATTTTCCAATCATGGATGATGAATATGAAATTGTTGTAATTATATGCGTTCCTTACGCATGTAAATAAAAAAAAAAACTTTTTCCGCATAAGAATTACATATATGATTAACAATTATATATCCATATTTTTGTTCATATTTATAAATAAATTGCTTTCTTATCTCATCTAAATAACGGGAAATAATATAAAATATAAATTGATCAACTGAAAATATATATTTTACATGATCTAAAAAATATATATTTTTTTTCTGCATTAAATGCTGAAAAATTCGAATATTTTTGGCGGTCATTCATATGAACGAGTCGATAAAATCATTAGTTTCATGTAAGCATGTCGGTATAACCATACATAAATTATTTTACCGACAATTTCTTAGCCCTCTAGGAAGCATCGAGTCGTCATCGACATCGTTCAACGTCGTCCGGCTTCGTTTTAGTTCGGAGAACGGAGACAGACATAGATTGTCCGCGCTTTTTCACTATCCGAAGCTAGCCGAAGCATGCTGCTCACACGGACGTGGCTTGCGACTGTGAGTTACCCCCTCCATTCTGCGTTGCTCGTTGCCCGGTCTTCAATCTGGCCTCTGGCCACACTGCCCGTACCGTAGAGATATTTTGCTATCTGGGTGAATATTACTCATTTCGTTCAGTAACTACATGTTACATGTGTAAGAAAATGCATTTAGCAAGAACACAACGCGATCTTGGGCCGTCATCTATTCGATTTTCGAGATTTCTCATATAATATATATACTTTATGAAAGTAGCGCACGTGAACATAGTATATCAACAAGTATCAATCAATAATATGATGAGTGATGAGATAAAAAGAAGCAAATCAAGGTTTAGAGATATGATTGAGGTTAGAACATTTGATTCATATTTTAATTATTATTCTCTGTCAATTAATTCCTTCACTGTTTATAGTCTCAACGCCTGGAAGATGCTTTGAAGAATTCTCTTCATCGTATCGAAGTACTGGAAAGGAAATTGAGTAGAAAATTGTTGACAACAGAGAGTCGTGAGATATTAGAACATGAACTCGAGTTGATGAAAGAAGTTTTACGAGAAAATGAGGAACGTCTACAGAGTTTGAGAAGAGAGAATACCAAGTCATTCATAGTTGTGGTAGCTATGATGTTTGGTATTTTCTTTATTTATGGATTATTTTGTATGATTAGCAATACAGGGTAATGGAATTACCAGTGAATAAATGACATCGATGCAATAAACGAATAACGTTTATGTAAAATATCAAATTGATGTGTAAATAATATTTCATATATTTTTATCATTGACATTTGTATTCTACATTTTCAAAGACATTTATACTTATCGATCTTTTAACAAATCTCATTTTGTACTGAAAAAAAGAATTGGAGAAAAAAAAGACAGTCAGTTTATATTGATTTATGTCAGTAAAAATAAAACCTTCGTCTCTAAATACTGACATTGTATCACGAAATTTAGACTATTATCAACTCACCAGGTTAAGAATTTCAGGTTTGTTGTGATCAAAAATAGAAATTTCCTACTCGAATAATTCTCTCGTAAAATGAAGCTGGAGTAACGGCCACTGAAATAGTGTAACACTGGTAAGTGCCCTGCCGCCGGCACTTTTTTTTGTTTATAAAATAATACAATAAATATATTAGGGTGGCCCAAAAACAATTTCAGAATTTTTTTTTTTCGCTCCCACCCCTTAAAAAGTTGATATACAGTAAAAAAAAAATTTCAGCACAGGTTTGAGCTCAAAAAATTAATTTTAAGAGGTCGCCCAGAGCAATTTTTTATCGATATATATAGATATATATATATAACTTATCGACTTTCTATTAAAATTTAAATGATGGTAAATTGTAAATATTAAAACAGTAAAGTACCGTGAAATTAGATGATAGTACTTAATCTTGTTGCAGTGTTAATCACCTGAGTTATCCATAATTACATATTCAAAAAAAATCATGATAATAAATAAATAATAATTCAAGTCAAGTGATAAGAAATGGAAGACTTGAGTGCAAGAGACCGTGCATAGGAAACATAAAATTCTCGAAATAAAGTCGAAGACTGACAGCTATGTATACTTGATACAGAACAACAGGATAATGTTTGACTTAATTCCAGAATGAGAAATCAAATTGGACAATTATATACGAAATAGATTTTTGAAATTTATGAAACAAGCAAGCGAGAAGAAAAAGTAAACATTTTTGTCAGTATTCTTACTTTATTCGAGATCACCATTTGATGAATTGGAATCATCATTATTTCTTAATGTATTTAATTCATAAACGTCATTTGATATGTTGAATACGTCAGAATGATGACGATTGATCATTTAAAAATCCAACTTGATTGTCGGTCAATGTGGCTATTGAATTTTTATTTGTGATATCAAAAAGTTCATTTAATGTCAATTTAAATTTTTTATTATTTTTTTCTGTCGTTGCGTTATTTCGGGATGATTTTTTTTTCAATATTCGCCATTTTCGATACAGTTCTTCTAATATGATTAACGTTGTGGCCCACCGAGAAGTGATATATGAGCGGTCGTCCAAATATTATTCACTTCACTTATAACAATTGAAGCACTTTGTCGAATCGTCAATTTTGAATTATTATGTTGATATAAAAAATAGCTCAATACATTTTGAACCGTAAGTAATTGATCCTTATCAAGACTGTCAATTTTTGAACCAACCAAAAAAATGTTTGAATTTGCGATATCATTCAAAGACATAACGAGTAATTATAATATTGCGATTAACACTGCTTCAAGACAGAATACTGTCATCCCATTTCACGTAGTTTTATCGTTGTAGCATTTATCGATATTTAAATTATAATAGAAAGTCGAAATAAAAGAAAGAAATATTATGTAATCTATATATAATACATATCGATAAGAAATTGCTTTGAGTGGGCTCTTAAAATTAACTTTTTGAGCTCAAACCTGCGCCGAAAATTTTTTTTACTATGTATTAACTTTTTAAGGGGTGGGAGCGAAAAAAAAAATTCTAAATTTTTTTGGGCCACCCTAATATATATACATGGATTGTATGTCTGAGCGTCAACGAAATGTGGTAAATGTTTTCGCGCTCACTGTTACGTGCGTTGCTATATCTATAGCGCTCTGAAGTTGTGAATCAGGCAGCGATTTTGCAGCGCCATTTCAAATAATATCTATATACTATAATTTTACATTTTAAATATGTATCAATATCCATTATTATAAAATAATAAACTATTAATAGTCATTCTCCCAAATAATTGTCCTCATCATAATGAGAACAATATATTTTGTATATGTCATATTTATGTAGTATTTGTAATTCTATTTTTATATAGCACTAAAAATATTGAAAATTTCACTCACGAGATTCCGATTAGATATATTTCCTCCCGATTTTAATATAAATAAATTAATAAATACCACTTCGAATTCAATGCCAAATGTTTTATCGTATCAAATATATATCTCCGCCTCCATAATGATATTGTATGACAATCATTACCGCGTAAAAAGATATCTATACGATCATCGGAGAATCCGATTCTCCATGTCAAAAGATCCCGAATATTGATTTGTTTATTATTTTTGCAATCGTGAAGGGGGGAGGGGGATATTTTGTGAATATTTGTTATAACTAACAATTATAAATTTATATTTGAATTGAGTATTTATGCATAAATTATATGCTCTCTCAATTCAGTGAAAAGGAGAGATATGTATATAAATTAATTAAATAAAAAGTGCAATTTTCATAACTGAAAGAAAGAAGTTACTTTTTTGTCTCAAGTACTGAAGAATTTAAATATTTTTGGCGGTCATTCATGAGAATTTGTTCGTAAAATCATCTCTTTCATATAAACATGTCGGTAAAACCATATATAAATTATTTTACCGACAATTTCTTAGCCCTGTAGCCGACAACGACATCAATCAATATCGTTCAGCTTCGTTCCATCGGAAAACGGCGACAGAAGTATGTTGTCCGCTTTCTTCTATTGATCGGACCTAGCCGAAGCGTGCTGCAGTCAGTGATGTACATTTTGAGACGCGAGCAGCAAGCAGCAAGAGTAGAGGGGGTAACTCACACAAGTGCAAGCCATGTACGTGTGAGCAGCATGCTTCGGCTAGCTTCGGATAGTGAAAGAGCGCGGACAATCTATGTCTGTCTCCATTCTCCGAACTAAAACGAAGCCGGACGACGTTGAACGATGTCGATGACGACTCGTTGCTTCCTAGAGGGCTAAGAAATGGCCGGTAATATAATTTATGTATGGTTTTACCGACATGCTTGCATGAAACTGATGATTTTATCGACTTGCTCATATGAATGACCGCCAAAAATATTCGAATTTTTCAGCTTTTAATACAGAAAAATAATATATATTTTTTAAATCATGTAAAATGAATATTTTCAGTTGATCAATTTATATATTATATTATTTCCCTCCATTTGAATGAAAAAAGGAAGCAATTTATTTATAAATATTAACAAAAATACAGATATATAATTGTTAATCATATATGTAACTTTTATGCGGAAAAAGTTTTTTCTGTTTGACATGCGTGAGGAGCGCATATAATTACAATAATTTTATATTCCACATTCATGATTGAAAAATTAATCTATAAAAATATATTCGAGATGCATCGTATGTACATGCAATCCATGTATATAATATATATATATATATATATATATATATATATATCGAATCAATTGTCAATGCATAACAATAGCGTATTACTTCACGTAAAAACAATCGTGTATCATATATTCATATAGTATATATGAATATACACACATACAAATATAGAGAAAATTCCATTTTTAATCATACATATATATTTGCATATGTTTCTTTCTCTTTCTTTGATAAAAATATCATTGATTCTGAATAAGACTTGCGCACTACTGTTTATTTTATTTGTTTTATTTCCATTATAAATACCAAAATATGCGTGTTATATAAATATAATTATTATTATTATTATTATTATTATTATTATTTATTCATTTATTCATTTTTTTATTCATTATTTTTCAAATTTAAGTCGAAACAACCGGCAAATAAGAAACTATTATGGACCATACATTCATACAATATATACAAATACACAATATTCGTACATATATATACATATATTTCTTTTCTTTTCTTCTCATTGCTGTGTCTGCAAAAGGCCCGCATCCTATCATAAAATGTAGAAACATTGGCCGGCCGGTAAAACGTTTTTTTCGTGCATCGTATACTTAGATCAAACAGATTAACCTACGGTCTTTACTCATTTATGAAAATTATGAATTTCACATTATTTGAAAAATATTATTGTACCAATTAATGACGCCACAGGATGCGACATAAAAAAAAAAATTTTCAATATATAACGTGAAAAAAAAACTGGCTCCTGAGATCCAACCCAAACTCGCTACATGAAAATATTTAAAAAATAATAATTTTTTCATAATAGTAATAATTACTGATATTCAATATTCTATATGAATATTCATATTTATAAACAAAAAACGCGATGCTGCCAGCGTCTCATTTCTGGCACCACTGCGCGGGACGGAACGTGTTAATAATTGAATTGGTAGAATTTCTTTGCTGCAACAGCACTCAGATGATCACGTAATCTTTCGATATTTTACAGCTTTAACTTGCTTGTGCAGAGAACCGTCAAACTCTGCCTGAGAATTCTTCACTCTTTTTCACTGATTGTCAATCCTTCAAGGACGTACCACCTTTTGATAGTGATAATGATGATGATATTGGGGAAATACTGGAACTGACACGTCCACAGGAAAGTGTTGAATTATCGAGTTATCAAGAAAATATAATTTCTTATTGTTGGAGAAGGCAGATATGAATTGTTATTGTAGGATTCTGGTTTGTGATGGATGTATGAGGTGACAGGGATCTTGGCAAACAATAAACTTAATTACACAATTGATAAAGATGTATCTCAAAGTATTATTATTGTTAAAAATGGTTGAATGAAATCACACAAATTAAACACAATAGTCGAATGAAATTAATTGAAAACGCCAATGTTTTTATTGCCATGTCATAGTTTTTGCTACATCACTTGATGATCATGCATATAGAAAACCCGCAATCAAAAATTCTTCTGCTTTTTCAAAATTTATGAACAGGAAAAAATTGAGCAAACCGTCACCTGAAATTTTTGAGATTAAAAAATATAGTGAAAAATTATTTCGAGGTCAAGTACACATTATTGGGGAAACTAATGGGATTAATTTTAAAGAAAAAATGTTAATAGCGCTATAAAACATTTTCTACTCAAAATTTCGAATATTTTTACAATATTGCACCCTGTTACTGAAACTATCCATGACTGGAATGAACTATATGAGTTGAAAATTATAAAACTATTTGCAGCAGCGTATGTAAAAATGCGTTTAATGCTTATGCAAAAAATGAAACCATAAGACAACAAAGAACTAAAGAAACTATACGATGGAAATTTACGAGACTTAGGATTTTTAGTAATGTTTAAAAATTATGAAATATTTTAGCATATTTGTACTTGAACGAAACAAAGATAAGACTATTTATTAGGTGTTAATTTTTTTTTTTTTTCAAATAGTATTGTTGAATAATTTTGATGCGTTCACAATCATCTAAGATCGGATGCTGCTGGTAAAGTTCAGTTGTAGTAATTTATGAAGGAATTGTCAGAAACTCTGAGAAAAAAAATTAATTCATCGATTGTTCTTGGCAGAATAGCTATATGATTACCAGAAGCGTTTGAAAAATAAAATTAATACGAACTATAGAGCATAGATCAGAATTTATTTTCATTAATAACTTACATTATAGAAAAAAAGTCACTTCAACAGTCATTATGAAAAATAATAAATTAAATTAAATTTCAACAGTTTTATGAAAAATAAATTAACATTGTCTCAAAAAATACAGAGCAGGTCTCTTATAATAACATGCATAAACTTAATATAATATAAATCTCAGTTTTATACTTGATGCAATGAAAAAAAAAAAGATATAATATTCGTCGATTTTTTTCATTGAACTCTTGACATAAATAATAAGTGAAAGTTAACAATGAATCTTCGGCGAAAATTTATATATAATTAATAATTTTGACAACGTTACATATCGAAACACGTATGTAAATTATATGCTCCTGAGTATATACGAATGCGTTTATAATCTCTGGATATAACGTTATATCCAGAGCTACCATAAAAATACAGAAGCGTTTATAACCACTGGATATAACGTTATATCCAGAGCTACCATAAAAATACAGTAGCGTTGATAACCTCTGCTAATGGCACTGAGCAGAGCTGTTTTGCAGAGCTATATTGTATCCAAAATATCCAAATTTTTCATCTGGGGTATATATATACTCCATCTCATCATACATACAATATTATTATAATGCTGTCAAGAAATTTGGATTTATACATTGTTTCATTCAAATATCTGATTGTGCATGTGAATCATATTGCAAAGATAGTTATATAGTGAAATACTCTTCTGTTCTAAAAAAATGTAATGTTATACCAAAATTTAGTGTAGAAAATATTAATTTCACTCGTATATATGAATGTACAATAACAAATGATTGAAATATAATTGATGTCAATACATTTTCATTTATTTATAAAAAAATGGATTATTTATTGAGTAAACTGAGAAATTTTTATTTTATCAAATTTATCTATGTTCCGATATCTTGTCAAAATTTTTCTAAGTTCATGAACGATTATTATTATTTTTCTTTTTTTATGATCTTTTATGACACCCGACCGGTTAAATCCTTCCAAAAAAGGTTTCGAACGCTCAGCACAGGTCATAACGCCAGATCAACGCATTTAGACCTGCAATCAGAGGTTTCCAACGCTCAGCAGAGGTTATAACGCCAATTCAACGCTCGAATATTTCATCTGAGGCGGTCATAACGCCAGATCAACGCATTTAGACTTGCGATCAGAGGTTTCCAACGCTCATCAACGGTCATAACGCCATTTCAACGCTCGAAAATTTCATCTCGGGTATATATATATTGGTTTTTTTTTTGTTTTCATATACAACACGGAGAGAATTTTCTCTTAAAAATTACCATGCGATTCAGGGTAGGCTCGGGACATCCCACTATTATGAAGAATATTATTCATTTTTATTGAAATATTTAGAAGAATCAGTCAGAAAAATTCCTCTCATTGAAAATAAATTTTACCATATTGCATGGTAATTTTTAGGAGAGTTTAAGAAATGTCCAAATTATGCTAGATTATATTCACAATATGTTTAAATTTTACTCTTATACTGATGAATTTTTACTATGTAGCACGCTATTTCTTTAATAACGCACCACAATAACAAAATTTACCGATACTTAGAATGAATTATCCACCGAATTTGAGAAAATTTCACCACATTTACATGGGAATTTTTCGTTCATGTTCGATAATCTTCGGAAAATTTCGGGCCCGTTACAAATTGACTATACTGCATTGACACATGCATGGCACTTGCGCGCCAAATCAATCGGTCACTCGAGACAAGTTAAGACGTGCTTTAAGTAAAATATTACGCATAAATGACATACGTTTCTATTATTATTCTTGTGCCTCTTAAGTGTATATTATCAATCGGTGTACATCATTCATCATTGGATAACTGGATTATCTGTTTATACGTAAGTATATTTTATATTTATCATTATTCCAAGAAATTCAGGTTGTATGTATATTGAATACATGCAGACTAGTACCTCGTTGCAACAATGATATAAAGCGGTCTTTGTTTTTATGAATAAAGATAAAGAACGGAACAAAAAAATTAATATATATTCACGTAGTATGAAAAGAAGGAACAAGTGGAAAATATTTGTGATATATCCTATCCTTTTTTTTTTAATGAAATATTTTTTTTTGTATCGTTTAAATTTTTTTTCATTTTTCATTGTCTAATTATTCATAGATAAATAATGATGACTGTTGAATATACAATGTGTTTTTTGAATACATAGGTTCAAGAAGTTAACTATCAAGGTTATCCTGCTGATTCACAACTTCGAAATCACGTACGTATTAACTACATATTACATCGGCAATCAAATTTTATTATTCTCATATTGACAATATTTACTTTTAAATATAGCCAATTGGTCGCATATTGCTGAAATCGGCAAATGGAAAACTCGTATTATCATCGTATCGGAATAAGGGATATTTTGTAAAAAATATTCGAAATTTGATGACACGACTGATAATTCGCGAAGAAAAAGATATCGTGACTCAAGGACTCCTGATAAGAGGAGAGCTTCAGCAATTGCAATAATTCACGTACGTATCACCTAGTATTTAACATTATTATTTGTTAACAAAAAATTTCAAACAGAAATATGTCTTATTGTACTTTATTATTATCATTATTCTGAATTTTTTTTGCTAGGATCAAAAGAGACAGATTTGAGGAATTGGCAGCAATCAATTTTTTCAAACATCTTTTACCTATTCAGATACAAAGTTCGAACACAGTAATCACGTTGAAAAAATTGTATTAAAAGGTGATGTGCTATTCAAAAGCAACATTTTAATGATTCCTGGAGATGATGACTCATTATTTTATGAAATTTATAAAATAATAATTTATGAAAAAGAAAATATTTGTATGATTGTGAAAAAAATGAATGATGTGTATCTCAACGAGCATATACAATCATATGAAATTATTACGGATAATTATACGGGGAAAGTTCTATTTTTATGTGATATGAATGAATTTGTATTGACACATATCGTAAAAATAAGTACAGGTGAAAATTTTAGTGTAAGGAGATGGCATTGAACCTTAATGAATGAATATAAATTATTTTTATGTCGATATGTTTATCTTTGTACATATTTATTTCAATCAATCTACTTTTCAATCACCACTTATTTTAATAAAATTATGAAAATTTTATTCAATGGCTTTTTAACCTCGAATAATCAATTTTTTAATTTATCAATGATTCACTTTGATTGATATATCCATTGTTTTATTCGAGAAAAATAATTACGTAATCATAATAGAAATTTTCATCACATGGTCCGTGTATATTTACCGTGCACGGTAGGTACATTTATCTTAATTTGGATATATTTTATAAAATATGGAATAATTTTTTCCGTTGCTTATGAGTAAAATTTAGAAAAATTATGGTGAAATTTTGATCTACGGTCGATAATATATGCTCACAAAGAGTGTTTATTCTATTCTACACTAGGGGTAATTTTTACCCTGTATTCGAGGGTAATATTTAACAGATATTTCTCTCCGTGAAATATACAAAAAAACAAATTGAATATATATATATTGGTTTTTTTTTGTTTTTATATACAAATAAAATATCAACTTTAAATGTAAATAACAAAAAAAATTTGGAATAAATTACTTCAATTATTTCATATTATTACTACTATTCACTATTAATTTTTGAATCGGCATGTTCATGGTTGGCGCATTGGTTCAAGTGCCTGTTCTTAAGATGTAGTCGGAGGGTCTCAAGTTCGAGTCTCGTCAACTAATATTCTGTTTTCATTCTAGATTCATGTTTTAATGTTTAATGTTTAATGTCTAATTTTCGAGTTATCTTCCAGGTCTCCTACATGAAATTAAAACACCTGACTAAGAATTAATAATTCAATCTAAAACTAATACTAACAAACTACAGTAAAAATTACATATAAAACAATAATTAATTGTGCGAAATATGTGAAAATTATAATTTTTTTTTCCTCGAATTTCGCTTGTTTACCAATGAAAGCATTACATACATTAATCGTCACCTTCTTATAATAGTGAGCACGCTTATTATTTTTTTGATCCGCAATCATTTTCGCTATAGCAAACAATTATTTCTGGCCATCTTTTAATAAATATAATATACAAAAGAAAAATGTACCCAACCCATGAGTATTCGACCCTACCTGAATTTCATAAATTTCGGCTACCTGGGAAAAAGGGTGTCATAAATAATCGGTAAATATTTGTCCTTCGACCTACATTGGACCTCAAAGTGGAGAAAAGGGAAATAAGAACTGCCTCATGGGTCGAAAGTAGGCTCTGGAGCCAAGAAATCATCATGCAGTTCAGTGCAATAAAAATTGTTTTTAATCCTCAGGGCAATAAATGTAGGTTGTAAGGGGCAAATTTCAGGCTGAAAATTTCGACTCGGATATAGTCAATGTGTTGTGAATGATACACAACAACGGAGGCATAACTTACGTATACAATCTCGACTCTAATAACAATCTCCTTTCACTCTGATTCTGTATCACGTTGTCGTCCGTGAGTCGCATTTTATCTCCGTCAAGATCCTATTCCTTATCTAAGTAACGCAATCCGTAAGCAAAACTATGATATTTTTATTATTGAATAATACCAAGGTATCATCTCATTACTTCATCATTAGATTATAGTTTATAAAAATTTATTATGTAAAATAAAATATATTTTTCATTGTAATATGATATGTAATTATATTGATTTTTTTGTCTGGAAATTAACAAGACGTTTCATCGTCTCTCAGTATCCTCCAAAAGGAAATAAATCTCATATACACTTTTGTATACACTCAATTGTATATTATTCTTTGTATTAAATCCATGCGTATGATATATTTTCCAACCGGAGTTTCTCGAATTAGCGAATAAACAAATGAAATCAATACATTCCATATATACCTATACGTCTGATATTTATATTTATATTAGTACTAAGTTCAATAATTTTTGCTAATTAGTGCTGAATATATTTATAATGATTTTCCTGATAAAAATATGGCAATAAATACGAGTCATGAGATTAAATAATACTATATTACATCGAGAAAATTAATATACAATAATACTCGTACTCACCTGAGATGAAATTTTCGAGTCCTTAACGGTCATTGAGAGTCTTTCTGAGTTGTTATTAGTCCTTCTTGCCGTACGAATCGTCCTCGTTAGTAGTTGTTGCTTTCTTTAAAGTCCTTATTGCAGTCCGATTCGCTCTTATTCGTATTTATTGCTCATTCGGAAGGATTATACATCCGACCGAGTGTCATAAAAGATCATAAAAAACAATAACAATAGTCGTTCAGGGACTTAGAAAAATTTTGAAAATATATCGGAACATAGATAAATCTGATGAAATAGAAATTTTTCAGTTTACTCAGAAAATAATTCATGTATTTATAAATAAATAAAAACGTATTGAACGATTTGTTTCTGTTTAAATTACATTGTTATCATTAGAATAATGATGAGTGTGTTTATTATTATATGATCATTCAACCATATAATTGTGTTGATTTCATCTGTTCGTTTATTGATTTATTTTAACTCACAATTATAAATATTACCAATATCCTGATTATAATCATATCTATAATATGGTTTTAATTTTTGTAATAATTATTCTATGTAAAAGCAATATATTCATTCTATTTCTCTTAAATTAATTGGTTCTATAAAATATTTTGTGTTTGATGATGTCAATGATTTTATGTTAATATGAAAACATACTCAAATAAGATCATTGACATCAATTATATTCAAATTATTTGTAATTGTACATTCATATATACAAGTAAAATTAATGATTTTTATACTTAATTTTGGTATGGAATATTTTTTTATAACAACAAAGTATTTTACTACATAACTATCTTTGCAATCTGATTCATATGCACAATTAGATATTTTGATACGAATATAAATGAATAAGATTTTTATGATTAAGTAAACGAAAATAGAAGTTGAAGAAGGTGAGCGTAAGTTGAAAATTTCGACTCGGGAAAATAAATTTTCTGTTCAAATCCGCCTGATATGGAATAGATGTGTTTTCAACTTACTTTCAACTTCAAACTATGCCTTTCTGCACAAAATGCATCGTTTGAAGTTGGAAGTAAGTTGAAACCATATGTCTTTTATACCTGGAGGATTTTATTATTAGGGTTCAATAGATGTTTATGGATGTACCTTTTCTCTTTACCTGCATATATATATATATATAATAATTTTGCAGTTCCTACTATACTATTTCACACAGGAGAGGGGATACAGACTGCATGCGACGTATATAAGTATACATTTTATTTATTGAGATGAAAAAAAAAAATTCCGGCACATATCTGATCAATGTTCTCTAATATTCATCTTTAATTATGTACAAAGTTATTATACATGCAATTACATTTAGTTTATATTATATCGAACAGAAATATCATATGGTTATTTGGATTAACATAATACTAAATTAAAGCTGAAAAAGAGAAAATATAAATTAAATTTGAGGTAACGGCAGCGAGGACTCGAACCTGGGACCTTTGAATTTGGAGACGTAAACGCACTGCATGAGCCACTAGTCACTCTTGTTGTTATTAAATTTACTTCCCATAACTTTTTTTTGTTGATTTATTTATTTATTTTTCAATTTTCTTTTCTTATTTAAAATTTTCAGGTGAATGAAAAACATATTTGTACATAAATAGAAATTTTATATATTTTAATTTTAATTATAATATACAAAAAATATCATAATGAATGAAAAAAAATAAAATGAAATATAATTGAATGAAATAAAAATCAAATTTAAAAAAAATACAGCGGAGTAGAATGAATAATAATAAGAAAACAAATGAATAAAATAATTCAAATAAAACATGAAATAATTGGAACATAAAATGAAATATAATATAATATGAAAAAATAATAAAAAAAATAAAATTTCAAAATGAATATTGTATTCTCGGCAACCTGTAATGGGTGTCAAAGGACCATGTGCTCTATCTTTGTTTATGCCAGACTTTATTTTAGGGGCAGGAATCGACCGTATGCATGGTGTCGATATAGGTACCACAAAAAAATTGTTGACATTTTAGTTTCATCCCAATTATAAAATGTTCTCTTTCTCATTAATACCCGTTAAAAATGTTATTGATCAACGGTTGTGACGAGCGTCACTACAGAGATGTTTAGGAAGAGCAGGTAGCAGAAAGAAGGGTCTCGGGACACGGGACTCGCAGGCGAAAGCCATCCACGCTGGTCGATAGGGAAGGGATAAGGAAGAAAAGAAAAAAAACAAGAGGTTAAAGAAAAAGTAAAGGACGGGGGATACAACTTTTTTACGCATGCTCCCAGTATGCCCGCGTAGAAGGGATGCTGGAAACATCGCAATAGATTTAGTTTAGCTAAAAAGGACGAGATGGCTCGCGTCGCGGCCTCTCTCGCGTACAGGCAGGCGCGGTCGCGGGCATAAAAACCCATCGACGACTCGTGTAAATTCGTCTTCGGGATATCTCACTTGTTTAGACTGAGTATTCGCAATACACAAAGCTTTGATTATTATTATTTTGTGTGACTACTCGCAAGGAGAAGTACTGAAACCTCTGTGAAGTATAAGCTGGACTCCAGTTAACTTCTGCAGATAGATCTGGGAAAGCGCTGTGGTTTCGAGTCTGATCCACGTATAGCCTTTCTAAAAGAAGGTGACGCCCAGTCTAGGCGTTGCTATCTCATCTTGTATTTTAATCTGTACTTTGGGTTGTCATTACAGCAATTAAGTGGCATTGGCACACCCCTAACGTACCTGGGGCCCAATAATAGCTTCGGCTAGCCATAAAAGTCTAAGGTAGCCACCCAGTGTGGTTGGTGTACCTCTTGTAGATTCATAATCGCCGGATACGGCAGAATCTAAATTGATATTTGTTATTGTGATATTTTGCAATAAATAATATCGCTGGTTTCGGCGAGTATTCGTGTACAATATCGCTGGTTTCGGCGAAAGGGTTAATATCGCTGGCTTCGGCGGATATTTATTCATTGAATCGCTGGTTTCGGCGAAAGGGTTAATATCGCTGGTTTCGGCGGATATTTCTTCATTGAATCGCTGGTTTCGGCGAAAGGGTTAATATCGCTGGTTTCGGCGGATATTTGTTTATAATATCGCTGGTTTCGGCGAAAGGGTTAATTAACATCGCTGGTTTCGGCGAATATTCGTGTACAATACCGCTGGATTCGACGGAAGGGTTGAATCAGTATTTGTTTATCATAACGCTGGTTTCGGCGAGATATTAAAGAATAGACACGCCCACTAGTTTTGGGCACTCAAGTAACTCAGTGGCATAAGGGAATAGTTTCATAGGGCATTATAGTACCCTGATACCTACACGGGGATATAACTGGTTAACTTTCGCGCTCACGCGGACACCTATGACACCTCCCTGCAACTGACACTTGCGATGATTAAACCAAAGGGTTAACTAACAGTTTAACCCATCTGAATGAGCGAGTTGTTGCACGCAGATAGATCAATTTGATATCAAGTACGCCGGATAAAAACTCATAGGGATTTCGCTACTTTCATGCTTCGCAAGGGAAATAAAGAGTAAACGTGTTGTTTAATGAATCTTGGCACCTGAGCTCAACGCAATACCAATTTTAACACGTTACACGGTTGAAAGCAATCAAACCACCGAAATTTGTCCATCGCTTGCCGCGTTCTGTTGATGATTTGCTTCATTGGAAGTCATCAGAATTGAGACTGTGGCTTTTCTATTACTCAATTCCTATTTTATCAAACATAATCCGACCTGATTTTTTTAATCATTATTTACATTCAGTACTTGGTGTTTCTATATTGAGCTTAGATAGTATTCCTATTGATATGGTGGAAAAAGCAGATGATTTACTGCATTATTTTGTTAAGAATTCCGAATTGTTATATGGATTACAATTTTATTCCATGAATATACATCAATTAATACATTTAACAACATGTGTAAAAAATATAGGTCCATTATGGGCATATACGTGTTATCCATTTGAAGATTTGAATGGCCGTTTACTTGACCTTGTTCATGGTACATGGCACATCGATACTCAAATTACAAATGCTCATTTCCAATTTATCAAAATGCAAAAAAAAATTAGATGAGTTACCCAATAGTAGAATAAAACAATTTTGTACCTCTAGAAAACGTCAGGTGCAGCTTCATGAGGAATTATTTGACCATTGTTTTAGCGTTGGAGTTTATAATGAAGTACATGGTCAAACTTTTGTAGATAATATTCAAGAAATAATTGAACAATCAGAATTTTATATTAATGATATAAAAATATATTCGCGCTCATTGAAAGATAACAAATTATATATTGCAGAATCTTATTGTAGGGATATGAAGACAAAATTGTAATTTGTTGAATTCAGAAATAATAATGACAGACACATTGGTTCTGTGTTATATTTTATTAAAAGTGATAATAATTGTATTTGTGTTGATGATTGTGATTGTGATTCAGCAATACATTATGCAGTTATTCGTAAATATTCAGCTGAAAGGGTTTTCACTATCAGCATTAATAATAGTCAAATCCAATTGCCTTGGTTATATAAATGTTGTGACACCGGCGAAACAATATTAATACCAATCAAGCAATTTTCATCCATATGTATTTATATGATGATTGACGAACATATATATATTGGAACTATTTTAAATTTAAAAGAATTATAATAAGTAATATTTTATTTGTAAAATAAATTGTCAATAAAAATAGTAATAATTATAATAACATAGAATAAAAATATATATTATAAAAACAAAAAAATTTTAACAATAATTTATGCAATCATTGTTAAAAAAATATTTTTATAAACGTTAATTTATAATTCATAGAGACAATTTATCAACGAAAAAATAATAATTCATAAACTGTATATATATATATATATATATAATATACATGTATACATATATATAATGCCCACTGCTTCACTGCTGATCCAACAGTGTAGTAGTGGGGGTTAGTTGGGTACAGTAGCAGTGGGGATAGCTCACATAGAACAATTTTACAACGAGTAATAAACTTTATTGCTTGTACGTTGAATATGTTGAAGAAGTTGAAAAAACTTGAATATTAGTTGAAATTTGGGTCGATAATCCGCAAAAACAAAAGAAATAAGTTGAAGAAGGTGAACGTAAGTTGAAAATTTCGACTCGGGAATTTATCGGTTTGTAACCTTTCGGATCGTTCGCTTCTCTTGTCAAAACGTATAAACCTCAGAATTTCTATAAATTTATCACCGGGCATTGTGTCTCGGAAAAAAGGAGGTCTCCATTTTTTCGACCATAGGTAAGATACTTTCAATGCTCTTGTTTCGTACGCGCTCCAGGCAAATAGTACTTCCAGAAAACTACGTAATTCGGAGACTGTGATTGTCCATTCGTTTCTCTAAACTCGACATGCCTCGGTTTCGGTGCTTTATTTTATGTGTTTCATAATGTGAGTGCCAATTATCAATTCAAAAGCACTAGTTACACAACCCAACATAATATTTCTTTTTGCGTAGCCAGTAGTTCCTGCGATATCCTTGAATATCATATGAACAGGCGGCCTACCTGCAGATTTTTCTGCTTGCAGTTCCATCCACCGTGTCCCGTCAGCTGCAATTTCGATTTCTTTCATTACATCTCTGGATGTATTTGGAATACTCGTCCTTTCATCCTCGGTGTCAGAACTACAAATAATTCGCGTCCTTTTCTTCTTACGACGCATATTGACAAAGTTTTCCTTTTCACTATCCGAAGATCCTTCCATTTCTCCAGTTTCAGTGGATTCAGAATATTCACTAGAATCTCCACTTTCACTTAATTCATATTGATCTTCTTCGGAGCTGCCCTCAGAACAATCCTCATTGATGTTGCTAATTTTGGTCAATTTCTTATTATATCTCCTGTTTCTACTCATGATTGCTAGAAAAGGGTCATCGGCGAAAGTAAAAAATACTGTGCCCAAATTCAAATACCCTATTGTAAATACTTGCAATAAGCGGAGACTACAATAACCGGAACTTTCGCACACTGTCTTCGAAAAATGTTCTTACTACTGTCACTGCAACAACTATTCTGAAGACCAGCTCGTGCCTTAGAGATATCTTTGGATATCGTTGAAAACCAATACTCACAGCATACGAAACTCAAACCATATCGCAGCCTAACGTCGGCTATGACACATTGGCTACTTCAATATTATCTTTATACATTAACAAAAATGCCGCAAAATATTTCATTGTGTTTGAGATATGTATTTAGTATGAATGGATGTTAAAGAATGACGAATGAATGCCAGCGGATGTTATACACGAGGAGAAGTAAAATTGTAGAAGAAGGATTGCAAAATGTGTATGTTGAATTTACGTGATTTGTATATGTATGTATGTAACTTGTATATGTGTCACTTGAATGAATTGTAAATGAGAAATATTGTGTTGATCGTTGATCACAATGGTTGAGTAGAAAAGATGATAGATATGGTTGTGGTGTATTCGAGATGAGGACACACGAGATTATATTAATACACGTGGCCGCTGGTGTGGATATGAAGAAAAATTATATGAACCAATTGCATGGCAAATTGGCCAATAATTAATTATATGAATTAATTATTGTTGAGATTGAGTATCCACCCGGTGAGAAAGAGTGCGTTGTACTTAATTAATTGTAAAGGTCACGTTGTGACGAAAGAATGAGTTTGAGATGCGAAGAGCAGCACGATGTGCCTTGGTTGAAAGTCCACGAGGAAGAGAGCGAAAAATGAGAATGTGCTTTGCCTTGTGGAACATCTACGGGTTCCACATTCACGGACATCCCCACTTGTTGCGTCTGTGTGTAGATGTGTGAATGTGTTGTAGAGAGAAGGCAGTATATTTGCATTGTCGCGCACCTGCTAGCGCGCACGACAAGGTTGTGTTGGTGTGTACTGCCGCGCACATGCTACGCGCACGACAAGATTGTGTTGGTCTATCCGTGAACGTCCAGTTTGGACGTCACGGTGGTGTGAGTGCATGTGTGTGTGAGGGCCCGGCAAGTGCCGCCCTCAGTTGCAATGACCAGCTTGGTCAATTCTCAAACACATTGATAAATCAAACATTTGATTTAATTGAGAAGCCTGCAAGTATATTAAAACAAATGCTTAGCTCCGACTTTTTGTGTGCAATGATGTATTTAGCAAAATATGATGATAAAGATCTTTATGTTGATGTAATAAAAAAATGTCAAGAAATTGAATCGCTGCATGAAACAAGTGGTCCAAAATCACCATTGCCTATTGAGGAATCACTTAAAAAATTATGTAATCTTGAAATTGAATCTATTACATTAAATTATATTAACCCTCTCACTACCAGACCCCTTTCCACTAAAAAAAACATTTTTTATGATTCAGTCAAAAGAAGCGACTTCTATTGCTAGACATGAAAACTCATTGCTTATGGGAAGAAGGAGATGCATGTTGTGTATTATTTACAGAAACCTATTTTTTTGATCAGGTGATATTTTAATACTCTGAAATCGATGTCCATAATTATGGACTCCAGTAGCGAAAGGGTTAATGTACCAATGGAATCTATAACATATTGCCTTCAGCCACTATTTGCCGTGCAAGTTTTACTAAATCCCAGTAGAGAAACTGCCGTGTTTGTCAATCAATTATTAATGATACAACGATTAAAAGGATATACAAATGCGTGACTTTATTATGAAATGATGCGTGCTTGTCTGATGTGTTTGCACAATGTCACTGCAACTGTAAAAGAATCACAATGGGGAGCTTTTACATTTTCGAAAGTACCATTCATCCTAAAAGAACTTCATGCAACAACTGTGAACATGAGTCAAGAGGAAAAATTTGAATATTCGCAAGATATCCTCGATGCTTTTGAATTGAATTACTCTTACAATTTACACCACTATTGGATATAATGGACGCTACTTGCTCATGTAATAGTGTTGAATGTTTATTAGTCTGCCGCATGTTCTGAGTTTCAAATGACGCGGGGATCTCTCTGGTAAGCGATTTCGTTGAATACAAAATAACCGGCGACCCAGGCCAAACAGTTTACTTTATGTCACAATATCGATTCGCTATTGAGATACAATGAGTTCGAGGCATCTCAGACTTTTTGTTCACTCTTATATTTACTATTGGAGGTATCATGTTACAAATGAAGCAAATATATAAGCATTGTTCACGTAATCAGCTACCCCGTCAATTTGACGGGTTTCGTGGAGATAGGTATACCACATAAAAATTTCAAAATTTAGAAAGCTTAAGGAAATAATAATTGTGTATATAACCTCTTTTGATGAAATTATAAATTTACGATGCAAATTAGTTAAGATTAATGCTGTGGTTTTTTGCGTGTTTCATTTCAAAGATCGAAACCCGTCAAATTAACGGGTCCCGTGAACCTAGTGTTAATAATATTGAATGCAATTTTCTTTAGAGAATTATACACAAAAAATATTATTAATTAACTGTAACCTATTGAGGAGTTTCATGACATTAATATGAGTAATACAAATTGAGATTAAGAGAAGAAATTTATCATTTCTTTGCAGAAAATCAATTTTCATTCATTTCATTCGCGCTTGTTACTTGGAGATGCTAGAACGGGATGTCATCCCAGCAATTCGTGCTGTTGTTGGAGATCAATTTTAGAACGTGTGGTATCAACAAGATGAAGCACCTGCGCATTTTGCATTACGCGTTAGGCAGCTTCTCAATGTTGAATTTCCTGGGCGTTGGATAGGTAGAAGAGGCGCCATCGAGTGGCCACCAAGATCTCCCGACCTCACCCCTTTAGATTTTTTACATTGGGGCTATTTGAAAGCTAGAGTCTACGAAACCAAGCCTGCGAATATCGAAGAACTCCAGAGGAGGATACTGGAGGTGTCAGCTACGATAACCCCGGAGATGTTGGCACGAGTGAATGAGGAAATTTACCAACGACTCGCGCACTGCACTGCAGTGGATGGACATCAATTTGAACACCTTATAGAATAATCATGTCCAGTACCATGACAAGTTATAAATAAAGTGAAATCCGCAATAAAAAAGATGGGTTTGCATTTGAAATTTCAAAGTTGGGCCTCATATCTCGTATAAGGCCCTTTTGGGCCCATTCGATTCTTCGGGCGAAATTACTAAAGGCCCAGAATTCCGATTTTCCACCTGTGTGCGGAATAAATTCATCGTTTCCAGAGTTTTGAACCACCCAATAGCAATCTGCATTTTATTGCGGATTTCACTTCATTTTGAAATTTTCATCTAGAAAAAACGGCCTAATTATTTGGTTATTCAAAATTCCAGCCTAAATATTGATTTTATCCTGCCATTGCGTGTGTGTATCTCGCATACAATGAGGATTTTTATCGGCCCAATATCGCATATTGTGGCGATTCACCTCCCCATTCAAACTGAATCCCGCCTCATCCGAGAAACACGTCCAAAAAAAGGTGAAATTATCAGCAAGATATCTCTCCATCATTACATCGCAATATTCCAGACGACGATCAAAGTCTTCTGGGGTGAGCTCTTGCACTAAACGAATTTTATAGGGATGCCAATCATTCGTTTTTAGGATTCTTTGGACGGATGATGTACTAACCCCAAGAGTTTGGGACAACCTTCTTAAGCTCACATGAGAATCCTCGATGACACCGAGAAGAGCCTCCAAAACTTTCTCCTCATTAGTTGCACTTTTACCCCGGCCTGATCTCGGCAAGTCTGCTACAGACCCGGTCGCCGTGAACCGATCAACCGTTTTTTTCACCGTTGATTTCGAAATCGGTGGTACTTCAGGATGGGTGTCGTTAAACAAATTCGCAGTACTCTCATATGACCTCTGTTTGTCACCGTATCCGCGCATTATCAAGATCTCTATTCTCTGACAGGTAGTTAACGGCATATTTAGATCGAAGAAAAAAGTTTTGAAACAATTATCGATTGAAACACGATTTATTCAGGTGGTGACTATGATTTTTCACACAATGACCACTGAACATAAATCCAATACCACACAGGAAAATATTTTCCGTGTGATGTACATATGAGTACATGTGCGTCGAGTCATATTGTATTCATTTTGCTTAGTGCGAAAGAAAACATCAACAAACACAATCAGTCAGGAGTTTTAATTGTCGAGAAAAAATGTGAGTCTTCAAATGGACCAACAGAATTCGTGTTTCAACCAATTCGGATGTGAAATTTCCCGCTGAATCCGAATCTGCAATAAAAAGATGGGTTTGCATTTGAAATTTCAAAGTTGGGTCTCTTATCTCGTATAAGGCCCTTTTGGACCCAATATCTGATGGGCTCAATCGATTCACCGATAAAAATTACTAAGGACCTCAGTATCAGAATATGAATTTTTGCATCCTGATTTGAATGAACGCCCCCGGATTTTTGAACAAAGAAACGCTGCATAGGGCCCAAAAATGAACGAAAAAATTTTGGTCTCAACCAATTCGGATGTAAAATATCCCGCTGAATCCGAATCTGCAATAAAAAAGATGGGTTTGCATTTGAAATTCCAAAGTTGGGTCTCTTATCTCGTATAAAGCCCTTTTGGACCCGAAATCTGATCGGCCCATTCGATTCCTTAGACGAAATTACTGACGACCCCAGTATCGGAATTCCGATTTTCCACCTGTGCGCGAAATAAATTTACTGTTTCCAGACTTTTGAAACACCCGTTATATGATTAACAATTATATATCTATTTTTTTGTTAATATTTATAAATAAATTGCTTCCTTTTTTCATTTGAATGGAGGGAAATGATATGAAATATAAATTGATCAACTGAAATTATATATTTTGCATGATTTAAAAAAAATATGTTATTTTTCTGTATCAAACCTGAATAAACAAAAAAAAGCGGAAGTTATTCTATCCTTGTTTACTTCTCTATCCTATTCTAGTACTTTTCGGCGCTCCCTTCAAAATTTACCTACCTGCTATACTAGCGCCACCCTAATTTGACGCTTTTCAACGGACACTTTTAGATACACACGGTTCCCTTACCTCTACCCTCCATACATGACACCTTTCCCATTGGATTTATGTCAAGTAACCATTCAGGTTTAGCACTCAAATTTACGAAAACTTCATCGTATCTATAGTTATCGAGAGTAATGAATTATTAATTCGATTGTTTTGTCATTGCATAAATATATATTTTATACAAGCTGATACCCGTCCGCTTCGCTGGACGTAAGATAAAATTGAATCATGAGATATTGTTTTTGTATTGTTAGGCGAAATCCAAGTATATAGGTATGATAACTTATCAGTTATAGTGATTAGGAAATTAGTCAGTGAGTAGGAGAATCTATCGTTACACAGATTTCCATATCACTCTTGAAGTACTGTGTCGTAGGATGCGTTTCCATTATTTTACATGGCAGGTCCCCAGTAGGCCTAACCATGAATGACTTACGAAGACGAAATTACAAACACATTTAATTCAATACAATAATATACAATGAATATTTAATATCCATGAAAATGAATGGAATAATATGATTATATACTGATAATATCTTGATAAACAACATTGTTCGTTTTTCTGGTTGAAGAATGACGAGGGCGTCAGGTGAACCTACTCTTTAGCATGCTACATAATATTGACCATGGGAGAAACAGTCACTTCTCAAATCCACTCCGGCCACTTTCAAACTCTGTCCTTGGGCTTAATTGATAGTCAACGCGAAGCAAACTCTGACCGGAAATTGTGTTCGTTTGAATTCGAAATGGCAGTCTGATGGAAGTAAGAGTATTCTAGTAATAGATACATTCACTCCAATATATTTTCTGGTGAAAATTGTAGCTGTGATTACGTTTTTCTGCGAAGATGTTACTTGGAGTCTGGTACCATTACACAATTTAGGAGGGTTCGAATTTCGCAACAACATGATGGGTGTACTAATCTTGAGGGAAAGAATGCGAGGTGGTGTACCTAGTGGATTAAGCATATGCAGAAACTCTACAGGATAGTGAACAGCATCTACTACTTCTATAACTGTATCCACAGATAAATATTTCATATGCTTATTTGGCAGCTTCTCAAATGAAAAAGAATTGATGCTATTAGCTGAGTCATTTGTTGGAGTGAGAATAGCTCTTTCTCTCAACCATGACATACTCTCTTTTACATCATGCTGAATGTTAGGATATATTCCATCAGTTAAAGTAACCAAATCGCTTATAACATCACAAAGGTTCACTCGGAACATTCATCCCTCCTTCTTCCAGGATATCCCCGTTACCTATATCAATTAATGATTTCGAAAATTCCTTCGCTTTCGAGTCATCATAAAGACACACTCGCACGTTGACTTCCAAAGATAAAACTTTTACATTAGGCCGTGAAATAGATGATTTCAAACACGCTTTGATTTCATCTGCACGCGTTCCTCGCAGTACAAAAGGCAAAGTTTGTCTACAGTCGCCAACTTACAGAACAGTCATTCTACCTATAAGTCGATTACAACCTCTAATATCTTGAAGAGTCCTATTTAATGTCACAATACCTTTCTTGTGAGCCATAGTACACTCATCCCACACAATAATTTTTGCTCCCCTCAGCACATGTGCCATATCACTTCGCTTGGAGATGATGCAAATAGCATTTACCGAATGATTTAAATCAAGAGGCGGTTTAAAAGCTGAGTGAGCCGTCTTCCCACCTTCAATCAAAGTAGCTGCAATACCTGACGAAGCAACAGCAACAGCGATATTTTTCTCACTTCTAATCTTAGCGAGAAGCAAGTTAGTCCAGAATATTTTTCCAGTGCCACCAGGAGCATTGAGATTCAATTTTGAAATATCTGCAGCTACTACTTTGGTTAACTGAGCTACATCGTAAGCTTATTCACTTAGGTACTGACGGTTATTAATTATAGAACTTAGCTCTCTTGATGGTTTTGGGAGTCTAAATTGTAATAATGTTTTACCTGACATTGATATTACAATATCTTCAGGAAGAATAAGACATTGATTACAAATGATATTAAGGTTCAGTTTGATATTTCCACGGTCTCTTTTCATTCGTGTTTCAATGTCTTCTGCCAAACTTTCACAGTATTTTGGCTACAACGTTATCGGATTTCCAACTTGACAAAATACTAACATAACAGCAAATAACTCTCTAATTTTGGAAGGAGAATCAGAAATAGAGGCTTCTTCCACTGTACGATCCCAGTGAACATCATCTTCCAGTAAACCAAGTGCTCTGCAAGCTTCCTGATAAGTCGGCTGCACTACTCCCGATACAGTTTTTAGGATATCAAATGGAGTGGGACCTCGAATTTCATGCAAGATAAGGTGCAAATAGTAGCACTCACAATTACTGGGATGGACGGTAATACTCTACCCAACACATGCTCTTTCTTCATTCCTAAATAACCTGGCACGATTTCTCCTTTTTTTCCCCTATGGAATTGGTTGCTCCTCCATATATAAAATGCTGGAACTTCACAATATAAAAGAGTTTGTGCGAACTTATTTACTTGACACAATTCAAAAAAACCCATGAGTGTTGTTTTCAATAGATTATTCATCCTGTTAATGACATTCTCTTCCGTGAAATAAATTCTTGGGCCATTTTCAAGATGAACAGAAAGATGAACAACAGGCAGAAACCTCCCATGAATCGGAAAACGACAAATACGCCAAGCTGCTTCGGAACAGTAGTTGTATAAGTATATGTATCGTCCTGTTTCATATCTAGAAATCTCATCTAGAGCTTCGACGGTAAATGCTGCCTGATCAGATCCCTTATTTACGTACTTCCAGATATATTTTATAGATTCAACTGAATTGCAGTACTCGACATTAATGTGAGTTTCAAAAGTACGGGACAGAACTGGATTATATGGAACCACCCACCTATTGTCAATATAAATTCCATTGATTTTCACCATCCAATTTTGATCGTCAACGATACTGAGGATAGCCATCCTCGCCTGTTTGAGTTTCTTTCAAAAAACGTTTTGGATAAAGTTTTGTACAAACACCAGACACCATGCAAGATGAAGTTAGGTTGAAATGTCCACATAGACCGTGAATCATTGTTGATTTTATAATTTCATGAAGATCTGGATCCTGATCGGGGTCGGGTAATTCAGCCCTTATAATTTCATCAATAGAATCTAGTCTGATTTTTTTTTCTGCAACCACAGCAGAATATGAACATGAGGTAGTCCACGCTTCTGCCATTCCACAGTATACATATAACACTGGTTATTGACGAAGATACAACCTCTTGTTAGCAGCTTGATCATGTGTTTAACTTTCAAATGGAACACCCTCGCTATAATGTCATGTCTATCATGAGATTTTTGATTTTGACCCAAAAGCTCTTGTATTTCTAACAATTCAGGATTGCAAGTGGATGTTATGAACAAATCCGGCCTTCCAAAATAGCGTCCATACGTCATCGCATCTTGAGTTCGTTCATGCATATATAGAGGTCCTCCAGTGAAAGAAGAGGACAACACAACTCTTTTGCCAATTTCTGAAAACTCAACGTCGGTTCGTGTCATTGCATCTTTAAGATGAACATATTCCTCACTTCTCAGCTTTTTTTGATTATTCCGAATCTAATTGAATTTTCCAGTTTCTATTTTTGCATACATATCCACCAAAAATTGATTGAAGAGATTGCGAAACAGCACTAAATAGCATGGTTGACCCTCACGTTCCATTATCCTATAACTATAAAATTCAGAAGCAAGGACGGTCTTATCAAGAGGATCCTTAGTCTTTGCATCACGTTTAGGTATATTGATATGATAACCATCTTCTCCATGGAAAAACATCAGAAGATACTGCAGAAGATCATAGGCGCAATGTGTCCCACTTATTCGTACCAATTTGTTGTCTCTACTATACACAACGATATCTTGTTTTTCAAAATCCTGTCCGACAATAAAAACTGCTACTTCTTTCGATTGAGGAACATCAAAACGACCTTTGTGTGCTCGAGCCGGTTTTTTATCCGCATTGATTTTAACCTGGAAATCTTTTTGCTCCTTAGGGGCTGAATCAACAGCAGCCTTAAAATCTCGAATATATCTGTTGTTCTCATGCAATGAATTCTGCAGTTGCCTAACCAATTCCGGCTTAATGCCAGGATAGATTCCACAACGGATATATTTCTCACGTTCTTCATCACCAATAAAATATATCTGTAAAAACGAGGGCTGCTGATGAAAACCAGCCATGAGACTTCCTATTCTATGGTATACTTGCCCCTGAACTTTGAATGTTGGCATAAAGTTTCCTTCTTTTATCTCTTCAGCTCCAAAGGATGTAATTTGGAAACAACCATTATACTTTCGAATAGTAGAAAGAAAATGTTCTGAAAGCAGATTTCGATGGGTGAGGAGACTGTACAAAGGTTCAGGATAAGGTTCAATGGTGGGAAGCTGGACTGTACCGCTACTGCAACACATTCCTTGAGCTTCGTTCTTCCATTTCAAAGCACGACACCAAGAACAGGGTAACATAATTCCTAGATTTACTATTTTATCCTTTGAATAATCGATATGCGGTTCATATTTGTAACCAGCCATATATTTCGTTGTCCAGGGCAATAATTTATGTTGTAATCTCCTCGCATTGTATCTCATAGTAGCCATCTTATTGACGTCAGGATGGTTTATTCTATAAAGTCGTACGGCCGTTCTATTTACTTCAGGATGATTCCTATTATATTTTTCCACTGCCATTCTATGGACTTCAGGATAACTCTTAACATATTGCGACGCAGATTTTCGCTTGTTTATTTTTGATGGAGTTTGTGAATCTTTTTCTTCTTTTTTTTCTTTTTTCTGATTGGAGTGGTCCTTCAATAGTAATGATAGATTCATTTGAACTCGTTGAATCATCATCAAAAATATGTTGAAGTTGTGATACTGGGATTGAAATATTTTTTTCACGATTTTCTACGTAATTATCACTACTTAGAAGAATATTATCACTATTCATTTTTTCCGTTGCTCCGATTAAAACGTCAAAATGACTACTATTAAAATGTCCCGTAAATCTTAATATTTTCACTCCTATTGTTGCTTCGCCAACGGAAGCTATGAGGCAGCCACCTTGATACACATGAAACTGATAAGGAAATATCTCTCCAGCCACCATGATTTCACAAATAGATCTATATGTATAAGGTTTAAATATTTCCGTACAGTACAAATGTTTGGTACCGTAAGGAGCGCCAGATAATTGTTGAGTAAAACATTTGAACCGATCCCAGTTGTTGGATACGTGAATGACAATATTTTTCCTAATATTGTTCGCCATTGATTCATTGCCGTACATTAGGAAAGACAATGACGAAAACAAACACGCACCATCACCAGGAATGTTAATAATTTTGAAAGGAATTGATATTCCATCATTAAGAATATGTTCCAAATCCATAATGATCAAATTTACTTTGTGAAAAGAAATAATAATAATTTTGATAGAATATTACTTTGAAGTAGTTCACTAACTCCGATGAGAATGTACAAAATTGGATCGAATGATATGATTATGAAGAATTTTCGAAATTATGTAATAATCAGAAGGTATTAAGATTCTAATGTGAATGTATGATTATTATTTTTCGTTATATATATATGTTTGAATAACTATACTATCGTAACGGAAAGTTAAAATGATAATTCTAATGTGAATGAGTAGATGAAAAATGGATACAGGTATGTGTTATTCTGATAACAAATAAATATCAAGAATTCAATATTATATGATTATGATTAACTTTTAATCAAGCACAACGGAAAATTTGAAAAATATTTCTCATGTAAATGAGTGAATGAAAGAACGAATATGACTATTTGTTATTCTCATAACTGATAAATATATGAAATTCGATATTATATTTTTATCATGAATATTCGAATTTATATAATCAAATTGAAAAATCATAATAATATTTATGTCAATCAATTATTATTATTCAATTTTCTGTTACGACATTATAGTTATTCAATTATATTTAACGGTGAAGTGAAATAATAATTCTAATGTAATCATACAGAGACCCGCCATGTAAAATAACGGGAACGCATCCCACTACACAGTACTTTATGGGTAATGTGGAAATCTGTATTTTTCCAGATTCTTCTTCCCACTGACTGATTCCCTACTCACTATAACTGATGAATTATCATACCTATATATTCAAAATTTACCTACCAATATGAAAACAATAGTTCATGATTCCATTTCATCTCACGTCCAGCGAAGCGAACGGGTATCAGCTATTATATCATAATTCTCTTGATTTCGACTCAAAAACCCTCTTTTCAATCATTTTAGATCGCCAGTTTGTCGATTCTTGTTATCGTCTCTAAGATGAGTATGACCTTCACATTTCAACTTTTTCGATTGTTGTGCATTCAATTAAACCTTTGAGTTCCTATATTTAAATACAATTAGGATAATCAACTACATATTGAAAAATGCAAAAATAATAAGTTCAGTTGCGAGAAACATTCATCGAAACAGCAACGGTTGCCAAGAATAATAATTATCATTGCAACGGTTACCAGTACCAACCATTAGCATAACAACCGCTACCAAGGAATACTATCACTATAGCAGCCGTTGCCAAGGAAACTATCACCATAGCAAACGTTGCCATCTCATTTCCGGTCATAGCGAATTTTCGAAAAAAAAAATTTTCCTGTTGGAGTTTCACAAAATCCGTTCTTAGTGAGCGTCAACGTTATATTAGAAGTCTCTATGCCAAATTTCAAGTCAATAGGAGTTGTGGTTTCGCCGGTTCGAACATGAGTCAGTGAGTGGTAAATCGCTTATAAATATATATACAGATTATAATATCCTTGCGAGTGATTTTTATGAGATTTTTTTTTGATCAAGTACTAATCTAATTCGTTGAGCATATGGACAAAAACGCATCGAGTAAAAACGGATTTATAACATATTTACCAGTACTATAGTATTTCGAAGTCATGGTATGATGACATAGTATAGTTCATTGAGCAATGAACTATACTATGAATGAATGAATGGTTACACAGATAAACTATTAGCTTTCACATTCAGTAATATAATATATACGGAGAGAATTTTCTCTTAAAAATTACCCTGCGATTCAGGGTAGGCTCGGGACATTCCGCTATTATGAAAGATATTATTCATTTTTATTGAAATATTTAGAAGAATCAGTCAGAAAAATTCCTCTCATTGCAAATAAATTTTACCATATTGCATGGTAATTTTTAGGAGAATTCAAAAAATGTCCAAATTATGCTAGATTATATTCTCGAAATGTTTGAATTTTACTCTTATACTGATGAATTTTTGCCATGTAGCACGCTATTTCTTCAATAACGCGCCACAATAACAAAATTTACCGATACTTAGAATGAATTATCCACCGAGTTGGAGAAAATTTTACCACATTTAAATGGGAATTTTTCGTTCATGTTCGATAATCTTCGGAAAATTTCGGGCCCGTTACAAATTGACTATACTGCATTGATACATGCATGGCACTTGCGCGCCAAATCAATCGGTCACTCGAGACAAGGCAAGACGTGCTTTAAGTGAAGAATATTACGCATAAGTGACATACGTTTCTATTATTATTCTTGTGCCTCTTAAGTGTATATTATCAATCGGTGTGCATCATTCATCATTGGATAACTGGATTATCTGTTTATACGTAAGTATATTTTATATTTATCATTATTCCAAGAAATTCAGGTTGTATGTATATTGAATACATGCAGACTAGTACCTCGTTGCAACAATGATATAAAGCGGTCTTTGTTTTTATGAATGAAGAGAAAGAACGGAAAAAAAAAATTACTATATATTCACGTAGTATGAAAAAAAGGAACAAGTGGAAAATATTTGTGATATATCCTATCCTTTTTTTTTTAATAAAATATTTTTTTTTGTATCGTTTAAATTTCTTTTTATTTTTCATTGTCTAATTATTCATAGATAAATAATGATGACTGTTGAATATACAATGTGTTTTTTGAATGCATAGGTTCAAGAAGTTAACTATCAAGGTTATCCTGCTGATTCACAACTTCGAAATCACGTACGTATTAACTACATATTAAATCGGCAATCAAATTTTATCATTCTCATATTGACAATATTTACTTTTAAATGTAGCCAATTGGTCGCATATTGCTGAAATCGGCAAATGGAAAACTCGTATTATCATCGTATCGGAATAAGGGATATTTTGTAAAAAATATTCGAAATTTGATGACACGACTGATAATTATCACCTTGCATTAACATTATTATTTGTTGACAAAAAATTTCAAACAGAAATATGTCTTATTGTACTTTATTATTATTATTATTCAGAATTTTTTTTTGCTAGGATCAAAAGAGACAGATTTGAGGAATTGTCAGCAATCAATTTTTTCAAATATCTTTTACCTATTCAAATACAAAGTTCGAATACAGTAACTACGTTGAAAAAAATTGTATTTAAAGGTGATGTGCTATTCAAAAGCAGCATTTTAATGATTCCTGGAGATGATGATCCGTTATTTTATGAAATTTATAAAATAATAATTTATGAAAAAGAAAACATTTGTATGATTGTGAAAAAAATGAATGATGTGTATCTCAACGAGCATATACAATCGCATGAAATTATTACGGATAATTATACGTGGGAAATTCTATTTTTATGTGACATGAATGAATTTGTATTAACACATATCGTATAAATAAGTACAGGTGAAAAATTTATAGTAAGAAGATGACATTGAACCATAATGAATAAATATCAATTATTTTTATATCGATATGTTTATCTTTGTACATATTTATTTCAATCAATCTACTTTTCAATCACCACTTATTTTAATAAAATTATGAAAATTTTATTCAATGGCTTTTTAACCTCGAATAATCAATTTTTCAATTTATCAATGATTTACTTTGATCAATATATCCATTCTTTTATTCGAGAAAAATAATTACGTAATTATAATAGAAATTTTCATCACATGGTCCGTGTATATTTTACCGTGCACGGTAGGTAAATTTATCTTAATTTGGATATATTTTATAAAATATGGAATAATTTTTTCCATTGCTTATGAGTAAAATTTGAAAAAATTATGGTGAAATTTTGATCTACGGTCGATAATATATGCTCACAAAAAGTGTTTATCTTATTCTACACTAGGGGTAATTTTTACCCTGTAGTTCGTGTAATATTTACTTCAATAATTTTTACCTAGCTGATGGGGAATATTCGTTCCTGCCAAGCAGTAATAATAATCCGAATACAATAATATCCCCGACCTACTCGATTGCAGGGTAATTTTTCCCCTGTATTCGAGGGTAATATTTAACAGATATTTCTCTTCGTGTACATAATTTTTTCTGATTAACAGCACATGCACACCCATACAAATATTAATATTACACGAATAAAAAATATCACATATTTTAATTTAATGTTCATATTTGATATTATAATATCTAATAATTATATCTATCTAATATCTGATAATTATAACATCTAATGTTTATATTAGATATTATAATATATCTAATAATATTTATATTAGACTGCATGCTGCGCCGTTATTATATGATGGAAAATACCAATAGCCTCGTTTTGAAGATGGATGGTAATATATCGATAGTCGCACAATGGGAGATTTCGAGTAGTAGATTGTATTTTTGGTCAGGTAATAACAATAAAATATTTTGATGTTAGAAACATTTTTTAAGCAGATTGGAAAATCTATCAAAATTTGATTATTTTCTTATTTTTTTTCTACTATTAACTTTATTGTCTTGATATATCATAGGATATGTAGATACTGCTACTGATCATTGTAATCATAATAGTACATTGACAATGTTCGGTTTTGATATTATTATGAGTAGAATATTTATATATATAGAATAGGATTTGAATTATATTTAAATCAACGCTGAGTGATACTTGATGATGAACGATTCATTGAATGTGGAAAGTTGTGTATGGCTATTAAGGATATTAGTTGGTACAAATAATTTACAAATAATTATTAACAACAAAAATTTATTGAAAAAATGCAAAGTGTACATAAAAGCGTCAATGCAAAATTTAAGAAAATATGTAGTGTGTTATAATGTTTGTCATATTCTACGAAAATTTATTATCATGCCAATATTATTATAATTATTGAAACTATTCATTTTATATTTATTTGACTCAAATATGTAAATTTTATCAAAATATGCATAATCTTAGTGGAAGTTTAGGTGAACGACATAAAGTTACTTGATTTTTGTAGAATCATCCGTATATGTTGCTTAAATTCCTGCATAAAGAAATTAGAGTCATAAAATTTTCATTTATTCCCAGTGAAGTGTAATCGACATATATAAATGACACAATCTGTGTGTTTCTTTCATTTGAATATTTACATTCTTTTTTTCTATCAATCTACTCGAAAAATTTCCGGCACCTTGAATTGAAAATATTTTTCGTTCAAATGCAAATGAGCAAATATAAATAATATTGAAACTTACCGTAAACAAGATAATCGAAATCGGATTTTTCAATTTCAACATTTGTTTCGAAAAAAAATATTAATTTTATTTCTGAGTAACAGAATTTTGTAAATGGCTTGATTTCATAGATTCATGTTCCTTTTTTTCTATTGCTGTCCTAAATCAATACTGCAAATCTCTAAGTTTCCAAACCTGCAATTATAATTAATGGAGAGTAGTTCATCGTTACTTGTTTATATACATTAATGTTGCAATCACATGATCACAATAGCCTGACTTGCCTGTTGTATAATTACATTCGCACTTCGATTACTCATTATTATCAATCAAGCCTATCAGACAAATTTTGTGTGGTTATCAAGCAAGGCCAGAAGTTTGTAAGCATACGCTTTTGTATACAGTCCCTGAACGACCATTATTATTGTTTTTTATGATCTTTTTGACATCCGAGCAGTTGAATCTTTCCGAAAGAGCAATAAATACTTCTAAGAGCAATCCGGCAATCAGATACATATACATATACATATACATATACATATACATATACATACATATCAGATACCCGATTTAAATAATAAATGTATGTCTTTAATATTTTCATGTTAAATATATCTTCATAAATTTCAGCTACATAAATTGAACAACAGCTCAAATATCTATTCATTGCAATATTATACTGTACTTACCTAATTATAGGTATATGAAACATATTTTTTCCAATTCTTGCTAATATACGTTATTTTCATGAATTGATATGAAAAAAAATTTATATTAATTAAAAAAAATATTAATACATAATTAATAATTTTGACGACGTTACATATAGAAACACGTATATAACTTATATACGTTCCTGAGTATATACAATAACATTCCAAAGTTGTGGATATAATGTCATTCAATGAGAATACGATTGCGTTTAGAACTATTTCTGATAGCACTGGGCAGAGCAATTCGAAATATTATCGTATACAAAATTTCGAAAATTTCATCCGGGATATATATATATATATAAAGATTATCATTATAAGGATCATTTGGTGCGCGATTCATGTAGTGTGAATTTTTTTGTGGTTTTGTAAAGTGCGCAATTCATGTTAAAAAAATAAGTGCCCGGTACATAGTGCATATTTGTGGCTGCATTCATACAATTCAAATCACAGTTAATTGTGTTACAATTACATACTTGTATGAAAAATTCAATAAATCCAATTTTTTCAATTTCATCAGATGCAGTCTTCCGTTTGTAACATTGAGAATAAATCGTTTGATTTTTAATTTTCAATCATAAAAATTGAGATATTTTTATATTACTATGATTTGCAATTTCTACAATATTGTGGAGTGTTAACTCGAGGTTCTGAAGAATACTATGTAAAAAGAGCATTTTTTCAAGTGCATATATATGTGTACATATTTGCCGAAGAGGATTGACCATTTCACCAATTGTTTTTAATTCATTACAATACCTAAAAACATCAGTGTTTTTATCTATGTTTCTGAATTTATTTGAGGCTATTGAATGATGAGATATTTTGGAATATATTTGTAAATCAATACAGCGTGTACCATTAACATAATTTTTTATTCTTCCGAGTATATTTTCAAAAGGAAAGTAAGAAGTAATCCACAGTGGTTCAAGATCTTGAACAACTTCTGCTGAATGTAATGAGCAGTGAATGTCAAAAATTACGAATTGAGGATGGTATAATGTTTGAGATTTAGCACATTTAATGAAAATATAATTATTCAATAAATTATTTGATTTTTATTTGACATATTTTTTCAAAATTTTTTTCTCGTTTTTATTTATTATTTATTTATTTATCTTTAATTATTTAATTAAATTTTTGTTTATTTTTTTTTATTCAATAAATTTCTTTTATAGATTCAATATTTATTAATTATTCATTTATTTATTTATTTAATATTTAATAAATTATTTTTTTGTTCAAAAAGCGTGCGTGCGTGTGCGTGTGGGCGCGCGCGCGCGTGTGTGTGTGTGTGTGTGTGTGTGTGTGTGTGTGTGTGTGTGTGTATGTATGTAGGTGTCGATTAATTCATATGGTAGTGCCTCAGTAAACTATTTACCATTTACAATTAATTTTGAGCGAAATGAGTGGCACATTAGGTAGCGTACCAGTCAAATTTTTTCAGATTTATGTTTAATGTTCAATTTCAAATTTTCAGTTATCTTGCAGGTTGCCAGCATAATGTATAACACTTGACTGATGATTAAAATTATTCAATGTAAAATTAATAGCAATCAATTACCCTACAAAATTACACACGTACAATACGTACCTTACTGTGTGCAATGTTTTTTTTTTTTTTTTTTTTTTTTTTTCAATTTTACTTATTTACTTAATAAGGTTAGAAATATGAACCCGAGTAAAAATAGTTCAGTTCTTTTTGCACGCCCGAACCGCGCCCAGAACAAGCCCGTTTGCAGGACAATCATGCCCGGAGCGCGTTGCGGGCGCATTTCAGGTGAATACGGAGCGCTCCGGGCGTGATTGTCCTGCAAACGAGCCTGTTCCGGGTGGGCATCGGGCGCGTTACGGGCGTGCGAAAAGAACTGAAATATTTTTACTCGGGTACGCACGATGCAGAGCACAACCTGGATAAAATTTTTACTCGTACTTAGAGTCGAAATTTTTTCTGTTTTCACCCTGATGTCATATAACTCGTCCGGATTTCGTACCTGACCGGTTTCTGTGGTTAAAATCCTGATTGCATCCTGATATATATTATGATCACTCTTATTATTATAAGAGACCTGTAAAAGTTCATAAAATGACAATAATAATAATTTTCAGACAGTGACCTGGAACAATTCAGACAAAACTTCAGAACATAGCAGCATTGGACAAAATAGAAACTTGAAAAATAATTTATAAACGAATGTAAATGTCTCAAACATTTTTCATATAGGTGATTATGAAATCAATCAGATTGTATTACTATGAATAATATAATAAATATGATAAATTTATGAGTTGATGATAATTTTTTTCAATCATCTAAGAAATTGGTAAAAATAGTAATTATTGAATAATAATTGGTTTTTTAAAATTATTATTCAACAATATATCGTAAAAATTACATTAAACGCATTAATTTTTTAACTTCCCCTGAGAACGTTATTGTAGTGACTCCGAAAATCGTTTTTTTATCGAATCCTCACATTTCAAGGTCAACAGATAATCTTATTCTTTTCTTATATCTTTTCATTATATACCTGATCTTTCTTTGCTTGTGATCGTTGATCGATTCGGGTGATGTCCGTGGCGTATCTCGATAACTAAGTCTTATGGAAGATCCTGCTGGACTATGGGGACCGATCTTTATCCCTTTTTTATTTCTTCCCGAGCCTCCGATTCTTCGATTCATGCTCGAGAACATTTAAGGATCTTGCACCTCTTACTTAATTTATATTTGATATTCAAAACATTAGCCAATCAGTGCTAATGTGCTAGCCTGTGTCAAATAAGACTTTACATGCTCTGTTCTCATTCTGCAATGTAGAACCAAATCAGTAGTTGAAACGATGTGTATTAGACTTTTCAATCCTCAATCGGATGATTGAAAAAAGATATCATTAACTCATGAATTTATCATCTTTATTATATTATTTATAGCAATACAATCTGATCGATTCCATAATTATTGTACGAAAAATTTTTAATACATTTACATTTGTTTATAAATGAATAAATTATTTTTTAAGTTTCTATTTGGTCGAATTCTGCTGTTTCGAAGTTTTGTCGAAATTGTTTCAAGTCACTGACTGAAAATTATTATTATTGTCATTTTATGATCTTTTATGGGTCTCTTATGATAATAAGAATTATCATAATATCTACCAGAATGCAATCAGGACTTTAACCACAAAAGAATCGGTCAGGTACGAAATCTGGATGAGCTATATGAAATCAGGGCGAAAACAGAACAATTTTTCGATTCGGGTTCTGTTGAAGCACGTGGTTAATCTTCTACATAGGCGATGTCAGAAATATTGATTACTAATCTCATAATAATCTGGCCGAGAAAAATTAATAGCATAATCACAAGCATACATAGTACATATTAATATGAGCTTATGTTGTTCAGAATTAATGTTCTTGATGTTTCGTTACTTTTTATATAAACTCTAAATGTGACCTTCAAATACCCATTGTTATTCACCTTTTCATTGCTATATTTGACTTTCAACGTGTCATTTCACAGTCCGTGAAAACCCCGTATGTCATGTGAGACTGTATAATTATTTGAATTATTACCGACGGGAACTTTTTGCTCTAACTGTATAAATTAGTTTTTTAAACAGAGACATGCCGTTAGACATATCATTTATTACGGATTATCCGGTGTTATTTTCATTTTCTATCGATAATGAAATAATAAAAAGAATCCATCTTTGCGTGGGATTCATTGAATATGCGAAGAATATCCTGTGGAAATTTCAATCTTTCAAAAATATTTTTATATTATTATCTACTGAATTATATTCAATTTGAGATGTTACAAATTCCTTGAACAGATTCATATCTGTCTGATATAGCCAGAACAAAAAAAAAAGTGCCCCATCCTCTCATCTGAGCCCATGTTAATTTGATGAAAATATAATTTTCAAACTATGTGGTAAAAGATTTTGAAGATTTTTGTAGATATTTATGATAAATTAAGAATAACTTTATAAAACTTCATCTATTCTTAGTGTTTCGAGATACGTTCAATATATCCTCATGTAGGTGTAGAATGATGTTCGTAGTTGAGAATGTTTCTACGTGAACAGAAACATATAGTAATTGAAAGAATTTTTTTTTTCGTATAAATAGAATTATTATATAGGATCGAAATATAATAAACACAACATCATCATTTAATTTTTATTGTCCGCCAAAGATATTTATTAATATTTTTTTGTTTTGTCTTCATTATTATTATTATTTTTTGTTTCATTAACAGCCTATTGCACTTTTATTAAATCTTAAGATTCACACTATCTTATATCCCTAAAAATAAGATTCCGCGCAGCGGTGATATAAATACAAAAGAAATTCTATTCACGTTTATAAATTTCATTTGCACTCTTGCGCGTACAGGCATGCACATACACATCCAAATATCCATTACATAGCCACATTATAATACTATAAATCTTATAAAGTGGATAAAAATAATTACTATATATATATGGGACATTCCACGCCAGATCGATCACTTATGAACCCGACCCCTTTCAATTTGATTGAATTTTTTTTAAGTTATTCTACCCTCCTAAAACGCTTCTGTGAATTTTTTCAGTTTTTTTTTAGCCAATCGAAAGAAAGTTATAAATTTGCAAAGAAAATAATGTTTTTTTTTCAAACGCTCGTAAATTTTTCAAAAACGGACTTATCGAGACGTTTTTTTTTTAATTTTTCGTTTTTAAACATGCTTTTTAAAAAAAGTACAAAAAAAATATTCAAAATGATATTCTATAAAGTTTTTCAGTTTTTCGAAAAAACCATTAATTTTTCGAAGTTCGCCATTTTTGATTTATTATTATTTTTTTAGAAAAAAACTTTGTATTATTCTGCGTTTAATGTCGCGAATCCCATAGTGGGCCGACTTTTCTTTTTATTTTTTTTTCGCAATCTAACTTCATTTTTATAATAAAATATATCTACAATATATAGATTTTACTTAATAACAAAATTTTTGGATAGTTTTGAATGAATTTCATAGAAGTATTTCATGAATAATAAAATATATCATCATTCACCCAAGTAGTATTGAGATAATGGAAGCTTATACACAAATATATTTAAACAATCAGTATAATGGTTTATAGGTTTTTCAGCATTTTTCGTCAATTGATGACAATCAACACCTCAATATGAAATGGTCTTATTGATATGAAACATGTGGAATTGATTCAATACAAGGATCCGAGAAATGGATTAATGGTTAGCTGATGATTCCTATACATTAACTAATCGATTCAATTATGGTGACAAATTCAAATACCATTTACGTCACATCAGAATGAAATATAAATCCAAATGAAAAGTAATTTGATTATGTTGGACACAATCAAAAATTAGATATGCCTAATATGAGAGTGATACTGAAATATTAATAATACCACAATATTTTCATTCGAAATGATTAAGTAATAATTTATTTTATTATTCATGAAATACTTCTATGAAATTCATTCAGGACTATCCAAAAATTTTGTTGTTAAGTAAAATCTATATATTGTAGATATATTTTATTATAAAAATAAAGTTAAATTGCGAAAAAAAAAATAAAAAGAAAAGTCGGTCCACTATGAGATTCGTGACATTAAAGGCAGAATAATACAAAGTTTTTTTCTAAAAAAAATAATAATAAATCAAAATATTTTTTGTATTTTTTTTGAAAAGCACGTTTAAAAACGAAAAATTAAAAAAAAACGTCTCAATTAGTCCGTTTTTTCGCGTAGTTCTTCTTACACACTTTAACGATTTGAAAGAAAAAATGAATAAATAAATAAATAAATAAATAAATAAATAAATAAATAAATAAATAGAAAATCTTAAAAAATATGAAATAACAAAAATTGATACATGAATATTTTATCATAAGTATTTCTAGTGTTTCAAATACATAACATCCGTGCTTGTATCATTCACATACATCCATATATTCATAAATATAAACAAAATATTCATATGCATAGTACAAGAAGGATTTAAAGCAGGAGTAGAACGTGTAGATGTAGTAAGGGCGGAAGGAATGACGCGCATAAATCGTGATTGGTAGCTGAATCGATTAACTTGGTGTGCTGCGCGTGGCAATAGAGAGTAGAGAACTTGGCCGTGGGTGTGTGAATGTGTGTGTATATTCCCTCTCACTTCCTCATTCTCTTCTTGTATCTGACTCATTTTCATTCTCTTCCTTTATTACACGCCAGCTAACGAATTTTCCGAATGGAGGTTGTGCCATTGGTTCCGCCCCCACTTCGAGGGAAGCTATAAACCCTCCAACCCTCCATTACTAAATATACATACACAATAGTGTGTATGTATAGGTGGATGAAGTGGTGATACCGCGCGTTTCTCCATGGCAACCCAAATCAATTCGCCAACCGACGATGAGGCTGAACCAACTCGTTCTTTCTCTACTGTATCGCAGACACTCATGTTAGTATTTTTGCATTACAGTTTACACACATACACATATACACGAACAAATATATAGTAAAGGAGGACTTGTGCGAGTTCAGGATAGTTCGACCAGTTTTTTTATATCCTTATTCCAATATAAAATCTGATCAAACTACCCTGAACATACTCTATATATAAACACACATTTGCGTATAAACATTCACATCAATTTTGTGGACGAGTGATACAATTCAGTCTGTCTGATTCTAATCATAATATGGGGTCTTTAATATTATACAAACAACAATAACGCATATGCACATACGTCTTAGTTCATAGTCTCCCTCTCACACTGTACACTCTAATATTCCACATAAACCGATTCGAGACTCAATATTAATCTGATTTCAACTGATGTTATGGTCATTACAATTTGGTATTTCTTATGGATTTAAGACCTATCTATAATTCCATTCATCATCATCATCACCATCATTATTATTATTGCAAATCGATGCTTGTTATCGTTATCATGATCCGTTTGCAATTGAGAACGGTAAATGATTAGGTAGTGAGAGAGAGAAACATATGTATATATATTATCGTATTTGTATTGAATTCTACATAATTTATGATTAATATTAATATGTTGATTTTTTTTTTTCTTTTTTTTTTCAATTAGTTCATACACAGTTCTTTTCATTTATTCGTTTCACGATTATTAATCTCTATATGAAACAATGTACCTTCTATTCATTTATTTTATACATGAAAACGTCCTATCTATATTAATTTCTCATTTATTCATATTTATTCTATTCAATCATTGATTTTGGTTTTTTTTTTCTTTTGGTATTTTAATGTCGCATGGAGGACCGTGAGTTTTAAAGCTTGAGCAATTTGACTATACAGCGATAGATAGTTTGGATATACGGAGCCACGTATACATGAGTGAGGATTGATTCTCTACGATGTTTAAAGATAGTTCATGTGAAACCGATAGTCAAGCTTTGGGTCAACTCACATTGACGTGTAACATCTTTTGCGCTTATGTGTGATAGCATTCTTTTGTAATCTCTGGGTAATCACTGATTACATTTTTTACTCTTTTTTTATTTGTTATGTTTCGGGAAATATATTTTCTTGGAATAAATTTGCATTTTTTCCCAATTTTAAATCAGAGTGCATGTGTGTGAGAGGTGAGAAGTGGGAGGGGGAGGGGGGAGTATGTCACTTTTATTTTTTATTTCACTTCAATAAATAAGATTTCGTTTTTCATTTAAATATAATACACTATAAAGATGACTGAGAAGTTACAATTTTTCGACAATATGTGTAGATGCAGATTGTTTTCCTCTTTCCTCATACCTATGGTTTGACATTTCCTTTTCGTTTTTTTTTTCTTCTTTATATTTTTTGGGGATTCTTTAATTCATTATTTTTTTCTTCTTATTGTATTATCCAAAACAAAATGATTTAATTATTTACAATTTAGTTTTGGCATATTATACAATATCAAAAACCAAAAAAAATTAATCAACTTCATCACAGAGCTTAGAAACTAACACTGATATTTTTGTTTTAAATTATTCAGTGATATTTGGATGAACGAACATGTCGTTATTATCAACAAAATTATTCTTTTTACATTCAAATAAATTAATGGTGAGATAACAATGTGAATTGATTTTTTCTTGTTACTTTTTTTATATAATATTATACAATTTTTTTACGCTGTAGGAAACTGCGAGCCGTCGGTTGAAATGAAAGAGTACGCATCTCGTTATTATTTATTAATTTTTTTATTTCTCAATATATGCTTTTATTTGACATTAATCAATCATTCTATTAGCGAATATATTTTTATATTATTTGTTGAATTGATAAAAAAAGGTAGACAAAGAATCAAATAAAATATTCAAATATTTTTTTTTTTAAAAACAATCACTACTATTATTATTTTTATTTTCTTAGTTTTTTCCTCTTCATTATTTGCGAGACTCGCATGTGATCCTCTTTATCAAATCAGCGTATTAACTATTTACGTATTTACATCCGTTATTATTACATTCAAAATCCCATAATAGTCAACATTCGTTTGGGATATAAGGGTATATTTTCAAAATTATCAGAATCCTCGGCACGCGATATTAAAGAAGAAGGGAGATAATGTGGGAAAAAGAGAAAGACTTTGAGAGAGAGAGAGAGAGTTGTGATGACAATCGTGATAATAATGATGATCGTTTGATGCAATGTAGAATACGCGAGCTTGTGAGGATTGAAATTGTAAATTAGTGACCGGTCATTTATCGCCTATCTGCGGAGCACATATTTGATAAGTTAAAAACTATTAATATTATTTTTTTTTATATATTATACAAATTATTATTTATATTTATTTATTTTTTTTTTATTTTTTTTTTTTTTCAATCACCTTTGATAATTTTGGTGAATTTTATTTTCTTCTGTATATTTTTTTTTGTTGAATTGCAGTCAATTCGCTAACTTAAAAATCAGAATAAAAAGAATCATAATACGATAATAGTAAATTTTGTAAATGGTTTTGCACATTTATATTTACATGTTCCAAAATTTCGTGCTGTTTTTTCACATGAAATATGGCACGAACTTTTATGGCACGGTAATAGCAAGTGAAATTGAAAAGTAAGAATTATGAGAAAAAATTAATATGTGTGAGTAGTTGTCGTGCTGCAAGATGTTTGATTTTGTGATGTTGAATATATATATATATTTTTTTTCAATCTTTATCAACTGAATTGTCCAAGATAGTATAGAGATTGTTTTTATTTTTATATTTTAAATAAAAATTGGCACCTCAGCGGGGTGTGCCTAGTGCACTCCAGTGCTCAGGGGTGGGTCATGCGTAGTGGGAATAAGTGCCAAGATGTGGTGGCACGTGACTTGACGTTGTGTGATGTCCCGCGTAGAGATTCGCACTTGGATTTGACCAATAACTCGATGCTGATTGAAACAAACCACCGGGTACAGACACTGACACTGATGCTGCTGGTGGTGGCATTAAATTTAACTTGGCATGGCCATACCCTGACATAAATAGTTCACTTTGGTACTTATATGTTGCTGGATCGGCTGCGGCTGGCTGTGTTGCTGCTGCCAATCCCTGAAAGTCAAATTTGTACGCATATCTCTTGCCATGCACCTTTGTCATTATATTCTTGTCGTAGTAATATCTGTAATTGAATCATTTATTTACAATTATTATTATTTCTCATTTTTTTTTTTTTTTTTTTCGTAAATTTACATTAATTTAGAAAAAAACAATTATCCAAATCCGAAATTATTGATTCGTTAATATTACGGAATAGGGAAGACGTGAATGAAAATTGTATTACGTAGCAGAATCGATGGTGATGGCGTCTAGGAAACATCAATGACGTCGGTGATGGTAATGGGATCGAGCAATTATCCGAGATACCATCGGAAAAGCAAGAAACCCGGGTACAGAGAGATGATGGAAAGCCAAAGAGATACTGAACAGAAACGTCGTTGCAGGATTCGAGTGGAAGTGTAGCAACAGAGAAAGTATAGCGAAATTGGCGGTGGGGAGATAAAAACGAGTGACAGAAAAAGAGATAATAGAAGAGGGACAGAGATGTCACGACGGGTGGGTAATTCAATCAAGGAAACTGATCGAAAAATAATAGCTGCCTCTATCTCATCGACATTTGCGCCTGTAACATCCAACGAATGTATTTTCATTCGAGGTATATGCTATTAGCCGCACAACCACGGGTTTCAAACCGTATAAAAACGATTGGAATTTCTCCCCTAACCCACGCTACTCTTTCTCTCTTTCATTCCATTGTATGTTGATTTTTCTTTCATTTTACTGATATTTTCTTTTCTTTTTTCATTTGGGACTTGATTCTGTTTTAGTTAATTGTTTGATGCGAATTTAATGAAATGATAAAACATCATAAAAATTATTTACTGATAAAATTTGGATTAATTTTAAAAAAATGGTAACTTACCTCAAGGCCCTTGACAATTTATCATAGTTCATGTTAGGTTTGGATTTTCTTTCGCCCCAACGTCTTGCCACTTCATCAGGATCCGTGAGTTTAAATTCACCATTTGTACCCTCCCACGTAATACAAGCGGCATTACTTGAATCTGATAATAATTCTAATAAAAATTGCCATAATTGTATTTGTCCAGAGCCAGAACTCGCCAGTCTACTGCTCGTGGCGCCAAACATTTGATATGGATCTATAAAAAAAAATTCATTTTCAATTAATTAAATTAATAATAGATCAATGATTTTTCTTTGTCAATGATAATTCAAATACCATAATCTTCAAGTATACATATGATAACCTGGAAATACCTATTTATTACTCAGTACTTTTATCGTGTATGTCATACCGACATATATATTATATACAACCTACACACCCTACTCGATTTGTTTCTATATATCTTATTTCTTTCTTTTTACTTTAGCGCAATAACTGCTCTCTCGGTCTAGAGCTTTACAATGCGTCATCAGCGAAGCTTACTGCTGCCTGGCCATGGAGTACCCTACAGTCATACAAAGGATATAATCGCGACCCCACTATAGAATGAAAAAAGTTCGTTTAGATCATAATAATTTCAATTGAATAGAAGAAAAGAAAAATCATTGCACATATGTACGTGATGTCCGTACACTAAAGAAATATTTTTGGATTAGGGACTTTTTGACAAAATAATAATAAAATATATCATTGTAATATACTCAGATGAAAAAAATTGATTAGAGAAATTTCATATTTATTGGAGATACATATAGAAAATTACAAAGTTATGTGAACAAAATTTGTAACATTTTCAATTTACATTTAAATAAATGTAAGAATGTAAGAATAATTTTGAAATGGGTCAGATATAAAAAATATCATAGAAAATCACACAGACGGAATAGTTCGATGATTTGTTCATTTTATATTACAATTTTGTAATTATTGCATGTAAAAACATAATAAGGGCAATAATAATGGTTCAAGATATATATATATATATATATGCATCAAAGGGGGAAAAGTCCTACATAGGAATAGTCAGACCTCAATGGTTAATTCTATTGAATGAACTTAGAGGATTCGCATGACCATCAACTTCCTTACTCTCTCTTTCTCCCGGTCCACATTTTCCATTCTCAATGTTCCTATCTATCGAACAGTAATTCATTTACAAGATAATAATGCTGACAGGGTGGAGTGGACTCATATGAGGGACGAATTGACGTTTTTCATTGAAGTTTTCAATGAATTTTGTTCTACGAAAATTTCGAGGTTAGTTGTAAGAAATCGTTACAAACGAAAAGGAAAAAAAAAATCACTCAGACGTATAATTTTCGTTAAAGTGAATTGGTTGGGAGTAAAATAGCGATTGGTGAATTATTCCAAAATATGTTATGAGTACAAAGAATAGAAGGAGGGGGGCTCGCGTGGTCAACAATCAATGTAAGCGCGTAGGTCATTCCGTGCAGTTGAATTTTACAAGCTGTTCTGATTCATATTTTTTTTATTCCCTTTATTTTTTTCTCCCCCACTCTTTCTGCTATATTCCACACTTATTGAACTGGAATAGGACAGGCACCATGCCTGGAGTTCGTGGTGTACGTGTGTTTGGATATTTACCGATAGACGAATTGTCAAACTGTATTTTGGAAAGAATTCATTAATATTGTGTATTTTACGAGGATAAGGTGAAAAAATTCTGGGCCTAACATAGAGATAACGCTACTATAAATGAAATTTTTGTTCTGCGATATTGGTACACATGTGACAAAAGCGATTGTTCAGTTTCACTTTAATCGGATAAATAGTTTTCTTTATATGGCTGTTCAAAATAGAGTTGTTGTGTATGTTACTTTAAAATGGATGAGTCAGAATATCATGCTGTCATAAAATTTTTTGATTTGGACGGTTTATCACCAACAGAAAGTCATCCAAAGTTGGTAAAAAAGTATAAAAAGTCTGCTCCTTCGTTTTCAATTATAAAGAAATAGGAGTCTGAAATTAAACGTGGTCATACATCTCTTCACGATGATTCATGTGAAGGAAAGCCGAAATCGGCAATCATCATAGGTAAGGCTGTAAGTATCTCTGAAGACAGAGTTTTTGTATACATTTTACATGAAAAATCAAGTATAAGAAAAACAAACGAGAAAACAAATTTTTCAGCAGAGATTGGACTGTTTTAAAAAGAATCTCACCGATTTTATGTACTCGTTCATCACCGTATTCTGTGATGCAGAAGAAATTCTTTCATTTGACTACCTCGAAAAAGATAAAGTAATTATTCAATTGGCATCTGTGATCAAACCACACATCGGATCTAAGTGATTCAGAGCAATTTCAGTTCGTCGTGACATTGCTGATAGCCATGCAAAATAACATGACTATTAGTCGGGAATATTTGATGATATTCAAATAAATGTGGGATAGCCATCCGTTCATTTCTTCTTAAAATTTTAATTTTCATATGAACAACGAAATCCGGATAAGTATTATGACATCAGGGCGAAAACAGAATAATTTTTCGGCCTAGGTAGGTATTCCGTGAATGGTCCGAATTCTCTCTAAAATACTATTCGACAAATCGGCTTCTGGTAGACCTACGTACACCCCCACACGTACACGTATTTGATGAGCTTCAAGCATGGGTGCCTGTCCATTTAAGATCATTTTTCTAATGAGTTTTCATAAAGATTTTGATATTTTTTCAACTCTATTTCATTTCACTCCAATAAAATAATGCAAACGTTCACTTACCAGGCTGCCTGAGATGTGAGTGTGTATCCAACGCCGATTTAGAGAGGCTACTACCGTAACCTAAAAAATAATCGAAAAAAAAAGAATGCGTCAAATACAAAATGAATTATTCGAGAATAAAAAATATCTATAGACACATTTTCTTTTATTCTTTACTGACTTGACGAGAGGTCAAACAAAACATCGTTGAATGTACACACACACATGAGTGCGTTCGTTAGTGATTTTCATATATAAAGAATAAAATTACTTGCTTGCCAGAAAAGATGAAAAAGGGATAGATCAGTAAAAAGAAATACACGGAAACGTGGGACTTAGTACAAGAGATGAATATTGGGCGGTAGAATAGCGACAAGTAAAATGCGTTCAAGCGTTAGAATCGGTTAGAGAGGATTTTCATGTAAGCAAACACAGACTTGAATTGAGGCAATGATAGAGAAATCGTATTCATATACCGGGTGAGTCATTAAACTTGAGACAACGTAATAACTTTTGAGGATCACATTGCTTGGTGTTTGAGGATCACATTGAGGATCACAAAACTGCATGGTGATGATTTTCAGGATCGAGTGACTTTTTGCGTCAACAAATTCAGTTGAATGCTAATTTTTTTAGCATAATTCTCTTTCTTGATAAATCTAGTTTCACGAATCATGGTACGGTTAATGAACACAATATGCACTACTACAGTATTGAGAACCCACATTGGTTACGTCGAATGGAGCGTCAGTGTCCATGGTCTATCGACGATGGTTGAACAGCCTCCCACTAAGATCTCTCATCAAGAAGGATTTGCTTTTTTGGAAAAAGCTTTGAGGTATATCGAACAACAACCAGAGGCAACCCCAGCGGATTTGACTCTTCTTAATAGATGAAGACACATTGCAGCGGGAAAAAGAAGTTGCAATATGATACAGAAACGCATAGAGACATATTTCACTGCTTTGTTATGTAATTATTTACATGTTTGAAACGTTAATAAACCGTTTAAAGTATTGGTTTTCATTTTTTGAATGAATAAAAAATGAATCCGGATTGCCCGGGTTTTCAATTATCCGAGGGGGGTACTCTCCAACGTTACCTCGGATAACCGGACAATCAGACCTGAATCTTGTGTGAAATTTCCCACTCTTTCCATTTCTGATGTCAAAAGTAGGGAATCCCATTTGAGTTTTGAAGGTTGACCTTCTAATGACATTGAAGGTCGAGGTCAAAGTGATTTTCAAGGTCATCACCAAATGTCCCCCCTGCAACCCTACAACTTTTGCATAAAACTTTTTTCAAAATAATGTGATCTTCAAAAGTTGTTACGTTGTCTCAAGTTAAATGACTCACCCGGTATACATATACATATATATTCAATTTTGTTCTCTACGAACTTTCATTATATGCATTTACAAAAAAAAAATACTCCAATTTATCTTTACTGCCTAAATTTACACAGATCAACATCTAATTCATGATATTATTACAATTTAACCACTAAATGAAAAATAATATTATCTCACTAAAATAAGACAAACTAACACCTCTAAATTTGAATAAAAAAAAAAACAAACAAATAATCAAACATATTTATCAGACATTAACCCCATCACAGATGTCTTATTAAGTAGCAGTTGGTTGTGTAAAGGCGAAATGAAATAGTGAGGTGAGAGGGGAGTGGAGTGCACACGGGTAAACAATTGGATTCCTTAGGGCTGATTGAAGGGGGTATCACGTCATATATATGAACAGCAACGGGGCGCGCCGCAATCAGTGTCTGCCCCGAAGCAGTATCACCCATCATCAACACTTCCAGCCTTCACGAACACGAATACAAAAATAAAATAAAATTATCTGGACAATGTGTACATATTGATGACTAACATGCGTATGAATACATATATACGTGGAACTACTTCAACACATTATTAAAATATATATATATCTATATAAGTGGGTATTCCTCGTTTGTTTATTCTTGTCATATAAAAGTGAAAATTTCTATAAATTCATTCGTATTATTTACAAGATGTATAATTTACTCATGATTTATATACCAAGGAGTGTTCATGAGCAATTACATTGAGCGGAGTAATCCCATTATGTTCCAGTAACACATCGTTATTACACACAAATTTATCCATATATATATATGCATGATGTAGATATGCTCAATTGCCTTTATTTGTTTCTCATGCAGGCAACTAAAGGGAGGATCAAAAGGAAACCCACCCCATTCTGTGTTGTTGCATTCGCCTCTTTAGATGCTTTAAACACTCACTCACAATGTTGCCACTCTACCCGAAAGAAGACAATATGGGAGAGCTCAATAGCTCCAGTAAAAAAGTTAGTGAGTGAGTGAGGTGAAGGAAAGTAACAAGAAGAGAAGAGTTGGATCGATTTCGCAACTATTTTTCTTATTTTTTTTTCCTTTTGCGAATGCACAATCAAAGTCTTTTGGAGCATGAATAAAATTTAATAGTATACCGCTTTATGATAATTTACGCCATGATAAGCGTTAAAGATCGAACAACTATTATTATTTAAGATGATGGAGTGTATTAATTATTGCATTGTGTGATAGCATGTATTCGACTCATACATGAACACACACACACCCAAATATTATATGGATTCGTAAAAAAATCGCAAATGTAAACATGTGGAAATTAATAAACAAATATTTTTCTCAAATCGTCAATTTGTCATAACATTTTCACATTTCCCGTCCGATCCAAATAAATTAACAATTAAAATTAACTATATAACTTTATAACTATATAACTATATATAACTATATAACAGATATTTAATATTATAAAATATAATATAATATATTATCATCATAGTGTATTAATCTTTACATTGTATTTTTATTTTTCTTTATATATATTTGAACAAATGGGTAATCAATGTAGACACGGAAAAGTTGATCGACTCGTCACAGACAACAGCGACTTCTAAAGTGGAAATACAATCTCTGTTGTACATAGTCTCATGTATGATCTACCCTCTGATTCTCTCGAGGCAGTGATTATCTATCTCACTCATACTTACTCATATACATATATATACATTCATCCTCAAAAAAATAAGTGAAGTGAATGCTAAGCGAAACTGGGGGAGTCGAAAACCCGTCTGGTCATGCGTGAACGTGTCACGCATAGACACGTGACCGTGTATGTACTATCAAAGACATAATATAGAGGGCAGCGATAGACCCCCGCAGCGTGTTCCACGCTTCTCTTGCTCTCTCTCACTCGCTCTTTTCTTTCTCCAACTTTTTTCTCCCCTCTTGTTCTGTAGTTGCTCAACTTGAATATAGTGGCGAAAGACCCCATCATAGACACACCAATATGCTACACGCTCCACGATTTCTCTCATTCCGCGTCGTTTCCTCGTTTCGTCACGATGAATTTTGACAACGCGGTTTTTTTTTTGTTATCCAGCATTTCTGATTCTTCTCTTATGTATATACATATATATATACATATTTATTTTTTTCTTGATATTGTTTAGCCATTAATAATTATCGAATTATTTTCATGAGACAATAAATAAGAGAGAATGAAAAGAAAAACTGAAAAACAATACTGTAAAAATGAAAAGAATTTCTAAAAAATTTTTTTAAAACAAAAAAATTTCCCCAAAATGAAAAAATAAAAGAAATATTTTATTGTTACAATTAAATAATTTTCAAGTTGTGACTTGAAAAAAAAACTGAAATGGGCAGGCCCCCATGTTTTTAGCTCGTCGATTGTGTATACACGTTCAACAATATCACATATGACATTGAAGGAAGAAAACATATTTTCACGGCTTATTAGTATTTTCTCTTTTTGGTCTACTTCTATCTGTTAAAGAAATAATTCGTATAAAACCTAAAAGCGGGGATGTTTTCCGACATATCGAACTAAATAACAATCATACGAAAAAATTTCAAGAGATAAAAATGGCGGAAAAAAAATATATACATATATAACTTTTTATTAGATACTTTTTGGTTTAAATTTAACCGTTGAAGAAAAAATACAAGTTGAACGTATTAGTAATAATTTTTTCAAAAGTATCACACAAAATATCGATTATAGGATAAAAATCTACTAAATATAAATGAAAAACAGAAAAATTACCTACAATTAATATATTTTTACTTTTTGGTCTAAACTTGAACGTTGAAGAGACGATCAGTTTTTAAAATTGATCATAAACGTTTTTACTTGTGCCGGAACTATGCAACGGAATAAATTTGCTAAACCAGGGTATCAATTAGACCAAGAGAATCAAAATCAATCGTTAGTCTTAGGAATAGTTGACGATACAAAAAAGTCTGACGCGCGAGTGAGTAAGGAAGCTACGTACATACACCCGGCAAGTTGAATATTAATTCTTTATGTGGGTACTCGAAAACAAATTTTACGTAGAAAATTTTGAAATCGAAGGAAAATACATGAAAAAGTTGCTAGTGATCGTGTAAGCCCTTTTATCGACAAGTTAAAAAACAAAAAAATAATATAAAAAGTATTCAAATTAATCGAAAGAATAATAAAATACCATATATGCATACATGTATACGATATAATCTCAATAAAAAGTAAAATTATTAGTTAAAATAGTCGTGATCTTCAAACGCACATGAGAAAATATGTAAGTAATCCCCACTTATTATACTCAATCATGGACAGTTTCTGCAGTATGTGAGTATTATTATTTTTTTTTTTTTTCAGGTATCTTAAGGAGGGTTAAAAATGTTTATATGAGAAATAAGTATGTTTTCCCTTTTTTTGCGTTACCCCATCATGCGAGTTGAACTCGCACCTATATTTTTAAAATTTATGTCTGTATATGTAATTAGTTATAGGACAGAGGGTGTCAAGGTGAGGTGAGTTTTGATCGTTGCAATCAAATCATGCGTACAAAAAAAAAAAAGAAAAAAAATAGTCACGCGATTGTTAAGAGCAATACCGAGTTTTGTGTAAACATGAGTGTAGTAAAAAATATGTATACGTATATATATGTAGATAGAAAGTAATTCAGTATAAGCCACGCGTCACTATTACACGAACTTTTGTATATATAGAAGTATATAATTATACCGCGTGGTGTATATGGCCCATGGCTGACGTCAACCTCCAACTAAAGAAGTTTATCAGACGTCACGCAATATTATACCCAACTGTTTTCTGATTGCCTTTTCTTTTTCTTTTTTTTTTCAGTAAGTGAATAACGAAGGATAAAAACGAGTGAAGAAGGAAAAAAAATAAAAATAAAATAATGGCACAAAATTTTTAACTTTTTCCAATTTTTACTTTTGATGAATCAAATAATTACTAGAATAAATATAAAAAAAACAATAGGACGACGTTTGCTTTATGATTACTCACGCATGAATTTGATATCTCATTACTTATTCATTTCTTTTCCCTTCGTATCCCGTCCCTTCTTCGTTTTTTTATTTTTCTTTCAATTGTATAAACCAACACCTTAATACTGGACTAGAAAATGAAGCATGGTGCTCTAAGGCAACGTGTAAAATTTAGTTTACCTATGATTACACGAATACCAAGGGAAAATTTCAACGCAGGTGGAATACAAAGCAAAAGAAAAATGTGATGAGTGAGAAAATGAGTAAGAGTAAAAGCGACGAAAAGGAAAAGGGAAGGGTAGGAGGATTGAAATACGAAATCGTTTATAACAAGCTGCCCGTGGGCACAGCTGTGATCTTTGCAATGGTTGTCCCTGGGTGAGCTCCTGGGTACTGTGGCACAGAGAGTGCGAGATCGTCGAGTGAGCGAGAGAGTGTGAACAAGTAAGAGGAAGTTGCTATAGGTGACTTTCAGCGTTTCTACGTACACCCTCTAACTGTAAAAGCTCATTGACAATATATATATATATATGATACGGCAAAGGGGCCGCGGTTCAACGCGTCACAAAGCTCCGGGACGCCCATACCCTATGTATGTGAATGTGAGCGTCACGAATTTCAACCAACCGACCAACCTTTTTTACCTCCTCCCTTGGTTTCTTCCACTCTCATTGTCTCTCTCACTTTCTCTCTGCTCCCTACATACTTCTTTATAGTTTTTCAATGCGTAAACTTGCTACCGAAAAAAAACTCATTCCCTTGATCTTTTTTTTTCATCTCATCTGTCGCACTCCGTGCGTTTTTAAAATTTTTTTTTTTGTTTATTTTTCATTATTTTTTTGGTATTTTATTTCGGATATGAATATGACAGAAATAAGATAAAAATTTGAGGATAACGGGAAAAGCGAGAAGAAGATGAAAGTGTGGATTAAGAAGTTGATGCTTTTTTTATTGACACTTTGTGAAATGTTTTCTATGTCACTGCTAGAAATTCGCTCATTTTCGTATTGGATTTTCTTTTGGTTTTGTGGTGAAAAATCAAAAATTGGTAAACTATATGTATTCTTACCTTGGCCAGGAGCAGGCGATGTAGCGTGGCCCCAGCTACCCTTGTACGAACCGCTGGCATCTGAAATTAATAAATACATACTAGTATACTTACAATGAGAAAATAAAAATAAAGATGAGAATATATATTCAAGTCGATTGATAAAATAAAAATAATTAATTTCACATTGAAATAATTGTTATGCAATTATTTTTCCATATTCACACACGATCAATTTGCTTTTACGATTATCAACAATATTATCCGTATAAGACTAAAGTAAAAGCAATGAAAAGAGAAAAGAGAAAAGAGAAAAGAAGAAAAGAAGATAAAGAGGAGAAGACTGTTGTAGAGAGTGAGAATTTCGCTGTCGGTCTGTTTGCGAACAGATATATTTTCATTCGGCAGTTATTGGTGCGACCACGTGTCGGGGTCATGATATGTTCTATAAGGAGGGTTAGAAAATGCCCCAATGTGTATACGATAATGTTACATACAGTGAGAAAGAGAGGACAAATATAGCGTAAGAAGGACGAAGGAGAAAAAAAAAATATAAGAGAGAACATACGCATTGGCTTCGCCTTGGCAAACAAACGGTCTCCCAAGCGTGTTTAACCTTTCGCTCGTCTACGCTCCCTTTTAGTTTGATTAGCCCAGAATTCTCCATTAACGGAAGCTTCGGGTTTCGTTATAGACTTCCGTTAATGTAATTTGAGTCATTGAGATGTCAAATTCTTTACTGTCATACCACTGTCACCAATAAAAAAAAACTTACAAATAAATAAATAAATCATGAAATAAATTTATTTGTAAATAATTGGTGAGTATACAGAATTAATTATTTTGTCATTTAAATGAAATGAAAATGAGTAAATACGAAATATATATTATGTATACATGACATACCGGCAAAGAGCATTGATAAGTTTGTGAATGCTGTTGTCCTTGGCAATTCAGTAGCAGTTGTACCGCTACTTTTTAGATCCAGCATTGCGCTGGTGGCGAACAATAATTTCACAGCCCTCACAATTTTTTTTTTATATTCTTAATTGAACTGTCGGTATCACACTATATATCGAATCGCTCTGTATATTTTCCAGAGAATAAAAACAAAAAAAGTTACAAATCATCCATCAAAAAACTAGAAAAAAAACAGATACGACAACCAAAATGATCAATAAACATCTACGTACCCTTTGTATTCATTCAACAAAAATAAATAAATAAATAAAAATGAATAACACAATATATTATGAAAAAATTATTATTAATCTTAACAAAATTGATTGTTAACAACCATCATACATAGAAACTATATATCATTTATAGAAACGATGGATAAAGTTACACCTACGCGTCTCTTTTTTGCTTTTTTTTCTATTTTTTTTTTTCTTTTTTTTTGCGTTCACGTATTTTCTTGACTTGACGTTTCGCTCCCGGTGAAAGGGATCATCGTGGTTTACCACGTCAAACGACACTGGATGAGAAAAGCCGGGTGGGAAGTGGCCACACCACTACCACTACTTTCACCACCACTATTGATATTTTAGACATTCCCGTACCCGCCTACAATTGGGGGATGACACTAAAACTCGTGAATGCCACCCCTGCTAGTGTCGGATATACATATAGAGGCGGGACTCACTCTCATCGTCATGAGTTTGCGCACATTGGTGCTCATGAAAATAGTACTCATCTCTCACACTGCTTAGTAATTTTTTTCTTCAATTTGTTATATTTCATTTCGTTTAAAATTAAAAAAAATCAAAATCAAATATTTTTTTATGTCATTTATTTTTTCGTCATGACGATTCATGCTCTTTCGCTCATATCTCGGATTGGATTTTTTTTAATATAAATGAAAATGAGAATCTGTTTTGCCACCGTCATTTGGACTATCTCTCGCTTCACTGTGTTCTTTCATATCTAACTAGTTAATGTAAAAGAGTGAAATATGAAATAAAGTATATATATATATATATACATATAAATAATTTATAGATATATAAAGTGGTTGGTTGCTAAGTAACCACTGAACAAAACGTACTCACTGACACGACAGGTGGTGGTTGGCTTTTGTCCTCTAGAAACCAAAATGAGATAGATGACAATGTTGAAGCTTGTGAATGTTTATGGGGATGAGAAGGAATAAGGAAATTGGGAATGGCCAGTTTGTCCGGAATTTCTTCTGAATTGAGGCTGCCGTCGGCTAACGTAAAGAATCAAGGATGATAACACTTGAGTCTGGAAGAGCTTCCGGAAAGCCAAAGTGAAATTGGCGGGAGATGTTAAAGGGTAAAGAGAATGGGTGGTCCTCTATTGAAAGCTGTATATATACTCGCGTTCTTTCAAACAAGTACTAGAGATTGAAGAAAGAAAAAAATATGAATCTTTATATCAATATTTGAAATTTATTCATTAATATCTATTGTCTTTACTACCATTCATGATATTACATTGATATATTGATATCTATATGAAGGAAAATTAAGCACGTCGTACCATTTTACATATTTCTCCGTATAAAAATTATTCAATATAGATTAAAAGCAATATGACTATATACATAATTTTACATGACCATTTTGAAAAATTTGTTCAACAATTTGGTGCAATTCGCAATACGATTTGTACATTTTTTCCCAGATTTTATGAGGTTGTGCACAAACTTAGATTTCCGAAGATGGGTGAATAAATCGACTACATGGTTTACTGAACCGTGTCACATTTGTTGACAGCCGTACCGAGAGAAGCGCGACCGTTATCATGTTGATAGCAGTAGGTATCGGTACAGTATACCCGACATTTTTGTTTTTTTTAAAAACAAAATTTTCATAATAGTAATCTTGAAAAAATATAAACTATAATAAATAATATTGGAGAATGTTTTCAGACTTTTGTATGTATAGAAAAAAATGAGATGAGTTGTGTTTTCTTGTTGCATTTACTATCGAAATTTACCACGATCAATCAATAAATTGACACCAACATTTAAATGGTACGATTTATCAATCAGCACATTATATTTAATGCTCTCTTACATAAATTATAAAATGAAAGTTGATGAGACAAATCAATTTTTTTTATATAAGACCAATACAGTTTCTATTTTCACTGCTTATTTATAGGCGAGAGAAGGTGGGGGGGAGTTTCTTCACTTAGAATCTCTAAGCCTAACATAATTTTTCTGTAATCTCGTGCTTCATATTAGTATCACATTGATATCAAAATTTCATAAGACATATACGAAAAAAATTAATTATTCTATAACTTTTATTGAAATTTTTTGTTCAAACTTTGTTCACTCGTTGATGAAATACTTCGTAATGAAAATATTAACAGGAGTATTTTGACCATTCTTATTGTTCTATTTTATTGGTCAACAACGCAATATTTGAAATTTAGCAAACCATAATGCCCTAGTTACACCAGACATTTTTGTTTAATACTTGATGGGAGGGGGGGGGGGGGGGGGGGGGTATTTCTAAAAGAATTATTTTCGCATTCAGTGTGATGAAAACTGTTAAAGAAAAGCAAATCTCGGACAAACAAAATACTTTTTCATTCATGATCACATAAATAGTATAAAAAATCCACAGTGAATAATCATCTCGATTGCTCAATATTGTTTTTCATGATTAAATTTCATTCGATGTATTTTATAATAGCGTGATATGATGAAAGGATAGTAGAGTGCGAGAGAGAGACATGGAGTGATGATTTATTAAAGTAAAAAAAATGACTATCACACAATTATTCTGTCGATTATTCGATCAGCATTTGTGAGGAAACCCAGTATCGAATCAGAATAATTCACAGTCCTTTTTTTTTGTTTTCTCTTTTTTTTCCCTTTGCCTTAACATCGCTTATAATCACGCAAAATTGCAGAACTATCGGTCCGCGAGTTCCGGAGATATTGCAGTTCATACGATATACATTCTTGAAATATATCGATTAATCAAATTCAATATGTCCACAATATCTTCTCAAAACGGAACATTCTCCAGCATAGCTAATCATGAGATCCTGTCCCCCGGCTTTTTCGATATTTAAAGTTTTTATTCAATACTGTTTCCAGTTGTACCGTATTTCAGATTTGAGTGATTTGGAAGTTTTTCTATTCCTTAGAGTATCAAAATTTAGCATACAAAATTCCAAAATAATTGGTGAAGCCATTTCTGGAATACACTGTATCGTGTAAAATCAATGAAACCAAACTTAATTGAGTAAATTTTATAATTTTCATTTTCCGCTAAACCTAACATTAAATCCACAGAAATCAAAGCATCAGATATCCTTCCATAGTGGCAGCTTTCACACGTGTAAAAATTTGAAATGGTTAGTAGGATGTTTTCCGAGTCAAAATGGCATATATACAGCACAGACAGACATTGCTTCGAAGTTATATTCTTCGGGTCCAATGTCGTTTAAAATATCTCAAAAGAGCAATTTTAGAGATAGTCGAATTTCGGGCAAATACAAGAATCTTCATTTATTGTATGATAGAAGTTAGAACAAAGAAGAATAAACAAAAAAATTTTGGTAAATGATCATCTCGAAAATAAAAAAATGAAAATCTTGCACTAATTCTATTGATTACACACTTGGCATATGTGATTGAGTCATATTTCATTGCAGTTAATGAAAAATAATCAAATATTTATTTCGCCACATAATTGTAGTTTTCATACAAAATTTATGTCTAAGTAGTATATACATATAGAACGGTGGATAATTCGGCTCAACTATTTCTTAGAACATTATCTTTTTTTGAAAAAATTTTTTTTTTAGGGTTTGAAACAATACCATTCACAGTTGAACGGTATATTGGATGCGAGTGATTTAGAGTATTTTCTAATTTACAAACGTGTGACTTTCAGCCCACATCAACCTACAGCCAAACATCGGATCCGAATGAATCAGAGCACAAAATTTTGCCCTCGTGATGATCTTTATATGGGTAAAAGTAGGGAATGTTTGGTAGGACGCCTTCAAAATGACAAAAGCATGTCTCAAATTCGGAACGACGAATATACAGACGGACATTAGTTCGAAACTATGATTTTCAGATTCAACATTGTCGAAAAGATTAGAAAATAGCAATTTTAGAGAAAGTGAAATTTTGCACGATTACAATACTTTCTCATCATTGCCTGGCGAAACGTAAAAGAGGCTGTAAAGTGACATCACCCCCTATTTTCCCCTGGTAAATTTTTCAGGTGTCAAGAAGCAGCCAAGATATTACAATTCATCACTCTAATACAACATTTACATACACACACACACACACAAACTCACACACCAAACTTATAATTCTGTGAGAAAGAGAGAAAAAAAAAATATGTTAATATTTATAAATATTTATACTTGAAGAATTGGAAAATTCGTCTCGTCCTAGTTTGTGTCTAAGCGAATATACATTCATATCATATGGTTCGCAGGGACCTAGGATGTAACGGTACGAATACTGTAGATATAATATGTATATATCTGTATGGGGCCCCCCTTATATGGAAATATAAGACACGCGTACGACACGCGATCATTCATACGCCCGGCGACGCATTTAACGCGCGATCGCTCTCGAGTGCCTGCAAGCGTCGGACTACAGGAGTAGATATATTTAAAGGGAATAACGGGGTGGCAAAAGTGAACAAAAAAAAAGTCGGTTCCGGTGGAAACATAAATTTTCATATCATTCAATTGGCTGTAAAGTAAAAATTATGAAGTTGATTATTATTAATATTGTTGTTCGTAGTATTAATATTAGTATCAGTAACAACAACAACTATATAATATATAATAATAATAATAATAATAATAATAATATATTCGTACTTGTTATGTATTGCGATATATTACTGTTATATATTACTCTTATAAATTTAAATAAAAACCAAAAACTTTCCTGCCATTTTTTTTAATGAAATAGAATTCTTCTAAGACTTGAAATTTATATCAGATATATCAGATTCACATCGATTTCCACATATTTCGCAAATGAAATTCAAAAAATTTGAACACAGAAACCTTCATTACAACTAAAATAAAAGTACAAATAATGGAGATCAATACAAGAGTTTCTATCGAGGCGAAATTACAAAGCAACTGAAAGAAAACAAAGAAATACAATAAAATAGAAAGAAACAAAAAAAAAAGTAAGAGAGAGTATAAAATGCCCTAATCAAGGTTTTGCTCTCACTCCATATATAAAACACCGCGCCGGCGAGCTGTAATTTCACACACATTAATTGAGATACGACGTGTACTGCATACGCATATCTATATATGTATATATATGAATGATATACGGAGCACTACAAATGATGGTACACACACACTCTCTCTCTCGCTCCCTATTCGAATAGGATCAAGAATGGCAGAGTTATAGAGTATCATTGTATACGCCATGAAACATGACAGGGTGAGAGTGAAATTCTATTGTATAGCAGGCGCATTGCTGTGGCATAGGAGTAAAATTAATATATATACGAGTACTCTTGTGTAGTGAACAAGGAAAACAGAGCAAGATAAAAAATATCACCCCCTTCTTTGATACACTTAACACAACTATATATGTATCATGAATCCGAGCGTTGGCCACACCAATAGCCATAACACGATAAGAACCCGGTGATGCCACTTTGTTAACTTTGGGGGGTTCTGTTGAGTGCGTCGACATGGTCATCATTCTCACATACACGTTGTATTGATATAAATCTTCCCCTGAAAAAATAATATGTGCAGAGATATATATAGGTGATATTTCCAATATTCAGTATGGGCAATACTTATGATCCACTTTCGATTATATATGCCCGCACGCCTCGCCTCAAAGTTACTTGCGCAAAAAATAAATTGTCGATTTGGTTTCATGATTTTTATAGTGTATGATATACATGAAGGTATTCTATCATTACACGGAGAAAATTTTCTAGTAAAAATTATATAAAACATTTAGGTACTGAACGAACACTCAATATTCTAAGGAATAATACATTTTTGTGTGGAAATTTTTAAAAGAAATCTAAAAGAAATTAAAATTCAATATAGGAAATTTTACTATACTGTAGAGTAAAATTTCTAACATAACAAAAAATGCATGATTTTCATGTAGTATTTCATCACCAAAATTTATGATGTGCTTTACAAAAATTGTGAAGCATTTGGGTGCATTTTACTATACTGCAAGGGACTTATTTCACTCGATTGGGGGCACTGTGGACAAAATATGTTAAATTCTAACAAATTTTACAGGACTGCATTGTAAAATTTTCAATGCAATTTTTCTTATATTTTCATTTCATGTCAATTGGTCAAATTTGGTCATAGGTTATCTTGACGTTTCTGTTTTTCTTGTGGAAATCATGGACGATTTGTAATTAATTTTGAAATTACATAAGTTATAAGTATAAGTTATAAGTTTAAGATATATATGTTTTAATATAATTATAATATATATGATGCGCTTTGTAATTGATTGCATTTGTTTCTTGCCATGCCAAATAAAAAAAAATTGTTACTCAATAATTTTTACAATACTGCATGGTAAATTTTGTCGTGCAAATATGAAAAATACCTACATTATCGGTAATTTTTGATATACTGCAATAATATTCGCCAGTTACTAAAAGTATAGTAATTTTTCCCTAAATTTTTGTGGTAAAAATACTCAAAAATTTTCTCCGTGTATTAAGATATTTTTATTAATTTTTTTCTTTTACTTTTTCGGAATTATTAATATAGAAAATAAAATAATCAAATATATTTTGTTATACTTTTTGTGGATTTTCATTCTTAATATAGTGATGGTGGATAAAGAATTTTAATGAGACCAATTTTTTTATGTGTAAATTTTGAGTTATATGAATGAGGATTTTGAAGCTTTTTTTCAGCTTTTCTTTTTTTTTCGTCACTGTCGGTGGTTGTCATTGAATCTTTGCATAGCATTTTAAAGTGAACATTTGCAAACACGGTGACATGTTTGCAGGGTGTGCATGCGACAGTCATATAAAAGAACATATAAGTAGTTGAATACAAATGTGTATGTGCAAGTTCTATTAATTCACAATTGGATTCCCAATTTGTTAATACAGATGTCAAATATATCTAAAACAATTTTTTGTCAAATATAAAGTTATAAAATTATCAAAATTAGCTCAGACAATTTTTTTCACAATTGCGTCTTAATGAAATATAAATAAAAAAACGTATATTTACATACACATTATCCCAGAATCATTTGTCCAAAATGTTTAAGAAATACATTGAAAGTGGACTAATAATTCCGGAACACATTGTATATATTCGTTTATATAATAAATCATGATGTCGCACCCCCGCTAAAAAAGTGTCACAACTCAAAAATCGTTATTATTGAGATGAACATGCAACAACTATTGAAATACCTCGTTCTTTCTTGTATAAAAGCGTCACTTCTATATTTCAAGTATTATTTATTATTTATTTATTTATTACTGATACATGAATATCTGAAATGTCTGATTTCCAACAAAGTTTTTCGAGTTGTGACACTTTTTTAGCGGGGGTGCGATGTGATAAAGTAGATGAAAGTAATAGAAAGATTGTACAGTTCGTTCGTACAGGTTGAATTGTGTTTAGAAGTTTGGAAAAAAAAGTGAGTGACTGAGTGAGTGAATAGGTGAATGAGTAAGAGGGTTATTTCTGGGGACGAGGCCAACTCTCACTCGACCATCAATTACGTCACGGAAGAATACATTCGTTGCCTCAAACAAAAACTCTTTTGAGAAAGATACAATACACCGAAAATGAGACGGAGAAACAGAAAAAGATAGATAGATAGATAGATAGAGAGAAACAGCTAAGAGGGATAGTATTTATTCCCCTTATTCACTTATACTCTGTTCTTTTCATTCTAAATCCATATATTTCTCTGCAATATACAACCAAACCCTAAAACTAACATAAACATGCATACATACATACACATACTTATACATATATATACCCATCATGCGTAATTATATCATACATTTGCATATAATACTATTTAGTAAAATTTGCCGCGACGTAATAAAACTGTCGCTACTGTTAATTTTTATATTTCAATGCACAATATACAATCAGTAAATAAAATTAAAATGATATTAATAATGTATACATAAATAATAAGGAAAACAATGTGAGAGGAATTAAGAGGGAAAGAATGATGAATTCATTTTTGTTAAAAAAAAAGAATGATTATGTCATTTTATGGTTCTAACCGTAATTTCATCCTATTTACGTGAATGCACATATGAAAAAAAATTGTCATTGGCAGCACACATATATTAAAACGAAACGGAAAAAAACGGGAGAAAAAGAGGAAACAGAAAAAGTTAGGCGCGAGTGCGGAACGACGAGAAAGTAAAAGAAATACGGTGATTTCACTCACTCTCGTACAGGGAAAAATTAAGAGAGAAATGGATAAAATGTCATGTTTATATATATAGGGTTGGGAGAATGTGGTGTGAGGAGTGAGAAAGAGAACGATATGAGAAAGTAGAGGCATCCGCGCGCTTATTTCCGTTCTGGAACCATCGACATTGGGTTGAGATGAGCGACAGCGTTGAAGCAATAGGGTGGAGAGAGTGAGGGGGAGGGACGCTAACTCGCGAGATATTAATTCCATGTTGGAATGATGCCCCCGGGGGGAGGGGGGGGGGGGGTGAAAACTAGGTATTGGGTGCTGTACAAAGAGAGACCGGAGAGATAAAGATATAATATTAAGCTCAAGTGAGACAAACATGAATTGAAGTAAAAGAAGAGGAGCGATTTCTCTCACTTTATTTTTATCCCTTTTGGAGAATAAGGGGGTGAAAATACGTCGTGCCACAGGGTGAAAAGTAGGCGTTACAAATCAGAGATTAGCCATAGTTAACTCGACTTGCGCAGTCAAACAGCTAATCAATAAACGATTATTTACATTGTCTCGTTGATGTATTCCATGTGTATTCTTATTCAGAGTTGTTTTTTTTTTTTTTTATACTGATTTCACAGACGCGTTCGCTAACTATATATATATATATATATATCTTATACATATATTTTTATATAAAAACTTTTACTCACTCACTTTTTATTGAATACGTAATATATGTGAATATGATTTTTACATAATTCGATTATGTTATTGTAATTTATTCAATTAATTGAACATTAATTGTGAAACTCGTGTGACACGACAATATTAAATTGAACATAATAAACACAAATATATTCCCCAATGATAATACAAGAACTTTTCTTCTCTTTGTATTAATACAAAACTTTGGAATAGTACAATTCAATGATTGCTATACTAAATCCAATTTTATTTAATCGCGAAATTCAATGGGATGAAAAAACGAGAAAAGAAATTTAAACGTGATATCAAAGATATGTATGTAGTTGTATTGTATGTGATAGATATTATAGGATAACTAGCGACGAGGCTCGTCGTCATGACGACACATCGATCAGTCGACAGTCGCGCCACATACCACTGAATACCGAAACACCAAAATCATCCCTTTCCTATATATATATATATATATATATATACCTTTATAAAAATGTGTCAATCTACACGCCCATAAGCCATTCGATTTGTGTAATCAAAACGTTATATACATGGAATACAATTCAATGTGTCTAACAAAGCAGGGCTCGAATTATTTCCAATAAGTAACGAATTCAGATAGTAACAAATTTACTAATCAAATAACTTTTTTATGACATGTGCAAGAAATGCGGAATTCTTTAAAAGTTGCCCATTTCACGAGAGTTTAGAAATGACGATCACGCATGCGTACTTTCCTCCATTGCCTCTTTTTTCCTCACGGAGGAAAACAATTTTTTCTTCACGGTTTTAATTTTGGTTTTTTTCTTTTCCCACTCCTTTTTTCATTTGTAAAAAAACGAAAGAAAGCGCGTATACCTGATCATAATTTTCAAACTCTTGTAAAATTATCAATTTTGCCAACTAAAAACATATTTCTTTACTTATTTCTTTACAATTGTCATAAACAGTACAATGTACAACTCGAGAAAAATTGGTGAATTCAGACTCATGTGATGACAGCACTCGCTTCGCCTGTGCTGCTAACTTCACGCTCGTCTGGATTTATCATCTATTTCCACTCGTCGCACAATGTACTATTTCCCATACCTGCAGCTAAAATGACATATGACGTCACTTATAAACGGGACGAAAACTGACATTTGCTGATCATTCCCATTTTACCTCCTTAGAGATAAGTAATTTATAGGCAAACTTCAGTTTTTCTCGCACTTATGAGTGTCGTAATGTGACATATTTCCATGCAGTAAGGGAAAAAAATTCGTGAGCAACACGGGAACAAAAACGATTTATTTCCGACGAGCGTGAAGTTGGTTGCTCACGTGCAGCAAGGGCTGCCATCACACCAGTCGCGAATGAGTTGCTACCGTCCCTAGTTGCACAATGTACTAATATATATTTATTATCAAAAATTACAACTTCCTGCTATTTATACGTATATTATACGTGCATATTATTGTGTGAATAGAATAAAATAGTTTATACTGTACATACTTTTTACGTCGATCGATTGTCAGTAGAGTGTGCAAAATCGACGTCGCGCGTACAACTCACCCTTCAAGTCCACAGAAGAAGTGTGACTGAGTAAGAGAGAGAAAGAGAAAAAGATAGTGAGAGTTGCCTGAATACCACTGATTGTCTTCTCTCCTTCTCTTCCTTCCATGCACTACATATTTTGACGTATATAAAAGTATCTCTCTCTTTTTTCACTGATTTTCTTTTCTCGTTCTGTATAAGAACGTTTATCAATTTCTCACTCGCACTCGAATGTATTCTACAATTCTCTACATAGTTCTCTCCTACTTTTTGCCCACTCTACGATAATGATGGCAATCAGCCCCTCAGACAGGATTTCAGGAAATTCTCTCGCCTTTTTGTCGGCGGCCGGGACGGCAGCGGACGCCACAAACACCGGTCTCTCTTTTCCCCTCCACCCGTTCGTTCCACTCTCTACCCATTTATCCCCACAATATGTACACTCATATTTCATATATATATATATATTAACAGAAGTATGGGGAAGAGAATGAGGGAAGTAAGAGTACCACAATTGAGTGAAACAGAGAAGCAGATGATATACCTTTTCAATACATTGTATAATATATATATATATATACTCAAGCCCCATCTTCACTCTTTTTTCATTTTCGAGGTTTTAAAAATTTTTACCTTTCATCACGCAGTGATGAAAAAGCATTGTATTCGTCCGAAATTTGACTTTCTCTAAAATTGCAATTTTCAGACATTTTCAACAGTGCTGAATCGGAAAATCATAGTTTCAAAGACATGTCCATCTGTAGGTCTGTCTGGCCATCCATACTTAGCATATATCATTGCCATTCCAAAGCGGTTCTACCAAACATTCCCAAATTTCACATGGGTTAAGACCATCATAGATGGAGGATTTCGTGCTCTGATTTATTCGGATCTGACGTTTGGTTTGGCAGAAAATAACAATTTTATGACTTAATCTTGGAAGAGTTTGAATTGAGTAGTAAATTGTTTTATATTGTTGTTTCATTGATGCATGATGACAAGTGTAGGGTAGGTTCACTTACCACTTTTTTATTTTTTTTATTTTTTTCAGGCTCTACTTTTTTTTTGTCGTGATTGGTACCAAACGCAGTGAATAAATTGTGCATATGAGTTAACAAGACATTTCAAAAGAATTAATGATCATTTGTCAATTAACATTATGCTGTCACAATTATTTACTAATAACCAATACTTTATTTATAAAATATTATCTATTTTATATATCAATAATGAACAAATACTTGAAGGCGAATTTTCTACTCTTTTCGTTTTATAGGGACATAATAATATGTGAATACATGAAGATATATAATAAAAATGAATAATTGTTTTCTTATATTATAACATTAATGAGATATTCAATGGAATTCTATTCTCAATGTATAATATAAATTGTATGTACATGTATGCATACAATGATTCAATTTACATCTCGACGTACTCTCCCTGATGGTGTGGCAGTCGTCATTCAATTCCTTTCACCACAGTATCATCAACCCCCACTCTTGTCATTACAGTCACTCTTACGCCTCATTCTTGTAATGTTCACACCTCTACAGGTCCACTCAATAATTCATTTCCTGCTCTCCGAACTACCACTATTGTACTCTACCATAACATAAATCTACCCCTCTTAACCTAATCAGTACACCCACATCGAATCTATCATCAGCATTATCCTTACCAAATACATATCTGTTTATCTGTCTCTTGAGTATCATCGAAAGCATGACTGGAATTTTTATGTTTCTAATCTGTTGCTCTCTCGTTGTCGAAAATATTGACCGTGAGCCAAGAAGTGATCCAAGGGTGTTTTTTTGTATCCTCCCTCCACATCATTATCATCAACGCTGTTGTCGTCTTTTTTCCTTTTTTTATCCCTGCATGTTCGTAGCACTCACTCCCCTCGATATGTAGTCACTTCTTCATTGACGCAACATTAAACACACATGATAACGCATGATTAACCGAGTAATGACTTTCTCTAGGGCCATAGGTCACAACTTCAACCCCTCATTATTCTCTCTTTTTATCAATGCTATATATATAAATATATGTATAAAGACGCGTGACTATTGTAAAGGGACTTTTGTATGTTTTATGGAAATTTTTCATGCAATGTCACTATGGAAATTCATATATAAATCATTAAACTAAACTCTTTTGTTCGTTCAACTTTTATTTTCATATAAAATCGCATAATTCATTTATTAAGGTAAGTATTTCATTGCCGAGATTTTGTTACAATTGTGACAAAAAATATTTTTCTTATTTCGAATTACATAAAAGCAAATATCGAGATGCATTTTGTGGTGCCATCTTCCCTAAGAATATCTAAGGATAGAAAGGGTATATTTTATCTCTACATTTTGCTCGATTCTGTGTAAGGTTATTGATCGTTTGAGTTAAACTTTACAAAATGTGATACGCTTTCAAGCCTTGCTGTGATCTTCTTGACCGATGAACGTTAACATTCTCCGAGACAAAATTTTAATTCTATGTCAACCTCTGAAACAGTGGCCTGGTAGTATTTTTTAATTCCAAAATGTATTAATTTTTCTATGTAATCTCTCTTTAGTTCAATGTACTTTGTCCAACGTTTCTCTGATAAATAGATTCTATCTCTGAAGCGTGATTTCAAAAGGCCTGCAAAATATCTCCCCAACTCTACTATCACCTATTCATGTGACCAAAAACGTTTTCCGGCCACAAAGTTCTTTAAATTTGAAAATAGATAAAAGTTAGAGGGAGTCCAATCTGACAAATAGGATTATGTTCCAACAATTCGTACTTCAAATCCCTTAATTTTCCCATTGCTAAAGCACCTGTATGGGCTAGTGCAATCTTTTGATGAAAGAAGACTATCTTCTGCAATCCACTTCTGGTCTCACGAATTTTTTCATCAAGCTGGTCAAGAAGATGTGCGTAGTATTCGCCAGTTAGTATTTTACCCTTCGACAGGCTATCAATTTTTTTCATTAGAACGAATTTCTCTTGCTCTCCAGAAAATATTAATGATGACCTTTCCGGCACATCCAATCGGCTTGACTTTTGTTTTTGGTGCAAAGTCATCTGTTTTTACCTATTACATTGACTGCAGTTTTGTTTCGAGCAAAGGTGATCTACGTTTTATCTACGATGATAAAACGGAGCATAAAATTGTTTGGATTTTTTTCAAAACGATCCAACTTTTGCTGAGAAATTCGTTTTTCAGATTATTTTTGATTAGCATTTAATAAATGCCCCAGCACTCACGTTGTTCAAAACTATCTTATTCTTGATTCCTCATGTAAAATGTATGTAAACTCTTTTTTCTGAAAGGTTTACGATCTTTGCTACGCTAATCGCAGATATTGGCCGTCCTATACGTGAATCATCTTCAAGAGATGTATGACCACGTTCAAATTCAGCCACCCATTTCTTCATAGTTGAGAACGAAGGAGCAAGCTCCTTATGAATCTTTACCAACATCAGACGAATTGCTGTTGGCGATAAACTGTTCAAAAAAAAAAAAATTTTTATGACAGCATGAAATTCCAATTTATCCACTTTTACGTAACATGCACAATACGTCTATTTTGAAAATTCGTATAAAGAAATTATTTATCTGATTAACGTAAAACTCAACAATCGTTTTTGCGAAATGTGTACCAATATCATCGAACATAAATTATGTCGATAGTGGCGCCATCTCTATGCTGGGCCGAAATTTTTTCACCTTATTCCCATAGAGTCTGTAGATCCTACTAGTCCAAATAAGAGGAAAAAAATTAACATCAATCTCGGAGAAGAAACTCTAACCAACAATGACTGTTTTAAATGTCGAAATGCAATTTGAAATTCAATTTCAATGATAATTTGAAAAATTACTACCTTTTATCGATGGTTCTATAATATTAATCATTATTTTGTACACTAAATAATGTCAGTAACTACAAATGTAGAATTTTTATATCTTTCACACATCCTATCAACAAACGCTCCGATAATTATGATTACAATACTAAACTGCAATATCAGATTTATAATTCATAATTTCGTATCCTAAATGATACATATATGTATTCAATTCAATAATAACATTTGACGACCATATTAGTATCAATGATCTGAAAATTTATAATATTGAAATATGCAAATAACATATCAAAATTTTTTTTTACATTTATCAGTTAGTACAAGCGTTGCTTTTCAAAACCCGCAATCAGAAAATAGGCTTTCAAGCACTATGTACATGCATATTATTATGTTCCTGCGATAAGATCATTAGACGCTAAATAAAGTTGCGAAGCGCCAGTTTCATCCTTCATATGGTTATAACGAAAGTTAACTAAAGGAAGAAATTAAAGTTCAATTTTTTACAAATTCCTATGTCAAAATTATAATTTGTCCATCGTACTCTTCTGGAAATATCTCAAAGTTCAAAATAGAGTTAAAATGTCGACTCGAGAATTATTTCACCCAATTTTCCAATTTATTCAAACTTTTTTTTTTCTTTCTATATGATACAAAAAAAGTAATTAACTGTGATTAATGAAGGAATCGAGGACATACAATAAATAATCGAAAAGTAACCATGAATCTTTTCATTCAAATTTGTGCCAAGTCATCATTATATATATCAGCATATAAAGTAGATCATAACTACTTTTAATACCATGCGTTAAAATGAATAATGATGTAGCTATAGACACGAAAAAAAAGAAGAAAAATCATCCCTTGTTTTTCACTCCTCCTACAGTCATAGACAAATAAAAATAGAGAAAACGAAAATTACTATGAAAATCGAAAAGAAGAAACGAATGAGATATACAAATATGAAAAAGAACGACCCAAGTGATGAGCGAAAAACGACGAAAAACTTGAAAAAAAAAAAACACAATTCGCACAGTGGATAATGCCTGTTCTCGCCAGACGCGTCCCTTTCATACTACCATTGCATCTATATATAGCTTTGTGAAACGCGTAATAATTGCGCGGGAGGGTGCGGATCGAATTGCAAGTAGCAAGGGGGATAAAGTAGAAGCGGGTGGCAGTGGATAAATATATGGGAGCGAGAGAGTGAGAGTGAATAGCACGCGCCGGAAACGGAACTGAGTGTCGTGTGTCCCTGCCGTTCCCGGGCGGAACTATCATGATTAGTCACAGGGCTTGCAATGAGTTGCGTTCTCTATCAGGGTTTTATAGATTTACAGCCAGACATACACGTTACATAACCTACTGGTATCGATAGCATACGAGAGTGAAATACTATATAGGGAAGATGTGTATACATATACATGTTAGGGATGATGGCCGGTAGATAGAAAGATGCATTCAATCACGGCTTGGCCGGTCTAGCGTCACGGTTCGTCTAGCAAGAGTTATTATTATTGGTAAGTATACAAATGAAAAAAAAAACCTATTACGATTTCTTTTAGCCTTTTAGATCATGTTTAACGAACTAACTCCAGTCGGAAATTTATCCTGGAACGGACCTGTTTTATACCTCATATAGTTTTGAAAATTATTCAGAAAAGCGGCACGAAACCCGGATTTCTACAACCCCCGATCTCCACCGATCTACACACAATACAGAGTAAAATCCGGATGAGAATTTTGCTCGTACATCTTAGTATCAATCATACATTATCATTTATCTTTTCATGCTAATTCATCAGAATAACGTGAATCAATGAAACTAAAGAAAATAATTATATTACAAAAAAATGTATTTATATTACATTCATGCATACCCAAGACGAGGATGGAAACGCTGCAATAAATTCATCTCTAATGTTGTCCAATTTAATATATAATTCAATATTGAAAATAATCTGAAAGAATGTTTGGTTTGTGGCAAGACTCGAACCTGGATCCTCAGAATCTACTGATGATGAGATGTGAACACCACCAATTGAGCTAGCCACGTATATTACAATCAATATTCATATTTTCTAAATTATTCAAAATTATTCAAAGTGGTAAAAGAACCATTTATAAGAATTATTTCAATTTATTTTATCGTTAATATTTTTATTTTCATTTATATCCCGTTGCCTATAAGAAAATAATATATAATGAGTTTAATATTATTATTATAATATATTGTTGAATAACAAAAAATAAATAAATATACCAATTAATATTTGGTAATTTTCACTAATATCCTCGGTGATTGAAAAAAATTATTATCAACTCATGAATTTATCATATTTATTAAATTATTCATAGCAATATATTCTAATCGATTCCATAATTGATTGTGAAAAAAATGATACATTTACATTTGTTTATTAATGAATATATTATTTGTCGAAGAAGATATAGTGTAGTAACTAATTCATGATTTTTTTTTGTTCTTCAATTTTACATTGAATCCCGAGAATGAATTCTCTATCGCATTACAATACGTACGTTCGATTCTTTTTTTTTTTTAATTATTTATTTACTATTCATATACATCAAAATCAAAATCTAAATAATTATACACTTTAGAAAGTCTGCAACTCATGAAACTGCGAAAAACATGCTCATAAATACTTGCTGCACGGTATCATTGGAATTTTTTCGCTTTTTTTTTTCGTCTATTATATTGTTAACCGTGGACGTGTGGTGGCGGGGTAATCAAAGCCGGGAGGAGGGTTTCGGTGCGTTAACCACCGCTGTTGGTGCGCCGAGCACACGACAGCGGAAGTGAAGGGGCGCGCGAGAAGGTCCAACGGCCTCGTGGAAGAGCGGGAATGAATAGATGAACGAGTCAAGACCCTTTTGGCACCCTGGAGGTCTACTAAGGGTTTCTGACTGCTATAGTATAGAGCTCTCCGCCCCAGGGGGCGGCTAACCGATACCGGCAATTATGAACGCGTTGTGGCCGCCCTTTGGACTTCTGTATACATATAAAATATCAAATATATACATATTTACGCAGGACTAATAGACATAATATATAGACAATTAACAGATAATAAATAAAATATAATCATTATTGTGGGGATATAAAATAACAACGATTTCATGGATAAAAATGCAAGAGTGAAAATAAACTTGATGTTATTCGCGTAATACCTATTCAGCCAAACATGTATCTGCGTTTTTTAAATTATTATAAAGTTTTATGTTATGTATAACACTATAATATAAATGAATATTTCTAATTTTTAATGTTACATGCAATATAAATTTTTAAAAAGTGATCCACTTGACTGGGGCTAATTTTGTGTTTCGATCATATGGCAACGTTGGACTTTTACTTCATAAAAATGCTTGAAAAAGACGCACAATTTCAATATCGTTTCCATATAATATTATTTTGTAAACACTTGCGAATGGGAATCATGAAAAATCATCCATATATTCTGAATAATTGTTTATATCATTGCAATGATATATATTTGTTGTTCGATAGTTATTGATATATTATGGACTTTTATTTGAATTTTCACGCGTAATTCTCGAACGCAATGTGGTTCATAGCTGATTGAGTTTAAAATATGGTTGGTAGAAATTCGGACATTTAGTGGGTTTATATCTATATTCTTTTCAATAAACGGTAAAATTATTTTTACAAATTTTTTATAAATTCTATACGGTCTAAACAGAATAATTTTTAGTTTTTCAAATTTATATTATAGGTTAATTGTCAGAAATTTTATAAAAATGTGTGAGTACCGGTTATCTCACATGTAACTTCATGTAAAATGTTGGAATTCGGATGATTTTTTTCTGGAAAACTGGACTTCAGAAAAAATTGAAAAATTTCTATTCTGATGTATTGAATATTAGTGTATAACATATTGAAAATCTAGATTTTTTTCTTGAAGTCTGTCTAGTGATCGAACAACCTTAAATGCAATAAAAATGTAAATGATTTTGTTAAGGACATGTAATGAAAATATTTTTCAATCATTGTATAAAAAAGTGATGATCATAGTTCGCTTTTAATTATTTCCCGGGTGAATCGTGTGACCGATCAAGTTCAAAAGCAATAGGAGTCATCCCCTCCATATACGGAAAAAGACTAGAGAAAAAGTTTGAAAATTTTGACTCGTTCTCGAATTACATGGCCAGACAGACCTGTGCCGACGATAAGTTTGTATTATTAATTCGGTATATGCGTACACGCCCATGAGCTATGTGAATAATCAAACTGATAATAATACTGTAAACCAAATGATGATTATGATAATGAGTTGAATATTATTACTTTATCTTTCATAAAATGCAAACACTCGTCGCATCTTATTCATCAACCAATTCATTCAATTCAATGATATAAATATATTTATATACATCGAATTCACACGTTAAATATGTAATACATAATAAATTAGCAATTCGTTTAAATAAGAAAAAAAAAAAAAAAAAAAAAAAATAGGTTTCTAAGTAAAAAGAAATTACGTTTTTCTACAATAATACAATTGTTATATTTTTTTGATGTCGGCCTCTTCTAGTCAACAATTTGCGTATGTAAAAAATTAACAAATGATGGATTGAAAATGGATGAGCAACGTCTATAGGATATTCCATCCAAGGGTGAAAAAAAGAATATTTTAACCTACACTAAATATATCACATACATGTGAGTATGTATATGTATATATGTGAATGGGAGGTTAAGATAGATATAGGACGTGAGCACCAGTGATGGGAATTGCTGAAAGGAAGCATCCGCGATTCTGGAAGGTAGTTCCGCAGGGCGGTCGGTTGTCATGGATACCCGGGTGGCTAAAACCCTGTAACCACTCCCCTCTCATATACCGCAATGTCATCTTTCTTTGTGTTAATAAATGTGTATATTATATGTGTTGGATACTTCTAGACCGGCACGAAACACGCCCGCCATCATCGACCTACCATTTCACCATAATCGCTCGGAGGCTTCACAAATTTTGCAACGACTGATATGAAGCCGATGAGTTATAACAGATATACCCATTATCTCTGTATATGTATATACGTATTCAAACATGGTATGTGTGAAGGACAAAAAAGAAAAGAGTAGAGAGATATCGATGAGCGACATTTTGTGAGATATCGTGTCTATTTCAATATACAGATTTCGATTATATGGTTGATTAATTTTATAGATAAATTACCCTTCATAGAATTCATTATGGTTGATCATGTTTTGACTTCAAAAGATGAGTTTGGTTTTATTTTTGGAGAATGTTTGAAGAATTATTCCAATTTTCCAACGTACACTGGCGGCATTTCAACTTACATTTTTGTTTACATAATTGAAAACTATAGAATCCTTCAAATATAGAATAAACACATTTTTAACTTTTCTTTGGCGTAAAGAGTGAAAGTTTTTTGTCAAATCTTCCAGTTTTAAGTTGTAAGGAAGTTGAAAAAACCCGCATAAAGCTAGATTAAAAAGATATACCTGGATGTACCTTTCTTTCCTACTCATATATATATATATCTGAGATGAAATTTTCGAGTATTTTTATGGCTTAGTATTGCAAGTAGTCCTACTAAATGCTACGGGCAGGACTATTCCTGAGTCGAAATTTAGCGTGTCTATAGCATATCCATAGCATATCCAGGTTCTCTTTTACGTGTCGATAAAATGCCCAGGTTCTCGTTAGTGTGTCAATAAGATATCCAGGTTCTCTTTAACGCACCAATAGCACATCAAATGCTTAGCTTTCAATTTTACTTTGAAATACCGTTTCAATAGTTCATCAAAATTATCAATATTTTCAAAACACCATGGGGTTTCATCGAGTCATCAAGGTTTTCAAACTTTTAAAATAATTATACTCAAATATCATAACGAAAATAGTAACATTTCTTTTTAAAATAAAATGAAAATTATTTATTTATTAAATAAAAATCCATATCAATTTTATGAAGTTTTTACAAAATATTTATACTATAATGTACACACATGTACTATTATTTAAGAATTTATTGAAACGCAAAAATAAATCTTTTGAAATTCAAAAATATATATTCATCCCAATTCTTTACTATTTACAGGACAACTGATATAATTTTGCTTATTTACATTCATGTAAATACATACATCTAAAAGTTTTTCGATGGAAACAATTATATTATACTGCACATGCTACACCGTCGTACCCTCAGCAAATTTCCCATGCATCTCCTATCAACAATCATACCGTATCCTCAACAAAACTTTCAAACTCCTGCGTACGACTCAAATGACACAATTGATAATCCATTTTATTATCCTTCTTAAAATTCCTTCTGAAAATTAAACAATGAATTTTAATCCGGTCCCTAATCCATCGCCTTCAACAAATAAAAATTATAACGATGTAAGTAATGAACCACCAAATGTATTACAATCGTTAGAGATATGAATGCATGATATTTTATTGTTTTTCTTTATTGCCCCTTCATCTATGCCGTGCATCTGATCAACTCCAGTCCCATTAATGAAATCTGGCATAATTTTTGATTTTTGATGAAATTTACAATTGTTTCAAAAATATTACATTATTAAACGAAATTAAATTTATTATATGAATAAGTGAAAGAAAATTTTGAATGAAGATGTGATGTGAAAAGAATTTTTTTTTCTTTTTTTTTTCTGTTTTCGTGCAATCTTGTCATTATTGAGTAATGAATCATTGGTGAAATTTAATAAATGATGAATTTAAAATATCAAAACTGAATTATTATTATTATTATTATTATTATTATTATTATTATTGTTATAAACATAAAAATAATTGGCATTTGTTCATATGGGCGGGTATGTGTTTAAGTGTGGATGCGTTTGTATAATCATGTCTTTTATAATATAATATTTTCATTTTTCGTATGTTCACGAATGGCGTATGGGTAGCGTGTCAGTCTCTTCATGTGTCTTCCAAGGATCCCTGGTTCGAATCTCACCATCCAACATTTCTATTCTTCCAGATTTGTGTTTAATTTTAAATTTTCTATCACCTTTCAGATTTCCAACATAATATATATGAGTGCACTACTACATATACAACTCGTGTATGATTACATTATTTAACTTTGCTGTTGTGGAAAAATGTAATATTCTTCCAAAATTTACTCGATCTTTTTTCGTATTTGAAGAGTCTTAGAATCCAATATCCGATCTTTATCTATAATAAAAGGTCATAAAATGATAACAATAATAATTTTTAGTCGTTAACTTCGGAACATAGGAAATCTGACAAAATAAAAACTTGAAAAGTAATTTATTCGTCAACTAAAAAATGTGAATGTATCAAATATTTTTAATACAATCAATCATGGAATCGATTAGATTATATTGTTATGAATAATAAAATAATTATGATAAATTCATGAGTTAATGATAATTTTTTTCAATTATTAGATAATAATTTGTATATTAATTTTTTTTTTCTATCATTCAACAATATAATTCTGCAAGCCCTTTTAGATTTAACGAAGTTAATAATATTGATGATGTCAGCGCGAGCACTATTTTGATGTTGTCTTTGCGAACCGATCAATAAAAAATTCTATTATACTTCTTACTTGTCACATTTATACATGATCGATGAAATGTCATTTTTTTTTCTTTCATGGGGTATCATAAGATTGCTTCAAGCAGACGAAAATCGAGAATTTCATGGTTTTTTTCCCGTTTCTTTTTTTGTTTATTTATTTGTGCCAAGCCAACAAAACAATTTAATCCGTATTGAGGCCCTATGGGTCTGTTGGCGGTCCACGCTTTCATGATTTGGACCTTCAGTGCAACCCGAGTAAAAATTTTTCGTCTTTCCGCACGCCCAAAACGCGCCCGATGCGCGCCCAAAATTGTTTACTTAACGCGCCCAAAACGCGCCCAAACCAGGCACCGTTGCAGGACACTCACGCCCAAATTTGTTTACTTAACGCGCCCAAAACGCGCCCGATGCGCGCCCAAAGCACGCCCGAAAATGTGAATTCGGGCGTGCTTTGGGCGCGTTTTGGGCGTGCGGACTGACGAAAAATTTTTACTCGGGATTGTTTATTTAACGCGCCCAAAACGCGCCCAAAGCACGCCCGAATTCACATTTTCGGGCGTGCTTTGGGCGCGCATCGGGCGCGTGTTGGGCGTGCGGAAAGACGAAAAATTTTATCTCGAGTCGGCTTCATATTTCTAACCTTATAAAGTAAATGAGCAAAATTTGAAAAAAAAAAACGTTTGTACACACTCAGTTATGGATTGTAAGTGTGTAATTTTGTCGCGTAATTGATTGCTAATAATTTTACATCGGATTATTTAAATCAATAGTTAAGGGTTATATATATTATGTTGCAAACCTGAAAGATAATTGAAAATTAAATATTAAACATTAAGCATAAGTCTGAAAAAATAGAATATTCTATGGGGAGACTCGAACCTGGAATCCTTGGACAGCATAATTTGTAGACTGGTACGCTACCCAATACGCCACTCAGCTATTTACAAATAAAATTGTAAAAAGTAAACTGTAATTCACTAAGGCATATCATGTACACTTATTTACATTTACACTTACACTTACACACACACACACACACACACACACATACCTGCGCATAGATACGAATTGCATTCGTGGCAAAATTTCAAACATTATACGATCCTCAATTCGTAACTTTTAACATTCACTGCTTATTACATTTACCAGAAGTTGTTCAAGATCTTGGACCATTGTGGGTTACTTCTTGCTTTCCTTTTGAAGATATTCTCGGAAAAATAAAAAATTATGTTCATGGTACACGCTATATTGGTTTACAAATATATTCCAAAATATCCCATCATTCAATAACCGCAAATAAATTCAGAAATATAGATAACAATACTGATGTTTTTGAGTATTGTAATAAATTGAAAACAATTGGTAAAAGAGTCAATCCTCTTCGGCAAATAGGTACAAATATATATGCACTTGGAAAAATGATGTTTTTACATAGTATTCCCCAGAACCTCGAGTTAGCACTCCATAATATTGTAGAAATTACAACTCATAGTAATATAAAAATATCTAAATTTTTACGATTAAAAATTAAAAATCAAACGATTTATTCTCGATGCTACAAAAGAAAGACTACATCTGATTCTTACTGCGTGAAAGTTATGACCGAATAAGGCCCAAAAATTGGATTTATTGAATTTTTCATAAAAGTATGTGATTGTAACACAGTTAACTGTGATTTAAATTGTAAGAATTCCAAATATTATGCCTTTTTCCAGGAAGTAATTGGTCGGAAATCATATCAATTGAGATCTGCGTTGAATGTTATAGAAAAAAGAGTCGATAATTACATGGACAATAATATAATTCAGGTTACAATTCCATATATATGGAATCCTGAAAGAATAGATTTATGTCAGATATTGATTAGCATAAATTCAATTATTAATTCATGTTTCATTGTTAAAATAAGTGAAAAAATGTATATTATAGAGCCAGATAATAATATAGAATATTGTGAATAAAAATAAAAAACGAATAAATAAATTATTTTATGATAAGTTGAGTACAAATAAAATTCAGTATAAATAAAATAATTTGAGTATGAATTTTTTATGTTAATCCTTCGCTAGTTATTCGATTGAAGAAAAGGAGAGAGAAGAAGATTCATATAATAATAATCCATATATATATTAATCGAGTATATATTATGTATGATATATATATATATAGATATAGATATAAATGTGTATATCTATATGCTGACAATTGACATTGACCAGTGCGAAATTCTTGTTGAGTATTTCGGGTAATAAAACGAACCCTCATAAAAAGATTAGGATGGTGTGCAGTTCGGGCGCTTCTCGAATTTGGGCGCGCTCGGGCGCGTTTTGGGCGTGCATATTTACACTTGAGATTAACAAAATACTTTTGGGTGCGTATTGGGCTTGTATCGGGCGCTTCTTGAATTTCGGGCGTGCTTTGGGCGCGTTTTGGGCGCGTATATTTTTACTCGGGAACCCAGGAACTTCGTGGCCCAGAATTTATTTATATATATATACATTTATACAGAGTAGTTCACATGAAATTTATATTTTTTTCCCTGAGCATTTTGAATTTTCCTGCAATCGTGATATGTTTTTCTACACGGGAAAATAATTGACAAGTATTCTTATTTTTTCCTATAGCTTCATTTTTATAGGTTTTACATCTTGTTGAATTTTCGATTTTTTTGGAATTTTTGACTTCTTCCCACTATAATAATTCGAAAACTATTAGATGCATAGAAAAAATTAATCATATTATATGTTATCACAATTCAACGAAGTTTCAAAAAAAAAAAAATTGTCCATTTGAAAAAAATGCATCTGAGTTTATTCTTCACAATTTATTTGAAAAAACATACTTCCCATGTTAAGGCTATATCCCACATTAATTTTCTATTTCTTCTTTCTTTTCATGTTTTTTTACTGAAAGCTCTGCGTACACTAGAAATATTCGTAAAAACATATAGAATTTGCAAAAAAAAAACAAAAAAAAAACAAAATAAAAATAGAAATTGAATATGAGATATAGCCCCGCTATAGAAAGTGCAATTTTCCTGAGAAAGAGTGAAAAAAAAATTAGATGAAATTTTTTTTTCCAGAAACTTCGTTGAAATTTGATAAAGAATGATATGAGTAATTTTTTTCATGAAACTGATAGTTTTCAAGCTTTTATGATAAAAAGAAGCCGCAAATTCTGAAAAATTAAAAATTCAACAAGGCGTCAAACTTATAAAGATGCGGTTACGGAAAAAAACAAAAATACATGTCAATTATTTTTTCGAGTAGAAAAATATATCATGATTGAAATTGAAAACAGTCAGAGAAAAACGTATGGATTTCACATGAAATATATAATATTTCTTTGAATATTAATACCCCAGATGAAATTTTCGTAATTTTGTACACAATAGTATTTCAAATTGCTCTGCTCAGTGCCATTAGAAATACTTTTAAACGCTATTGTATTCTCCTTAAAAGATATTATATCCAGAACTTTGGAATACTATTGTATACTAAGTAAAAGTAATTATATCCACAACTTTGAAATGCTATTGTATATACCCAGAAACGTATATAATTTATATACGTGTTTCTATATGTAACGTCGTCAAAATTATTGATGATATATTAATAAACATTTTTTCAAATCAATGTACATTTTTTTCATACCAATTTATGAAAATAATGTATATTAGCAAGAATTTAAAAAAATATATTTAATATACCTAATAATTAGGTAAGTACAGTATAATATTGCTATGAATAGATATTTGAGCTGTTGTTCAATTTATGTAGCTGAAATTTATGAAGGTATATTAAACATGAAAATATTAAAGACATACATTTATTATTGAAATCAGGTATCTGAAAATAGAGAAAATTTTACATTAGACATAATTTGAAAAAATTTTTGGTCTGCGACGGGATCCGAACTCCGGGACCTTTAATGATGATGAACGCTTTACATGAACGCTACCGCTGAGCTGCCAAAGTATTGTACAGAAGATATTTTTATTTTTAGTTCATTTAGAATGGTATGAAAATCCTTTGTGAAAATTATTTCAACTTATTTTATTTGTAATATTTGAATTGATATACGAGGTCCGGCTATTAAATAACGAGACTACGCGTGCCGAAGACGTTCTAAAAGGGTAGGGAGAAAAACAAATGCAGCGTTGGTTAGCGTGTAGTGTCTACTACGCCTATACGAAGACACGTTTCTGTCGCTGTAGTAGTATTTTTTCTATTCAAGTTATGAACAAACGCGGTTCTTACCCGTGCCGATAACAATGTGTGACGAAAAACATGAGCAACGAATCAATGTGAAATTCTCGTTAAATTAAAGAAAAAAACTCCGACGGAGTGCTGTAAATTGTTGGAAAAAGTCTACGGTGAGAATTCTCTATCTCGTGCACGTGTTTTCGAATAGCATAGAAGGTTTTCTGAAGGCCGAGAGATCATCGAAGATGACCAACGTCCAGGTCGACCTGTTTCTGTTTCAACTCCGCAAACAGTCACCAGAATCAATGAAATTGTACACGACCCGAGTCGAAATTTAGCGTGTCTATAGCATATCCATAGCATATCCAGGTTCTCTTTTACGTGTCGATAGAATGCCCAGGTTCTCTTTAGCGCACCAATAGCACATCAAATTCTTAACTTTCAATTTTACTTTGAAATACCGTTTCAATAGTTCATCAAAATTATCAATATTTTGAAAACACCATGGGGTTTCATCGAATCATCAAGGTTTTCAAACTTTTAAAATAATTATACTTAAATATCATAACGAAAATAACATTTCTTTTGAAAATAAAATGAAAATTATTTATTTATTAAATAAAAATCCATATCAATTTTATGAAGTTTTTACAGAATATTTATACTATAATGTATACACATGTACTATTATTTAAGAATTTATTGAAACGCAAAAATAAATCTTTTGAAATTCAAAAATATATATTCATTCCAATTCTTTACTATTTACAGGACAACTGATATAATTTTGCTCATTTACATTCATGTAAATACATACATCTAAAAGTTTTTCGATAGAAACAATTATATTATACTGCACATACTACACCCTCGTATCCTCAGCAAATTTCCCATGCATCTCCTATCAACAATCATAAACCGTATCCTCAACAAAACTTTCAAACTCCTGTGTACAACTCAAATAACACAATTGATAATCCATTTTATTATCCTTTTTAAAATCCCTTCTGAAAATCAAACAATGAATTTTAATCCGGTCCCTAACTCCACTTCCATTAATGAAATCTGGCATAATTTTTTATTTTTGATGAAATATACAATTGTTTCAAAAATATTACATTATTAAACGAAATTAAATTTATCATATGAATAAGTGAAAAAAAAGTTTGAATGAAGATGTGATGTGAAAAGAATTTTTTTTTTCTTTTTTTTTCTGTTCTCGTGCAATCTTGTCATTATTGAGTAATGACTCATTGGTGAAATTTAATAAATGATGAATTTAAAATATCGAAAACTGAATTATTATTATTATTATTACTGTTGTTGTTATAGACACAAAAATAATTGGCATTTGTTCATATGGGCGGGTATGTGTTTAAGTGTGGATACGTTCGTATAATCATGTCTTTTATAATATAATATTTTCATTTTTCGTATGTTCACGAATGGCGTATTGGGTAGCGTGTCAGTCTCTTCATGTGTCTTCCAAGGATCCCTGATTCGAGTCTCACCATCTTACATTATTATTTTTTCAGTTTTATGTTTAATTTTAAATTCTCTATTACCTCTCAGATTTCCAACATAATATATATATGTGCACTACTGATTCAAATCATTCAATGTAAACCAACAGCAATCAAATAAGTTGCAATACATGTACAACTCGTGTATGATTGGTGCATGTGTCCTTTCTGATTTTGTGTTTGTGGGATACTCAATAGCATTTCCAATTCATCAAAAATAGCATATCAATAGCGTTTCGAACGTCGGAAAAAGCCAGTAAGTAGACGCTCGAAACGCTACTGAAACGGTAAACACCATTGAGCCAACTATCCTTAAGGTTATCGTAGCGTATTCAAGAATGTCATAGAATATTGATGTATCTTTGATGCGCTAAATTTCGACTCGGGGAAGATCGTCGTATGAGCATTCGGATGATTGCTGAGACTGTAAACACCCATAAAGAAACGGTCAAAAAAATTTTACATGACAAATTGAACATGACTAAAATCTGTGCGAAGTTGGTCCCAAAAAATTTGACTCCCGACCAAAAGCTCGTCCGTCAACAGATGTGCTCAGATTTTCTTGAGAGGTTAGCTGAAGAGCCTGAATTGATGGAAAACATCATAACTTGCGATGAAACGTGGATATTCCAGTACGACGTTGAAACTAAGCGGCAATCCATGCACTAGTTAAATCTTTCCGTAAAAACAATAAAGAGTTTTAAAAAGAATCCGTCCAGCAATCAGATATTTGGAAAAAACAATGAATAGTTTCAAACGTAATCTGGACTACAATAATGTCTTTCGAGAACTCAGCACTAGCAATAATGCTATTTCAACGCTCGAAAATTCCATCTGGGGTTAATATTTGACTTCTTTTTTTTGTTTGCCCTTGCTACCTATTTCGTTTAGGCTAGGATCAACGAACCAGGACGGAGAGGGAAGTTCTATCGCAATGTATATGTATATGTATATATATATGTATATGTATGTGCATATGTATATGCTGACAATTCACACTGACCAGTTCGTAATTCGTGTTGAGTATTTCGGGTAATAAACGAATCCTCATTAAAAGATTAAGACATTGTGCGGTTTATTTTCATGCACGTTCATTTTCGAAAATACTACGAGCGCTTTTCGAATTTAGGTATGCTCTGAGCGCATTTCGGGCGTATACACGAAGAGAAACATCTGTCAAACATTACTATAGAATACAGAGAGAAAATTACCCCGCAATCGAGTATGTCGGGGAAATAATTGTATTTGGATCATTATTACTGCTTGTTAGGAGCAAGTATCCCGAGTCGAAATTTTCAACTTACGCTCACCTTCTTCAACTTCCATTTTTGTTTACTTAATCATAAAATAAATTTTTCTGTTCAAATCCGCCTGATATGAAATACATGTGTTTTCAACTTACTTTCAACTTCAAACTATGTCGTTTTTGCACAAAATGCATCGTTTGAAGTTGAAAGTAAGTTGAAACCATATGTCTTTTATACCTGAAGGATTTTATTATTAGGGTTCAATAGATGTTTATGGATGTACCTTTTCTCTTTACCTGCATATATATATATATAATAATTTTGCAGTTCCTACTATACTATTTCACACAAGAGAGGGGATACAGACTGCATGCGACGTATATTGAGATGAAAAAGAAAAATTTCCGGCACATATCTGATCAATATTCTCTAATATTCATCTTTAATTATGTACAAAGTTTATTATACATGCAATTACATTTAGTTTATTTTATATCGAACAGAAATATCATAGGGTTCTTCAAATTAACATAATACTAAATCCAAGCTGAAAAAGAGAAAATATAAATTAAATTTGAGGTAATGGCAGCGGGACTCGAACCTGGGACCTATGAAATTGGAGACGTGAACGCACTACATGAGCCACTAGTCACTCTTGTTATTAATAAATTTACTTCCCATAACTTTTTTTTGTTGATTTATTTATTTATTTTTTAATTTTCTTTTCTTATTGAAAACTTTCAGGTGAATGAAAAACATATTTGTACATAAATAGAAATTTTATATATTTTAATTTTGATTATAATATACAAAAAATATCATAATAAATGAAAAAAAATAAAATGAAATATAAAAAATATAATTGAATAAAATAAAAATCAAATTTAAAGAAAATACAGCGGAGTAAAATGAATAATAATAAGAAAACAAATAAATAAGATAATTAAAATATAAAATGAAATATAATATAATATGAAGAAATATAAAAAAAAATAAAATTTCAATATGAATATTGTGTTCTTGGCAACCTGTAATGGGTGTCAAAGGACCATGTGCTCTATCTTTGTTTATGCCAGACTTTATTTTAGGGACAGGAATCGACCGTATGCATGGTGTCAATATAGGTATTACAAAAAAATTGTTGACATTGTGGTTTATTCCAATTATAAAATGTTCTCTTTCTCATTAATACCCGTTAAAAATGTTATTGATCAACGGTTGAAAGCAATCAAACCACCGAAATTTGTCCATCGCTTGCCGCGTTCTGTTGATAATTTGCTTCATTGGAAGTCATCAGAATTGAGACTGTGGCTTTTCTATTACTCAATTCTTATTTTATCAAACATAATCCGACCTGATTTTTTCAATCATTATTTACATTTAGTACTTGGTGTTTCTATATTGAGCTTAGATAGTATTCCTATTGATATGGTGGAAAATGAAGATGATTTACTGCATTATTTTGTTAAGAATTTCGAATTGTTATATGGATTACAATTTTGTTCCATAAATATACATCAATTAATACATTTAACAACATGTGTAACAAATATAGGTCCATTATGGGCATATACGTGTTATCCATTTGAAGATTTGAATGGCCGTTTACTTGACCTTGCTCATGGTACATGGCACATCGATACTCAAATTACAAATGCTCATTTCCAATTTATCAAAATGCAAAAAAAATTAGATGAATTACCCAATAGTAGAATAAAACAATTTTGTACCTCTAGAAAACGTCAGGTGCAGCTTCATGAGAAATTATTTGACCATTTTTTTAGCGTTGGAGTTTATAATGAAGTACATGGTCAAACTTTTGTGGATGATATTCAAGAAATAATTGAACAATCAGAATTTCATATTAATGATATAAAAATATATTCGCGCTTATTGAAAGATAACAAATTATATATTGCAGAATCTTATTGTAGGATATGAAGACAAAATCGTCATCTGTTGAATTCAAAAATAATAATGACAGATACATTGGTTGTGTGTTATATTTTATTAAAAGTGATAATAATTGTATTTGTGTTGATGATTGTGATTGTGATTCAGCAATACATTATGCAGTTATTCGTAAATATTCAGCTGAAAGGGTTTTCACTATTAGCATCAATAATATTCAAATCTAATTGCCTTGGTTATATAAATGTTGTGACACCGGCGAAACAATATTAATACCAATCAAACAATTATTATCCATATGTATTTATATGATGATTGACGAACATATATATATTGGAACTATTCTAAATATAAAAGAATTAGAATAAGTAATATTTTATTTGTAAAATAAATTGTAAATAAAAAAAGTAATAATTATAATAACATAAAATAAAAATATATATTATAAAAACAAAAAAATTTTAACAATAATTTATGTAATCATTGTTAAAAAAATATTTTTATAAACATTAATTTATAATTTATAGAGAAAATTTATCAACAAAAAAATAATAATTTATAAACTGTATATATATATATAATATACATGTATACATATATATAATGCCCACTGCTTCACTGCTGACCCAACAGTGTAGTAGTGGGGGTTAGTTGGGTACAGTAGCAGTGGAGATAGCTTACATAGAACAATTTTACAACGAGTAATAAACTTTATTGCTTGTACGTTGAATATGTTGAAGAAGTTGAAAAAAGTTGAAAATAAGTTGAAATTTGGGTTGATAATCAATAGAAGTTCTTCATTTCAACATTGGTAAGCTGAAGAAGTTGAAAAAAGTTGAAAATAAGTTGAAATTTGGGTCGATAATCCGCAAAAACAAAAGGAATAAGTTGAAGAAGGTGAGCGTAAGTTGAAAATTTCGACTCGGGATTACTCATCAGCTGGATAAAAATTATTGCACAAACTGCATGGTAAAAATTACCCCTAGTGTAGAATGAAAGAAAAACTTCTCGTGAACATATTTTATCGACAGTAGATCAAATTCCTGTCATAATTTTTTTATTGTCACACATAATTGATGGTAAAAATTATTTGATATTTTATAAAATATATGCAGATTAAAATAAAGAGTACATACTCGTTGAGGTACACATCATTCATTTTTTCCGCAATTTCACAAATATATTTTTTTTCATAAATTATTATTTCATCATAATTATATCATAAGAGGCACCAGAATAATAACACAAGCATACGTAACTTATGCGTAACATTCATTGTACTTGAAACACGTCTCAACGCGTCTCGAGTGACCGATTGACTTGACGCGTGAGTGCCATGCATGTGTCAATGCAGTGTGGTCAATTTGTAACGGAGCCGAAATTTTCCGAAGATTATCGAATATAAACGATGAATTCCCATGTAAATTGTGGTAAAATTTTCTCCACTTCAGTGGATAATTCATTCAAAGCATCAGTAATTTTTGTTGTTATGGCGCGACATTAAAGAAATAGTGTGCTGCATGGCAAAAATTTATCAGTATAAGAGTAAAATTAAATCATATTGAGAACATAATCGAGTATAATTTGGACAATTTTCTTTCCTAAAAATTGCCACGCAATATGGTAAAATTTATTTTCAATGACAGGAATTTTTCTGACTGATTCCTCTAAATATTTTAATGAAAATGAATAATATTTTTCATAATAGTGGGATGACCCGAGCCCACCCTGAATTGCAGGATGATTTTTAAGAGAAAATTCTCTCCGTTTATATGTTCACTTCGGATTTTCAAAATTCTTACGGGCGCGTATCGAACGTGTATCGGGTGCTTTTTGAAATTTAGGCGCACTATGGGCACGTTTCGAGCCTGTATATTTTTATTCAGGTATAGTCGGTAACGCAGTTTACATTTACTGAGCTGTACGTTAAAATTTATTTGAGATGACTGAAAAATTTACATTCTGAGCTGGTGAAATTCAAAGTTTTAATAATGTTAAATTTACGTATATGTCTAATAATTTTTATTATGAAAAACTATAATTTCAAATGAAAAAATTTTTAGTGCTGCAATAGGCTTCAAAACTTTTTTTGATTCCACATTTTTTTTTTATTTCAAATTTTACGCGTTTATTGATTCACAAACAATTATTCACATCAAAATATATACAATTATCATCAAAATGGATACAATAATTTACATATGTTAACTTGAAAATAATTATGATTTAATACCACTTGGTCACTACATACTGACGATCATCACTGGTGCGTATTATATGTGTTGATACACAACCATTTATATCATGTGGTCTATATTTTTTGTCACACTTATACTACCCGCACATGTCACTGCTTACAAGACACTGGTCCAATGCCGAAATCATATGAATACTCTTTCCTTTTCTTCCATATTATTGCGTTCTCTGTTCAATAACTGATTTAATTATAAAAGAAAAACCTTTGCGTAGGACAAAGGCGTGATGTTCACGCTGCAACGGATTCACAATGCCGCGCTTGTAAGTGCTTCACATGAACATAGTCGAAAATAATTGAAGACATCGGGTATCCGTCGTACGAGACAAAAATGACCGCACAAAATTACCGTGCAGCACAAGTGAATTCATTCATTCGCTCAATAATGATTTTATATTTTCATCGTCAATATTTGCAATCAATTTTCCTTATAAATTTATTTGTGGTATCATATTCGTCCTTATCTCAAGTTCATTTAACGTGAAGGATATTCGATCAGAATAATCTTTCAATTTCTTCAAATTCGAGTTCAGTTCGTTTTCATTGGTTTTTATGTTATGGATAGAAGTATTACAGTTAGATACAGCACTTTATCGAAGTGAAAGTTTTTACAAATGCATAAATGAATAATTTTTGATTCGTTTGATAATTTACTTACAGAATGTAATTTGATAGGTTCTTGAATTTCGGATAAATTGTATGAGTTTCTAATCAATTGTGAAGATAAATTATTATCATCTTAATCTTTTGAGTGAAATAAAATGTTGGGAAAATAATCATTTTTATTAAATGTTATTGATGCGATTTTTGGAATATCTTCGGTTGTATAGTGATATTGGATAAAGTTTTGGGAGTGGTCATTTTCTCCGATTATATGAATGTTGATGTTTGGCTGTGATAATGCATTTGAATTTATTTTTTCAGGTTTGTATACTATTTCATATTCATACTTGCTGAGTTTCAATCGCCATCCAATTAATTTACTGCCTGAATCCTTACAATTAAATAACCAAATAAGTGGTTTGTGATCGGTGATGATTTTAAATTTTGTTCCATAGAGATATAGTCAAAAATGATTTACACTCCACACGATAGCTAAAAGTTATTTTTCTGTCGTGCTATAATTGTGTTTAAAATTATTTGGAATTCGCGATGCATAATCAATTGGTAAATCTTTGCCAATTTTTCCCTGACGCAGCACTGATCCTATCGCAAAATTTGAAGCGTCTGTTGTTAATATAAATTCCTCATTGAAATCTGGGTATTAAAGGAGTGGTGCTGTAGTTAATATATTTTAAAATATTTTAAGAGAATTTTCCTGATCATCATTTGAAGCAAATAAAATATCATTTTTCAACAGATATGTGAGAGGTTTGGCTATTTGTGCGAAATCTTTAATGAATTTCCTATAATATCCTACTGGATCCGGGAAGGATTTAATGGGTTGTTAATATGTAGGTCTTGGAAAATTTTTTATTGCTTCTACTTTTATTGGATTTGGATTTACACCTTCATCGGAGATAATATGTCCAAGGTATACTACTTCGCGTTTCAAAAATTCACACTTATCAGGTTGTAATTTTAGATTATTGTTTCTGAGTCGCGAAAAGATTTTATCTAACTTTACGATCTGATCTTGGAGGGAAGATGCATAAACAACTATATCATCAAAATATGCGAATCATTCAATACTTTGTAAACCACTTTGAATGGAATTCATAAGCCTTTGAAATGTCGCGAGGGCATTTTTTAGTTCAAAAGGCATTCATTTACATTCGTAGTAACCCAAAGGTGTTGTGAATACTGTTTTTTCACAGTCGGATTTTGTTAAGAAAATCATCTAGTTCAACTACCCGCGCCCTACAAATTGTAATGAGGCCACACGGTTAGACAAAAATTAAGGATACCGCAAATTGCACAATGAATTCATGAGAGAATACATTCAACTGAGACACATGGTCAAGGCGACACCACATTCTTCACACTTCAACAACCTCAAGGCTGATATTGTTTCTGATCGGATGACCTTAGCACATAACACCTCGGTCTTAGGTGGGTTGAGGGTCCAGGATGATTAGTTGAAACCAAAAGGTCAAAAAAAGAACATCGTATATTATTTGTCACACCATGGAGTATTGAGGCCTGAAAGTCCAACTACAGAATTGCAAGTGGTATTCAATGGATCAAAATAAACTATATCAGGAAAGTCATTAAATAATATCATGTATACTGGAGCAAAAATTCAACGAGACATCACCGACGTTCTACTGTGGATACAAAAGTACAAATATATCTTTACCACAGATGTCACAAAGATGTACCGACAAATCATGCTGCATGAGGATGACTGGGATTTACAACGAATTCTGTCGTTTGATGAAGAAGGAAAAATCACGCCATACAACCTCACAACAGTCACGTACGGTACAAGATCTACCCCATTTTTGGCAATACGTGCATTACTTCAACTTGCACAAGACGAAGAAGAAAATTATCCATTAGCAGCGGATCCAATTATGATAGGTCGGTACGTAGACGACATCATCGGTGGAACAGACACACAAAAACAATTTCTCGAAATTGCCAATCAACTAACTGCACTTTGTATGAAAGGTGGAATGCCACTTACAAAGTGGTAATTCAATGACGAATCAATCAAAGAAAAATTCACAAGAGACCAGAGTCAATCATCATCATTTTCAACATAAACAATCATGTTTTGGGACTGCACAACAAAGACATTAGGATTAATTTGGCATCTAAGTCAAGATCAATTCACTTTTTCAATAAAGTGACTAAAGTTAAACATGAGAACATCGAGGCGCACAATATTATCTGAAGTGGCTCAGATAAACGATCCACTAAGATCCATTCCACCAATCACAATTAGAGCAAAACTTCTAGTTCAAGAATTGTGATCACAAAAATTCAATTGGGATGACACACTGCCAGATTCAATTTCATCAAGATGGATAAACTTCAAAAAAGAATTATCAGAATCAAAAAAAATCATTATAACAAGATGGACTGGGACCTTGGAAATATTAAGATATGAACTGCATTTAAAAGTCACATCATCGTCAGGTACATTACACATCACTTTACCTTGCGCAAACACACGAGTGGCATTTCTTTAACGTCTCACAATCCCGCGGCTGGAACTTGCTGCAGCACTTTTTTTGGCCAAACTCATCAAATATGTCACAGTCATAATCGAGCTAAACGTCAACAATGTGTACCTATGGACAGATTCATCAGTCATATTAGCATGGATAAAATCTCACCCGTCAAAATGGAAAGATTTCATCAGGAACAGAGTCACCCAAATTCAAGACATAACATCGTCATATCACTGGCTTCATGTTCCGATAAAATCAAATCCGACGGATTGTGCTTTAAGAGGGACGTCAACGCAGAACCTCATTAAATATTCGCTATAGTGGGCGGGGTCACCATGATTGTCCAAATCCGATTCACATTGGCCTGCTCAGCCGACACACTTCGACGACTCTCCCAGCCAAGAGGCTCGTCCGAATATTTCAACTGTCATGACGATATCACCGAGCAAGTATCAATGGCACCTTATCACGAAATATTCAACTCTGAGAGTCATTAGAGTCACATCAACAATCATGAAAGCAGTCAATATATTGAAAACATCATCGAGGTCATTATCACAACAGAAGTCAATCTCCCCAGAGGATTTGGATAGAGCTACACATTATTGGACACGCTCAACACAACAAGCCTACTTCAATCAAGAAATAAAAATGATCATTTTGCGAGTAAGAGGTCGCTTAGAGCATTCATCATTAAACCCTACTGCAAAACATCTAGCAATACTACCACGTCATCCACCACTGTCAACTCTCATCATTGAACATTGTAATCAGAAAACATTGCATGGAGGAGCACAAATCTCACTGGCAACAATCAGCGAAAAGTATCGGATAATTTAAGGAAGAGCGCCAGTCAAGTCAAACATACTAAAATGTATGCGTTGTGCTCGATACAGGGGAGTTTGTGCACAATAACTCATGGGACAACTTCTGATGTCACAAGTTAAGATTTCACGACCATTTCAACATACCAGGCTCGACTATGTCGAGTCGAGTAATGTCAAACCATGGAAGGGGAGAGGTTCAAAAGCTTACAAGTCATGGATATGCCTTTTTCACTTGCATGGCAACATCAACAGCCCATCTCGAAATTGTCACTGATTATGCCACAGATAGGTTCCTAGCTGCATATGGAAAATTTACATCATGCAGAGGAATCTGTCAGGCATTATAATCGGACTATGGAACGAATTTCATTGGAACGGATTCAGAATTGAAGAAATTATTCAACCAAGTATCAATGGAACATAAACACATCAAAAATAATGACATTCAGTAGCGCTTCAATTCACCAGCAGCACCTCACATGGGAGGCAAATGGGAAGCAGTTGTAAATTCAATTAAACATCATCACCGGAAAACTATCAACGATGCAACTCTCACATTTGAAGAATCCACCACCACTGCTTATTCAAATTGAAGAAATTCTTAACTCTCGTCCAATCGAACCACTGAGTGATGACCCAGAGGATCTCACAGCTCTAACTTCAGGACACTTTCTCATTGGATATTCCATCACAGCGATCCCAAAGGCATCAATCACAGACTTAAAATTATCACGTTTATCATCATGGCAACGAATTCAACAGCGAGTTCAACATTTTTGGAAACGATGGTCAACTTCAGTAGTTCAACGTCTGTGACGAGCGTCACTAGCAGAAAAATTTTAGCAAGCAGGTAGTAGAAAGAACGGTCTCGAGGTGCGGGACTCGGCAAAGGCCACTCACGTTGGCCGATAGGGAGGGGATAAGAAAAAAAAGAAAGAAAGCGAGAGGATAAAGAAAAAGAAAAAGACGGGGGATACAACTTTTTTACACATGTTCCCAGCATGCCCGTGTAGAAGGGATGCTGGAACAACGCAATAGATTTATTTTAGCTAAAAAGAACGAGATGGCTCGCGTCGCGGCCTCTCTCGCGTACAGGCAGGCGCGGTCGCGGGCATAAAAACCCATCGACGACTCGTGTAAAATCGTCTTCGGGATATCTCACTTGCTTAGACTGAGTATTCGTAATATACAAAGCTTTGATTATTATTATTTTGTGTGACTACTCGCAAGGGGAAGTCTGAGGCCTCTGAGAAGCATAAGCTGGACTCCAATTAACTTCTGCAGATTGATCTGGGAAAGTGCTGTGGCATCGAATCTGATCCACGTATAGCCTTTCTAAAAGAAGTAACGCCCTGTCTAGGCGTTACTATCTTATTTTGTATTCAAACTGTATTTTGTGTATGCACCCATTTTGATTTCAGCAATTAAGTGGCATTGGCACACCCCAAACGTACCTGGGGCCCAATAATAGCTTCGGCTAGTCATAAAAGTCCAAGGTAGCCACCCAGTGTGGTTGGTGTACCTCTTGTAGATTCATAATCGCTGGATACGGCAGAATCTAAATTTATATTTGTTATTGTCATATTTTGCAATAAATAATATCGCTGGTTTCGGCGAGTATTCGTGTACAATACCGCTGGATTCGGCGAAAGAGTTGAATAAGTAATATCGCTGGTTTCGGCGGATATTTGTTTATAATATCGCTGGTTTCGGCGAAAGGGTTAATTAACACCGCTGGTTTCGGCGAGCATTCGTGTACAATATCGCTGGATTCGGCGAAAGGGTTAAATGAATGATATCGCTGGTTTCGGCGGATATTTATTTATTGAATCGCTGGTTTCGGCGAGTATTCGTGTACAATACCGCTGGCTTCGACGAAACATTAAAGGTTAGACACGCCTACTAGTTTTGGGGACCCAAGTAGCCCAGTGGCGTGGGGGATAGCTTCATAGGGCATTATAGTACCCTGATACCTACATGGGGATATAACTGGCTAAATTTCGCGCTCACGCGGACACCTATGACACCTCCCTGCAACTGACACTTGCGATGATCAAACCAAAGGGTTAACCAACAGTTTAACCCATCTGAATGAGCGAGATGTTGCACGCGAGAAGATCAATTCAATTGAGAGTACTTCAGATAAAAACTCATAGGGGTTTCGCTACTTTTATGCTTCGCAAGGGAAATAAAGAGTAAACGTGTTGTTTAACGAATCTTGACACCTGAGCTCAACGCAATACCAATTTAACTCGTTACACGTCATTTAGCCACAACTAAATGGAAATATCCAGCCGCAGATGCCAACGTTGGAGATCTAGTGCTTCTCATCGACGAACGATTTCCACCAAGTAAGTGTTCACTCGCTCGTGTTACCACACTTCACCCGGGATCAGATGGACTCACACGAATGGTAACAATCAAGACCACCAGCACTACACTTATTCGACCAATCGCCAAATCGGCGTCACTGCCAATATCCACGTCAACTTCAAACATCTGAGAACAAAATCATCAACCTCGTTGCTGATGGTGGGTGGAATGTTAAGAAAATCATTTAGTTGAACTTCCCGCGCCCTACAAATTGTAATGAGGCCACACGGGGCGCCCTGAACTTCGCTTCATCGTATCATATACCAGGAATAGAACAACTTCAGGCAATTAATACAATTGATCCTTCAGTGGAAATTGAGAACACCAATTCACTGGGAAACATTGGTGGAAAATTAATACAATTTATTCATCAGCAAACTTCAACTTCAATCACAACATTAGAAGAAAATCACCATGCAACTCAATCAGATACATTCACACTTCACAAGTACACTTCTAACAGTCACACAATTCACAATTCACACAGGTAAAATGATTTTCTAATTATTTTGAACAAATCACGAACACAAAATAAACCACAAAAAAAGTTTGCAGATTCGACAACTACACCATCAGGCACACATTGCAAACAAATCATTTTATGATAAAATATTCAATATATTTTATACAGATTCTTTCATACGTATTTAATGCAACCCAGAAGCTAAATCTAAAGTACTGAAATATTCAGAGTGCCCCAATCGATCTAATATTTCTTCGATACTCGGTAATGGGAAAATGTCACCAATTGTGACATCGTTCAATTTACAATAATCAATTATAATAAGCCATTGACGCTTGTCTGAGGCATTGAGTTTCATTGGAACTACTCACAAGGGAGAGGACCATGCAGAAATTGAAGATTAAATAATATTCTGTTTTAGCATTTGGTCGATTTGATTATTTACTTCGTTTTTGTGAATTTTAGGATGTCTGTATGATATAGTGCATATTGGGGCGGTGTTATTATGAATATTAATTTCATGTTTAATTAGATTTTTGTGAGACAAGTCATCGTTGGGTGAGAAAAATATATCATAATATTTATTACAGATTTTCAAGATCAACTGTTTTTATTCAGGGTTCAAATGTTCCAGTCTTAAATTTTTTAATAGAAGTTTTTGACGAGTTTGATTTATTTTATTTTTTATTTTTTCTTCATTAATATTAAAAGTAACTATGTTAGATAGTAGTTTTTCCAGTTTCAGTGTGATATCGTTCAGGATTACGTCTATTACTCGCGTGTTCAAAATTGAAATGAGAACATTTATTCTTATTATTTACTTCTACAATAGCTTTCGATATTGTTTTTCCGCACCACTTCTCTGATGTAAGGTGTTGGAGAGGAATACTTTGATGATTGAATCAAGACGGGTTTTGTTGATGAATAATTGAATTTATTTGCTGAAACTGAATTGTCTATATATGTGGTTATTCTAGTTGAACTGTTTGATGAAGTAACTCGATTGATACTGACTATAGTTACTTTGTGTTACCTTACAGGAGAAGATCGTTACTCCCTTTTCGTTATCTATTCCCTCTTTTCATTCATTTACATATTGGAATAAATATAATGAACAAAATTACCGTTTGTAATAATGTAGACTAAGATAATATATTGATAGGGAAAACCTGCTATAAACTTGATGAAAAATTAGTTTTAATTGAGTAACCCGCTGAGTAAAAAGGACAGTAGAAATTCTTAATATGTCTATAAGGGTGATAATTAAAAATTATCATTTGGGAACTATCCTGACTAATCAGATATGTAGATACTTTTGCCTATTTATATATCGCGAATAATATCTCCTCTTACTTCAGGAGTTTCAACATGAGATTCAATAAATGTTTGTAACCGTGCTTTCAATTTCAATTTTTTATTTCTGGATGAATAAGTATAAATAGGTGTTGAGAAAGATGAAGGATGAAACTGGATAATTTGATTTGCATAATTGATGATTGCAGCATTTAGTAAAAAATGTTTTCCTATCGATCCGTCATAAGGGACGTTTGTTGCTTGATTAAGAATAATAAATTTTACAGAAAATTCATTATTATCCACTTTAAATAGAAATCTACAACTTTCCACGGTTTTGACTGGCTGATTCAAATTTCGTCCATGTAATGAAATTTTTTTGTTTATTAAAATGAGTTTCTAGGGTTAATTTATTTGATTCTATTAACAATGCACCTGCACTAGTATCAATCAAAAACTCAAATTCTTGGGATTCGTTTTTCGAATTTGTTGAACTGACTTTAACCCTTCAGTGCCCAGCAACGTTTTTTGCAAAATATTTATTAAATTATAATTATAATTATAATAGAGTGCTCTGACTACATTCAGTGTGTAGAACATGGTACCAGCAAGTACCTATGGGCAAGAGACTGGTAAAAACGTTGTAGTATGAAATATATGAAATAAAATAAAACAAGGACTTTTAAGTACCGTCAGGCACTAAAGGATTAATGTATCCTAGGTCATCATTCGATAATAATATTTTTAGTTCCCTAAGATCGTTAACGCTGTAATTTGATCTGTGAGCGAGGTGTCTTCAGCTACAGATTGTTGGAAGTGTGCATGAACCTCTCGAGTTTAAGAATTATCGTATTGTATATTGTTTCGCATTTTGTTATCATATTCTTTTTTTACATTCCGTGATAAAATGACCATTCCTCTTACAATAGTTACAGAATTTACCTTGGTAATTATCGTTTGAATTGGGAAATTTCGGAACTTTTTTTTTGAATAGTGTTCATGATTCGATTTGGTTTATTGTTCATTCTGCATTATGTTGTATTATGATTGTTTTTTCTACAATCTTTTTGAAATTTTGGATTGTATATATTAAGAGCACGTTTTTTTAGCTATCGCTGCTGAATATGTAGAGTTCAAATTTTCCAAGTCCTTCTATCTAAGCATTTGTGATATATTTGGTGAAGAACGGTATATGAATATATTTGAGGTTACTTCTTTAATCATTAATGATTTACCGGGAAATCTTGTTTGACTGTATATTGTTGCGCGGCAGATAACGCACGTGAATTTAATATTTCGAGTCGTTAGACATACTTGGGAATGTTTTCGTTATGGTTTTGTTTGCAATTATTCAATTCCTCCATAATTTATTTATAAAGTTTTTTATCTTGAGATAACATTTTCAATTTAGTTTTTGAAGCATCCCAGTGTTTAAAGGTTTATTGAGCGAGTCGCTCTTCTGCTTTACCCGATATACGTGACATAATGAAACATAAGAGAAAGTTTCCTAATCGTTCGTCGCGAGTTCATTCACGTCATTACAATTTGCTAATAATTATCCAAACTTAAACCGGTTGCCATAGAATTCATTTGGGATAAGTTTGCATAGGAAGTCTATGCTAAACGAGGGTGAAGTTGCAGGAGTCATTGCAGTAAACGCATTAACCACGACATAATATCAAGACAGATACTCCTCGATAGTCGTTGGCAGTATGGATTTTTCTTATTTCTTCTCGCCTAGGAGTGTCTTTGTGGAGGTACCGTAACTGGAGTTTCTTGTTGCCTTGCGTGAAGAGTCAGAGCTCATCTAATTAGTACACTCGAAAATTGCGAGTTAATTGTTTTATTCAGTCGCGAAGTCCTATCGATTGCACCAATTTCATGTGATATTACCAATGCGGCAAATAGAAAAATTATCAAGTGATTACTTCTGGCATAGATTCTGAACTATTTATTGTTACACGTGGTTGGCTCACAATATTTTATTTGAGCTATACTTGTTGAGGATCTGGGTGAACAGAGTACAACGAGAGCGAGGGTAGGAATTCGAGTAGGTTTATGAGTAAAGACGACTGGTAGCCCAGTCACTTTATACATGAACTTCTAAAAAAATCCAATGAAGATTTTCCAGCGGGCTTCTTTTTATTTTGGCGTCACAAATAATTTTTCAAAAGTTCATAAAGCCTACTAGATGGCTACAAAAGTTACAGAAAGTCAACGGGCACGAAAATCACTTTTCCTCAAATATCTCGTAAATTATTAGTTTTACATTAATTTTGGTTGTTACAAAATTTCTTTGTGAGATGAATTCGCATAAAAAAAGTTCCATATGAAATTTACGTAGAACTAATATATTTCGAGATATTGGGCAGAGAAAACTCGGGCATTGCGCTGCATACGTTTTCTCATCACCTTTGAGGTTAAATGCAAAGCGCCTTTTTTTTCATGATGTTGATAATTACATAAAATGGTCATTTATTGTTGAAAAATGTGAAAGGTATTTAATTTTGAAATTTCTTATTATAATGAGGATTTACTGTATATGTGCTACATATGGAAGTAAAGTCGATGGATATTTCAAATTTTTCTTTTTCGGAATATTTAATTATGCTTAAAAATAAAAATAATTAAATGAGTTGTTTGAGCAGAGTACATGTGAATTATAATATTTAATGAAAAAGTTTTTTTCCGTTTATTTATTTATGTACAGTGATATGATTAGATGATCTTTCTGAAATATGTGTATCATCAAGGATTTTAGTCAATAATCAAAAAATAAAAACATATTACAAATATCTCAAATGCACAATTTAGTATATTGACAAAAAAAAATGTGATTGATTTTTAAAAAAAAAACAATTTAAATAGAATTTAGTAGATAAATATTAATACTGATTGTGAGCAAAACACCTTGACAAACAAAATAAAAAATATGATGAACGTAGTATAAAAAAAAACGATTTTTTAAATATTTTTTACATTAAAAATGATGTTTGCATCACTAGTATTCGCATATATAGTCCATTAAAAAACAACACGTGTAATATATGAATTTATCAGGTCCTTGTAGACCTAATCCATGGGTTAGAAGTTATGATATAATTTTGTCGACTATTGTTCGTCTTCGCTGACTTCTTCATCGTCTCCATCTGTCTTTTCTGTTTCCACTTCTTCAATATTTTCATCTTCATCAACAATCATCTCAGTGGAAAATAACAAAATAAGGTCGGCTTTATCATCGTTGAACTCGGATTCAACAATTGTATACTCGGACATCGTATTGAAACACGACTGGCTCTGTCAAGAGCCACACGTTGCGGAACATGGCATTCCCACTTTCTGCATCCACAATTGATGCTGCAACCTTTTGTGCAATTACAAAAAATAGAATTGACAAGTTCATCTGCTGCAGGAGGAATCAGAGTAATTATTGGTTCTAATAAATTATTGTTTAAAGTCCAACTCCATTGCTGAGGGTCTAAATCTTTTCCAAGCCAAGTTTGAACTTGATAATATACCCTGAGTAAATGTTGTTGAGTAGCTGCTGCTGTGGGTAGAAGTGACGGCAATTGTACAGGCTTATTCAATCTAGTGGATTTTGCAAAACTAAAATATCTATAATTATCAATTGAAGTCTCTTTTTCTGGAGCTCCTTACATAACTAAAATAAACAATGTGTCACTATTTATTAGAAAATTTTTCGAGCAGTTTTTTACTTTGAATGCTTTCTGTAAATCTAGCCTTTTTGTGATGTTCTAAATATATTTATTTTTCCTTATTGAAATAAAGCACTAGTGGTATCACAACCACTAACGGCATGTAGAAATAGAATACGTTTTCTACAATCTGCATAATTCTGGATTGCCCAAGGATTGTAGATCTTCGATTCGACATTTCCTTTTCCGGGTTTGAGAAAATAGATATTGTGAGTAATCGAAGTGCGTCCTATTAAAAGTATGAAGAGAACAATATCTTCTCCAACAACAACTGTAGTGCGTTCAATTGACTTCTTCAAAGCTGTTTCTATGATTGAAACATCAGTATCATCCGGGGCTTGTATGCTATTAATTTCAAACATTTCTAATTTGATCATAAGTTAAAAAATAACTCTATTTTTATTCAATTTATTTGACAAGAATTGTTCTTGATTAGAAACTTGGCGTTGTCTCTTCGAAAAGCATATCAGCAGATTGTCGAGTCATCTTTACACGTCGCAATCGCTCCATTGCTTTAATATTTTTACTATTATCAGTATAGCCATCAAATACGACTACTATATTAAACCCATAATTATTTAAAAGATAATTAATGTACTGATCAATCACACAACCGAGTCTTTTTGCCAAATAGCACGATAGAGAAGAAATTCTCCGTCGATAATATACGTAATTTCACTACTATTTATTTCCATGGAAATTGGTTCAAATAGGTAAAACAGAGACGATTTTTTTGTTTTACGCATATTTTCATTTTCAAAAAAATGACATTGGTTAAGGGCTTAATTTCTACTGTAAAAAGTCCTGAGATTGTCCACATTTTTTTTCTACATTATTGTGAATCTTCACTGAACTAGTCATGGATTGGAGAAAAAAAACTCTCTTTGAGCTTCAAATTTTATTTCATTAAAAGTTTTACCAACACTGACGTTCATTAAATTGAGACCGACAGAATATGCATCATACGCATTTATTTTGTCGTCACCAATAATACCTGTCGACAATGATACAATTTCTTTCAATTCTAGAAAAGGATAATGATATGTAAACCAGTCTATAATTTTTCAATATCTTCATTATCTCTGTCGATGCGTGCACCACGGGCATTAACATGCTGGTCTACATTGTTTAAAGAAATATAGCAGAAGTTCTCGATTTCTTCACATATAGCATTCATGGCATGCATTCCATATACCCACTTACACAAAACACTATTGGGTGCTTCTGCTACGAGATACTCCACCTTCAGTCTTCATTGATTTCATGAGTGTCTGTTCCATAATCATGTCAGACCATGTACCACTGTTGAGTTTATCAATTCTTCATATGGTAAAAAATCCCTCGGTAAATTTTTTAGATGTCCATGGCTCCATTTTTGTTTCTAATTCGCATATATCTTGGAGGTATAAGTATGCTGATTTTGCTTTCAAAAAATGTCTAGTTGAATGAAAATATGATATTTTTTTTGTAGCATTTAGATGTTTTTTCCAATTTCCCAGTCTTTCTGCACGAAGGAAATTTTGTGCTATAGATACCATTTCAAGATATTCTACCCACAGCTTGGAAGTAAAAACACGAGCTTACAACTCATTTAATTTATTATCAAATGTTTGTTATTGAGTTGAAAAGATGACTCGATTGTTCAATATTTTCATACCAATACGATCCATTCAGAATGTTTTCAACGTGGCCAATAAGAAAATCGTCGTAATCTTTCTCCATTTCTCTGAAGATTAACATTGATAAAGCCAAACGGAGTAGTGTATGAACTCTAATAGATCTTGCAAATGCATGACCATTCATCATTTTCTCGATGGATTTCGGAACATAAATTACACTCAATGCCTCTTTAATCTCACTTGCAGCCATAAAATAGCCGATGCAGCCCAGAGAAGACGTGCGCATATAAAAACCTCCAAGTCTAACGATCACTTGCAACAACTCGGTGTTAGGATTTGATGCGGCTACTATTTCGCGGGCTTTTATGTAAAGTGGTTGATCAAAAGTGATTATACACGTTTCATGTTCATGATTTTTGAAGTTTACCACAGCACACTTTAAGGTTGTATAAACCGTATTAACATTACTTGCAGGGTAATGTATGAGTGGTAAAAAAAAATGCAAGACGTTGAAAAATTGACATTTTGTTTGGTGAGACACTCGATAAAACCGTTCCATCCTGGCAAAGAAAAAATATTTTGAGACCTTCCAAGCATCCACAATAAATCAATTATATTAAATGTTGATACCTCTGATTTTTTCTTATAATTTAAATCTTTTAATTCAATTTTACTTAATCCACATACGCTACTATTTTCATATATTTCAAGCGATATATGTACTATCGTAGCCAATTCTTCTGCACGTGGAATTTTCTTACGTTTGACTATTGGTTCTTCATTGATAACTGCATATTTTAGAGTTAATATTTTTATAACTCCTATAATATGAATCGTATTATGCCCATCAAGAGTATAGATATTTATATCTGTATTGTTCGCAGCATATTGTATCACAGCACTTGATTGAGGTAATTGAATAACAGGCTGAGGATGATACACCGCTGATATATCATATTCGATTGCTTCTTTATAGGAAGTAGTTAAACCTAAACTCGAGAAAATATCTAATAATCGTTTCGATCCATATCTTCGATGAATAAATACAGCTAGACCGACTAACAATGATGGGGAGAAAGATCGTGGGCGCACTGTATACATGATAGCATGACTTATCGCTTGTACACTTAGGCTACAATTTCTCTTTATTTCCTTTTTTATTTTTCAAAATTATTGTTTGAGATTATTATTTAAAATTATTTCATCAGTGAGACAGGATAAACTTTGCGGAATATCCAAATTGAGATTCGCCGACATTTTATCAAGAGGGGGATAGAATTCTGTATCCACAACAGCCGAAATTATATCTTCTCTGATGATTGATGCAGCAGCCTCAATAATACGAAGTCGTTCTTCCTTCGGATTTTTTTTTTTGTAGTTTTCATACCACGATGCATATAAAAAATACGTTTGGACATCACAAAAAAAAAAACTATAGTTACCGCTCTACGTTTTAGAATAATGATAATCGATTTACCATAATGTTCAATCAATTTCGCTGTTATAGTTTGATCAACTGGAACATACCCTTTAATTTGATCTTTCAGCTCTGCTAAAGTGAACTAGTAATCTTCATGATTTTCTATGTAATAACAGATTCCGTTCATAGCGTCCACAATATTTACATCTTCAAGATGACCTTTCTTCTAATGAAAAGTTGGCTAAAGCAAATCACGGAAACATGTATCATGATACTTTGCGTTAGCTGCCACTAGACCGTATTCAAAGATAATACGATTTTTTACGGCTCTTCCATGACTATCATTACGTGCATCTGCTATGTGTAATACAGTGTCCTCGGATGACAATATAGTGACATGTCTAATCGATCGTCGATGCTTATTAAACTCCTTCTTCTGTTCTTGTTTTTCACTAGCTGGTTCACCATAAATAATACACAAGGTATCGAAATTGAAAGAGCTTGACCTATTTTTACGTAGGGAGCACTGAGATGTTGATGGCGATTCACTCATACGACGTTTTTAATAGGTTTCATCGTTAAAATTTTTCATATAATTTTTACAACACCTAACATGCACTGTCACAGTTTTTATGCTTTTCAAATAGTCTATATGATCATCACCTCTTTCAACACTCGCATTTCTAAGAGTTTCTAAAACACGAGTAGCAGTCACAATCGTGCCATTTGAAAAAGATTCATTATAGATGAAACGAGTATTATCTGCCATTATAATTAATTACAAAATATTACGAGATAAATGAAACATCGGAACTCTACAAAATGTAACGTTAAACTGAATTTAAGACATACAAGGTACGTCATTCAATATATTCAGGTATACAGTGACCCACGAGCTTACAATGGAATGTTAGACAGCTGCTACTCAAGGCCCTCACGATAGTTATTATGAAGAAGGTTCCATTTCAAGGCCATCTCAAACAGGAATGATGCGAGCATATGTACATAAACGACGTTCCTAAGCATACATAGGTCTTGCTATCTACATACATCACTATACGTATAGAATAGTGACGTACACGCTTTGATTCAAAGTTTCTCGGCCCAATATCTCAAAAACTAATAGTTCTACGTAAATTTTATACGAGACTTTTTTTATACAAATTTATCCCACAAATTTTATAATAACCAAAATTAACGCAAAACCGATCGTTTACGAGATATTTGAAAATTAAACTGATTTTCGTGACCTTTGACCTTCTGAAACTTTCGAAGCCGTTCAGTTGGCTTTATTGACTTTTGAAAAATTATTTGTGATGTCAAAATAAAAAGGATCCCGCTGAATAATATTCAGTTGGATTTTTTTAGAGATTTGGCCAATTTTTTGTATAAAGTGACTGGTCTATGGAGTAGTGGAAAGGGCCAATTTACAAAGTTTCTATAATTAGTTTTCAGAGGTAACTTTACAATTATTTGTTGCTCATCGTCCTGGCGATGTACGGCTTTAGGGTTGAGGACAGTTCACAAAGTTTTCAATGTAAACTATGCAGTATCCAACTATATGCAGTGTAACGTGTTAAATTGGTATTGCATTGAGCTCAGGTGCCAAGATTCGTTAAACAACACGTTTACTCTTTATTTCCCTTGCGAAGCATAAAAGTAGCGAAATCCCTATGAGTTTTTATCCGGCGTACTCTCAATTAAATTGATCTATTCCCGAGTAAAAATTTTTCGTCTTTCCGCACGCCCAAAACGCGCCCGATGCGCGCCCAAATTTGTTTACTTAACGCGCCCAAAACGTGCCCAAAGCACGCCCAAAGCACGCCCGAATTCATATTTTCGGGCGTGCTTTGGGCGTGCAGAAAGACGAAAAATTTTCACTCGGGAAAGAACTAAAATATTTTTACTCGAGTCAGCTTCATATTTCTAACCTTAAAAAGTAAATGAGCAAAATTTGAAAAAAAAAAAAAACGTTTGTACACACTTAATTATGGATTGTAAGTGTGTAATTTTGTCGCGTAATTGATTGCTAATAATTTTACATCGGATTATTTAAATCATTAGTTAAGGGTTATAAATATTATGTTGCAAACCTGAAAGATAATTGAAAATTAAATATTAAACACTAAGCATAAGTATGAAAAAATATAATATTCGATGGGGAGACTCGAACCTGGAACCATGGACAGCATAATTTGTAGACTGGCACGCTACCCAATACGCCACTCAGCTATTTACAAATATAATTGTAAATAGTAAACTGTAATTCACTAAGGCATATCATGTACACTTATTTACACTTACACTTACACTTACACACACACACAACTGTGCATATATACGAATGCCAACACAATAATTGAAAGAAATTTTATTAAATATTAAATATACCCATGTGGAAATTTTGGACTGGTCGGTGATCAGTCGGATTAATTATAGTATACCAGATTGATGCCCTACATACGGGTAAACTAGTATCATACCGGTATACAAAATGATCAGACCAGACCGACATTGGATTTAGTGTCAAATCGACAAAGTAATTAAACAACAGACCAACATTTCTTTAGGATATCAACCCAAGAATAGGAACCGATGCCATATTGATATTGTTTTCCAATATCGGACTGACACAATTATCCGATATCCAACCGACACTACTTCCCAATGTCAACCTCAGACTCAAAGCTGACGTCACACGAATATTATTTCCTAATATCGGTCCGACACAATTATCTGATATTCAACCGACACTACTTCCCAATGTCAAACTTAGATTTAAAGCTGATGCCATACTGGCACTAGTAGCTACTGATCAAATCGATATCATATTGTAGTGTCAGTCTGTTATATCAAACTGGTGCGATTTTTTTGTATTATTGGAATTAATTATCGATTAAATGACTAAGATGATATCTATTTAAAATATATAATGTATAATTGATAAAATTCATTGTATCAAAAGGGGGCTAAGCTAATTGATTAAAAGAATAATGATTAAAATTTATTATATATTAATTTTTTATTCAAATATTCATCCAATATTTAACACTAGAACTACCAAGGGGGTCAAAATGACTTGTTTGACATTTTTTTAAATTTAAAAATTTTAAATTTTATATATATATTTTATATTTTTTATATATATATTTTTCAAATATATTTTATATATATATATGTATATAGATTTTATATAAATAAAAAAAGAAATTTTAATTTTAAAAAATGTCAAACAAGTCATTTCGATTCCCCTTGGTAGTTCTAGTGTTAATATTTAATTATATTGAAGTGAATTAAAAAAAAAATTTGATTTTGATTATTTTATTTCATTTCTTCTGCTCCACGGTTTTTTCCAAACGCTCGTTCAGGAGCTCCTGTCAGCCACTTGCCAAGTTTTGGTAAAAGCTCAGTGCTTGGGACTTGGTGAAGCTTATACAGAGACTCTGAAAAACGATAGTAATAGTATTTTTAAAAAATTGTAATCATTTAAATATTCGTAATTGGTAAAAAAATAATTTACCTGAAATATGCTTATATAATAAGGTCGTATTTTTTGTTTATTAAAGTACTTGGTAAAATATTTATATACAATGAAATCAGTGGTGTATTCTGATTATTCATACCTTCAATTGAAACGTCCTTAGATGGAAATAGTGTTACACTATCCAACAACTTCATAGCAGAACCATCGTCTAAAATTTTAGGCTCTGAAGGTGTTCAAAATTATCTATAAAAAAACATATTAATTTTCTATGGTTAATTATTATAGTATATAATATATACTATAAGTAATCTTCAGAAGAAATTAGCCGACCTTTGATAATTTTTTTGAATTATCCTAACAAATAAATTATTATAAAAAAAATATTTCATAAAATTGCATATATAAAAATTTGAAAAATCATGTATAACTTACTTGAACCAGACAAAATTTTTACGCCGTAATAGCCCCAATTTTCATGAGATTTAATTTCAAGTTTTATCTATTGCAAAACGTGTTTGGAATCTTCCTTCAATGGATAAAAACATGATCCAATTTTTTTATTTTGTTCACCATCTTCATCGTCTTCATCAAATACTACCCATGACGTTGGTACAACTTCCGTAAGCAATTGACCAGATTTATTTTTTTCGTCAAATTGTACCAAAAGATAACGAAATTTTTTTAACTGTTCCAACGTGTAACACATTCTTTCATTTTATTATAGTAACTAAACACTTGAACTCAAAAATAGTTGTTGCTACTTCGAAATGCAGAAGAGAAATGAAAACGCTTAGTAAAGTAGTAGGTAACAAAAGTTTCAAAAACTATATTTTTCTACAGCAAAATTGTCGTAGAGTATATGTACTGTATAAAACTTTTCGACTGTCTAGACTTCATCAATGAGAGATCGAATTAAGGGAAAAACCCCTGATTTCCATTGTAAACTTGGTTATAAGCTTTGAATTTTATGATTATGTTTATGGTCAATAGAACCTTCGACCGATCAAACAACCGTTCATAAACCGAGACTTGGATTTTAAACCATTCTAATACGATTCCGACGCTAGAACCAACCTCCGACCGATCAAACAACCGTTCATATACCGAGACTCGGATTTTAAACCATTCTGATACGATTCCGAAACTAGAACCAACCTCTGACCGATCGAACAACTGTTCATATACCGAGACTCGGATCTTAAACCAATTATATGACTGATGTGTGAAAGAATTTGAAACGGCCAGATATCAGACCGATATGTTCATGTCGGATCAGTCTCCGCATTTCCACATGGGTAGGAAGTTTTTCAGCATTAAAATATGCTCCCGCATAATTATTTTAATCCTGAAAATCACACAATGAATTTCAATCAGGTCCCTAATCCATCGCCTTCAACAAATAAAAATTATAACGATGTAGGTAATGAATCACCAAATGTATTACAATCGTTATAGATATGAATGCATGATATTTTATTGTTTTTCTTTATCACCCCTCCACCTAGGCCGTGCATCCGATCAACTCCAGTCCCATTAATGAAATCTGGCATAATTTTTGATTTTTGATGAAATATACGATTGTTTCAAAAATATTACATTATTAAACGAAATTAAATTTATTATATGAATAAGTGAAAAAAAAGTTTGAGTGGAGATGTGATGTAGAAAGAATTTTTTTTTCTTTTTTTTTCTGTTCTCGTGCAATCTTGTCATTATTGAGTAATGAATCATTGGTGAAATTTAATAAATGATCAATTTAAAATATCAAAAACTGAATTATTATTATTATTATTATAGACACAAAAATAATTTGAATTTGTTTATGTGGGCTGATATGTGTTTAAGTATGGATACGTTTGTATAATCATGTCTTTTATAATATAATATTTTCATTCATGTTCGTACGTACACGAATGGCGTATTGGCTAGCGTGTCAGTCTCTTAATGTACCGTCCAAGGATCCCTGGTTCGAGTTTACCATCTAACACATCTATTTTTTCAAATTTATGTCTAACTTTAAATTTTCAATTATCTTTCAGATTTCCAACATAATATAGTATATATATATAAGTGCACTAATGATTGAAATCAATTAAGTAATCAAATAAATTGCAAAGTGATTTTTTTGCACAATCACTTTGTAAAGTTATGTCAAAGTGATTGTGCAATTGTTAAGTTATTTGTCAATGCTATGGAAACCTAATTGAAAGAAAAAGCGTCTCAATAGCATTTCCAAGTCATCAAATATAGGATATCAATAGCGTTTCGAACGTCGGAAAACGCCAGTAAGTAGACGCTCAAAACGCTACTGAAACGCTTAATACCATTGAGCCAACTATCCTTAAGGTTATCGTTAGCGTATCCAAGAAATCAATTTCATAGAATATTAATGCATTGATGATGTGCTAAATTTCGACTCGAGAATGGCTAATGTTTTAAGCGTCGACCTCAATGAAATGAAAAAAAATTTTTAATTTGAAACACCTTAATGCACGATTAGACGAGCAGTGGTGATGCGCTTTTCCTTGATGTGCAGCTGGTAATTTTCACGTTCACGTATATTTTTCGAGATAAAAACGTTGTTTCGTTTTTAATTTTTATAATTCATTGAACACAAAAAGGAGTGAAGAAGAATTACTTCTTGCTGAACCTGCAGTTCGTCGCTTTAAAAGAAAATATAAAACTCGCGAAAAGCAGACTATTTTCAAAATCCTGGTTTCTAAAAAGCAATATGTTTTATCATACAAATTTAATCGCAAAATTGCGAAGCGATCGCAATGATTTTCGCCACTATTTGCATATAGATGAAACTGCATATATGTGTATTTTGTCTCTGGTAGCACTATTTATTGAAAAAAAAGAAAAACATTGAAATTTTTGACAATAAGAAGAGATTATAAAGATTTGAAATTTTTCACCCGTATTTCAAAATCAACGAACAGTCACACAATTCCGAAAACATGTGCCGCAATTTTCAATAATTTGAGAAATTCCCACCACTACTCCCAAGCTATAATGCGCATACGGCAGGCTTGCACGATCATTTACACGTTTATACATTGGTGCCAACCGCATGCTAAATATTCAGCATGACAAATTGTACTCATGTCACGAAATTTGACTTGCACAAGGTTCATGTTTTTGTCTAGTTGCATCGATTTTGATGCGCAAATATAAGGACTCAAGCCAATTTGCACAAATTATCGGAACGTCTGAACGGGTATAGAGTATGAAGCCGAGTCAAAATTTTCCGCCTGAAACTGAACCTTACAAAGCCTTTATTTGTATTGCACCGAGGATGAATCGGAATCTTTCTTACATTCAACCGCTTAATAACTTTGAACTGCCCAAGCCTGGATTGGGCGTCCAAGCTGGTTCCTATTTCTCGTTTCTCCACTTTGAACTCAAACACGTTCTAGAGAAAAAAGTGTGTTGATGCCGTTATTCACGTTTATTTTCGTGAATCGAATTTATCGATAGATGGAGAACACTTTCATTGGCGAATAAGAGAAATTCGAAAAAAAAAAAAATAAAAAATCATCACACAATTAATTACGCATCATATGTGTAACTGTTGCTTACCCGAGTAAAAATATACAGGCCCACAACGCGCCCAGAGCGCGCCCAAATTGGAAAACGCGCCTGATACAAGCCCAATACGCGCCCAAAAGTTTTTTTTTAATCTCAAGTGTGAATATGCACGCCCAAAACGCGCCCAAATTCGAGAAGCGCTCGAACTGCACACCATCCTAATCTTTTTATGAGGGTTCGTTTTATTACCCGAAATACTCAACAAGAATTTTGCACTGGTGAATGTCAATTGTCAGCATATAGATATAAATTTTCAAACGTTGAAATAGCGTTATGATCTGTTTATTGCTTTTTCGGAAGGATTTAACCGGTCGGGTGTCATAAAAGATTACAAAAAAACCATAATAATAATCGTTCACGAACTTAGAAAAATTTTGACAAGATGTCGGAACATAGATGAATTTGATGAAATAGAAATTTCTCAGTTTACTCAGTGAATAATCCGTTTTTTTTATAAATGAAAACACATTGAACATTTTGTTTTTGTTTAAATGATAATTAGTGGGTTTATTATATAATCGTTCATCAATATAATTGTGTTTTTTTCATTCGTTCATTAATTCACTTATTTTTATTCACAATTATAATTATTACCAATATACTAATTAAAATTATATCTAAATATATTTATTCTATTTCTCTTAAATTGATTGGTTTTATAATATATTTTTTGTTTGATTATGCCAATGATTTTATGTTAATATAAAAACATACACAAATAAGATCATTGACATCAATTATATTTGAATTATTTGTTATTGTACATTCATATATACGAGTGAAATTAATATTTTCTACACTTAATTTTGGTATAACATTACATTTTTTTATAACAGCAAAGTATTACACGATACAAATATCTTTGCAATATGATTTACATGCACAATTAATATGGTTTCCGACCAATTACTTCCTGGAAAAAGGCATGGCATTTGGAATTTTCACAATTCAAACCACAGTTGAATGTGTTACAATCATATACTTTTATGAAAAATGCAATAAATCCAATTTTCGGGCCTTGTTCGGTCATAACTTTCACGCAGTAAGAATCAGATGCAGTCTTTCTCTTGTAGCATGGAGAATAAATCGTTTGATTTTTAATTTTTAATCGTAAAAATTTAGATATTTTTATATTACTATGAGTTGTAATTTCTACGATTTGTGGAGTGCTAACCCGAGGTTCTGAGGAATACTATGTAAAAAAATCATCTTCCAAGTGCATATATATTTGTACCTATTTGCCAAAGAGGATTGACTCTTTTACCAATTATTTTCAATTTATTACAATACTCAAAAACATCAGTGTTGTCATCTATATTTCTGAATTCACTTGCGGCTATTGAATGATGGGATATTTTGGAATATATTTGGAAACCAATGCAAAATAAGAAGAAAAACAATTAATAAAATTTAATATAGTTCCTTAATAATTCATTCGACTCTGAGCAAAAAAAAATTATTGGTATTTGTTTATATGGACGGGTATCTCTTTAAGTGTGAATAAGTTTGTCTAATGATGTTTTTCATAATTTAATATTTATACTACTATTTCTACATGCGCGAGTGGCGTATTGGGTAGCGTGGCAGTCTTTAATGTACCTTCCAAGGATCGCCGGTTCGAGTCTTACAATCTAACATTTTTTTCAGGTTTATGTCTACTATTAAATTTTCAATTACTTCCAAATGTCCAACATAATATATATATAATGTATGAATGAACTAACGATTGAAATTATTCATTGTAAAACCCCAATATTAATCATAATATAAGTTGCATACATGTTCGACTCATGATTAATTGTGTGATGTGTTCTTTTTTAGTTTTGTCCATTTCACTTTATAAAATTAGAATTATGAATTTATAACATTGCAAAGTGATTTTTTTGCACAATCACTTTGTAAAGTGATGTCATTTTCAACAGAGTAGCTGGGGGCAATCTCGAGTGAAAATTTTTCGTCTTTTCGCACGCCCAAAACGCGCCCAAATTTGTTTACTTAACGCGCCCAGAACGCGCCCTTGCAAGCCCATTTAGATGAATTTGGGCGCGTTATGGGCGCGTTTGTCCTGCAAATGGGCGCGCGAAAAGACGAAAAATTTTTACTGCGGTATTCTATTATTATAAATTTTGTATTGTATTATTCGTCATAAGTTAGATGATATATTTTATGTTGAAAGCCTAAAAAATGATTGGAAATTTAAGATCAAACATACACCTGGAAATATAGAATAATCGCTGGCAGAACTCAAAATAAAAACCCTCGGACTGCATAGGTATAACTGGCACGTTACCCAATGCGCCATTGATGAATGTCACAGCATAACAGCAAATCGTGAATAATTAGAGACATCATCATATAAACTCATTTATTTGAAATTTTGCTGTGCCTATACATACCATACATACCATACATTTCGATTATGTGGAATGTTAAATTTTGATTATTCATAATAAGCGAAAAATATGTAATATGCAATACAAAGATATGTATGTATATGTAATATGTGTAATTTTTTATTCAAATATACATTGATTTTTAATAAATAATATATATTCGAAAACTATTCGAAGCAATTTTTATGGGGTATCATAAAATTGCTTCAACCAGATAAAAATCGAAAATTTTATTGTTGCAATCTATACTGAGGCCTCATTGGTCTATTTGTGGTCGAAAATTCTTCAATGATCTTCTTTCGATATAGAAGGTTGGGCAAAAATTCCGATTCGAACAGCTTCAAATAATATAAGTGAACCCGAGTCGAAATTTAACGTGTCTATAGCATATCCATAGCATATCCAGGTTCTCTTTTACGTGTCGATAGAATGCCCAGGTTCTCTTTAGCGTGTCACTGAGATATCCAAGTACTCTTTAGCGCACCAATAGCACATCAAATGCTTAACTTTCAATTTTACTTTGAAATACCGTTTCAATAGTTCATCAAAATTACTAATATTTTGAAAACACCATGGGGTTTCATCGAGTCATCAAGGTTTTCAAACTTTCAAAATAATTATACTTAAATATCGTGAAATAGCATTTCTTTTGAAAATAAAATGAAAATTATTTATTTATTAAATAAAAATCCATATCAATTTTATGAAGTTTTTACGAAATATTTATACTATAATGTATACACATGTACTATTATTTAAGAATTTATTGAAACGCAAAAATAAATCTTTTAAAATTCAAAAATATATATTCATTCCAATTCTTTACTATTTACAGGACAACTAATATAATTTTGCTTATTTACATTCATGTAAATACATACATCTAAAAGTTTTTCGATAGAAACAATTATATTATACTGCACATACTACACCCTCGTACCCTCAGCAAATTTCCCATGCATCTCCTATCAACAATCATCAACCGTATCCTCAACAAAACTTTCAAACTCCTGTGTACAACTCAAATAACACAATTAATAATCCATTTTATTATCCTTTTTAAAATTCCTTCTGAAAATCAAACAATGAATTTCAATCCGGTCCCTCATCCATCGCCTTCAACGAATAAAAATTATAACGATGTAAGTAATGAATCACCAAATGTATTACAATTGTTAGAGACATGAATGCATGATATTTTATTGTTTTTCTTTATTGCCCCTTCATCTATGCCGTGCATCCGATCAACTCCAGTCCCATTAATGAAATCTGGCATAATTTTTTATTTTTGATGAAATATACAATTGTTTCAAAAATATTACATTATTAAACGAAATTAAATTTATCATATGAATAAGTGAAAAAAAAGTTTGAATGAAGATGTGATGTGAAAAGAATTTTTTTTTTCTTTTTTTTTCTGTTCTCGTGCAATCTTGTCATTATTGAGTAATGACTCATTGGTGAAATTTAATAAATGATGAATTTAAAATATCAAAAACTGAATTATTATTATTATTATTACTGTTGTTGTTATAGACACAAAAATAATTGGCATTTGTTCATATGGGCGGGTATGTGTTTAAGTGTGGATACGTTCGTATAATCATGTCTTTTATAATATAATATTTTCATTTTTCGTATGTTCACGAATGGCGTATTGGGTAGCGTGTCAGTCTCTTCATGTGTCTTCCAAGGATCCCTGGTGCGAGTCTCACCATCTAACATTATTATTTTTTCAGATTTATGTTCAATTTTAAATTTTCTATTATCTTTCAGATTTTCAACATAATATGTATATATATATATATAAGTACACTAATGATTCAAATTATTCAATGTAAACCAACAGTAATCAAATAAGTTGCAAAACATATACGACTCGTACTTGATTGGTGGATGTGTTCTTTTTGATTTTTTTGCACAATCACTTTGTGAAATGATGTCATTTTTAACAGAGTAGGTGGGGGTGTGCGAGAAGACGAAGCATTTTCACTCGGGATACTCTTGAAATGCTATGGAAACCTAATTTTCAAGAAAAGCATCTCAGTAGCATATCAATAGCGTTTCGAACGTCGGAAAAAGCCAGTAAGTAGACGCTCGAAACGCTACTGAAACGCTAAATACCATTGAGCCAACTATCCTTAAGGTTATTGTAGCGTATTCAAGAATGTCATAGAATATTGATGCATTTTTGATACGCTAAATTTCGACTCGGGAAGTTAATATTGATGATTTTATACGCGTACGGTTTCATATTAATATGAAATCGTCGTCATCACCAAATATAGATTATATTATAGAATCAATGAAATCAACAGAGATCGAATAAATACACATTTAAAAAATTTTGGGTTAATAATTACCATTATAATTAATATGAATATACTATACATATAATATTAATCATAAATATAGTGGTAGGAATTACAATTATGGATGAATGAATGAATGAAAATGAAGAATTTATAGTGTTGAATGATGAAAGAATAATGAATATATAAATTATTATCTAATAGTTGTTACTTCAGTCATTTTCCTCAGTGATTAAGAAAAATTATCATTCATATATGAATTTCTTATATCTATTACATCATTCATTTCAATACAATTTGATCGATTCTATTAATAAAGATGAGAAATTGTTTGAATTATTTTCATTTGTTTATAAATAAATCTCAGCACTGTATATGGACTCCAAATCGTCTTTGTATCGTTCTAAATTCCAAGACTATATAAAGGATACTCGGTTTTTACGTATAAATTTACACGTGTATACCCCCGATGAAAAATTTTGAAATATTGTATTCAATAGTATTTCAAAATAGTCCTGCTCAGTGCCACGAGAAAGATGATCAAATACGATTCAATAATCCTTCAAAGTCGATATATTCAGGATTTTGAAATACTTTTGAATATACCCTGAAACGTATGTGATTTATATACGTATTTCTATGTGTATAGTTTATTTGTACAGTGAAATACTTTATTGTCATAAAAATATGTGATGTACCAAAATTCAGCATAGAAAATATTTATTTTACTCGTGCACATAAATGTACAATTACAAATAATTTAAATGTAATTGATGTCAATGATCTTCTTTGTGTATATTTTTATATTAACATGAAACCATTGACATCATCAAACACAAAATATATTATAGAACCAATCAATTCGAGAAAAATAGAATGAATACACTGCTTCTGCAAAGGATAATTATTATAAAAAATATAACCATATTATAGATATACTTAAAATCAGTATATTGGTAATAATCATAATTGCGAATTAAAATAAGTAAATAAATGAACGAATGAAAACAACATAATTATATTATTGGATGATTATATAATAATAAACTCACTGATTATCATTCTATTCATAACAATGTTATTTAAACAAAAACAAATTGATCAATACGTTTTCATTTATTTATAAATAAATCAATTATTTTCTGAGTCCCTGAACGACAATTATTATTGTTTTTTGTGATCTTTCAGGACCTTAGGTCGGATGTATATTCCTTCCAAAAGACCAATATAGAAGAACAGGGACGAATCGTCCTGCAAGACGATTTTTATTACCTTTTATGACACCCGGTCGAATGTATAATCCTTCCGGAAGAGCAATAAATACAAATAAGAGCGAATCGTACAGCAGTAAGGACTTTGGAAAAAGCAATAAACACTAACAAAGACGATCAACACGGCAAGAAGGAATAATAACAACTCAGATGAACTAATAATGATTTTTAAAGACTCGAAAATTTCATCTCGGGTATATGTCTCTCTACAAAGTTTATTATATTTGCAGGACGGATAAAACTCAAATCCTTGCATAAAAGACTTTTTAGGCATGCATTTCCGATTTTAGGACGAATGAAAGACGATGCGGGACCGCACAGAACTACATAAAGACTATAAAAGGCTTTCAAGTTCTAATCAGAACTGTATAAGGACGTAAATTACATCCCGCGAGTGGGGGAAGAGGTTGACCGGCCGTGCTTGTTTGTAATATAGTTATATTTATTAAATTATTGTTGCTTTTCATAACTCTTATGAATTAGCGTGCAAAAATGAATGTGTCTTAACTAAAATAATGTTTCTTATTCGTTATATTATGACATACATAGTCGTACGTTATTACTTTATTTATTCATTCATTTAAACATCAATGAGTTTCAAAAATCGTCTTTAGATCGTCTCTAATACAGGGACAATTTAGAAGACTATTCGATACAAATATTTAAAATTGTTCATGCCGGATGTACTTATGATAGATTATTGGAGAATAAGAAATTAACATAAATAAATAAACACGCATATAAAGGGTTTTCCAATAGGGACTTGACAACTTTGAATTCAGTTTGTGAACGCACCCTTTCACTAATCATCGAACTGTCACTGTCAATTCATACAGTAAACTTAACATTTTCATCATGGTAAAGTACACGAACGAACAACGTCTGCAAATTATAAAAATTTACTACAGAAATTCGGAGTCGGTGACCGCTACTTTAAGAGCGTTAACTCCGATTTTCGGTCGTAATTCTCGCCCTAGTAGACAGGCAGTAACAAGTTTAGTGCAAAAATTTGAGTCTACATATTCGTTGTGTGATGTTGCCGTGCCAGTGAGACAACGGGTTGGTCGAAGTGTCGAAAATATCGCTGCCGTTGAAACGTCCGTAGCAAATGATCCAAATCAGTCAATTCCACGGCGTTCTCAAGAGTTGGGCATCACCCAGACCACTTTATGGCGAATTTTGCGTAAGGATCTTGGTTTACACCCATACAAGATCAAGTTGACTCAAGAATTGAAGCCGATGGACCATTTGAAGCGACGTACGTTCTCCGATTGGGCTCTGGAAAAGATGCGCCAAGATGATCAATTTCATCGCAAAATCATCTTCAGTGACGAAGCTCATTTTTGGCCCAATGGGTTCGTCAATAAGCAAAATATGCGTTATTGGTAGGGTGAAAATCCACATGTGCTTCATGAAACACCACTTCATCCACAAAAAATAACTGTTTGGTGCGGTTTGCATGCCGGCGGCGTCATAGGGCCATATTTTTTCGTCGACGATAATGATCGTCACGTTACTGTGAATGGTAATCGTTATCGCACCATGATTACCGATTATTTTTGGCCCGAATTGGAAGATATGGACTTGGACAACATGTGGTTTCAACAGGACGGTGCCACAAGCCACACAGCACACGTTACAATCGATTTATTGAAGAGTAAGTTTGATGAGCGTGTTATCTCAAGAAATGGACCAGTCGATTGGCCGCCTCGTTCGTGCGATTTAACGCCTCTCGACTTTTGTCTTTGGGGCTACGTCAAGTCATTGGTCTATGCCAACAAGCCGACGACGTTGGAAGAGCTCAGAGCCAACATTGAACGCGAAATAGCAGCCGTTTCGGCCGAAATGTGTGGCCGAGTCATCGAAAAGTGGGTCCAACGAATCGACCACTGCAAACGTGCCCGCGGTGGCCATATGAACGAAGTCGAGTTCCATTCATAAATGTTTTGCTTGTACTTCAACCCGATAATAAAGTTTTTGAAATATCTCAAGTGGTTTGCATTTTATTCTGAAAAAAAGTTGTCAAGTCCTTATTGGAAAACCCTGTATATACATTAGAAGTAAGATTATAAATTTTGAACGCATTAACGTGTTCCAAGCCCATAACCATAAACCGCGAATTTAAATGTCCGTTTCCTCTGAACATACATAAATAACACTTTTTTCGCACACTCTACGCTTCTTTACTTTGTACGATTTCGCCAACTAAGCATCGACATTCTGTAATCACATATCCCTTATCTCTTTTTACTCTCGCCATCTGTCTCTGCCTGCCTGTCTGTCTGTCTCTCTCTCTCTCTATCTATCTATCTATCTATCTATCTATCTATCTATCTCTCCATCTCACATACACACGTACACACAAACAAGTTCTTTATACTAATTCGGCATAGCACATTATCAATAAATTTTACACCAAAGCCAAGTGAGGTAGACAAGATATTGATAGAAATTGAAGTTGCCGGTGGATTTACTGATAAAATATACTTCATATCTTTATATGTATATGTATCTAAACACACTCGTATACTTTCGTGTATGTTTGTCCTCAAACGAATAACGTGATTTACGTCGTGAATATAATTGATGTCTCCTCGGGTTTCGCCTCAAACATATACCCACGCACATACACATCCTTGCTTATGTGAAAAGGGATTTCTTCTCATTGTTATTTTTTTTTTCCATCATCCACTCACTGGTTCCTCACACGTCGCTACATTCCCCACTTTTCTTGCTCATGCCTGTATTTTTCAACACACCAACCCCAGTAACAACAACAGCAATAATAATTGATAAACAATCGGAAATGGACAGCTGACGGCCGCCACCTAAGTGACACCGTACGTTATCATAATAACATATCATCACAACCCAGAGAATCGATAGATTTCTCTATGTGACCTATATTATCTTTTTACTTATTATCAGATGCAGGATGAAAAAATATCGTATTCGTTTGAGATTTGTCTTTCTCTAAAATTGCTAATTTCTGACATTTTGGACAACAATGAATCTGAAAAACTGTTCCGGAATAAGAGGGTCAGGTATTTCTTTTGTATACAAATTATAATTATATGAGAAAATGAATGTTTGACTATTTCGCATGAAGTGAAATATCGCCGTAACTTCAGACTGAAATTTTAGTTATAAACGAGATCATAAATGTGGTTATAAACGATATTAAAACAAAGAGACAGTACTTTGAATCCTTCAAATTTGATACTCGGTTCATTTACGAATGCTAATTGGATAATCGACAGAATAATTGCAGAATCGTGTTTTTTTTTTTTTTCTTTTGATAAATCTCTCCCCCCCCCCCCCCCCTTCCATTTACGCGCCCTTGTTCCTCACTAAACCTTCATCATACTGAGAAATCATATTTTGCACTGCATAAAATCCATTCCAAAAATAGTACAGTATGCAACGAGCCGAAAAAGTTGGTAAACCCTGATGAGTGTATAGTTGGTAGCACAAGCGAAACAAGTACAATCATCATACAACTCTGGATTAGCCAATTTCCCACGAGTTGTAAATTATACATTTTGTAACAATTGCAAAGAAATAGGTACTTTTTAAATATATCTTTAATAGGCCAAATTGCTAATTTTATGAGAATTTAGAAATGATGATCGGGCATGCGCATTTTTCACGCAAAAAAAATTTCCTCAGTCGGTAAAGGAAAGTGCGCATACGTGATCATCATTTTTATACTTTCGTCAAATCAGCAACTTTGACTACTAAAAAAACATATTTAGAAAGCATCTATTTTTTTGCACTTGTTACAAAATGTATAATATACAACTTATGAGAAATTGGTCAAACTAGACTTAAATAATGATCGCACCCGCTCCGCTCGTGCTACCTTCACCAACCGCTTCGTAGTTTTTCATACTGAAAGTTGATATTCTGTCGAATAGAAAAAGCATTGAATCTTTGATTCTCTTTTTTTTAATCTTATTTTTTCACTTTTCATCACGAAACGAATAAATAAATAAGAAATATTATGCTCTTTCAGAATTTCACTTTTTTATTGTTACTTCGCAACATTTTAGATGATTCTGATGCCAGAAAACTATTTTTGGCACTTCCTTGAATTTCTCCTGCCCCTTAAATGTACAGTACCTTCCTTTCTTCCAATCGAACCGTACAAATATAAAATATATCTGATGAAATTAAATCATGAACAGAATTTTGTTTGTGTCATTATTTCATCGTATCGTGATGAAAAGTACAGGGTAACTCACTCACCAATATTTTTTGTTTATTTTTTTGTTTAATTGCATCTTTATATTGGAGAGAATATCCTATAGTATTTTTCGATACTGATTAGGGTTTTGTTTATCTTTCATACAGAAATAATAATATAATAGATTGCACTCACCTGTGATGGAAGCAGAACTTGGTGATATGGCTGAAGGATTGGAACGGGGTGGCGGTGAAAACGCACCAGCAAGATAACTACCACGATCAGCTAAAGCCTGTTTGGCTTTTTCCACGCTCTGTTTTAATTGTTGAAATGTACTGCCACATGCGAGGCCACGATATGGCCAATTTTCTTGTTTTACACTTGTTGTTGTTATATCAGAGGCGACGGCAGCTGTTGCTCCAGGTGTACCTGATACGCCCTTCAAATCCAGCGCCCCCGAGTACGAACAGCTCGCGCTGTCGTACATCACCAAAATGCCCCTAAAATCACAATATAATAATGGAAATATTCAAATACAAAATTCAAATATAAAATAATTTTTTTTTTACCGTTCTCGATGTGAAACAACATGACCTACACTTTCTAACTTCATTCGCACCTCAGAATATAATAATCATCATTATTATTATCATTATCATCATCATCATTAACATCGTCGTCTTCATCATTAAGATTCAATGCACCATAAAAAATTTCCTTTACAAATAATCGGATTGAAAAAAAATTACGCAAATAATGAGTGAAAAAAATATTTCCCGTAACATTTGAAAAGGTTGAAAAAAAATTAAACGAATGTACACCGAGATACAGATGGAGAAAAAAATGTACACCAACACTAATCCACTTGCAAAAAAATCGATAAATAATAAATTTTATTCCCAAAAATAAATACAAATGTAAATACATAAAATTTCAACAGCAACTTGCTCCGAATAACTCTCGAACTGACGAAAGAAGAAGGTGGATAGGCAGGTTGTCTCGCGCAACAGTGGCCGCCGTGACCAGCAAATTGCCTACTTCCGGGCTTCATTACATCACTCTGTTACTCTGTTAATGCTCCACCGGAAACCCCTCCTGCCTATCTCATCTAAGCTTACACACGCATGTGCATATGCAATATATATATAAATACATTCATGCTGAAACACATCTACATGGATGTAAAAAGTTATAGGCAATGCACGGTCCTAATGTAAATATTAGTGACAATATTCGTGCATGCTGCAGTAACTCTGATACTTACATACAATTACACATACATTTACCCGTACAAAAAATTCTCGTAGAAATTACTAAGAAAGTTCATTAATTTTCACGAAATTCTTTCTTAAAATTAGAGCGTACCGACGAATCGAATATTTTACGAATAAAAAAAGAGAAATTGATATGTATGTTTTAAAAATTGTAATTCATGAAATACAAACTACAATACATTCGTAAGAATTATAAAACTTTTTGTAAAATGCACTATCGATAAAATAAGTTTGAGTAAATAAATTATCTACATGAAGATTTCAGTTATGCGTCCTTATGCCGAAATGATGATTATCACAAAACGTTTTGTAATTCTATAGCACTATGTACTCAATTTGAAAAGTCAATTGGACATAATGGTTTAAAAATGTATAATGCTTTACCAGATGATATCAAAATGTCTGATAACCTCACCATTTCTAAAAGTAGATTACGAAAATTTTTATTGATGAGAGGAAAATGATTAATCGTAAGTGGCATAACATATAGTTTCGTGTCTTACTATATTAAGTGCACTAAAGTTATTTTTGGTGCGAAGATTCATGAGATCAGTCATTGATCATTACAAGTCGATCTTACTTATGAGTCACATTGATATATTATTGTTTGGAATCATTTTATTCGTTGAAAATTATATTAATTTAAGATATTGTTTTCATTATTTCTTTTTATGATTTAGATGTATAATTATAAGTTATCATAATATAACAGATTTGTATTTGTAAAAGTGTTAAAAGTGAATGCAACATTAATTATACAATATAAATGTATTTGTATGAAAGAACAAAAATAATAATGAAATAATTTCTTATTTTGTTTCATATATTTTTGTTTCACGATTATTCCAACAACCGACGCTTCGTTCGTACCGCCACTTGACCCTTCTGTGATGCCATATATACATAAAGAGATATATTTTTTTATGCATGAGATAAAGCATACGAGGAAGTTTTTTGTTTTCTTTGTATACATATATATATGGTTTGCTTGACCATTTTCATGACTTTGACCCCTCCCTGTATTTATAAAATGTGTGTATGGGGAATTTGTTTTTACTCCGAGAGGCCCTTGGCCCGTGAAAAGCCGGAAGTGCGAACGATTTCACTGAATCTGAACATAATTTTCTTATATACATACATACATCGTATACAATGTATTAATTCTTTTCCCCAACATTCATTTGTACACGATTGAAAAGGACAAAAAAGTAGAGAGAAAAAAAATAATCCATGTTTTTTGTTGCATATGTTTTATAAATTTGATAGATAAATTTTGATTTCATTTTTCATTTTGTTTTTATTTTTTGCAACTTGCCGTAAATTCAGAGTCAACGCTGTATCCAACTTAGACTGCGTCCCACCACTGACTCTTTAACGTCTTGTGGTATTCAATTATTAAAAACAAAAATGCAAAAAAGGAAATAGACCAATAGAATATAAAAAAATGATACACTATTGAAAAAAAAAAAAAATCGAAATACTACCAATTGAGCACCACATAATCACCTTTGTCACTCGTTCAGCACTTTTCCGATATAATAATTAAAAAATATCACTAAATAAAACTTTGATTTAAAACCCGTGAATAAACAATTATACAAATACTATAATACATATCATATACATATTATATCATGTATAAATACTGTAGGACGCTGTAGTCCTGAACGTGATGTGTTGGTCTCTATCGAGGCTACGACATAAAAATCCTGGGGTTGAAGATGATGATTTTAAGCACGCGTGGACCGGCCCCGTCGACAAATGCACATTTGGCAGTGTCGTTATCAGTCGCGGTCCGCCGATTGGCTGTATAGGAGCCTGCGCGTCCGCGTTATAGAAGCTCCTTCCTTCTCCCTCACAGCGTAATCCAATCCTATCTTTTGCACAACCCTAACACGTCGTATGTAAACCTTTCTTGGCTTCTCTCACGTTCCACTACAATACTCACACTTTTTCTCTCTCGCAGCTCCTCAGAGGCGGGATCATCTCTACCAGGGTGGACCTATCTAGATTGTGTCGGACCCTCCGTTTTCAGAATGAATAAAAACCACCCTATAATAATAACGACAAAATGAATGAAAAAAAAAGTAAACGATAAATTGAAAAATCATGTAATATACAATATTATTTACAGAAAAATTTTATCTAGAAGAAAAACAAAATAGAAATTAGTTAATTTTTCGATATTTTTATCAGTTCTTTCGTAAATTTGAACGTCCCTTAACCCTTTATGTACCAGCAGTTTCGCGGTGAAACCACCTTTTCACAATCTTCTCTAGAGAGTCCCAATAATTACCGTGCATTACCACTTGTATGATGTATTGCCTGTAACTGCCATACTTGGAGAAATACGTTTTCTTGTCTATGCATGCTGATAAACCGACGTGCGCTCATTCGTAACATTTGGGATTTAATTTCAATTGAAAAATATCAGTTTTTAAATTTGGGACTCAAAGGGTTAACCGAAAGTTTTAAACGATCAGCAAAGATAGTATTCATATGTTATGTTTGGAGAAAATACTCCGCGATTATTATTTCTCATGCCAGATGTCGATCAAGCCGATTATACAACTATCAATTCAAATGTAATATATTACATTTTCTGATTGGAAGTGAGAAGAAAAATAAACAAATAAGCACACACGATTACTTCAGAATGAAATATTTAATGTACAGAAGTAAAATCATATATAAATTTATTTTTTATCTTATTATAATTATTTTCATGATTCTTTTCCAATTGCTATCGTATCTTTTTCATTATGGTATTTAAATATGAATCGATAGCATATTCCGAGTCGAAAAATCATTCTGTTTTCACCCGCATATCAATGAAGTTCTGATTGCACCCTGATGAATATTATTGTTATTCTTATTGTTATTATCAGAGAGCCGTAAAAAGTCATGAAATGACAATTATAATAATTTTCAGTTGGGAACTTAAAAAAATTCGCCAAAACTTCGGAACATAAAAAAATTTGACAAAATGGAAACTTGAAAACAATATTTTTATTCATAACCAAATGTAAATATATCCAAAAATTTTTTCATAACCAATTGTGGAATCGATTAGATGATATTACGATAAATAATATAATAAATATGATGAATTTATGAGTGAATAATAATTTTTTTCAATCATCGATAAAATTGGTCAAAGAAACAGAGTAAGATCAAGATAGTTCAAGTTTATTATATACAGTTTTTTCGTATACTTTTTCCATATATTAAAACTGATCGAGCTATCCTGAACTTACCGTGATTATCAAATAATAATTGGTATATTCATCTTTGTTTGTGATTCAACATTGTATTCAAAAAATTATATTAAACTCATCACATATTATTTTTTTATAAGCAATGGTATATAAATATAAATTAAAATATTAAATATAAAACTAATTGAAATATTGTTTGTAGTATATGTTGCTAGCTCAATTCGCAGCGCTTACGTTCCATCATTAGTGGAACATTACCGATTAATTCGTCGTGATATTTTCCATACTCGTTATAAGTATATATGAGAGAATAAATACATTTACGAGTGAAAATTTCGTCCAAATTTTGCTTGACATTCGAGATCAGGTCATAGAAATCTGGGTTTCCAGAGTAGGGTATAAGACAGGTTGATTTTAGGATAATTTGCCGATTCTGATATAAAAAGGCGTTAATGTATATCTATATAAATTCAAATATGTAACCGCGCTGTTGGCTCAATGCCAAGTGAGCAAGAACTTTCTTAAGCCCTTCTTAAAAAGCCCTATGTCATGAGTAAATCTCTCAGTTTCCACTATTTTCTTTTTAATGTCTGTACACCTGACCGAAACACCACCGCTTATACTGAGTACGAAACAAGAAATATTTTTTTTTTCTCCAACCCGCGACATACAAAAAATAAAAATTTCTCTTCATTCTGCAGTATAGAATTTGTGTATGAACCCATTACATATTCTGTAACACGCTACGAAATAAACATCCGCGCGCGCGCGCGTTTGTGTGTATGTGTGTGTGTGTGTTATAAAATAAGTATAACAGAAGAAAAAAGAATGTAGAAGAATGGGATAAAGTGTACACTCAGACAGTGAATGCAATCACTGCTTTTCACGAAGATAAAATAAAGAATATGGCAATAACATTCAACAGGTTACTCTACTACATTATGAAAGTTTATTCGCGTGCCATACAAAAACGCTTGATTCTATTTGGGTGACACATTTCCTTTGGTTGTATCTCCCATCAGGGTGTGCATACATATATATTGGAAGAAAATACTTGGCAACGCGCCGCTGACATCTAATAATTTCCATTTGTAATTTTTTTATTTCGATTCGTAACAAGACCATCCTAATATATATTTACTTTTTAAAATGTTCATATGTCATTTTTCCATATATTAAATTGGTCAACTTGACAATTGAACTGTTTAAAATATAATCAAATGCTCTATTGATGAATTTTATTTTTGAGGTGGCGGATATTTGAAAAGAGTGTTTAATACATATCACATTTAAAATTGCCTTCCGTTTTGTATGTATCCATACATTGAAGGGGATATTGCGTGATTGAATTTGTTACAATTAGGGTGTGCAAAGGATCGAACGTGTATTTCTCATGTTCGTCGCTCTCTTTATTCACGGTTACTTGCCACATATATTTAGGGTGCGGTGTTGAACAGAGTACATTTACGCATAGCAGTACTACCGCACCCTGCTATTAATATCAGTTAACGAGCCGATATGATCGGTCCAACCTACTCATTCTTGTTCGCTTTCTTTTATTTTATATTTTCCCCATATCACCCTTGCGGAGTGTGCACGGATCAACTATCAGCCCTTTTTATTTGTTATTTTTCATTCATTTTCGTTGTTTATTTTCTTCTCTCTACCTCTCTCTCTCTCTCTCTTCATTGGTATATACATTAACAATCCCTACATGACATTGAATTGCTGACTCACATTCATTTCAACGTAAAAATACTAGATTTATAAAAATGAAAAACTGCCACATACAATAAAATAAAATATAAGAAATAAAGTGAAAATAAAATAAAATATGAGATTAGTATGCAGACGGATGGGGAAAACTACCACTAATAATTTTGTGATGCGCTTTGGGGATGGCCTATGTATTGGGAAAATCAATGACGTCAATGGTGACATCAAAGGGCCCCCCGTTACTTGAAGCGGGTGTAAGTGTAGGGGTATGCGGGTGCTGGCTGGAAAATGCAAGCGTAGTGTCGCACGGCGATTCGAGGTAAACGTCGGTCGCACAAGAATATCGCGTGAAAGTCTAGAGTCGTGATTACCCGAGTCGAAATTTAGCGTGTCTATAGCATATCCATAGCATATCCAGGTTCTCTTTTACGTGTCGATAGAATGCCCAGGTTCTCTTTAGCGTGTCACTGAGATATCCAGGTTCTCTTTAACGCACCAATAGCATATCAAATGCTTAACTTTCAATTTTACTTTGAAATACCGTTTCAATAGTTCATCAAAATTATCAATATTTTGAAAACACCATGGGGTTTCATCGAGTCATCAAGGTTTTCAAACTTTTAAAATAATTATACTTAAATATCGTAAAATAGCATTTCTTTTTAAAATAAAATGAAAATTATTTATTTATTAAATAAAAATCCATATCAATTTTATAAAGTTTTTACGAAATATTTATACTATAATGTACACACATGTACTATTATTTAAGAATTTATTGAAACGCAAAAATAAATCTTTTAAAATTAAAAAATATATATTCATTCCAATTCTTTACTATTTACAGGACAACTAATATAATTTTGCTTATTTACATTCATGTAAATACATACATCTAAAAGTTTTTCGATAGAAACAATTATATTATACTGCACATACTACACCCTCGTACCCTAAGCAAATTTCCCATGCATCTCCTATCAACAATCATCAACCGTATCCTCAACAAAACTTTCAAACTCCTGTGTACAACTCAAATAACACAATTGATAATCCATTTTATTATCCTTTTTAAAATTCCTTCTGAAAATCAAACAATGAATTTCAATCCGGTCCCTAATCCATCGCCTTCAACAAATAAAAATTATAACGATGTAGGTAATGAATCACCAAATGTATTACAATCGTTATAGATATTAATGCATGATATTTTATTGTTTTTCTTTATTACCCCTCCATCTATGCTGTGCATCCGTTCAACTCCAGTCCCATTAATGAAATCTGGCATAATTTTTGATTTTTGATGAAATGTACAATTGTTTCAAACATATTACATTATTAAACGAAATTGAATTTATTATATGAATAAGTAAAAAAAAAGTTTGAATGAAGATGTGATGTGAAAAGAATTTTTTTTTTCTTTTTTTTTCTGTTCTCGTGCAATCTTGTCATTATTGAGTAATGAATCATTGGTGAAATTTAATAAATGATGAATTTAAAATATCAAAAACTGAATTATTATTATTATTATTACTGTTGTTGTTATAGACACAAAAATAATTGGCATTTGTTCATATGGGCGTGTATGTGTTTAATGGTGGATACGTTTGTATAATCATGTCTTTTATAATATAATATTTTCATTTTTCGTATGTTCACGAATGGCGTATTGGGTAGCGTGTCAGTCTCTTCATGTGTCTTCCAAGGATCCCTGGTTCGAGTTTCACCATCTAACATTTCTATTTTTCCAGATTTATGTTCAATTTTAAATTTTCTATCACCTTTCAGATTTCCAACATAATATATATAAGTGCACTACTACATATATAACTCGTGTATGATTGGTGCATGTGTTCTTTTTGATTCTTGTGTTGGTGGGATACTCAATAGCATTTCCAATTCATCAAAAATAGCATATCAATAGCGTTTCGAACGTCGGAAAAAGCCAGTAAGTAGACGCTCGAAACGCTACTGAAACGCTACACACCATTGAGCCAACTATCCTTGAGGTTATCGTAGCGTATTTGAGAATGTCATAGAATATTGATGTATTTTCGATGCGCTAAATTTCGACTCGGGTAGAGTTAAGTGATTGTTAGTGTCTAGCAGAGACGATGGAATTGAACATTAAAAATTTACACTGTATATTTCATACTTCATTCCTCGTTACTTAAATAAATAAATAATTTTTTATATCATATATTAAAATAAATCACGCTGTCATCCCATCAATCTCCTAACACTGTATCTTTCTGCAAGCATGTAAGAAAAAGAAATAAATCAAAAATAAATGAATATTTCGAAGATTTAAGAGTTAACTTTCTAACATGAAATAAATATTTCATTTACATTTAGTATTGTGCGGATAGTAAAAAGAATGTACCTAACTTCAATATATTCCATGTGTTATCGCTATCCCATCTCTTCCAAGTTCTATTCCGGTCTGATGGTTGCAACGATCGCTAGAGATTTCCATAAGCATTCATATATGCATACGGTTTAGCGAGGGCATATTACACTTCCATACTCATTGACCGGCAATAAGCGAGGGTGCATACATATATATTCCTGTATATAGTGGGTTGTATTTTGGCCAGATCGAGGCGAGTAGCCTAGGTAGTTTGATACAGCTGGCAATGTAGTACTCACGAGCTAACAGCACGCGAGAAATCCGATTGACTTGTAGATGAGGCGACAGTCGATACCGAGGCCGGTGCGAACACAACACCCCCAAACTCTCCACCCCACTCTTTTACAGTTACTCATTCTCCCTTTCCAACATGTTTAATAGTTACTAGGTTTATCTAGTTAATTAATCTTGCCTGCCGGCGGCTGCCGAGTGGCGAGCACGGGAGCTGGAAGGGCACAAAAGCACACTTTACTACAAAGGTAACTAACTGATCATTATTGCCGAGTTTCGAAATGATTAGAATGAAAAATAATTGAATTATTTGAGTAATGATCATTTTTTTACTTCTCATCATACATTGAATGAAAAAGCATTATATTCATCTGAAAAATCAAATTTCGGCGCAATGTCCGTTTGCATGTACGTCCGTCCGTTTGTGCTTCTCATATGCTTTTAAATCACGGGTATTTTTTTGTTTATAGAGGCCATGCGACCAATCGTTTTGAAATTTCACATACTGAAATTTGATATTCTCTAGCGTAAAAAATGCTTCAAATCACTCGGGTCGGACACATGGTTCAATTGGCAACGACATTGAATGAAAACTTAAAATAAACATAAAAAACTTTTTAAAAAACGGGTTCTATGATCTTAAGATTGACTGAGCTAGAATATTTGCCGATTTATGAAGATATTTTCGGCATATTAAACATGATTAATTGATATGTTCTATCAAAATTTTAGACAGTTCTTTTGAATAAAAATTACAGTTTATGGAAAATAAATGTTTGATCATTCGAAATAAACTGGAATATTTTCAATATTCTACGATCAATAATTCTGTAATTTCGCACGACTGTAGGTAATGTTATGGAGAGAAATTTAAATAATTTGAATCCGATATTTGGTTCGATTACAAATGCCAATTGAATAACCAATAGAATTATCGCACGATCGTCATTTCCCAATTTTTCACCCCCACTCCCCTCCTCATCGCCACCTATCGTCCAATTGGATCAAACGATTATGGAACATAAATGATAAAATAAAATCATGGAAAAATTTTAATTTTCCATTACCTGCATCGAAAATGCCACATTACATCTTTCTTATGAGTTATATTTTCGATGCAAGTATTGGAAAAAATGTATCACGTTTACAAAGTATTTTCCATTTATAAAAACCTATATAAAAGCCATTTGTCGATTTGTTAGTAATTTATGAGAGATAATATAAACTTGAAGTATGGAAGAGCCACGTAGTAAGGCCATCTATTTTCAGTGAATTGAAACTACCTCTAGATAGTGAAGGTAGTTTCAAAAATTTTATCCCCTATTTATCGGCATACCAACAACCATCTCTGGATATGAATTACGAAATGCAACTACCACATCTACATTCACTATTTTACTTTCTGTTTTACCATTCAAACAAATTTGAGGGGGGGGGGGGATATTTTCCATTCATCCCTAACTGATGTCGTTGTTTGTTTCGCAAGTGAATCCACAATTTTTTCATATAATTACATATAAACCCTCGTGGATTTATTGATTGGCGTTGATATCGTGGTGGTGGAATAGTGCAAAATTCACCAGACAGTTGGGGTAGGAAGCCACCGTTATCCTGCGGGTAGTCGAAGCCTGAGAGAACTTCAAAGACAGTCGAGAGACTGAAATAAAAGAAAAGTATTGGAACAGAAAACAAGGAATAGAGTATGCGTGTGAGTGCGGGTATGATTGTGTGTATGCATGAATGTGTACATATATGTGTAATTGAACGTATAAAAATGTATGTATGCAAGTGATTGAGAGTGTCAGTAAAACCGATGTGTTTGCATATTATCAGTGAATCTCAAACGCGCGAGTCTGTATGTACTTCGTTGTAACACGTTAACGATTTTGCAAATCTAATAAAAAAAAAATAATAATAATAATACTAAATATATGTATGAAAAAGTTTCACATTAAAATTTGTTAAAACGAATTGAATCACTTGAATGTGAGTTGAATAGTTTTCTTTTAAAAACGTGAATAGAAGAAAGAAAAATGAAAAAAGAAAGAGGGGAAACAAAAAAATTTGAATCCAGGAACATAATGAAATAGGAGTGACGACCAGAAGGCATTAAAGAAATCCGAGACGCTGACACAATCTGGAGGAGCTAAAGTACAGCGGTGGCGAACCGCTGACAGCAACAGTAACGGCACCAATATCATCGAATAATCATCACCTTTATCATTACCAATATCACCAAATAATCATCACCATTATCAATCCATTCGATATTTTACGTCAGACGAAAAAATGGTTATGATGGCTGGTATGGAGGACCACGAAAGAAAAGTCGTGATGGAATTTTGTCATTTGCTGGAAAAAAGCAAGCAGCTGTTTAATGGTTTACGTGACCTACCCCAGTACGGCCACAAGCAATGGCAGGCATACTTTGGCAGGACATTCGATATCTATACAAAATTATGGAAGTTTCAACAGCAGCACAGGTGAGCAGATGATGGACAGCAATCGTAAGGATAATCATCATGAATACGGGGTATAAAATAACCGTGAAATAGTTGTGTAGCCGAGTAAAAAAAATCTCATATTTTAAAAAACTCAATGTTTTGAATGGAAAGTGGTCAGAATGTAGAAAAAGTTCGGATCAGACAGGGTGCTTTTTTTCTTCCCTTTTTTTATTTTTCCCCTTCAACTTCCATCTCTCATTCTTGTGACTCATGTATTTACGCTTACCTTTTACAAACTCTCCAGCCCCACTTCCTACACAATTCCCCTTTTCGAAGCTATGTACCCGCTGTCTCATTCTGTCGTGTCTGCTACCCTCTCTTCAATCCCTCTTTTACGCACCACTGTACGCCCAACTTCCACAAACTAGCTTAGCGCCACCCTTGCGCTTTACCACCAACGCACGTCTATATGTCTTTCCTTTTGTTACCACTCCGTACTCCCTTCCCTCCCTTCCCTCCTTTTTCTCTTTTATATTCACTGATTCTACAAATATTTTTTTATTATTTTACCTGCTGTAAATTTTAACAAATTGTCCTGGAATAAATGGGACGAAGTTTGATCGACTATCGCGGAATTTTACAAAACATTTTTTTTTTATGACACGTGATTCAAACCATACGAACTTCATCCTTCCATTTTTCTTTCATTTTAACACTCGTGATTGATTGATGCTTTCGTATATAAAAGTAATCCCGGAAAAATTGAGTTATATCCATGAATTTCACAATGATATTTTGTTTATATGCAGATAAATATTTCTCATTTAATAGGGTTTCTCAAAATCTGTCATATTTAAGTTATTTTCTCTCTTCTGCAATTGTTGAGAATTGATATTTGTAGTATAAACTACACGACATTCAAAACTCATCTTACTTCATTTTATTCTTCACATTATAAATATAAAATTGTTACGACATACTAGTAACAAAAAAATTGAATGTCCTTATTGTTATTTCACAAATCCAAATTGATAATTATTTCTAATTCCTATGAAAAGTTAGGAAGAAAAGAATACGCAAAAATATTTTTTTGTTTAATTTTTCAAAATTAAGAGGATAATTAAAAATTATAATGTATATTATAATGCGCCCCGCAGTATTATCATTGCTTCGATCTAAAAAAAAGCCGAGAACAGGAAACGACATGGTGAAGGAGTCGGAAATATTCTCAAAATAAAAAAAAATTCGATACAACTTAAATATTCCATTTTCTTGTCTTTGCGATCGATAGTCACCTCCCTTAAGAGACATAAATAGAGAATACGAATGAACAGTTTTTTTATCTCCGTTTTTCGTTATTTTTCCTAAGGTCTGCTTGCACGTGGTTAACACACACACACACATACACACACACTCACTCACTCACTCACACACTCACTCACTCACTCACACACTCACTCACTCACTCACTCACTCACTCACTCACTCACTCACTCACTCACTCACTCACTCACTCACTCACTCACTCACTCACTCACTCACTCACTCACTCACTCACTCACTCACTCACTCACTCACTCACTCACATGCACACGTGTACGTTTCTATATATCATGTATAACATTACAAAAAATCTAATAATCAATTCAATCTGCAGAGCAATATTGGACACAAAGTACGGCTTGAAACGATGGCAAATCGGAGAGATTGCAAGCAAGATTGGCCAACTTTATTATCATTATTACCTACGTACAAGCGAAACGTCTTATCTACATGAAGCCTATTCATTTTATGCTGCGATAAGAGGACGTGCTTATTACAGTCGCGCAGCAAAAGAGGATCGTAGCGATTTAATGGTGAAAAAATTACGTTATTACGCACGTTTTATTGTTGTATGTTTGCTGTTAAATAAAATGAAACTCGTACGTGAACTTGTACAAGAATTAGATGCTCAAATAGCTGATTATGCAAGTACATATGAACCAGAAGATCAAGTTGAATGGAATTTAGTGCTTGATGAAATAAAAGGATTTGTTAAAGCTGAATCAGCCGTTGGTGTATTGCATACTGATTCGAATCCCGTTACATTAACACATCGTCTCGGTCCATTAACATCACCACCAATTGAACGATCGTCACCCATGTGCCTAACTCTGCAAGAAATTCTTATTGTTGGTAATTGCACTGATCAAATTAAATTCAGCGAATTATCAGTTGATATGTTTCGAATGTTGCAAACACTTGAACGTGAACCGCGTGACGATCCACAACATTTACATGATACATCGCCTGCTGGTAGATTGCCATTTAGACCTGGTCCATATCCACCAGAGAATGGAATGCCACGACGTGATAATCCGCATAAATATTTGCTTTATAAACCAACTTATAGTCAAGTTCAAGTATTTCTTGCGAGTGGATTCAAAGAATTGCCAGCTAATGGTGCGCTACTACTTTATCTATCAGCTGATGGTTGTTTCTCCACTGTTAAACATCCTGAGGAGAGTGAGTAATATCTTACCTTATTATCAATAACTAATTTTCTTTTTAAATTCACAATTAATGTGAATTCCAAATTAGTTTATACATTAGATGAAGAATTTCAATTTTTTATTATTTATTAATAGTGTTGATACCTCATATTGATATCCAATCAAATTGTAATAATTATTTTCATTCAAATTTTATTGAGTTCAGAATACAATTAAATATGAACCTACTAACCACTGTGCCCCATAAAATAGTTTCATCATCAACTGATTTTAATAATAACAATAAATAGATTAATTATATATATATCAATAATTTTTGATCAGTAAGGTAAAATATATGACGGCAAGTTTCCATTGGATGTTCGCGTTTCTTTTTTTGTTTCATTATTTAACTAAAAGTGGGTTATGACCTTGGTGGCGTATCAACGAGCAGCAAACGCGATCCAGAGCATGGAAAGAGGCCCAGCGGTAGTAAAGAGCCGCACTGCCTCTATCCGGGTGATCTCTACCCATTTACGAGAAAACCATTATTTGTGATAGTCGACTCGGATAATAGCTATGTATTTCAGCAAATACCACGATACTTTGGCCAACCACTGATGGTGTTAATGTCACCACAAGAAACACCATCAAACCTCAGGGATCTACGTCACGGTGGCAGTCTATTCACTTTATTTCTTCATTCTCCACTTGCCGCGTTTTGCCTTATATGCAACGTCGGTAGCCTCGCTGTGCATCATTGGGAACGCTGCCAAAGTTACGTAGAACGTTTTATCATTGAAGCAAGCAGACTCGTCGTTCGTTCCAGATGCGGTAAACAGCTTTTTTTAAATATTCTTTCCACATTCATTTTTCTTCTCTTATCCACTTTCGAATCGATTCATTTTCACAAAGAAGCGCTTTCAATTCTACTGTTACTGTGAAAATGCATGATTAACTCATTTTAAGATTAGTTTACCCTTAATGAATATTTGATTGCAACAAACTTGTATGTGATGAAATGAATCTAATATTCACTTTTATTCTTCATTATTTACAGAAAACAGTATTCTCCAATTTTTTGGTGACGACTTTTTACGATTGCTCGTTGTACGCTACGTATTTTGCGACGTGGTACTACATTTGCATCGCTCATTCCGTGGTCTTCATCAACGTCCATGCTGCCATCCATCACTACCTGAAGCAGATGTACTGCAACATCCAGCGCTATACCATATTGTGCTTGATCTCGCAGTGTGCATTGATGCGCGTGATCATTTTCTTGATAACAATGAGCTTGCCTGACCTCGGCATCTATCTCAGCTTGATCGAGAATGTAATACCACAATAACAACATCAACAGCTACAACAATAACGACCAAAACAACTTCGCCACCGTTATCCACTTATCACGATTACGACTACGGTTCCGAAAATTACAATTACAATAAAATCTTTACATTGAGACCTCATTAAACCGCTTCTCGCACTTCATTAATTGTCTATTGTATAATTTTCGATCCTTTTGTATTTAATTAATTAATATTTTTTCCTATTAGCTTTGCCATTTATTTTTATTCATTTACAAAAAATATTGTTATCCCTCATTTATCTTTCGTCTATATATATTATTCATTTTTTTTAAACGCTAAATTTTAAATCTTTTACACATTCTACAATATTCTATTTAAAAGAAAAAGAAAAAGAATTTTATATCTGAATTAATTAAATAATGAGATGAGATGATAAATATTTTTCGATAAAATCGTTCTGGTATTTATTGAAAAAAAAAAAAAAAAAAAAATCAATGTATAAGTCAGCGTGTAATGTGCAGGAGTTGGTCAGTACTACCAAAAGAAAAAATAACTTTCATGCCTACATGCCTCTCTGAATATTCCTAAAAGAAACTGTCCTGCACTTTTGCCCCTGAATATTTTCATCAATTAATAATTAGACTGTTGATTTATTGTGATTTGTATATCAACTAACATTAAATCAACATTCAAGAGTCCTTGTCAAATATCACAATAATTCTCGTCGTCATAGCTGCAAGAATTGGTGGTTGGATCACGTTGGTCGATACACAATGATAAAAAGGGTAAAAGAAAAAGCAAGTGGTATGAGTGTTAGAAAAAGTATGAGAGAAATAGAAGGGATGTTTCAGTCTATTCGAATAAAAAATGGAATGCGCCAGCGCACTCACCTTCATTAGATACGACTTAGTCGACGCGCAACGAACCGCTTCCAACCAATAGCATTAACCCGAGCACGAATTTCTACCTATAAATAATCACATACGAATGTTGACGTAAATCGAATAGCCGCTCTAAATCACTTGGAAAAAATAAGACAAAAATTAAGTTTGAGACAGAGAAAAAGTGATAAAAACATTTGTGTGCCTGTATGCGTGTGTATTAGCGATTGCGCGAGTGTGAGTGAAGGTGTCGAACTGGGTAGTAGTTTCTCAGGCTCTCCACTTCAAGTTTTCGGGGGTGGAGGGCGCTCTTCGTGTGCTAAATGTTCATCTCTTAGTAGAGAAATTGAGTGTAGTAGACAAGAAGCAGTAAGAGCAAAGGAAAAATCGGTGGATATTTTCGTGGAGGGTGACGCCATTGTGAAAACGATGGAACACGAACGTGATCGAAATTCACGTGCTTCGTCTACCTCCAGCCTTGGTCGTGAAGTACGTTGTGCTTGCCAATATTTCCAGAGCGATTCGCTATTACCTGAGAGACGTGCAATAATACAACAATATACCAACAGGCCATCATCTAGAATGGAGCAAAAAATTTTATTACAATTTAATACTTGGTAAGTAAGTTATTGAACTAGTAATTTATTTATTATACACGTATATATATCATCTAAACGGAAAATCATTAGTTATTTAGATAGATCGAATCATTTTTTTGAATTATGAATTAAATGTGGACGTTGACCTGCGTAATATTATTTAAAGACAGTAAGGAATGAAAAATAGTGTGAAAAAGAAGACGAGAATGCTGAGAATGATTTCGTAATAAGACATCTTTTCCCATTAGTGTATGATGATGTGAGTAAGTTTGTGTTACACTCATCCCAGCATATCAATTCGGCGTGGTGATATACCACGTAACTATTTAAGGTCTGCTCGGGTGGCTATAGTTAGAAATAAAAGCGGTCAGCTCTTTACCGGTGCCTAGAGTCCAGTCACCGTCTGACTAAACAACACTGTGTGTGCTCTTTTCTTTACTTTACAGACACAATCGAATATTCTACGAATATATTATTGAATTTAACGATCCGACTTTACGTTATAATACTAATGAATAATAAAGTGATTTACTATTATTTCATTTTGAATGTGCAACTATTTTTATTAAAATTATTGTTGTGAAAATAAATGTGGAATAATTAGAATAATGTATTCTGTACACAGCGAGCACGAGTATGAACCGGTGGACACATCAAGATTAAACAAGAAATCAAGTCATGCGCCAGTAGTACGAATCATTGATACAGATGTAGTCCCAGTTGCTGATAGTGATGACAGCATTGACACACGCGGACGATTTAATACAAAGCCAATTCTTGATGATGACGATCTTGTATTGCCACTAGATGGGCAAATTGAGGATAATGCAATGGAAGCCAGGGAACTTGGTAGCGGTTATATCTCAGAAGAAATTGAAACTGTACAGAAGCTTCAAGATAGAGTTGAAGATAGATTTTCGAACGCGATTATTCAATGCACTGAATTCAGAACTGATGGTGAAGTCAATACGAGTCACATGAGCAATATGGTATTTATATACATATATTTAAAATATTCACATTATCGGATTGGTATATCTTATATTTCCATGACAAATTGGTTTCTTTGCCAATTGTTGGTTTTTTTTCTCATCCACAACGACGACCTTAAGAACAAAAATGGCAACAGAACGTTTGAACCACAAACATTCTTACTTGACATCAACGATTTGAAATGTACTAACCAATCATACCCACATATGCACACATACGTACCTACAGAGCTAATTATTTTTACATCGTACATGAATGTTGAAAAGACTTTGTTTTGAATTATTAGTAAATCGTCTATGTAAAACTATTCAATCACAATATCATATTTATAATTAGAAAATAAAAATTATGTCTCCGCGTGTAAATTATATCTTGAAATCCAGAGTAAGTTTAGAATGAACTAAATGAGCAACATGGGAAAATATCGATGATATTACAACTAAAAGATTATAATCATACCTCTGTTTCCAACATTAATCCTTTGCACTCGAGAGGTGACACTCGGTCACCACTTGATTTAATGCGGTAACTCGACAAATATTTGACAAATGTCTTTCTTTGAAGTATAAAGATATATAAAATGTTGAAAAATAAAAGTTTCAAACATTAAATTGTCTGTAAAATCATTTCAAGTTAACTATAAGAAATTCACCAAATATGCAGAAAATCGTCTCGAATCGCTGAAAAATTCCTCGAGTGCAAATGACTAATTTAATAATTTCGGCTTTTGCTACGATTTCGATTTATTATGTAAAAATATTGAAGTTGTAATTCTTTTGATTCGATGTTATTCATGATCCAATATCATTACATCTCATTACTTCAGTAATAAGAAAAGTATAGTTTATTTGATGTGATCTTATCGTGCACATCCCTCCTCCCTCCCATAAAATTCAAGAATAAAATTGAAATGATGCAAATGTAATGGAAATGCATGACTGTTCTCGGTGTTGGCCAGGGGCAGCGCTGCGGCATAGAACCAACCTCGTCAGGAAAGTGACGTCGTGAAACGCTAAGTGGAAGGGGAAAGAAAAGCTTTATAAGTGGGAAATTAGAGCGGCGGACAGAGTTTTTATGCGTTAACCCCTCCACTCATAATGTTTCCCTTTTCCCCGCCACTTCGCCTTTCATACGTCACTTTCGTAACAAGGTTGATTCTATGTCACAGTGCTGTCCTATTTCTTTATGAGATGCATACATATAATCAAAGTGAATTTCGATCATCATACTTTTTTGTTTATTTAATTCTGTTTTTTTTTAGATCGACTCATCAGCAATGGACGAACTGCCATCGTGCCGTGATGCACTAGGTCTGCCGCAACGTTTACGCTTTCAAGCTAGCAAACTTCGTTCACGCTTAAAAAACATCCAACGACCGAATTTCCCTTTTCCAATTGAACGCAATAGATCACGAAAAAGCAGAACATCTGTAAAATCGAAATCACGATCGTCAAATAAGTCATCCGAAAAATCACGAAGTCTTCAAAGATCTGAAAAACCACTTGACAAACATACTAGAATTGAAAAGATTCGTGCATCATTACCAGAACGTCCGAAATTTTTATTACTTGACCGATCAAAATTACGTTTTTCACGAGAATCAAAGTTTCATTTTCCAAAACATCCGAAAATTAATATACCAAAAATACCAACACAATCGAGTTTTCATTTACCGACTTTATTTCATTTACCAAGTAGGCGGCAACGTGCACCAACACTCGGCGAACAGCAACATTACTACTCAAATGAATCGAATGCAAGTTCAAGAAAGAATCTCTTTGATTTCGCGACAGTTCCACGACTATTTAATAAAAAGAAAAAAAATCAAAATGATTTTGCAACATCATCACCGAAGAAGCCATGCGCTAAATTCTCTCCTGAGAGTGCAACACTTCCGAGACTAGAAAATCAAAAACAAAGTTTTCTAACACGCTCAATTCAATCGAAAATAAACACGCAACGATTTACAGATATTAAATTTGCTGATGACGATGATGAATTTTTATCTGAATTAGAGCGACCTTGGGGGCATCAATCATTTGAACAACCTCGACGTTCAATTCATGCACAAGATTCTTTGGAAGATTCCGAACCCTTACCATGGGAAAAATCTGAAAGTCGACAAAAAAGATTTCAAACTGAAGAACGAGTTAATAATGATGAACTCAATGAACAAGAAAATCAACGGAATTCAAATAACTTGAAAGATTTTTATGATCCACCACAAATAGATCCACGTTTATACGGTGATCAGAATATTGTTTATGAAGAAACACAAAAACAGCGGGAGGATTATCGAGTTGCTTTTGGGACTGTGAATCCGCGACGTAATAAAATAAAACACTCACCATCAACTGAAGAGGAGAGCGAGACTAAAGATGAAGTGCATATATCCAGTGAATCAGATGAAGACTTATCAGCACGTTCAGATCGTGAACAACAACCGTCAAGTGGTAGTTCATATGATCGTCGACGTTGTGGTGTTGTTGAAGAAATCGAGTCAGATCAAAGTTCCCTGCGGGCAAAAGGCGCTAGTCAAGATGACATGCACATGAAACACTATTTGATGAATGAGAGAGGAGACGCATCAAAAACACCGCCAATGAATGCTTTAGCTGATGCAATCAAAATTAGAGAACCGAAACTACCCCAGATGCCAGTGCGAATTCGATCAATTGAAAAGTATAAAGAATCATTACATTTTTATAACGATATGTCACTAGTTGAATTATATCAAACTCTGCGTCGTAGCGAAGAGTCTAATTATGAATCGAAAATACACGATAATGAAAGTATTTCAGAGTCCCGACATCGTATTGTTTATCACGCCGAGTCCGTGCCACTGGATCTCAATCAAATAAAACCACTCGATGATATAGTCGTTGTTAAACCAATTCGACGAAAATCGCGAACTTCTTTGCGAAGTACATCATTAATGTCTTCAGAATCTATTGAAGAGGAAGTATTAGAATATCATAAACCACCGCCTATCGTACCTCGACGTCGAAAACGTCGCTTTCAAGATATGAAAATAAAAAATTATCGAATCTATGGTGCAGCATCACATAATGGACATCATCCATTTTTAGAACGGGAATCAATATCGCAACCGAAATCCGAACCGCCAATGAGACCTTCACGTGGTATAAGTCACGACCGAATAAGTGTCGGCATGAAACTGGATGATGGCAAGCACAACAGTAGAAAAAAGAACTTTGAATCAGCACCTGTTGCACCAAAAAGACACTCGAGATCAAGAGCAACATCGGTAGTTCAAGATGACGATAGAACCTCACGAGCAGCTGAATCAATACCTGATATTTGCTATATCGACGATGAAGAGCCACGCGATGACGGTTCGCAATTAAATTTTCCTGGTTATGCGATAATAGATAAATGTGATAAGCCACCTAGACCACCGCCACCCAGAAGACAGCGTGGGGGTAAATTTTCAACAACACCAAGAACAAGTCCACCTAAACGACCTGTTAGAACCTACAGTACTCTCCGACCCAAGTTCTCAACTCCATCAAAAGATAAAATGAAAACACAACATAAATACGAGTCAGCGCCTTACATTGAAATAAATTCCGACATTGAAGGGGATCACAAAAACATTCGTAGTGGTGAAATTCAAAATAAAATGGCCGGTCGACCTTTACCAGCACCACCACGTCCACCACGTGCACGACGTCAAAAAATAACTGATGAACATGAGGAAAATATTATTAATGATAATCAAACGATTTTGCAGTATTTGTCGACAAAAGAGGCTTTCGCATCAACGCAAACTGATCCCTTACCAGACGATTTAGTAATTGAAGAGGAAATAACCCAAGCAAAACTCGTAGTTACTCCTTCTAGATCGGGTTCACGAATTATGATATCCACTGAAAGAATCCCAAGTCCACAATACTTCAGATCTAATGTTCAGGCCATTTCTCACGAAAGAATTCCAAGTCAAATGCCAGAATTATATGTTGGATTATCAACAAGATCGGAGCCTGATATTAGAGCATGTAGAGAAACTTCTCAGCGTGGAATGAGAATCCCCAAAGTTCCACCACTGCCTACTTCAAAAGCAATTTATTCCGATATCAATATTTCACAGAGACCAACTAGACGAAGCAGTTCATTTATTCCATGTGATGTTGAATCAAAAATTCCTGGAATTAAAAAACTCGAGGAGCGACTATCGGCTTTTTTAACTAATGAAACTTTAAAAATTGGAAGTTTAGAAGTTGGAGATCTTAAAGTAGACAAATTAAATGTATCGAGCTTGGAAGCACACAAAATTGCAGCATCTGAGATTGATGCAATTATCATGACCGCAGCAGAAATATCAAATGCGGGTGAAGAAAAAAATGCTTTAGCTATCCACCCGTCACTTCTACAAGAACTGATAGCAATTAAGAATCAATTGCAATTGGTAACTCAACGTGAGGTCGCGCAGTCAAAATCATCGTCAAAAACCGATGTGAAATCTTCAGACCCCCGAACAGATTTGACATTAATAGGAATTGAACCTTTAATCGAAGAAACTTCTATATATCCTGAAACACCACACTCATCACTTGATTTACAATCGGATGCAATTTCTAAAACAACACAGTGTCGCTCAATTTACTCTACTCAAAGTATTTTACCTCAAAAACTACATCAAATCTCATCCCAAAATACGTTCAAATCAAAACTATTGAAAAAAAAAATTGAAGATGAAATTGATCATAAACAAGAAGAAAAATCGCGATGCAAATCACGTTCGTGTTCTCCGACACGTCCAATCAAACGAGAAACTGCGTCACCAGTGAGATCTTTACCTCCAGTTATATCGGTAACGCCAGATACACCAGTTGCAGTTCAACAATTACTAGAGTCAATAGAATTTAAACCTCAACGCGCTACAATTTCATATTCATCAGAGATAGAATCTTCTGAGCACCCATCACCAGTACAATCCCGCCCATCGTCACCACAAACTCATCCAGCTTCACCTCTTATGCAAACTCAACAATACATAGCATTTCAAACATCATATATCCCGCCCCAATTTTTCACCTTAACATCATCACAAAATGCTCATGCAATTCCCAATGAAGCAAGTGTACTTGACATGACACAGCAACTAATACGAGCTTTAAGATTGGCTGGTAAAAAAGCAATGCGACATTTTATTGGTTATATTGTCTCGCGAGTTACTCCGGAAGAGTCTGAAGCGAAAATTCGGGAAATCGAACTCGCAATATGTGCTCTTTTACTGATCATTGTCGGATTACTCATTGTTTGTTTTGCAGGACCAAAAACAATTAATCACCATTATCATTGGGATTATTTTAATCCACCTCAATTATGAAAACAAATTATTGAATGATTTGATACGTATGTTTTTAAATGAACAACTTTTATGTAGTTCAATAAACAATGAAATTATAGTGAAAATAACTTTTTAAATATATATATATACAAAGTTGATTTATGAAAACGTCTCATTATATTTCTACAATTGTTATAAAAAAAAAAATTGATTTATTGCAAATTGTTACTCACATTAAATTTCAATAAAACAAAATGGGAAATATTTGTATTCCTGTTTTTCTACATATTTATCATAGTTCATAATTTGATGATGTTTACTTTTATATAACTTTAAGTTACTAAATATTTTATTCAAATAAATCCTCATCGTATATTGTTAAATCACGTCTATCTTTATGCGCACATTTTTGTGAATAATTTGCTGCTATAGATGACCACATGAAGCTTGATGTGGTATCATTTATGGGATCAATTATTGGTTGTCGCCGTGCAAGGGAAACTTTAAGTTGAACCGATGCTACTACACTACCATCCATCTCACTGATTGCTCGTTCTGATGCTTCAGGTTTATCGAACGTGATAAAACCTCGACTGAAATAATATAGAGCAAGTAATTCCAATGAGATGTTAATTTATACAATAAATCAATATTTGATTATAGTTTATTTTTAGCTTACTTTTTGCCTGTCTCCATTGAAATATTCAATATATTACCGAACGATGAAAAATATTTTTTCAAAAAATCATCTGATATTGTATAGCCATAAACAAAAATAGTATTCCCCGCTCGTGATTTTGATTCTGATTTAGGCAATGTCTGCTTATCTGTTGCTGCTAAAGATAATGCCGTTGCTGTCGTTGTTCCTCTGTCATCAGTAGACTGAGCACTCACAAAAGAATCGTAAAGATCTTTGAGTCGAGGTCTAGCTGAAGGTTCTATTTCGTCTTCCTCAGATTGGGGTGCAGAGAATGGTTGATATGAACAAACAATTTTTTCTGAGCTATTTAATTTTCGTTCTAAACCCCGAGGACGTTTGAATGATTGCTCAGGTTTCTTTGGTGTTTTTGGCGCTGTGATTACACCAGATTTAATCAATTTTTTTGCAACTTCTCTGGCATCTCGAGCTTCTGTAGGACGTTTTGGAGTTTGTGTCATTCGTTCAGGCTCTAATTTTGGTGTTTTCATATTTTGCAAAGCTTTTTTCTTAAAAGAGTAGGGCAATTATGAATTTATAAATTGAAAGCAATGAATAACCTCAAAATATAATGAATTACTAACGAAATCCATACCTTTCTTTTTAATTTATTATATTTTGCCTGAAGCATGAGTTCTTCCTCTGTTAGATTTACTGGGAAATGTAAATAAACCATATTTTCAACTAATAATCACACTTCTAATAGCAAATATAAATTTCTAGAATGTCACTTGATAGCTATAAACATACAAAATCATAATTTTAAAGCAGAAAAGCGACTTATCGACTAACCACGATTATCTAGTCAAATGATCCCGAAAATACACTAAATTGGAAAATGTACAATATGTATTACTATTGATAGTTCTCTGATTTGATATTTCAAAGATGTAGGAAAATAAAATTGTCTGAAATATATGGTATTGAAAATATTTTTCACTTCATTTTACAGTGATTTGTACTATAAAAAACAGTAAAATTAAAAATTACATAAAACTAAAAATTATAAACATCAAATTAATGTGTGAATTTTTAATCCTCATTTCAAAGTCATCCCACAACATTAGTATGTGAACTCTATGTAATTCCTTAAATATCCATGGCTTCATTTTCATTTTTTTTTTCGATATCATAATCAAAGGTAATTATCATTTATGAATACCAACAAAGCCTCCGGCTAATGTTTCACTCTTCCATGTCTCCAGCTAAAGATAAAAACAATTAATCCTATTACAATGTTAATCGAAAATTATTTCATAACATAGTAAGGATAGGTACGTGTTAGGTGTTTAATTTTGGTTCATTGTTTGACGTTCTCGCGGGAATGCCAAGGTACAGAAGACGTCGCCACCGTAAATCATCCGGGTCTGGAGTCGTTGGTGTTGTTACACATTCTAAACTTAATTGAAGTGCCTTCTCTAATTCATCATCATCGTCTGATAATTCAACAACATTATCACTGACATTGAACCTCAATGTCAATGATTCATTACATTCCTCGCGATTACTATCTTGCATGGACAACTGTAAAGCTCTTTGTAAATTCGTATCTTCATCTTCTGAAATTACTTTCTCTTCTCCCTTTAAAACGGTTGGTACTATTCTCGCTTTAGGTTTGCTTGTCACACTTGCTTCCGAAAAATTCACTGATGAGCATGGTACTTGAACTCTTTCCAATGCTGTTACGGTTTTCTGAATTTTTGTTGTTTCATTTTTACCTCTACCCAATCGATATCCAACAGAGTCAGATTTTGACAATGGTGATGCTCCCAATTTGGATTTAAATGCTGTCATTAGTGGATTTTTTAGAAGAATATCATCGGCTGGACACTGAGGTAGCTCTCCGATGACAATAAATATGGAATATCCTAATCAAATAATATATATTATATAATATTTCGTTACTTAATAAATCAAAAGTCAAATGATTTTATATGGTATTAAGTAAGACCTTCTTGCAGTAATTGTGCGAGGAACATTGCTAAGTAAGTGTCTGATAAGAGTTGAGGACCACTAAGAATTGAATTTAAATTGAACCATTGGTGTCCAATTTTTCTTATAGTGAACCAGTGACCTTTATAATTGCAAATGTATGCTCGCATTTGTCTGAAACAAGTAAATTTCTCATGACAGTGTATTATGATTCAAACTACTGTTTTGATGAATTCATCCAATAGATAGGAATAGTAATAACTTACGACGGATCGTTTTGAGCAACAAGTGCGGTTGGTTCTGTGCTACTGTAAGTAACCAATTCTAAATCCCAAACTGTGAGTGCACTGCTTATTACTTGAACTGAAAAATATCCACTATCGTCCATATTTTCAGATGGTTGCTGAAAATAGCACATTATTATTCTGTGCTTGAAAATATTCTTCAATTATTCAATGTAAAATGTTACCTCTAAAAAATGTCTATATTCATCAGAATCAACACCAGATTCTGCCATTCGAATTCTTTCCTCTTCATCCATTTGCTGAGCTAAATTAGCTAAATGAACTGCATCAAAATATGAACCCTGCAGAAGAGCATTAAGGCAATGTTGCGCACACAAATACCCCTCTTGCTGTAAATGGAAAAAAAAATAGTGAATAATAAATTCAAAGTAATCAAAATGATGTATATAAGATACGCCATTAAAACGGGATAATAAGAAATCATTAAATGCTTACTGTACCTTTTCGTGGAATATACATTCCATTTTTCCAATAACTTTGTTTTTAAAATCGTTGGGGGAATAAAATCGTATTAATTTTGATGATTATAACAATTTATCGTTTGCACGATCGAACGTCATTCACGAAAATATTCGCATGATCCAACCGTGAAACACAAAACATTATTACATCAATCACATATGATATAAAATTCTCACGACGCCATCTGAATCTGTTTAATAACTGTTTTGCCAAAATGAGAGGACTCGTGAATCATTTTCTATCTCTAGAAAGCTTAGCGTAGATTCCGTTCGAAATTCGAATTATCCTAGTATTATTCAGGTAGATAAAGTGGGACTCATACATGTTGAAGAATTTCATTATAAAAATAATTACACGTACAATAGTTTATGAAATCTTTATGTGCCTCTGCTGGCTGTCGAGATGTAACAGTAACTTTTTATATATTTGAAACGTAAAAAGTTTTCATTCAACGGCTTGCAAATAGCCCATATGTACGTAATATCCTCATAGCCAAACATGTCAACTATTAGCGCCATGCTCACATAAGATACATCATTACCAGCATGAAAAAGTGAGTTCCAGATATGTGGCTGTTAGCCAGGCTAACCAGTGTGGCCAGATTCGGAACGTTTTTGGTAGCATGGCCGCATGGAGGGAGAAACACACAAGTACAAGCCATGTACATGTGAGAAGCGTGATTCGGCTAGCCTCGGACAGTGGAAAAGAGTGGACAATATATTTCTGTCGCCTTTTTCCGAATTGAAACGAAGCTAGTCGACGTCGAACGATGTCGATGCCGGCTAGAGGGTTAAGATATTGTCGGTAAAATAATTTAAACATCGTTTTACCGACATGTTTATATGAAAAAGATGGTCTTACCGACACATTTGTACGAATAACCGCCAAAAATATTTAAACTTTTCAGCATTTAATATAAAAAAGTAACTTTTTTCGTTTAGTTGAAATTAAAGTTTTTTGTTAATTAATTAATATACATATTTTTTTGTTTAGCATATAATTTATTTATAAATCGATGATTGTTGGTTACATATGTAACTTCCATGCAGCGAATTTTTTTTTATTAACATATCATAGACAAAACTTACGAAAACATTTGTGCATATTCCCTAGCAACCTCCCATTCACGATCATATATATATATATATATATTTTTTACGATGTGTTGATTGTACATGTCTATATTATAGCTATGGAGACGGAAATATATGTTCAATGTGATGGAATACTATGAATTGAATTTGAAGTCGTACTTATTGAGTTATTTTTGTCTAAATAATGAAAAAATAAAAAATAAAAAAATATATTTAATAGAATTTCTCAACATAAAATTGCTCATATTTTATGAATAATATCATAATATTAATATTTCATTGTTCATAAATCTTAAATGATAACAACATATTATTTGTAGTATGATGAGAACAATTATTTTGGAGAATGGCTGTTAACAGTTTATAATTATGAATAATAGATTATGGATATATGTAAGAAATATACACAACTATATCAATAGATAAAATGTCATTACTACTTATTATATACATATTTATTTACATACATCATTCTCTCTATTTCCTATTACTGTTTTCGAATAAGACGACTACATTATGACGTAGCTTGAACACATGGGCCGTGTGTCGTTTACTAATTGCCTGGTATACCTGAAACGTATAATTTTTCTTACAATATTTATTCATATTTTGAAAATTTATGCTTAGTGGAAAATATTATATAATTTGCTCTACTGAATAGGAAAACATTACTCACTCACAGATTTTATATTATTTTCAAAAACGTATATGCATAGAATTTATATTATTAGTTATTACATATATGAGAATGTGACTTATATATTAAAATTTAACATCGAAACTGGCATTTGGTTCGTGGCCATGTGATTAAAACTGCATGGTGTGGATGCGAAATGTTTTGGTTTCGCATCCAAGTTCCGGAAATTTTTTTCTTTTTATTCATTCAATTTCAATTTTTTTTATTTTACACCTTATCAAAATCATTACTATATCAAACAATAGTTTTGTATAATAATAATTCAACAAGATGCAGCATTGAAAAAATCTATTCATTATAAACTATACATTCCAATAATATCTACATAATTTCATCAATTGGATTTTTTTCCAACTCATGATTGATAGAACGAAATTTCATATTTTCTGATTGTGAATAAATATTGTCGAAAAATTTGTGAGATCCAGGTATACGGTGTAATTGGTAGAAGGGTCCAAACGCTCATAATATGGAAGCGTACGGATCTTTATGCGGAAACTGTAATGAGAAAGAGAAAGAAATATATATATGAAGATGTGAAGAAAGAGAGAGATATATATGTATGAATAAAGTTTGTTTCTTACTTGTTGTGCTTACTTGTATGAATATTGTGTGTTCGTATATACTAGGTAAATTTATTGTTCACATTTGCTTCTCCATGGTGTAGTGAGTTATTATTATTATTTTCCGGTGGCTTCGATTTATATTTGAAATATGATATGTACGAGCATAATGATTGCATGTCTGTGGATTCACGAGAATATTTGAATTTTGATTTAATACAAAAAAATCATAAATAAAAAACTAGAGAATTGATTCCTTCATTTTTATTTCGTGATCATGAAATACTTATTTGAAATTATATGATTCTGAAAATAATATAAAATCTGTGAGTGAGTAATGTTCTCCAATGCAGTAGAGCAAATTATATAATATTTTCCACTAAGCATAAATTTTCAAAATATGAATAAATATTGAAAGAAAAATTGTACGTTTCAGGTATACCAGGCAATTAGTAAACGACACACGGCCCATGTGTTCAAGCTACGTCATAATGTAGTCGTCTTATTCGAAAACAGTAATAGGAAATAGAGAGAATGATGTATGTAAATAAATATGTATATAATAAGTAGTAATGACTTTTTATCTATTGATATAGTTGTTTATATTTCTTACATATATCCATAATCTATTATTCATAATTATAAACTGTAAACAGCCATTCTCCAAAATAATTGTTCTCATCATACTACAAATAATATGTTGTTATCATTTAAGATTTATGAACAATGAAATATTAATATTATGATATTATTCATGAAATATGAACAATTTTATGTTGAGAAATTCTATTAAATATATTTTTTTATTTTTTATTTTTTCATTATTTAGACAAAAATAACTCAATAAGTACGACTTCAAATTCAATTCATAGTATTCCATCACATTGAACATATATTTCCGTCTCCATAGCTATAATATAGACATGTACAATCAACACATCGTAAAAAATATATATATATATATATATGATCGTGAATGGGAGGTTGCTAGGGAATATGCACAAATGTTTTCGTAAGTTTTGTCTGTGATATGTTAATAAAAAAAAATTCGCTGCATGGAAGTTACATATGTAACCAACAATCATCGATTTATAAATAAATTATATGCTAAACAAAAAAATATGTATATTAATTAATTAACAAAAAACTTTAATTTCAACTAAACGAAAAAAGTTACTTTTTTATATTAAATGCTGAAAAGTTTAAATATTTTTGGCGGTTATTCGTACAAATGTGTCGGTAAGACCATCTTTTTCATATAAACATGTCAGTAAAACGATGTTTAAATTATTTTACCGACAATATCTTAACCCTCTAGCCGGCATCGACATCGTTCGACGTCGACTAGCTTCGTTTCAATTCGGAAAAAGGCGACAGAAATATATTGTCCACTCTTTTCCACTGTCCGAGGCTAGCCGAATCACGCTTCTCACATGTACGTGGCTTGTACTTGTGTGTTTCTCCCTCCATGCGGCCATGCTATCAAAAACGTCCCGAATCTGGCCACGCCAGTGATGTTCGTTCGAAGACGCCAGCAGCAAGCAGCAGGGGTGGAGGGGGTAACTCACACAAGTACGGGCCGTGTACGTGTGAACAGCACGCTTCGGCTAGCTTCGGGCAGTAAAGGAGAGCAGACAATATATTTCTGTCGCTTTTCTCCGAACTGAAACGAAACTAAACGACGTTGAACGATGTCAATGCCGGCTAGAGGGCTAAGAAATTGTCGGTAAAATTATTTATATATAGTTTTACCGACACATTAATATGAAACAGATGGTTTTACCGACACATTTTAATGAATGACCGCCAAAAATATTCAAAATTTTCAGCATATAATACAAAAAAAAACATTTTTCCTTCAGTTATGAATATTAAACTTTGTTATATATCAATTTGTATATACAATTCTTATTTTCACTGAAATTAAAAAGCATGTAGTTAATTCATGAAAATTTAATTCGAACATAGATATATGATTATTGGATGTATATATAACTAAGACATATGTTGGATATGATAGAACACTTTGCATCGAATTTGAAATACTATTTATTATTTTACTTATATCTAGATCGTGAGAAAATATATTTAATCGAATTTTTTTGAAATGGCGCAAAAAACTCTCGAGTGCTATGGAAAATTTGCCGCATTTCATCGACACTTGGACATACCATCCATCGATGTATATATATATGTCGAATCAATAATAACAAATTACTTCGCACCACTATAATTGGACATCATCCATTACTACAGTATATACTAATATATATACATCTAAACATTGAAAAAATTACATTCATATATATATATACATGCAAAAACATAGATATATATCTCTTTCTATGCTTCTTTCTCTCTCTTTCCTATTACTATATTCGAATAAAATATGCACACAATTATGCACCTTAACCACGTGGTGTCAAGGGACTTTACTAATTGTACCGTATACCTGAAACGTTTATTTTTACCTACAATATTTGTTCACACTTGAAAAATTCATATCTATTGAAGAATATTATTCGATATTTTGCTCAACTGAATGGAGAAATATCACTCATTTATAAATTTTAAATTATTTTCAAAAACATATTTCATGATCCCTACCTTAAGTGTATGCATTTTACGTGAATTGATTAGGTCCAGTCCCTGTACCGAGCGTTTTTTTTTTTTGTTTAGTTTTAATCATTTCAACACAAATACTTTTTTATAGCCCTTGTGGATATCATTATATGTAGGCAATCGTTTATTTTTTGTTTAGCTATGTAAATTTCGGTTATATGCTTCAGGTGCATAATTTCTGAGCACAAAATATGGGTTCGATTCCAATAACGATATATATTCATAATTGTTGATAATTATTTCATGATCAGGAAAATAAAACAAGAAATCAATGTTTGAGATCGTTGTTTGTCAATTTTTTTCTTTAAATCACAAAAGAATCTCTATACTTTTATAAATGCTTAGATGTGCTGTCAATATATATATTATTTTTCGAATTTCTGTCAAAGCAACCAGCAAATAATGATGATAGCACACTACGTCATCCAAAAACAATTGTGAATCATACATTTAAATAGTATATACGAATACATGATATTCATACAAGTATGCACATATACAAGTAGGAAACAAATTTCGTTCGTATACATCTCTTCCTTCCCGAGATGAAATTTTTGAGCGTTGAAATGGCGTTATGACCGTTGATGAGCGTTGGAAACCTCTGATTGCTAGCCTAAATGCGTTGATCTGGCGTTATGACGGCCTCAGATGAAATATTCAAGCGTTGAATTGGCGTTATAACCTCTGCTGAGCGTTGGAAACCTCTGATTGCTAGCCTAAATGCGTTGATCTGGCGTTATGACCTGTGCTGAGCGTTCGAAACCTTTTTCGGAAGGATTTAACCGATCGGGTGTCATAAAAGATCATAAAAAAAAAATATAATAACAATCGTTCACGAACTTAGAAAAATTTTGACAAGATATCGGAACATAGATAAATTTGATGAAATAAAAATTTCTCAGTTTACTCAATAAATAATCCATTTTTTTATAAATAAATGAAAATGTATTGACATCAATTATATTCAAATTATTTGTTATTGTACATTCATATATACGAGTGAAATTGATATTTTCTACACTAAATTTTGGTATAACATTACATTTTTTTATAACAGCAGAGTATTTCACTATACAACTATCTTTGCAATATGATTCACATGCACAATCAGATATTTAAATAAAACAATGTATAAATCCAAATTCCTTGACAGCATTATAATAATATTGTATATATGATGAGTCGCTTTTTGTGATTCTGTGATATGATTCTAATGTATGTAGTATTCCAGATTTTATTAAACGATTGAAAATACAAATATTTGTTCTACTAATATTTAATGTATTTATTGCATTCGAGACTATCGGATGAATTTGTGTTTTTTTATTGAGAATACCAATGGCACGTAGTTTTGATGAGATGATATGAGATTTATATTTCTCTCATGGGTTATTAAGCTTATGAAGTAATTCATAGACTGCATCGTCCGGATAATTTTCGAAGAATTTTCATACCATTCTGAATGAAGTAAAAATAAAAACATTTTCTACACTATGTCTTGGCAGCTCAACGGTAGCGTTCATGCTTCATCACCAGAGGATCCAGTGTTCGGATCCCGTCGCAAATTAAAAATTTTTTCAAATTGTATTTAATGTAAAATTTTCTTTATTTTCAGATACCTGGTTTAAATAATAAATTTATATCCTTAATATTATCATGTTAAATATATCTTCATAAATTTCAGCTATATAAATTGTTCAACAGCACAAATATCTATTCATTGCAATATTATACTGTACTTGCCCTAATATAGGTATATTAATAAATTTTTTTGAATTCTTGTTACTATACGTTATTTTCATAAATTAATATGAAAAGCAATTTATATATAATTAATAATTTTGACAACGTTACATATCGAAACACGTATGTAAATTATATGCTCCTGAGTATATACGAATGCGTTTATAACCTCTGGATATAACGTTATATCCAGAGCTACCATAAAAGTACAGAAGCGTTTATAACCTCTGGATATAACGTTATATCCAGAGCTACCATAAAAATACAGTAGCGTTGATAACCTCTGCTAATGGCACTGAGCAGAGCTGTTTTGCAGAGCTATATTGTATACAAAATATCCAAATTTTTCATCTGGGGTTTACATATATATATATATATATATATTTTTTTTTTCTCTCTCTTTCTCATTACTGTTTCTGCATAAAGACTGGTACACTATCATAAAACAAGTGTTCGGACCCTTTTACAATTGCAACTGTATACCTGGATCTCACATATTTTTTGACAATATTTATTCTCCCCAGATGAAAAATTTGGATATTTTGTATACAATATAGCTCTGCAAAATAGCTCTGCTCAGTGCCATTAGCAGAGGTTATCAACGCATTTGTATTTTTATTGTCACTCTGGAAATGACGTTATATCCAGAGGTTATAAACGCATTCGTATATACTCAGGAGCATATAATTTACATACGTGTTTCGATATGTAACGTTGTCAAAATTATTAATTATATATAAATTGTTTTTCATATTAATTTATGAAAATAACGTATAGTAACAAGAATTCAAAAAAATTTATTAATATACCTATATTGGGGCAAGTACAGTATAATATTGCAATGAATAGATATTTGTGCTGTTGTACAATTTATATAGCTGAAATTTATGAAGATATATTTAACATGATAATATTAAGGATATACATTTATTATTTAAACCAGGTATCTGAAAATAAAGAAAATTTTACATTAAATACAATTTGAAAAAATTTTTAATTTGCGACGGGATCCGAACACTGGATCCTCTGGTGATGAAGCATGAACGCTACCGTTGAGCTGCCAAGACATAGTGTAGAAAATGTTTTTATTTTTACTTCATTCAGAATGGTATGAAAATTCTTTGAAAATTATCCGGACGATGCAGTCTATGAATTACTTCATAAGCTTAATAACCCACGAGAGAAATATAAATCTCATATCATCTCATCAAAACTACGTGCCATTGGTATTCTCAATAAAAAAACACAAATTCATCCGATAGTCTTGAATGCAATAAATACATTAAATATTAGTAGAACAAATATTTGTATTTTCAATCGTTTAATAAAATCTGGAATACTACATACATTAGAATCATATCACAGAATCACAAAAAGCGACTCATCATATAACAATATTATTATAATGCTGTCAAGGAATTTGGATTTATACATTGTTTTATTTAAATATCTGATTGTGCATGTGAATCATATTGCAAAGATAGTTGTATAGTGAAATACTCTGCTGTTATAAAAAAATGTAATGTTATACCAAAATTTAGTGTAGAAAATATCAATTTCACTCGTATATATGAATGTACAATAACAAATAATTTAAATATAATTGATGTCAATACATTTTCATTTATTTATAAAAGAATGGATTATTTATTGAGTAAACTGAGAAATTTTCATTTCATCAAATTTATCTATGTTCCGATATCTTGTCAAAATTTTCCTAAGTTCGTGAACGATTGTTATTATATTTTTTTTTTATGATCTTTTATGACACCCGACCGGTTGAATCCTTCCGAAAAAGGTTTCGAACGCTCAGCATAGGTCATAACGCCAGATCAACGCATTTAGACCTGCAATCAGAGGTTTCCAACGCTCAGCAGAGGTTATAACGCCAATTCAACGCTCGAATATTTCATCTGAGGCGGTCATAACGCCAGATCAACGCATTTAGACTTGCGATCAGAGGTTTCCAACGCTCATCAACGGTCATAACGCCATTTCAACGCTCGAAAATTTCATCTCGGGTACATGTATATTATATATATATATATATATAGTTTATAAATTATTATTTTTTTCTTGATAAATTTTCTCTATAAATTATAAATTAATGTTTATAAAAGTATTTTTCTAACAATGATTGCATAAATTATTGTTAAAATTTTTTTGTTTTTATAATATATATTTTTATTCTATGTTATTATAATTATTACTATTTTTATTTACAATTTATTTTACAAATAAAATATCACTTATTCTAATTCTTTTACATTTAAAATAGTTTCAATATATATATGTTCGTCAATCATCATATAAATACATATAGATAGTAATTGCTTGATTGGTATTAATATTGTTTCGCCGGTGTCACAACATTCTGATACTAGTTTGATAATAGTACTGATATCCGACCAATTATATGACTAATGTGTGAAAGAATTTGAAACGGCCAGATATCAGACCGATATGTTCATGTCGGATCAGTCTCCGCATTTCCACATGGGTATGCGCTTTCCTATAATGGATAAATATATTTATTCAGTTAGCCTTCATAATAATCGTATCGACATTTATGATTATATTTTTTGTATTTTATTTTTAAATAGATTGTTGGCTCTTGTCTCCTGTGTGAAGTTAGCTGAAGCGCACTGCTCAAATGTACATGACATACATTTGTGTACCTCCCCCCCCCCCCCCCTCCCCCTCATTCTTGCTACTTGCTGCTAGTGTCACGAATTCATCATCGCTGCTATAGATGTACTACGTAAGGAACAGTAAAAATAATGATTTCAATTTGTTGAACACAATCTAAAAAAAAACTCTTGATCATTGGCAAATGACATGATTCTCGATAGAAACATAAATACTTTTTTAGAAGTGGATTTTCCTGGTGTTGGCATGCATCCCGGTGTTGGTATATATCCTGGTGTGTTGGCGAGAGAAGTCTCCTGAATAAATAATAGTGATTTTCATGAATTTTTTATGGCGTATGCTATTCATGTACAAACGATATCATGAAAAGAGAAAAAAATCACGAACGCGAGCAAATTCTGTGGATTATTCGATTGGAATTCGTGATTGAAACACATATCGGGTCTGAATAAATAAGAAATAGCTATATATTTATTTCCACTTATGATTATAATACCCATACGAAACCGATTTCTGAGTCTCATGGAATAAATCAATCGCTCAAGTCCAACATGCCTGATATTTACGTATACGTATATATAAAACGGTGAGTAATTCGGCTCGAATAATCATGAGAACACTCTATCCAATTGTTTATCTTTTTCAACGCTGCACAACAGAACGGTATACGGGATACGACGGATTCAAACCATTTTCTCATCGACAAAAATGTTATTTTCAATATGCGAAACAACGGAACGATTGTTGAAAACATCATCGAGATAATACGGATAATGGAAAATCAAGAAAATCACTAGGGTTGAAATATTTACCCTACCTCAGAGCTCTCCAGGCCGCTTACTTTCTAATCGTCCCTTTCGAAAGAGAAATTCCCTTTAACCGTTTGAGTCCCAAAGGTATTGAAAAAACACTGTCTAAGAATCCCAAACAGCGCAACCGCGCATTTTCTGAATGAGTTCGAAATGTGCTGGGTTTTCTCGACGTAAAATCTCAACAGCGCGATCGCGCTGCTTGGGACTCAAACGGTTAAAGGAAATTTAGGATACCCCGTTTAAATTATCTCGAATATTTTTCGAATATATACATAATTTATCAATAATCAATGTATATACGATGGAGAATTACACATATGGATATGTATTACAAATCTGTGTATTACATATCATATATTTTTCCTATATTATAAATAATTAAAATTCAACATTACGCATAACCGATAAGATTTTTGGTCTATGGTGGGTTTCAAACCCGAATTCTCGGATCCGCTGACAACGTATGTATGCATGTTTATGAACAAAAAAAATTTCAAATTTATAAGTTAATATGATGATGTCTTTTATTATTTACTATACATTCTGATATGAATGTATGCATGAATAGCGCATTGGGTAGTATGCCAGTCTCTAAGAGTCCGATCTATAGACTCCGGGTTTGACTTTCACCACCGAATAATCTTTTTTTTTTCAAATTCATGTTTAATATTCGAATAGAAAAAGAAACAGTTGATGATGGCCGCTAGGACAATGTATGCATTTTCTTGTGTTTTTGTCGTTGTATGACTTGTTTTACAGACGCATGAATTTTAGGTGCAAGCAGGAGATGCACATGCTGATATTTGCTGTGTCACACACATATGAGGGACATATATCGTCACGCCTACTGAGTGCATCGAGATACGCGAGAGTGGGGGTGGCGAGGTGGGTCCTTGTGTTGAATACTCAGGCGCCAAAGGATGGAGTACGTTGGACTGCGCGGTAAGACGGTATTGGGAAGAATGAACTGCATCGACCGGTCTCACATACTACGATAATCGATGAAGTTATTCACGTACACGAGCGCCGGTGTATTTGGATGAAAATGTTTTCTATCTCAGGACAAGAGTAACTTCCTCATGAAATGTGGTACATGACGTAATCACAAGGTGGTAATTATTTCAATTGGTTTGTTACATAATAGAGTTCCTGGCCAACATATTGCGACATGTGGAATAAGAATTCCTGTCACAGTATGAATATATGTATATTTTTTCTTCTTTTTTTCTTTTTCTCTTTGTTTTGTTTTTTGTTTTTTGTTTCTGTAAAGAAACGCAGAGACCGTCATAAAATGCGCCCCAATGCGTAATGAGAAAAAAAGAATGTATGTTTGCATGTATGTGTATATATGTATCTGTATGTATATATATGTTACGGGTAACGTTAGATTAACGAGTAAACCTAGGTTTACCCGGGTAAACTGCGGAATACTCAAGAAACATGGGTAAAGTCCGAAATATAACTGAAATTGGACATGTTTCGCGCTTTACTCGGGTAAACCGCGTTCCACCCATTTTCACTTGATTAAAGTTGGGTGTAGGAATTATTATTACGCTTTTTCTGTTAACAAACGATGAAATATTCGATATTCTGCATGATGCACATTTGGCCATTAGACGTGGTCGTAAACATCGTATGGACAGTGATTGCAAAAAAGAATACACGAATATAACACAAGAAGTTATCAAATTATATCTCCGTTTGTGTGAAGTTTGCCAAAGGAAACTGAAATCTGCTAAGAAAGGACTTGTGGTTAAACCAATGGTGTTTTCGGAGATGAACAGCCGTTGTTGAGTGGACCTGATTGATATGCAGTCCCATGCAGATGGAGAATACAAATTCATTATGGTATATCAAGACCACTTAACAAAATTTGTTCAAATACGTGCATTAAAATTAAAAAGGGCTGGGGAGGTTGCTAAGAACCTCATAGACATATTTTGCATTTTTGGTGCTCCATCTATACTACAATCAGACAACGGCCGGGAATTTGCAAAACGTGTCATTGAAGAGTTATGTTCCATGTGGAGTGGTCTCAAAATAGTACATGGCAAACCGCGCCACAGTCAGTCACAAAGCAGCATGGAAAGAGCAAATTAAGATATACAAAATATGCTCACAACGTGGATGATGAAAACTGCAGACGATGGTCAGAAGGTGTGAGATTTTTCCAGTTAATGAAAAACAGAGCATACCATGATGGAATAAAACGAGCTCCTTATGTCGCCATGTTTGGGCATGATATTAAAGTAGGCCTATCGACATCAGCTTATCCAAAAGAAGTTATTGAAAATTTACGAACCGAAGAAGAGTTTGAGAGAGTCGTCAGGGAATTTGGTGTGGGTGATCAGTCTCAACAAGAACAAAACAAAGACCAGCCGATGGATAGTGACTCAGAAATAAATATTCCGCAAAATGGTACAATTGAAAGTGACAACCTGCCCGAAGATATTACTGAAGGTGACAATGAAGAAGAAAATATCGACAATAATAATGGAGAAAACGCCAATGATATAGAAACTTCAGAAAATCAGACCAAATGTGCAGATTGTGATGAGCCATGTAAATCAGTTAGGTGTGAACTCTGCTCGTGCCAAAAAAATATACTTTCAAACAGACTAGAAGCAAAAAAAAAAATAGATAATCAAGCAAAGAAAATGAAAACCTTATCTGAATCAAAATTCTCTCCATGTTCCGTTGGAGATACAGTCAGAGTGAAAGTTCCAGATGTTGATCGAGGGAGGGGCGATCTCAGAAACATTCTCATGACAGTTATCGAGAAAACTGACGACCATTCTTATAAACTAGGAAACAAGACAGGAACTATCAGGGAAATGTTCTCCAGGAATGAATTTTCTGCGTGTAGTGAGAAATTTATAGATCTGGAAAGTGTTTCATGGGGAAAAAAATGTTTACGACAGCCTGCAAATGAACAGTCACTTTTAGGAGGTCAAGGTTATAAACGTTGTAACTGTAAAGAAAAATGCGTCACCAACAAATGTAAGTGTAGGGCTAGTGGAATTTTTTGTAAATCGAAATGTCACGGCATCTTATCTTGCTCGAACAAATAGATTACAGTATTCTTTACTTTGATAGAACACAGTTTTTATGTTTTCACCTATATTCGTAGATTGCCCGAGTCGAAATTTAGCGTGTCTATAGCATATCCAGGTTCTCTTTTACATGTCGATAGAATGCTCAGGTTCTCTTTAGCGTGTCAATAAGATATCCAGGTTCTCTTTAACGCACCAATAGCGCATCAAATGCTTAACTTTCAATTTTACTTTGAAATACCGTTTCAATAGTTCATCAAAATTATCAATATTTTGAAAACACCATGGGGTTTCATCGAGTCATCAAGGTTTTCAAACTTTTAAAATAATTATACTTAAATATCATAACGAAAATAGTAACATTTCTTTTTAAAATAAAATGAAAATTATTTATTTATTAAATAAAAATCCATATCAATTTTATAAAGTTTTTACGAAATATTTATACTATAATGTACACACATGTACTATTATTTAAGAATTTATTGAAACGCAAAAATAAATCTTTCAAAATTCAAAAATATATATTCATTCGAATTCTTTACTATTTACAGGACAACTGATATAATTTTGCTTATTTACATTCATGTAAATACATACATCTAAAAGTTTTTCGATAGAAACAATTATATTATACTGCACATACTACACCGTCGTACCCTCAGCAAATTTCCCATGCATCTCCTATCAACAATTATCAACCGTATCCTCAACAAAACTTTCAAACTCCTGCGTACAACTCAAATAACACAATTGATAATCCATTTTATTATCCTTTTTAAAATTCCTTCTGAAAATCAAACAATGAATTTTAATCCGGTCCCTAACTCCAGTCCCATTAATGAAATCTGGCATAATTTTTGATTTTTGATGAAATATACAATTGTTTCAAAAATATTACATTATTAAACGAAATCAAATTTATTATATGAATAAGTGAAAAAAAAGTTTGAATGAAGATGTGATGTGAAAAGAATTTTTTTTTTCTTTTTTTTTCTGTTCTCGTGCAATCTTGTCATTATTGAGTAATGAATCATTGGTGAAATTTAATAAATGATGAATTTAAAATATCAAAAACTGAATTATTATTATTATTATTGTTGTTGTTGTTATAGACACTAAAAAAGACACTATTAAACACTATTAGACACTATTAAACACAATTAAAAAGTTTGCATACATACATTCTTTTTTTTTAAATTACGCATTGGAGAGCGTTTTACGGTGATTTTTGTGTCCCTTTACAAAGAAAAAAAAACGAAGGAAGAAATGAAATGAACTTATATTGATGAGAAAATGTTCACAAGAACAACAACAACAACAACAATAATTAGAATAATAATAATAATAATAATGATGATGATGATCATAATGATTTCGAATTTTTTGTTTTTCAAACTTTATTATACTTTTATGTATTTTGGTGTTGTCATGTATGGTGTTGTACCCTGGTGGGCGTGTTTCGTTGCATAAAACGTTTCCATATGATAATAGAATGCGCACAATAATAAAATTTATCTGTATGAATGATAATTGGAGGAATATATAAAAAATCTAACGAAATTATTATTTTGCTTTTTTCTAATTTACATATTTCTCCGATTATTTTTCGCGCACTTGAATTATATTATTGTGCACGTTTCCATATGTATAAATGTATTCATCCAATTGCTCTTCATAAGAATCTTATTTACATTTATAATTATATATTTTATATTTTCTATCATCTTTATAAATATATAATAAATTTATATGTTTAAATAAGAATAATGGAAAGAAAATTTTAAATACAAATTACAAAAAATTAAAAATTAGATATTTCAGCGTACGACCAACATTCATGTATATTTATTGATATTGATATTTATGAAAAAGAATTTTTTTTCATTCTAATAGAAATGAAATATGTAAAATATTGCGTTTGGATGAAATTATAAATATTTCACTTATTTACAAGTTCAAGTTTGAGAAACATTTTATTCAAAAACTATCCAGAATTTAATTCAATCAAAAATTCTCATCAATATATTTTAAATAATTTTTATTGAAAAAAAAAAAAAACCAATTGCTAATGTTCTTTTTCATTAGTATTTTCAATATCAATGTCAATCTACCTTGAAGATAAAGGAATATATGTTAGTGGAATAAGACAAATTTTGTGCGCTCCCCCGAGTCGAAATTTAGCTCATCATCAACGCATTAATATTCTACAAAATTGATTCCATGGATGCGCTAACGATAACTTTAAGAATAGTTGACTCAATGGAATTTAGCGTTTCAGTAGCGTTTCAAGCGTCTACTCACTGGCGTTTTCCGACGTTCGAAACGCTATTGATATGCTGTTTTTGATGACTTGGAAATGCTATTGAGACACTTTTCTTGAAAATTAGGTTTCCATAGAATTTCAAGAGTATCCCGAGTAATAATTTTTTGTCTTTTCGCACGCCTGGAACGCGCTCGAGATTGCCCCCACCTACTCTGTTGAAAATGACATAACTTCACAAAGTGATTGTGCAAAAAAATCAAAAAGAACACATCCACCAATCAAGCACGAGTTGTATGTGTGTTGCAACTCATTTGATTACTGTTGGTTTACATTGAATAATTTGAATCATTAGTGCACTTATATATGTACATATTATGTTGAAAATCCGAAAGGTAATAGAAAATTTAAAATTAAACATAAATCTGAAAAAATAGAAATGTTAGATGGTGAGACTCGAACCAGGGATCCTTGGACGGCACATGAAGAGACTGACTCGCTACCCAAAACGCCACTCGTGTTCATACGACAATAAATGAAAATATTATATTATAAAAGACATGATTATACAAACGTATCCAAACTTAAACACATACCCGCCCATATGAACAAATGCCAATTATTTTTTTGTCTATAATAACAATAATAATAATAATAATTCAGTTTTTGATATTTTAAATTGATCATTTATTAAATTTCACCAATGATTCATTACTCAATAATGACAAGATTGCACGAGAACAGAAAAAAAAAGAAAAAAAAATTCTTTCTACATCACATCTTCACTCAAACTTTTTTTTCACTAATTCACTTAATAAATTTAATTTCGTTTAATAATGTAATATTTTTGAAACAATTGTATATTTCATCAAAAATCAAAAATTATGCCAGATTTCATTAATGGGACTGGAGTTTATCGGATGCACGGCATAGGTGGAGGGGTGATAAAGAAAAACAATAAAATATCATGCATTCATATCTATAACGATTGTAATACATTTGGTGATTCATTACCTACATCGTTATAATTTTTATTTGTTGAAGGCGATGGATTAGGGACCGGATTGAAATTCTTTATTTGATTTTCAGAAGGAATTTTAAAAAGGATAATGAAATGAATTATCATTTGTATTATTTAAGTAGTACACAGGAGTTTGAAAGTTTTGTTGAGGATACGGTTGATGATTGTTGATAGGAGATGCATGGGAAATTTGCTGAGGGTACGAGGGTGTAGTATGTGCAGTATAATATAATTGTTTCTATCAAAAAACTTTTAGATGTATGTATTCACATGAATGTAAATAAGCAAAATTATATCAGTTGTCCTGTAAATAGTAAAGAATTGGAATGAATATATATTTTTGAAATTTAAAAGATTTATTTTTGCGTTTCAATAAATTCTTAGATAATAGTACATGTGTGTACATTATAGTATGGATATTTCGTAAAAACTTTATGAAATTGATATGGATTTTTATTTAACAAATAAATAATTTTCATTTTATTTTCAAAAGAAATGCTATTTCACGATATTTAAGTATAATTATATTGAAAGTTTGAAAACCTTGATGACTCGATGAAACCCCATGGTGTTTTCAAAATATTAGTAATTTTGATGAACTATTGAAACGGTATTTCAAAGTAAAATTGAAAGTTAAGCATTTGATGTGCTATTGGTGCGCTAAAGAGAACCTGGATATCTTATTAACACGCTAAAGAGAACCTGGGCATTCTATCGACACGTGAAAGAGAACCTGGATATGCTATGGATATGCTATAGACACGCTAAATTTCGACTCGGGTTGTTACATGTGTCGCTTGACACTCGTTTCAGCGCTAAATATGGTCATATTTGGCTACACTTTTATCACATTTTGAATGTTTCCGCGAAAACTTATCATGTATCAATATGTAACTTAGTTTATTTTTCATGCCGAATCATAATCGTTTTATTGATTCTCTGGATCCAATTTCGAACCATAAGTTAATTTATAGTCGTGAGTTAATTCTTCCAAAGGTCTACCAATTTGAAAATCATTGCGGATAATTGTCTAATCATTGCCATTTGTAATAATGACAATATTGCCTCAACTTATTTCATCTGATGTTCATTATATTCTTTATTATTTCTACAGAAAATATATATCAAATGAATAACAGTGATTATAATAAATTTTCTATGGCGCATGCTACTTATGTTCCGAATTTATCCATTCAATTACTTTCAGAACATCACCTAATAATTTTTTTCATTCATAGATATTTTATTCATAGATTTGCTGAAGCAAAAATAAAAAACAAATACATAATAATGTTTTTCTTCAACCAACTGCATGTGAAAATTTAAAAAAATTCATATGCTATGATTGTTATTTGGATTAAAAGTGATCATAATATTGTTTATAACCGATACAAGAAATAAAAAAGCGCCTTTCAAACATTACATTTGTTGATTTGCGAATGCAATGACATTCAAATTCTAATACGCAATATCGTATTATCATAGCGAAGTAATATCCAGTTGAGTGAGGTAATCTACATTTTCAATTTAGATAGTCAGTGTACCCAACACCGAGATGATCTTGGTTGTGTGTAACCCTAAGGGTTCATAAATTGAACGATTTTCATGATTTCCCTAGGATAGGGATTTTATAATTCAATCGATTGTATTACCATCTATCGAAAAACCCATCAACTAATTTTCGGCTCTATTCCGCTGCAATGACGTCATTTTACACACACATGTATGCAAAATTTTCATATACACTTATCGGCGTCATATAACGCTAAATTTAATTTTTGTGAAATCATTTATACTCATCCATATAACGAAAGATGCGCTTTAGAGCGTTTTTTTCAATATCTACAGTGAATCGTCTTATATAAAGAATTCTTACTTCAAGTGACGTCATGCGGTGGTAAAAATCTGCAATTTCGCCAATTTTTTTCGATTTTCGCCAAAATCGCTGTTTAGCGCACTTCTCTCGGTTGTCTACTTTAATTCTGTATAAGGATTTTTCATTTGATGCAAGAAAAAAGCGTGAAAAATGAAAACTACGATTTGGTAATTCCGTCGGTAAAAAAAGCTGGCTCCTTTCGCCTGGGTAAATGTGTGTTGTATAAATGAGTGAATATGTTCTTCATGAGTCATTTTTTTTTCTCCTCCGTATTTGCGATCCTCTCAAATATACACACGTAATGTGAAAATGATCCTTGGAGAACCATTTGCTTTTTCATGACTGTCGTTCATATAGATGCTCTTTTCTACTTATGGGCATCGAAATTTATAGTTCTCAAGAATACTGCTAGGTGGTTTCCGCTTTTCTCGTTGACGATCGTTCTCCACAAGTATTGCACATCTCCCCCTTAGTCTCTGCAAGTATCTCATAAATATGATACCAGAGAGTGCGACCTACGGTAATAGTGCTGCCTCTATATGTGACGCTCGGCCTTTTGTATTGGCAGACCTGGTAAAGCTGCGCAGAGTATTACAAGTATTTAGAGATGTCCAATGACTTATATGAATCCCACTTCATAAGTTTGAAAAGATTCATCACGATTATTATTTTAGCCGATAATATATTTATAAAAACAAATTTTAGGTTACAAACGAATTTTTCTTCAGAATTCAATTATAAAACTATTATTGAATTTATTAACCGTTTAAATAAAAACAAAAAAAATCACAATGTCATTTAATTTTGGCAAAATCACGGAGCAATTAAACGAAGTGGATGTTAATAACACTAATGGTGGGGTGTCTTTTTCTGGAAAATCTCTAAAACTTGATTCCGAAGAAGATGGTACGTATTTTATTCACAAACAAGCCATTTTTTCCATATTTCCAAATTTCTGTTCGACTAAATGCATTAACTTATACTATTATTGGATTTTAGCACAAGAAGTTTGTGAAGCTATCAAAAAATGTTCACGTTTGGACTATCTCGATCTTGAAGGTAATACTCTTGGTCCAGATGCAGCGAAAGCCATTTCTAAAACTTTATCTGTCCATGGAAATACTTTGAAACGTGCTCTGTGGAAAGATATGTTTACCGGTAGGATGAAAACCGAAATTCCCAAAGCGTTGCAGTACCTAGGTAACGGTTTGAGCACTGCTAATACTCAACTGGTCGAATTAGATCTGAGTGATAATGCATTCGGACCTATTGGTGTTGAAGGACTCGCTACATTGTTGAGTTCCCGAACGTGTTATACTCTACGTGAATTGCGATTAAACAATAATGGTCTCGGTATATCCGGCGGAAAAATGTTAGCAAAAGCTCTATTAGATTGTTTAGCAAACAGTTCAAAGGAATCAAAACCATTAGCGTTACGTGTTTTCATTGCCGGAAGAAATCGTTTGGAAAATGAAGGTGCAACTGCGCTTGCTGCAGTATTTGAAAAGATTCGAACTCTGGAAGAAGTTGTAATGCCACAAAATGGTATTTACCATTCAGGTATTGCGGCTTTGGCCAACGGACTCTCCGTCAATCATGGTTTGAAAATTTTGAATCTCAATGACAATACAGTTGGTCCAAAAGGTGCTCTAGCAATAGCAAATGTTCTTCCTAATTTTCCCTCATTAGAATGTTTAAATCTTGGCGATTGTTTATTAAAAACCTCTGGAGCTTTACTAATTGCCAATGCTTTGAGTATTGAGGGAAATAATAAGTTTTTGATTGAAATTAATTTGACATTCAATGAAATTCGACTGGCCGCTGCATATCCACTGGCTCGTGCGATGATAGATAAAACAAAATTAATTAGTTTACAACTTGATGGAAATTTTTTCGGTGAAGCTGGGAGAAAACAACTAAAAGAAACATTGAGAAACTCTGAAAAAATTGATGCATTAGGAACGTTGGACGAAGATGCTTCAGATGATGAAGAAAGTGATGAGGGAAGTGAAAACGAATCTAATGATGATGAAGATAGTGATGATAAGGAGGACGAGGAAGATGAAGAGAAGAAACAGACAGGTAAAAATGATAATGGAATCAACGATAGTAAAAATGATTGGAATAATGAAGAAATATGTGTATCATCAACTATCCAAAAGTCTAAAAAGTTAATTAATATCAAAGAATTTTTGAAAACTCCAACAGGAGAAAATCTTATTTTGATGCAAGGAGACAAAATGAATCAGATTTTAGAGTATGCAAAGGTGAATTAAAATGAAATTAAATTGATGAAAAATTAATTAATGATCATTGATGGTGAAGATGTGTTTTTTTTTTTAGGAATTATCCAGCAATGATGATTTATATGCAGCGTCTAGATATATCGAAAGTTTACTTCCTATTGTCATGAAAGTTTCCTCTTTATGTGGAAGCGGATATTCCGACATACGAATCGAAGCTGAACGATTATCAGATAAATTATACATGGAATTATTTACCTATGCAACAGCGAATGACCAAATGTCATCTCTCAATAATAATTTATTGATAAATTTAGGACTTTTAAAGGTTAATTTAATACTCAATACTCAATATTACATGAATATAATTTTTCTATTTCTATGTTTGTTTATCATTTATCATTACTTGGTATTATAGAGTGAACACAAAAATACGAAGAAAATAGACTGGAATCTAGATGGTTGCTTCAAAGCTTTAGAAAATATAAGTGAACGAAATTACTTTCCATTATCGACAAAGAGCATTTTGAAAATTTTCATTGAACGACCAACAAAATCAAGCAGATCAAAAACTATCGACCCACACTTAGATGCGAAAAATTCGTTAAAAAATGTTTTGGATAGATTGCACAACATATAAATCAGAAAAAGCACAGTCAAAATTTTATAATTAAAAAATGTTACTGTGCACAACGTTTTCGTGCTAAACTATCAACTAAATATTTATCATTTTGAATTCTAAAATTTTTTTTTACTATTTCTAATATTTCATGCATGAAACAACTTTATCTATGAACACATGTTTCAAAATTGAGATGAAATTTTTCAATTGAATGTTAAGTGTGATCAAGAATTTACTGTTCAAGTTGTCATCAATAACTTTTGATTCTGTAATAATGAACAAGAGAGATTGCGAAGGGAAAATGATGTTTTTCTTGATAAAATATTGCGTTATTCCAATTTGAGATAATTTTTTTTTTATATCAATTTTATTTATAATAAAGTTTGTGGATCCCAACCAGGATGAAATAATTCTGTAATGAGTGGAGCGCAATGTTGCGATGCTTGATCCACTATGTATTTGCTTGCCTGTGGAATCAAAATGATACTGTATTGTTCATTTTAACATGAAAAAATATGAAATAGTTGTGAAATATGTAGTAACATACGAGATACAGAACAAGTTGCTGTTTTGTTATGGAATCACAATTTTCTCCCAAATTCGAAGGATAATTAACATTGTAATCACTTTCTCTCAAATTTTGCTTGATTTTTTCTCTGCACAATGTCTCATTATAGGAACACTCATTTCCGAAAAGTCCTAAGGAAAAAAATATATACGAAAAATTATCATTTCAATCGTTATAAGTCTCTTCGAAAATACTCACTTTCTGTTTTTGAAACAAAGGGTACAGACGAATCGTCACTATTATCATGAGCACTTTGGAGATATTGTGTCAGAATGTCCACACATTCTCGATCATCAACAAAGAGTTTTGGGTAACGATGTGTCAATAATTTTGTAAGCAACGCATTAGCTCGATTATCGGAAATATTGCAACTGGGTGTGCACATGACTTCATCGTCTGTTCGTCGAACCAATAAAACACGCCCATTATATCTATTTAACATATTTTGAAATATCCATACTAGTTTAATCTAATATCGAAATAATCAATGAATCGATGCATAAAAACAAGATTTTAACCTCTTCAACTGCTCGAAAACACATAAATTTAAATATTTCCTTATGACATTTCTTACTATGCTGTTAATAAATTTGGGCATTCGAGCAACGGCAAGTGGAAGAACATCATCAAATGTTGCATCAAGTACCAAACCATGAATTTTTGAATTATTCATTGCTGCCCACGTAGCCGTGAATCCGCCAATACTCCAACCGTAAATGATTATTCGCTCTTCAGGGAATTCCAATTGCTCGATCGCGTATCGCATCACTGCTTCTATGCCACCGATTTCCGCCTCCGGGAATGGTGATCCCTAATCAACAAATTATTAACATATAAATGCGAATATATGCGTTTTGATGTCATATAAAGAAAATTTAATTGTGAAATTATTTCTACTAACAGTACTTCCACCAAAACCTGGATGATTCCAGCCCAAAATAGAGTAACCTTTGCCTAATGGAGTAGACATAATTCCTACTTCATAAAATCCACAATTACCTTCGCATGTTATCACAAGAATATGTCCATTTGGTGATCGTCTAAAATAAATGAGATAATAGTATATTGATTAATTGCATATCATAATCATGAATAAATTGCGCTCTTTTACGTTACTTGTGACGTCGATCGATAAACATTGTATCAATTTCGAGGTTACTGTAAGTTATCAATTTGGATCTTTGCCCACCGACATCAATAAGATCGATTCTTCCTTGGAGAATCGTTGATTCTATTTTATGGAGACAAATAATTTTATAATATTTTATAAAAAGTCGAGTGTTTTAGAAATTATTAACGTACTCATTGCCATATTTACAAGAGTCATACTGCCGGGATACATGAGTTTAATAGCAATAGTATTCGCAACAATATACGAAATTATTTCGCAAGACACTGCACGAATTAAATTTTCTTCACGGCGTCTTGACAAATTATTAGATCTTGATTCTATCATGATTCTTCCGCTGCCATCAGGTCTATTAGGAATGCAAAGCAGTTTCATAACCGTCATAATTATAGTTGCACGAATACGAACGTAATGAAAGTTACCGTTCTAATGAAACGACTCGAAAGTCTGCCGGCCAGGCCCAAAACTCGAAATCATATTTCAAGAGATCCTGCTTAGATTCATGATCGTAAGTTCGTTGTGCTCTAGTCAATGATTTGATGAATTTTAAATATGTTGGATTACTAATACGTGCACATCCTCTTACTGCCAATGAAGCAATCACAATTGCACCAGCACCAATAACAAATTTTGAGATAATATAAACATTTTCAGTCAATGAATAATTTTGGCGATACATAAATGTCACAACAAATGGTAGTGCATGAAGACTTATTGACCATATTGCTGTAAACTGGTATAAAATAATTTTCGTATCGTTGATATAAAGTTTTTAACGATTTTTTAATACTCACAAAGGTTACCATATAATCACTCCATCTTTCAAAACAATTTGGCTCATAAAGGATCTGTAAATAAAAGATTTTTATATGAGTTTCAATAGCAGCCAATGATATTTCATAAAAAAATTTTATGATAAAAAAGTCTTATGAATAATTTACCCATGTGATCTCTTCGAATTTGTACAATCGTGGGCTGAATGCACACTTCCACAATAATTTCATTAATGACATAATTACATAAAATATTTTCGAAATACATATATGAAATTCAATTGAGTTAACTCTTATAATTTCCTCCAAAACGGATAGGATAGAGAGGAAGATTGAGTATCGAGAAATGGTCTCTGGTCAGCAGTGATGCCAGTGATGCCAGAAACAGTGTAGCCAGATTGAAGCCAGTGATGTTCGTCCGAAGACGCCTGCAGCAAGCAGCAAGGGTGGAGGGGGTAACTCACACAAGTACAGGCCGTGTACGTGTGAACAGCATGCTTCGGCTAGCTCCGGACAGTAAAAGAGAACAGACAATATATTTCTGTCGCTTTTCTCCGAACTGAAACGAAACTAAACGACGTTGAACGATGTCAATGCCAGCTAGAGGGCTAAGAATTTGTCGGTAAAATTATTTTTATATAGTTTTACCGACACTTTAATATAAAAGAGATGGTTTTACCGACAGATTTTTATGAATGGCCGCCAAAAATATTTAAAATTTTCAGCATTTAATACAAAAAAAAAACATTTTTTTTTCCTTCAGTTATGAATATTAAACTTTTCTGTCAATCAATTTGTATACACATTCATTATTCTCACTGAAATTGAAAAGCATGTAGTTAATTCATGAAAATTTAATTCAAACATAGATATATGATTATTGAATGTATATATAACTAAGACATATGGTGGATATGATAGAACCCTTTGCATCGAATTTGAAATACTATCTACTATTTTACTCATATCTAGATCGTGAGAAAATATATTTAATCGAATTTTTTAATATAAAAAATTGTGAAGATTTGTAATGCTATATCAAAATAGGATTACATACTACATAAATCTGACATAAATAAAATATATTTGTTGCAGTATAACAAGGACAATTATTCTGGAGAATAGCTATTTATTGTTTATAATTATTAATGAAGGATTATAGATACGCGTTAAAATATAAAATGATAGTGTATAGATATTATTTGAAATGGCGCAAAAAATTGCTGCTGAATTGTAAACTCTCGAGTGCTCTGAATGTAGCAGCGCGTATAACAGTGGGCGCGAATAAAATTTGCCACATTTCATCAACACTTAGACATACTATCCATCTATGTATATAAATATGTCGAATCAATAATAACAATTTACTTCGCACCACCATAATTGGACATCATCCATTACTACAGTATATACTAATATACACAAATCCAAATATGGAAAAAATTACATTTTCATATGTATATATACATGCAAAAACAGAAATATATATCTTTATATGCTTCTTTCTCTCTCTTTCCTATTACTATTTCCGAATAAAACGTGCACACAATTATGAAACTTGACCCCGTGGTGTCGAGGGACCTTACTAATTGTACCGTATACCTGAAACGTTTATTTTTACCTACAATATTTGTTCATACTTGAAAAATTCATATCTATTGAAGAATATTATTCGATATTCCGCTCAATTGAATCGAGAAATATTACTCATTTATAAATTTTAAATTATTTTCAAAATTATATCTCATGATCCCTATCTTAAGTGTATGCATTCTACGTGAATGGATTAGGTATAGTCCCTGCCCCGAGCTTTTTTTTTTTTTTTTTTTCATTTTTAATCATTTCAACATAAATATTTTTATATCGCACTTGTGGAAATCATTATATGCAGGCAATTGTTTATTTTTTGTTTAGCTATGTGAATTTCGGTTATATGCTTTAGGTGCATAACTTCTGAGCACAAAATATGGGTTCAATTCCAATAACTATATATATTCATAGTTGTTAATAATTATTTCATGATCAATAAAATAAGTCAAGGAATTAATGTTTGAGATCGTTGTTGGTCAATTTTTTCCTTTAAATCACAAAAGAATCGCGATACTTTCGCAAATGCACAGATGTGTTGTCAGGATATATTTAATTTTTCGAATTTCTATCAAAGCAACCAGCAAATAATGAGAATAACATACTACGTCATCCAAAAACAATTGTGAATCATACATTTAAATAGTATATACGAATACACGATATTCATACAAATATGCACATATACAAGTAGGAAAAAAATTTTTTATACAAATATATATATATATATATATATATATATATCAACATTGGTATAAAAATGTATTCGAAAATTTGTCTCAACCTATTTTTCCAATAGTGGAGGGTCAAAACAATAATTGGGGGTAAAAATTGTAAGAATAGATTTGGCTAGGGTAATTATCAAATTTACAGAAAGAAAATTTGAAAACCATTTGTATATTTCTATAAATTTAAATGCCACTTATATATTGTGATAATTGATATACTTCATGATATGAATCAAAAAAAGTGTGAAGAATTCATTATTGTGGAAGATCTTATAACTTGATTCAGGAACATAACCGAAAAGAAGAATAATAAATTTGAAGTAAAATTAAAAACAAGATGATTCACAATAGTACCCGAGTCGAAATTTTCAACTTGCGCTCACCTTCTTCAACTTATTTCTTTTGTTTTTGCGGATTATCGACCCAAATTTCAACTTATATTCAACTTTTTTCAATTTCTTCAGCTTACCAATGTTGGAATGAAGAATTTCTATTGATTATCAACCCAAATTTCAACTTATTTTCAACTTTTTTCAACTTCTTCAACATATTCAACGTACAACCAATAAAGTTTATAACTCGTTGTAAAATTGTTCTATGTAAGCTATCCCCACTGCTACCGTACCCAACTAACCCCCACTACTACACTGTTGGGTTAGCAGTGAAGCAGTGGGCATTATATATGTGTATGTATACCCCAGATGAAAAATTTGGATATTTTGTATACAATATAGCTCTGCAAAATAGCTCTGCTCAGTGCCATTAGCAGAGGTTATCAACGCATTTGTATTTTTATTGTCACTCTGGAAATGACGTTATATCCAGAGGTTATAAACGCATTCGTATATACTCAGGAGCATATAATTTACATACGTGTTTCGATATGTAACGTTGTCAAAATTATTAATTATATATAAATTGTTTTTCATATTAATTTATGAAAATAACGTATAGTAACAAGAATTCAAAAAAATTTATTAATATACCTATATTGGGGCAAGTACAGTATAATATTGCAATGAATAGATATTTGTGCTGTTGTACAATTTATATAGCTGAAATTTATGAAGATATATTTAACATGATAATATTAAGGATATACATTTATTATTTAAACCAGGTATCTGAAAATAAAGAAAATTTTACATTAAATACAATTTGAAAAAATTTTTAATTTGCGACGGGATCCGAACACTGGATCCTCTGGTGATGAAGCATGAACGCTACCGTTGAGCTGCCAAGACATAGTGTAGAAAATGTTTTTATTTTTACTTCATTCAGAATGGTATGAAAATTCTTTGAAAATTATCCGGACGATGCAGTCTATGAATTACTTCATAAGCTTAATAACCCACGAGAGAAATATAAATCTCATATCATCTCATCAAAACTACGTGCCATTGGTATTCTCAATAAAAAAACACAAATTCATCCGATAGTCTTGAATGCAATAAATACATTAAATATTAGTAGAACAAATATTTGTATTTTCAATCGTTTAATAAAATCTGGAATACTACATACATTAGAATCATATCACAGAATCACAAAAAGCGACTCATCATATAACAATATTATTATAATGCTGTCAAGGAATTTGGATTTATACATTGTTTTATTTAAATATCTGATTGTGCATGTGAATCATATTGCAAAGATAGTTGTATAGTGAAATACTCTGCTGTTATAAAAAAATGTAATGTTATACCAAAATTTAGTGTAGAAAATATCAATTTCACTCGTATATATGAATGTACAATAACAAATAATTTAAATATAATTGATGTCAATACATTTTCATTTATTTATAAAAGAATGGATTATTTATTGAGTAAACTGAGAAATTTTCATTTCATCAAATTTATCTATGTTCCGATATCTTGTCAAAATTTTCCTAAGTTCGTGAACGATTGTTATTATATTTTTTTTTTATGATCTTTTATGACACCCGACCGGTTGAATCCTTCCGAAAAAGGTTTCGAACGCTCAGCATAGGTCATAACGCCAGATCAACGCATTTAGACCTGCAATCAGAGGTTTCCAACGCTCAGCAGAGGTTATAACGCCATTTCAACGCTCGAAAATTTCATCTCGGGTACATGTATATTATATATATATATATATATAGTTTATAAATTATTATTTTTTTCTTGATAAATTTTCTCTATAAATTATAAATTAATGTTTATAAAAGTATTTTTCTAACAATGATTGCATAAATTATTGTTAAAATTTTTTTGTTTTTATAATATATATTTTTATTCTATGTTATTATAATTATTACTATTTTTATTTACAATTTATTTTACAAATAAAATATTACTTATTCTAATTCTTTTACATTTAAAATAGTTTCAATATATATATGTTCGTCAATCATCATATAAATACATATAGATAGTAATTGCTTGATTGGTATTAATATTGTTTCGCCGGTGTCACAACATTTATATAACCAAGGCAATTGGATTTGAATATTATTGATGCTAATAGTAAAAACCCTTTCAGCTGAATATTTACGAATAACTGCATAATGTAATGCTGAATCACAATCATAATCATCAACACAAATACAATTATTATTACTTTTAATAAAATATAACACAGAAATTAACATCATCGCTATACCCAGCACACTCCAATACCCTCAATACAACACCATCACCATATCTACCACACTCCAATACCATCAATACAACACCATCACCATATCCACTACACTCCAATACCATCAATACAACACCATCACCATATCCACCACACTCCAATACCATCAATACGACAACATCACCATATCCACCGCCACTTCATCATTACACACAATTATAATATTCATTTATTTATATCAAATTGAAAAGAAATCTTTTTTTGTTTATATCCCGTTACATCCGATTAATCAATTAAATTAATAAATAGATAAAATTTCGTTTAATGATTATGAAACCTCATAGATTTAAAAAAAACATGTATTGTAATATGTATAATGTAAATTTTTTTGTTTAATAATTTTGTTAATAAATACAATATTCATATTGAAATTTTATTTTTTTTATTATTTTTTGATATATTATATTTCATTTTATATTTTAATTATTTTATTTGTTTTCTTATTATTATTCGTTTACTTCGCTTTTTTTTTTGTAAATTTGATTTTTATTTTATTCAATTATATTTTTTATATTTCATTTTATTTTTTTTCCATTTATTATGATATTCTTTATATACTATAATTAAAATTAAGATATATAAAATTTCTATTTATGTAGAAATATGTTTTTCATTCACCTGAAAATTTTCAATAAGAAAAGAAAATTTAAAAATAAATAAATAAATCAACAGAAAAAAGTTATGGGAAGTAAATGTATTATCGACAAGAATGACTAGTGGCTCATGCAGTGCGTTTACGTCTCCGATTTCAAAGGTCCCAGGTTCGAGTCCCGCTGCCATTACCTCAAATTTAATTTATATTTTCTCTTTTTCAGCTGTGATTTAGTATTATGTTAATTTAAATAACCATATGATATTTCTGTTCGATATAAAATAAACTAAATGTAATTGCATGTATAATAAACTTTGTACATAATTAAAGATGAATATTAGAGAATATTGATCAGATATGTGCCGGAAATTTTTTTTTGTTTTCATCTCAATATACGTCGCATGCAGTCTGTATCCCCTCTCCTGAGTCAAATAGTATAGTAGGAACTGCAAAATTATTACATATATATATGCAGGTAAAGAGAAAAGGTACATCCATAAACATCTATTGAACCCTAATAATAAATCCTCCAGGTATAAAAGACATATGATTTCAACTTATTTTCAACTTCAAACTATGCATTTTGTGCAAAAACGGTATAGTTTGAAGTTGAAAGTAAGTTGAAAACACATGTATTTCATATCAGGCGGATTTAAACAGAAAAATTTATTTTATGATTAAGTAAACAAAAATTGAAGTTGAAGAAGGCGAGCGCAAGTTGAAAATTTCGACTCGGGTAATCTCTTGACAACGAATATTATTATCACTTATCTGCTTGCGAAGAATAACTTGAAAAACTTGCGATGCTGTATAAATTTTTTAATTGTTTGTGACACGAATTCTTATTGAGCAATATAGAATATAAAAAATCGTCATTTTCATCATCATTCTTAGCATTACAATCAATTCCTCCATTGTATGTCAAGAAACTCAGTGGACAATATTTGGGGTCGTCTACCTGAGTGCTTATTACTCGATATGATATTATTTAATATTTCACCCGTACCTAAACTCACCATCATACTCAGGAATACATCAGAAATAAAAGTGTAACGTTTATTGTGAAATACCAACTTCTCCTTTGAATTTCCCGGGTAGAACCTACTCATAAAATTGTTTTTATCAGCAGCTGAGTGACGTCGCCCAAGACGTAACAGTGCGAAGTAATTTGTTATTATTGATTCGACATATATATATACATAGATGGATAGTATGTCCAAGTGTTGATGAAATGTGGCAAATTTTATTCGCGCCCACTGTTATACGCGCTGCTACATTCATAGCACTCGAGAGTTTTCACTTCAGCAGCAATTTTTTGCGCCATTTCAAATAATATCTATACACTATCATTTTACATTTTAATACGTATCTATAATCCTTCATTAATAATTATAAACAATTAATAGCTATCCTCCAGAATAATTGTCCTTGTTATACTGCAACAAATATATTTTATTTACGTCAGATTTATGTAGTATGTAATTCTATTTTGATATAGCATTACTAATCTTTACAATTTTTTATATTAAAAAATTCGATTAAATATATTTTCTCACGATCTAGATATAAGTAAAATAATAGATAGTATTTCAAATTCGATGCAAAGTGTTCTTTCATATCCAACATATGTCTTAGTTATATATACATCCAATAATCATATATCTATGTTTGAATTAAATTTTCATGAATTAACTACATGCTTTTTAATTTCAGTGAAAATAAGAATTGTGTATACAAATTTATATATAGCAAAGTTTAATATTCATAACTGAAGGAAAAATGTTTTTTTTTGTATTATACGCTGAAAATTTTCAATATTTTTGGCGGTCATTCATTAAAATGTGTCGGTAAAACTATATATAAATAATTTTACCGACAATTTCTTAGCCCTCTAGCCGGCATCGACATCGTTCTACGTCGTTTAGTTTCGTTTCAGTTCGGAGAAAAGCGACAGAAATATATTGTCTGCTCTCTTCTACTGCCCGAAGCTAGCCGAAGCGTGCTGTTCACACGTACACGGCCTGTACTTGTGTGAGTTACCCCCTCCACCCTTGCTGCTTGCTGCTGGCGTCTTCGGACGAACATCACCGATTGAAGCAGTGATGCCAGAAATGAGACGCTGGCAACATAACAAGCAACATGAAATTGAGTGGAGGGGATACACACACAAGTGCAGGCCACGTACATGTAGGCAGCGCGCTTCGGCTAGCTTCGTGTAGTAGAAGAGATCGGAAAATTTATGTCTGTCTCCATTCTTCGAACTAAAACGAAGCCAAACGACGTTGAACGATTTCGATGACGACTCGTTGCTTCCTAGAGGGCTAAGAAATTGTCGGTAAAATGATTTATGTATGGTTTTACCAACATGCTTGTATGAGACTAATGATTTTATCGACTTGCTCATATGAATGACTGCCAAAAATATTCGAATTTTTTTAGCTTTTAATACAGAATAATAATATATTTTTTTCAAATCATGCAGAATATATATGTTCAGTTGATCAATTTATATTTTATATCATTTCCCTCCATTTGGATGAAAAAAGAAAGCAATTTATTCATAAATCTTAACAAAAATGTAGATATATAATTGTTAATCATATATATAACTTTTATGCGGAAAAAGTTTTTTTTTGTTTTACATGCGTAAGGAACGCATATAATTACAATAATTTCATATTCTACATTCGTAATTGAAGAATTAATCTATAAAAATATATTCGAGATGTATTGAATGTACATGCAATCCATGTACACGGAGAAAATTTTCTAGTAAAAATTACATAAAACATTTAGGTACTGAACAGACAACTCAATATTCTCTGGAATAATACATTATTTTGTGGAAATTTTTAAAAGAAATCTAAAACAAATTCAAATTCAATATAAGAAATTTTACTATACTGTAGGGTAAAATTTCTAACATAACAAAAAGTGCATGATTTTCATGTAGTATTTCATCACTAAAAGGGAAAATTTACGATGTGCTTTACAAAAATTGTGAAGCATTTAGGTACATTTTACTATACTGCAAGGGACTTATTTCATTCGACTGGGGGCGCTGAGGACAAAATATGTGAAATTCTTACAAATTTTACAGGACTGCATTGTAAAATTTTCAATGCAATTGAACCTGTGATCGGTTTTCTTCGATAACTTTCGGTTGATGTCGTGAAAACAAAAAAAGGTGCTGGAGTACGTAGATACAAAGAAACGTCATTATTCATTAACCTGTGTTAAATGTCAGTTAAGTCAATATTTTTTTGTTAAAAACTGAAAATAATTTATGTGTCAACAATAATTTGTGTTCATTATCAAATATTATTTGGAATTTTATAAAGGTAAGTGCATTTAATGTTTTATTTTTTTATGCTTTATTTGGAAGCAGAAAATTATTAAAAATAATATTCATATCGATTTATGTACGCTTTATCAGTGTATTTTTTCAACGCTTCATTCAATATTTCTTACAACTGAACGGTACATACGATCACAAAAAAATTTATTGAAAAGTGGCATTTCAACGTCAGAATATTTCGACAATATAAAAGCGTTGAATATGAGCCAAGCCATTCAATTGGTAAGTTATTTGAAATCAATATTAAACTTTATTGAAAATTAAATAATAACTAATTTTTTTTTTTTTTAGTTTCAAGAAGATTTTATTCGAACACATTTAGGTAAAGAAAATTTATTTAAAAATAGATGGGATAAAATTAGATCTCATCTTGTAAACAAAATAGTGGAGTGCGACAAAATAGAAAATTTAAACAAAAAAATAGTGAAGAATACTTTGTCAAAAACTGGTTTTAATATATTTAAGATATAAGTTATAAGTTTAAGATATTCATGTCATGATATATATTCAATTATAATAAATGTAAAATTTTCCTTGAAGTCAATAAACAAAAAAATTTATTTATTTATTTTGAATATTTATTGCTTATGCTTTGATTTACTGATACGCTTTCCAGGAAATTTTACTACAGCGGTATAGTAAAAATTATAATGCGCTTTGTGAATTTTGTCGTGCAAATATGAAAAATACCTACATTATCGGTAATTTTTGATAGACTGCAATAATATCCGCCAGTTACTAAAAGTATAGTAATTTTTCCCTAAATTTTTGTAGTAAAAAATACTGAAAAATTTTCTACGTGTATATCATATATATATCGAATCAATTGTCGATGCATAACAATAACGTATTACTTCACATTAAAACAATTGTGTGTCATATATTTGTATAGTATATATGAATATACACACATACAAATATAGAGAAAATTCCATTTTTAATCATACATATATATTTGCATATGTATCTTTCTCTATCTTTCTTATCATTGATTCTGAATAAGACTTGCACACTACTGTGAAGTTTAAACACATGGATGAGGCGTCAAGACCCTTTTACTAATTTCCCCGTATACCTGGAACGTATACTTTTACATACAACAATTATTCATGTTCAGAAAATATAAAATACATACTCCATTGAAAATAATTATGTGATATTTTTCTGTATTGAATGGAGAAATATTATTTGTAAATTTTAAATTATTTACAAAAACATGTTTCATGATTTTGTACCTCAAATGAATGCATTCTACAACATATATTTTTATACAACATCATCATATGTGGACAATTTTTTTATTTTCATTATGAATACCAAAATATGCTTGTTATACAATTATTATTATTATTATTATTATTATTATTATTATTGTTGTTGTTGTTGTTATTATATTTTTTTTTCAAATTCAAGTCGAAGCAATCGACAAATAATAATAGTGACGCACTACGTTATCTAGAAACTATTATGAACCATACATTTATATAATATATACAAATACACAATATTCGTACATATATTCATACATACAAATATGTAAGAAAATTCATTCATACTTGTATATATCTTCCTTTTTACAGTTCTATATCTTTCCCTTTCTTTTTCACTGCCGTTATTGCATACAGACTTGTACACTTCCATATAATGAGCATTAGGACCCTTTTACCAATTGCACCGTATACCTGGATCTCACAAATTTTTCGACAATATTTATTCACAATCAGATAATATGAAATTTCGTTCTATCAATCATGAGTTGGAAAAAAATCCAATTGATGAAATATTAATAGATAAATGAGAAAATAAATACATCAATCAATTGATTACTTGAACGTCAAGTAAACATATGTTGAATTGATATTTATTTTTGTTATTTTGTTATTACACCTTATAGTTTATAATTTTGTATTATAATAATCCAACAAGTTGCAGCATTGGAAGCATCTATTCATTATAAACTATGAGGTGTAACATAAAAAAAAATTATTGTCGAATATAATAATGATTTTGATAGGGTGTTACATAACAAAAAAAATTGATATTGAATGAATGAAAAAAAAAAATATATCTCGAAACTTGGATTCGACTCCATTTAATATTTGTATATATCATATAAATGTATGGTTCATGATAGTTTCTAGATAACGTAGTGCGTCACTATTATTATTTGTCGGTTGCTTCGACTTGAATTTGAAAAAAAAAATAATAACAACAACAACAATAATAATAATAATAATAATAATAATAATAATAATTGTATAACAAGCATATTTTGGTATTTATAATGAAAATAAAAAAATTGTCCACATATGATGATGTTGTATAAAAATATATGTTGTAGAATGCATTCATTTGAGGTACAAAACCATGAAACATGTTTTTGTAAATAATTTAAAATTTACAAATAATATTTTTCCATTCAATACAGAAAAATATCACATAATCATTTTCAATGGAGTATGTATTTTATATTTTCTGAACATGAATAATTGTTGTATGTAAAAGTATACGTTCCAGGTATACGGGGAAATTAGTAAAAGGGTCTTGACGCCTCATCCATGTGTTTAAACTTCACAGTAGTGTGCAAGCCTTAGTCAGAATCAATGATAAGAAAGAAAGAGGAAGATACGTATGCAAATATATATGTATGATTAAAAACGGAATTTTCTCTATATTTGTATGTGTGTATATTCATATATACTATACAAATATATGATACACAATTGTTTTAATGTGAAGTAATACGTTATTGTTATGCATTGACATTTGATTCGATATATATATGATATACATGGATTGCATGTACATTTAATACATCTGGAATATATTGTTATAGATTTATTTTTCAATCATGGATGTGGAATATGAAATTATTGTAATTGTATGCGTTCCTTACGCATGTAAATAAAAAAAAAACTTTTTTCCGCTAACAAGTTACATATACGATTAACAATCATATATCTATATTTTTATTAATATTTATAAATAAATTGCTTCCTTTTTTTATTTCAATGGAGGGAAATAATATAAAATATAAATTGATCACCTGAAAATATATATTTTACATGATTTGAAAAATATTTATTATTTTTCTGCATTAAAAGCTGAAAAATTCGAATATTTTTGGCGGTCATTCATACGAGCAAGTCGATAAAATCATTAGTTTCATGTGAGCATGTCGGTAAAACCATTCATAAATTATTTTACCGACAATTTCTTAGCCCTCTAGAAAGCAACGAGTCGTCATCGAAATCGTTCAACGTCGTTTGGCTTCGTTTTAGTTCGAAGAATGGAGACAGACATAGATTGTCCGCTTTCTTCTACTACACGAAGCTAACCGAAGAGCGTTGCTCACACGGACGTGGCTTGCGACTGTGTGAGTTACCCCCTCCATTCTGCGCTGCTCGTTGCTCGGTCTTCAATCTGGGCACACTGGCCAGAACGGGAACGCGAGTAGTGATGTCAGACTGATGTTGAACGATGTCGTTTGCCGGCTCGAGGGCTAAGAAATTGTAGGTAAAATAATTGATATATGGTCTTACCGACATGTTTATATGAAAGAAATGGTCTTACCGACAAATTCTTATAAATGACCGCCAAAAATATTTAAACTCCTCAGCACTTGATACAAAAAAGTAACTTCTTTCTTTCAGTTATGAAAATTGAACTTTTCATTTAATCCATTCATATACATATCTCTTCTTCTTACTGATCTGAGAGAGCATGTAATTTATGCATAAATACTTTATTCAAATATAAATGTATAATTGTTGGTCATATGCGTAACTTCCATGCAACAAATTTTTCTTCCTGAGATATCCCAGACAAAGTCTACTCAAATATTCACAAAATATTCCCCCTTCCCTCCCCCAACCTCTCCACTTCCCTACACGATTACAAAAATAATAAGCAAATTAATATTGCAGATCTTTTGACAGAGAATTGGACGTGACCAACGTGGGTTCTCAATACTGTAGAAGTGCATATTATGTTTATTAACCGTACTGTGACTCTTGAAACTGAATTCATCAGGAAAGAGTACTTTGCTAAAAAAATTAGCATCTAATTGAATTTGTTGACGGGCTCATTGGCAAAAAATTACTTGATTCTGAAAATCATCACCATGCAGTTGTCGATGAAGAGAAATGTGATAAGGATGGTATTTATGACGCTGTATTATCCTGCTTACACTAGATTGTGTGATTCCGGAATCAGGGCTAATTTCTCGAGTACTAACTTGAGGGTTTGCATTCACTGCAACCTCAATATCAGGTCCAGTAACTGTATTTCCACGGTTCATTTTCTTTTTTTGTACACTTCCTTCAGTAACAAATTGGTCAACAACGCGGTAAAAAGAGGCACGTGATCGCACGATGTCGGGAAAACGTTCCGCATACAGTATGATAGCATTATCGATATTTCTAGCACATTCTCCATAAATGAAGATCATCTCTACATTTTCTTTCAGAGAACTAGCCGACATTATAAAGAAAAAGTTGAGTTATTGGGTTATAATTATCTGAGATTGTTTGAAGTGCACGTTAATAAGTGTATCGAAGTTGACGGACACCGTTTTCAACATTTGTTGAAATAAATTTTTCGACAGTGTGAGACGAGGGGACTCACATAATTCCAGCACCCCAAAGGGAACAGAAAACTATCACATCCACATCCTTGTTCCTGGGTAGTGCAAAAAGTAGTTAACTATTGAAAATATAGAAAACATTGAAAATATGTGATTCTATGGAATGACCTTGTTTAACCTTGGTTTGACTTATAATTAGATCTGAATCTTGTGTCAAATTTTCCGCTCTTTCCATTTCCTGTGTCAAAAGTAGGAGATCCTATTTAAGTTTTTAATGTTAATCTTCCTATGACTTTGAAGGTCAGGGTCAAGGTTATTTTCAAGGTCATCGGCAAACGTCCTTCTTAGAACCCTACAACTTTTGTATGAATTTCCTCGATTACAACTCCATTTATCATGAATCGAAAAAAATGTTTCAGACAAATCTCACGTATTTTTTGCCGTGAAATCCGAATTCGCCAAAAAAATAGAGGTTCCCATTCAAAAAAGAAATTTGACCTTGAATGACCTTAACTTTTTCTCCCAAGATCAGAGTAACATTACTGCCAAACTACCCCCATGCAATGCTACAACTTTTTTTTGAAACATTTTTTTGTACAGTGCTCATTACTCGAGATATTTGAGTTTCAGGTTAAAAATATCACCCGGTATATCTTCCTCCCCATATTTATGTATTTCTTCCTTTTTCTTTCCCATTACTGTTTCTGCTTAAACACTTGTACACTATCATAAAATGAGCGTTCGGATCCATTTACCAATTCCACCATGTACCTGAATCTCACATATTTATTTTTCGACAATATTTATTCATGAATAAATAAATAAAGCATCAAGTATATATACATAAAATTTATATTTTTTTTGATACCCCGAGTAAAAATTTTTCGTCTTTCCGCACGCCCAAAACGCGCCCGATGCGCGCCCAAAATTGTTTACTTAATGCGCCCAAAACGCGCCCAAACCAGGCACCGTTGCAGGACACTCACGCCCAAATTTGTTTACTTAACGCGCCCAAAACGCGCCCGATGCGCGCCCGAATTCACATTTTCGGGCGTGCTTTGGGCGCGCATCGGGCGCGTGTTGGGCGTGCGGAAAGACGAAAAATTTTCACTCGGGAAAGAATTAAAATATTTTTACTCGAGTCGGCTTCATATTTCTAACCTTATAAAGCAAATGAGCAAAATTTGAAAAAAAAAAAAGTTTGTACACACTTAATTATGGATTGTAAGTGTGTAATTTTGTCGCGTAATTGATTGCTAATAATTTCACATCAGATTATTTAAATCATTAGTTAAGGGTTATATATATTATGTTCCGAACCTGAAAGATAATTGAAAATTAAACATTGAACATTGAAGCATAAGTACGAAAAAATAGAATATTCGATGGGAAGACTCGAACCTGGAACCTTGGACAGCATAATTTGTAGACTGGCACGCTAGCCAATACGCCACTCAGCTATTTACAATTAAAATTGTAAATAGTAAACTGTAATTCACTAAGGCATATCATGTACACTTATTTACACTTATACTTACACTTACACACACACACACCTGCGCATATATACGAATGCCAACACAATAATTAAAAAAAAAATTTATTAAATATTAAATATATAAATAAATAAATAACTAATAAATATTAAATATATTAAAAAAATTTATGAAATAAAGATAAAATAAAATAAATAATGAATTGATTAATTAAAAATGAATGAATAAATATTAAATATTTCAAAAAAATTTATTTAATATTGAATAAATAAATAAATGAATAAACATAAAATATATTTTAAAAAATTTATAAAATAAAAATGAAATAAACTAAATAGTAAATAGATAAATGAAAAATAAATGAATAAATAATGAATATATTGAAAAAAATTAATATATAAAAAAAAACCAATTAATCTGAGAGAAATTGAATAAATATATTCAGATATAATTTTAATCAGTATATTGGTAATAATTATAATTGTGAATAAAAAAAAGTGAATTAATGAACGAATGAAAATAACACAATTATATTGATAAACGATTATATAATAAACCCACTAATTATCATTCTATTCATAATAATATCATTTAAACAAAAACAAAATGTTCAATGTGTTTTCATTCATAAAAAAATGAATTATTTACTGAGTAAACTGAGAAATTTCTATTTCATCAAATTCATCTATGTTCCGATATCTTGTCAAAATTTTTCTAAGTTCGTGAACGATTATTATTATGGTTTTTTTGTGATCTTTTATGACACCCGATCGGTTAAATCCTTCCGAAAATGCAATAAACAGATCATAACGCCATTTCAACGTTTGAAAATTTATATCTATATGCTGACAATTGACATTCACCACTGCAAAATTCTTGTTGAGTATTTCGGGTAATAAAACGAACCCTCATAAAAAGATTAGGATGGTGTGCAGTTCGGGCGCTTTTCGAATTTGGGCGCGCTTTGGGCGCGTTTTGGACGTGCATATTTTTACTCGGGTTGGCGCTCAAACGCATATTTCAGCTATAAAATTAAGTTTTTTCTAAGAAAATATTTAATGAATGGACCGATATGGACCAGAAAACTGATCAACGCTAAGTTACATCAAGACCAACCAATGACTTCATAGATCACCTGAATCGAGTCATTGGTTCTCACGTAATGAAAAACGGAAAATTACGCTCACACAGCTACACACACACACACACACACACACACACACATACATATGCAGACGTCCAGCTAAAAATGATTGCAAATTACTTTGCTGACCTTGAAATATGAAGATCTGATAGAAAATCGAGTTTCGATTTTTGGGGTCATTACAATAACTTCTTTACAGGAAGTTAAAAAAAAAGTGAAGATATCATGATAATGAAGTATTTGTGATAGTATATACTGAAAAGTTGTCATGCCCCCGTCACAATATTTATCGATTCATAAAATACATTACTTTACAACTAGAGATACTCATCGAATTCTTTTCTATGCTGAACCTAATTATTTTGAAATTTAGTGACATTTAATAAGTAATAAGATTACAATCGATGTTAAATTTAGTCGGATACGGAGAAATTTTATTTTATTATTTCAATATCGAAGTTTAAATTCACAAGTAGAGTAAATCAAATTCATTAATTTCATATATTCATGCATATTGTGACGAGCGTCACTACACAAATGTTTAGGAAGAGCAGGTAGTAGAAAGAAGGGTCTCGAGGCACGGGACTCGTAGACAAAGGCCACTCACGTTGGCCGATAGAGAGGGGATAAGAAAAAAGAAGAAAGAAAGCGAGAGGATGAAGAAAAAGACGGGGGATACAACTTTTTTACACATGTTCCCAGCATGTACATGTAGAAGGGATGCTGGGACAACGCAATAGATTCAGTTTAGCTGAAAAGGACGAGAGGGCTCGCGTCGCGGCCTTTCTCGCGTACAGGCAGGCGCGGTCGCGGGCATAAAAACCCATCGACGACTCGTGTAAAATCGTCTTCGGGATATCTCACTTGTTTAGACTGAGTATTCGTAATACACAAAGCTTTGATCATTATTATTTTGTGTGAATACTCGCAAGGAGAAGTACTGAAACCTCTGAGAAGTATAAGCTGGACTCCAGTTAACTTCCGCAGATTGATCTGGGAAAGTGCTGTGGTTTCGAATTTGATTCACGTATAGCCTCTCTAAAAGAAAGTGACGCCCAGTCTAGGCGTTGCTATTTCATCTTGTATTTTAATCTGTACTTTGTGTTCTCATTACAGCAGTTAAGTGGCATTGGCACACCCCTAACGTACCTGGGGCCCAATAATAGCTTCGGCTAGCCATAAAAGTCTAAGGTAGCCACCCAGTGTGGTTGGTGTACCTCTTGTAGATTCATGATTGCCGGATACGGCAGAATCTAAATTGATATTTGTTATTGTGATATTTTGCAATAAATAATATCGCTGGTTTCGGCGGATATTTATTTATTGAATCGCTGGTTTCGGCGAAAGGGTTAATTAACACCGCTGGTTTCGGCGAGTATTCGTGTACAATACCGCTGGATTCGGCGAAAGGGTTGAATCAGTATTTGTTTATAATAACGCTGGTCTTGGCGAGATATTAAAGAATAGACACGCCCACTAGTTTTGGGAACTCAAGTAACTCAGTGGCGTAAGGGAATAGTTTCATAGGGCATTATAGTACCCTGACACCTACACGGGGATATAACTGGTTAACTTTCGCGCTCGCGCGGACACCTATGACACCTCCCTGCAACTGACACTTGCGATGATTAAACCAAAGGGTTAACCAACAGTTTAACCCATCTGAATGAGCGAGTTGTTGCACGTAAATAGATCAATTTAATTGAGAGTACGCCGGATAAAAACTCATAGGGATTTCACTACTTTCATGCTTCGCAAGGGAAATAAAGTGTAAACGTGTTGTTTAACGAATCTTGGCACCTGAGCTCAATGCAATACCAATTTAACACGTTACAATATTGAGACCATTAAAACATCTAGAGTTCACCTAGTGCTCTGTCATATGGAGACATGATTTCAAACTGTTATTCGCATTTTCAGGGGATATCAATCTCACGAGATTCATTAAAAACGGCTCAAAATATCACTATATTTCAAAAATTTGAATCGCTTGAGGTCGATGATATCAGAACAGATCCCGGAACCGTTGCATTTGTTCCTTTTTTCAGATTACCTTCTAATTGTTAAAATAAAAGAAAAAATGAAAAAGAAACAAAGAATCAATCAATTTTCCTCAAATTGTGTGCTGAAAATGATACATAAACGTAAATTTTTATGCTCTCATGATTATTTACCTCAGTCAGTCAATCATTATCACCATAAAACACTGAATTCCAAAATAACAAAGTGTAGGAAAATAATTAATGAAGGATCTGTGGTGATCAATTTCTATCATTTTTGGTATCACAATTAATAATGAATTTATATATCATACATATTGAACAATAGAAAAAAATTCTATAGGAAACGAATTTTTCGAAGACAATTCTATGATTTACAGTTCTTATAGTAATTACTATCGACCTTCGATCAATAGCGCGTGAGATTTTTCGGCATATGACCTTCAATATCTGACAACACCCGCACAATGTCGAAGCTAATTTTCAACATGTTTCTATAACATAATAAAAATGGTGGACACGAAAATTTCGAGTACAATAAATTTATCAAAAGATGAAACCTAAAATTACTAGGTCAACGGGCAACGCTCGTTATTCATATTATTATATCAATACATATAAATATTCCGCATGCATCATATTACATTCGAATGACATGAAAAATGCAATGAAATTATTATACAAAAGAAAATTAATTTTGTTTACACATTATGGCACGACAATTTTAATTATTGTTTTTTTTTTTATTTTTCAAATGAATAAGTCAGTACGTGATTATTATGTCTTCGATGACGTTGCTCAGTTGTAGATAAAGATGAAATAAAGTAGGTTCCTACCCGGGAAATTCAAAGGAGAAGTTGGTATTTAACAATAAATATTACACCTTCATTTCTGATGTTAATTTCAATTATTCACTTATAGTTCAATTATTTATTGTTTAGTTGTATCGATTCTTTACAGATAGTTTTGAGTTTACAGGTTCCTTTATGTATCGAAATTGATTTTTATGAGTCTATTTGAATATTAGCGTCAAAATGTGTCTTTTTAAATGCGAGAAACTGACTCTTTTTTCTTTCCTTCCTCTATTTATATGTTTTAATCTATTACAGTTGTTTTCAAAGAGAGGGAAAATCTTGTATTTTGTTTAGTTCTCTCAGTGTTAGAATTAATTGTGAGACCTGATATTATTTTCACGATGATTTTAATTCATTGCATATATTTCTTTTGATATTTATGAGAGCATGTTTTATTTATTTTTCTTATCTATATATAATGATGTTTAGTAAATAATTTCCCAGGATTTATTGAAGAGAACTGTTTGTCTCACGTCGATAAGAAAGAAAAACTGTGGTGGCGCTTTAGTAGTTTTTAGTTTGTTCTAGTTGGTAGCAGTTAGTCGTTCTTTTATGTTGTGCCGTTGTACGATACATAATAAAAAATCCAATAGAAAAAAACACAAGCCGTGTTATTATTTTCGAATAAGTACGAGTGTTGTCTACATAATTTTATTACCTGTTCGTCGTGTTTTAATAGGATTCAATTGCATGTGTTTTTTCTTTTATCGTTAACATTTATTTACCGGAAGGATATGTATGGGGAATACATAATTTTCTGATCTATTCATTCAATTTTATTTATATATTTGGAGTGATTCACTTAGAAAAGCTAGAAAGTCAAGTTGATCTTTCTGTATTAGATTATGTATTTTATTTATCGTATCAATATATCGGGATCTTATATTTATTCGAAAGTTGTTTATTTTCTCACGTATTTTTTAATATGCTTTTATTTATTGCATTCGAAAAGTGATTTTATTAAGGGAAAAAAAATTAGTCATGTTACATATAACATGTCTTGTGTTTGTCATTTCAAATTTATGGCGCGTTATTCGTGTTACTCCATCTCTTGTTTTGTATATTTGTACATGGAGAGAATTTTCTCTTGAAAATTACCCTGCAATCCAGGGTAGGCTCGGGCCATCCTACTATTATGAAAAATATTATTCATTTTTATTTGAATATTTAGAGGAATCAGTCAGAAAAATTCCTCTCGTTGAAAACGAAATTTACCATGTTGCATGGTAATTTTTAGGAAAGTTTAAAAATTGTCCAAATTATACTAGATCATATTCTCAATATGTTTCATTTTTACTCTTATACTGATGAATTTTTGCCATGCAGCACACTATTTCTTTAGCGTCACGCCATAACAACAAAAATTACTGATGCTTTGAATGAACTATCTACTGAGTTTGAGAAAATTTTACCACAATTTACCTGGGAATTCATCGTTTTTATTCGATAATCTTCGGAAGATTTCGGGTCCGTTACAAATTGACCATACTGCATTGACACATGCATGGCATTCGCGCGTCAAATCAATTGGTCACTCGAGACAAGTTGAGACGTGTTCTAAATACAATGAATATTACGCATAAGTTACGTCTACTTGTGTTATTATTCTTGTGCCTCTTATGATGGGATAATAATAAAGGAATAATAATTTATGAAAGAAAAAATATTTGCGCAATCGAGGAAAAAAATTAATGATGTGTACCTCAACGAGCATGTACAATCGTACGAAATTATTACGAATAATTATACACGGGAAATTCTATATTTGTGTGATTTATATGAACTTATACAAACACATATTGTAAGAATAAGTATAGACGAAGAATTTATAGTGCAAGATGGCATCAGGACGTCAATGAATAAATATTAATTATTTTTTATATTGATATCTATTTTTGTTCATATTCATTTCAATCAATCCACCTTCCAATCACTACTTATTTCAGTGTAATTATGCACATTATATTTAATGACTCCCCGAGTAAAAATATACAGGCCCAAAACGCGCCCAGAGCACGCCCAAATTCGGGAATGCGCCCGATACAAGCCCAATACGCGCCCAAAAGTATTTTATTAATCTCAAGTGTAAATATGTACACCCAAAATGCGCCCAAATTCGAGAAGCGCCTGGACTGCACACCATCCTAATCTTTTCATGAGGGTTTTTTTTTATTACCCGAAATACTCAACAAGAATTTTGCACTGGTCAATGTCAATTGTCAGCATATAGATATACACATTTATATATATACATACATATACCCGAGATGAAATTTTCGAGCGTTGAAATGGCGTTATGACCTGTTTATGGCTTTTTCGGAAGGATTCAACCGGTCGGGTGTCATAAAAGATCACGAAAAAACCATAATAATAATCGTTCACGAACTTAGAAAAATTTTGACAAGATATCGGAACATAGATGAATTTGATGAAATAGAAATTTCCCAGTTTACTCAGTAAATAATGCGTTTTTTTATAAATGAAAACACATTGAACATTTTGTTATTGTTAAAATGATATTATTATGAATAAAATGATAATAAGCGGGTTTATTATATAATCACTCATCAATATAATTGTGTTATTTTCATTCGTTCATAAATTCACTTATTTTTATTCACAATTATAATTATTACCAATATACTGATTAAAATTATATCTAAATATATTTATTCTATTTCCCTTAGATTAATTGGTTTTATAATATATTTTTTGTTTGATTATGTTAATGATTTTATGTTAATATAAAAACATACACAAATAAGATCATTGACATCAATTTCATTTAAATTATTTGTTATTGTACATTCATATATACGAGTGAAATTAATATTTTCTACACTTAATTTTGGTATAACATTACTGTAAAAATTCGAATGAGATATAAAATAAATTATTTATTTTATATGGGATGAGAGTTGAAGTGGACTGTATGATGTTGGATTGGGATGGGATGAGAAGCCCGGGTGAATTGCTGTTGGAATTGCAATAATCGTAGTGGACAGTTGTGCCGGTTTTATGCTTGAAATATATACAATTTATTGAGATGTACTTATCACTATATTTACACTTTGTACACTGTAATTTTACTTGAGATTGATGATGAGAAGAAAATATTGTAGATAATGAGAATGAGATAGTATTGAATTTTGATGATCGTCCGAAGACGCCAGCAGCAAGCAGCAAGGGCGGAGGGGGTATTTCGTGAAGAAATAGATTGCGATATAAAAGATACTGATGATTTTTTATACTCCACGAAATTAAATATATATTCAAATTCATGAAGAAGAAACAATTCGACGAAATGAACAATTGAGTATTAGTCCGAGTATGATGGTGAGTTTAGGTATGAGTGAGATATTAAATAATATCATATCGAGTAATGAGCACTCAGGTAGACGACCCCAAAAGTTGTCCACTGAGTTTCTTGACATACAACAGAGGAATTGATTGTAATGCTAAGAACGATGATGATAATGACGATTTTTTATATTCTATATTGCTCAGTAAGAATTCTTGTTACAAAAAACAAAAAACTTTATACAGCATCGCAAGTTTTTCAAGTTATTCTTCGCAAGCAGATAAGTGATAATAATATTCGTTGTCAAGAGATTAATATCGTGAATCATCTTGTCTTTAATTTTACTTCAAATTTATTATTATTCTTTTCAGTTATGTTCCTGAATCAAATTATAAGATCTCCCACAATAATGAATTTTTGACACCTTTTTTGATACATATCATGAAGTGTATTAATTATCACAATATATAAGTGGCATTTAAATTTATATGGATATACAAATGGTTTTAAAATTTTCTTTCTGTAAATTTGATAATTACCCTAGCCAAATCTATCCTTACAATTTTCACCCACAATTATTATTTTGTCCCTCCACTATTAGAAAAATAGGTTTGGACAAATTTTCGACTACATTTTTATACCAATGTTGATGTATATATATAAATATATATATATAATTGTATGAAAAATATTCTATGCTTTTCAATTTATATAATTATGTATAACTCATATCATAAGTAATATGAAAATAATAAAATATTAATATGAAACGCATATTTTATACAAGATTATTTATTCATAAAAAAAATTATAAATTTCTTATTTTAATGTAATTATGTACTTTAATAATATATATGTTATGAAAAAGAATAATTTTTTATGAACAACTTTTTTCAATGTAACTTTGTCGAATTATTACTACACAAGAGAATTGTGCGAGGTGGTAATTTTTTCGACAAAGTGAAACAAAAAAAATTTGATATTGAATGCATAAAAAAAAAAAATTCTGGTCAGTGGAATCGAAACCTCAACGAATTATTATCTCATTTACTATATCCCTCTTCTCACCATGGGCATTACAGGGGAAATTGAATTCCTAAAACCCGAAAAATATTACCAAAAGGGAAAATTGGGATGCCACTTGATTTATGCAAAATCAAGAAAATAATTGAAATCTGAAAATAAGCTGAAACAGAGAAACACAAACAAAAACAATATATAGGGGTAATGGATTCTATTAGGTCGTGAATAATGATTGAATCTACACTAGAAACAAAAATGTCACATCAAAACCAATTTTATTTATAATATGAATTACATTGAGTCTTATTCGTTATTTATTGAAATTAAATCTAAACTCAAAATTAATGCAATTATTTCACCATATTGTTCACAAATATTTGTTATTATCGAATAATTGTATTTAATAAATTTATTTCCAAAATGTATTTTTTGACATTCAAGCTTTAATTTATATTGTGATGAATCATTTTTGAATATTGGATAAATTGATATAATATTTTTCCTGAAATTCCAATTTATATTTCTATTTATTTATCAATTGATAGATTTTATTCTTTATTTCATTAATACTTATTCGCTTTTTTTTATTAATACTTGAATATTTCATTTTATTTTCAATGTTAAATTTCCTTTTATTTATTACTTGTTTTCTCTCTTCAATAATCAATAACTTACTATTTCACAAAAATTTTGTTTTATGTTATTATTAATTTATTCTATTTCTCAATATTCGTTACTTTATTATTTATTATTGATTTATCTCGTTTTTCAATATCTGTTATTTTATCCTTCATTTATTCAGTTATCTCTTTTTGCAATATTCGTTATTTTATTCTTTATTTATTCATCAATTAATATTTTTATTTGTCGATCAATATCCTTCCCAAAAATCAATAATTTATTATTGATTCATTTATTTATTTTATTTGTACTGTAAAGGGATTGGGTTGAGAAAAATAGAAATAACAGAAAAGGGGAAATTATTGCTGCGCAATATGAACAATGGGTAATTACGTCGCAATGCGAACGACACTACTAACATAAAATCTTTCATGAAAAATAAATATGAAGTTATTTTTTATTAATTTTCAATTTAATTGGATTATTGAATTTTGCGTGAAAATTATCTAATGATTTTAATTGAATTGAACTGGGAAATTTACCGTAAGGGGTAACAATAGTCGAAATACATGAAACGTAAATTAATTGTAATCACGAAAATATTTTATTCTAAATGACGCTATGTGGTGGAATTGGCGGCAAGACGGCGGCCCAAAATGGATGCCAATACGTGATGAACAGCGTGGTGCAGCAGCGGCGTCGCTTCCTCGTACAAATTTATTATTTCACGACTTACTTTTTTCGTTGTAGGAGGTTTTGATCAAATCGATAATTTTATTGATGTTGGATCGATGAATTAACGGTGTGGGAGTTGCTAATGCTGGACTGGTGATGTGATGATATTGATCTCCGCGTGGATCCTGTTGGACGCAGCTTCGCCTCACTTTATTGTATCACATTTAATCACTTTTCTAGTTTTTTCTTCACTTTGTCTATTCCACTTTTTTCTTTATATTAAAATATACATTAAAATGTTCTATTTTATCACTTCACTATATAATTATTTCAAGTTTATTATCGTTTTTATTTTACTTTTTTATTTGTTTTATATTTCAATTTGCTCGTCACACTTCTGACGTTGTACGTAGCTATCCGGGGAATGGCGTGGCCTAATGCATTTCTAATGCACATAGGCGTGCATGCGCCTTCATATATAAAATCTTCTTTCGCACTCGCACCCGCATGGTGCTGTTACGTCTTGGGCGACGTCACTCAGCTGCTGATAAAAACAATTTTATCAGTAGATTTTACCCGGGAAATTCCAAGGAGAAGTTGGTATTTCACAATAAACGTTACACTTTTATTTCTGATGTATTCTTTATTTATTCACTTATAGTTCAATTATTTGTTATTCAGTTGTACTGACTTCTACAGATGGTTTTTTGATTTTACAAGTTTCTTTATATATTTAAGTTATATTCTTTTGTATCTAAGCGAATATAAACGTCGAGATGTCTTGTGTGGATTTTATGATGCGAAAGACTAGCTCTTTTTCTTTTCTTCCTCTATTTATATATTTTTATCTATTACAGTGATTTTCAAAGGGCGAAAAAAAATCGTACTCTCCTCACCGGAGAAATGAAGGGCTACATTAATCTAATCTTTTGTTGGTTTCTTGTGTGCGGAGTTTATTTCAATATTTGGTTCCGCGTACTACAAGTTTGTTTTATATTCTTTATTTATGTGTAACACTATTGGGTTCATATAATCTTACGTGTTAACTGTTTATGGTTGACTTTTATTCATAGGAAAATATGTGAGTGATTCACATATTTTCTTGGAGTGACTTCGTTTACTTATGATAATTTTTGAGTTGGCTTTCTTCATTTTTATATTGATATGTGGTCAATATAATCTGAATGTACATAATTCGTGATTTATTGTTAACATTCATTCTTCGAAAAAAAAAATTGTATTTCTCTTTTTTTGTTTACGTATTTCTTTGGGATGTTTAAATTCATTTTGATAATATGAATCCATAAGTTAGTTTTCTGTTTCAGATCAAATGTCTTGTTTATTGTATGTGTCAGAGCTTATTTTCCTGCTTTCTTATATATTCACTTTTCTATGTATTTACATCTATTTCGTTAGGAGTGGACTTTGCTGGGGAAAGAAAGTAAATGTCTCTTGTTATCGCATTTTGAATTTTATGGCGGCTAAACGTATCTCTATATACATATGCGTTCGATGTGCGTTCTGGGTACGTTATTATGTTTGGGGATATAACAGTGCCTTCGCGCGCACATAACTTCCATCGATTGGTCCTCATTGATCGATGAATGCGCCACCACGTTCTTGCTATCGACCTGCCTCGAATATGTTACTATACCAAAGTCTTGTTGCCAGGGGAAGTGGAGGCAATATTTGAAATTATTGTTTTATATTTTCATGATAAAATTCCTTCAATGGATCACTCCATCACAATATATATAGATATAAATGTGTATATCTATCTGCTGACAATTGACATTGATCAGTGCAAAATTCTTGATGAGTATTTCGGGTAATAAAACGAACCCTCATAAAAAGATTAGGATGGTGTGCAGTTTGGGCGCGCATATATACACTTGAGATTAACAAAATACTTCTGGGCGCGTATTGGGCTTGTATCGGGCGCATTCTCGAATTTGGGCGTGCTATGGGCGCGTTTCGGGCCTGTATATTTTTACTCGGGGTGAGAAAGTTTTTTTCCGTAACTGTCATATGTTTTTAAGTCATCCATTTGTGAAAATTTTGAACGGACGCGTGCAGCTCGACCATATATTATTTCATAAAGCGTATATTTTGTGCCCTCGTGTTTGTTAGTGTTATATGAGAGCATAGCACGACATATCCATTTATCCCAGTCCTTTTTTGTTAAATAATGCTTCAGGTAAACAGTCAGCATTTGGTGACTCCTTTCTAATGAACCATTTGACCGTAGGTGAAATGCTGTAGTTTTTATTTGTTGTATTTCAAATGCTTTGGAGAGTCGCCGCATAGGTCATCCTGTATGCAGGATGTTAGTATATATTTTTATATCCGTTTTCTGAAACATCGATCGGGCCAACAATATCGAGAGCGATTTTATCGAATACATCGGCAGATGTATCTGTGATAATCATGGGTAGTTTGGTTTTTATTCGTAATCATTTTTTTTCCGGCAACTTGAACAATGTTCAATGTATTCTTCGATATTTTCCTTCATATAATCCCAATAATACCGTTGCCTGATTTTATTATATGTTTTGGTCATGCCCTTATGTCCTCCTTTTGGTGACTCATGACATCCTTTGATGATACCTTCTTTTTTTTCGTCGACGGGCGTAATTATTGTATCTCTACAAATCATTACTTTTTTTGTGGTTTTGAACACGTTTCTTATTATTTCTTTTATTTTAACCTATGTGGTATCGTTATCGTTGATTCTGCCTTGTGATATACTAACAGTGTTTAATTGTAATTCTTCCATTTGTTTTTTCAGATTTTCGGAACATAATTTGAAATTTTTTTCTTCCAATATGCTAACATCTTCTTCTTGTATCACTAATTCGAATATGTATTTTATTTTAATATTATTAATCAATATATCGCCGATTTCAAATTTACTTTCACGAGATATTCCTTTCAACCAATCCATTTCGATGAAGTGTTTACTAATATCACTTGTAACTGTCCCGTCGGCTGATGAAAATCATGCATAATTGTCCTTCCTCATTTCTAAATTGTCACGCAATACAATTAAATTCTTAAAGGGTTGCGAATCATGTGTGTTATCTTCTTCATCATTATCTCTGGGTATAGTTAAATTTTGAAACTTATTAATTAGTGTGAAATTTTGTTATATGTGTGGTGAAGTATGTATCATTGAAAGGTGTCGGGTTGATTTGGAAGTTATTTCATTTTGTTCAATCGTTCGTGGATTTATGATCATGTTCAAGGGTTATGAATGATTCATTTATTGTGGACCTATTAATAATGGGTTCTTCTTTTTCGAGCTCTTCGTTATTTTCTTTTTCTATTCTTTCATCATGTGTATGTGTACTTTCATTTGGATGTATGGTAACATTTCTCTCCTCTAATCTTTTTGATTTTATGTCTTTCTTTCTAAATGAGTTGCATTCTATGGTTTGTCCCATCTGCACAACATGTGTATTTTATGTTGGGTTTTCGTGTTCGTTGGAATCATCGTAACATAATATCCTGGGGCGGTTCTGTCTTTATTGACGCAATATTTCTTCAGGTTCATTAATCTCTGATTCGCTATTAGAGGTCGTGGATATTAAAAGTTCATAATTGGTTTTGAGTAAACCTTCTGTTGTATTAATGGAGACTGGTTGCAACTCATTTTGTATCAGTCTCTTTGGGTATTGGTTGTTCGTAGATGTATTTATTGATTCTATTATTATATCATGTATCGTTTCTCCTTAAGAATCTTCCGTTATGTCGTCAGTTTTCATTATAATATTTCTTTTTGCTTCTAATATTTTATTTTTGTTAATTAGTGATTCATTATTTACATCAGTTCTCTGTTTAATTTTTGATATTGCAGAGGGAGAAAAATCTGCTATTTATTTCATCTTTTTTTTCTGATGCTTTTTCTACGGGTATCTCGGAGGGTTTCTTCCGTTTCGCTGATGACCATGTCGTCCCTTTCATTGGGCGTTAACGTCGCTGTCAAATATTTTTGTGAGTTAAGACTTTTCGGAGTTTCTTTTCTGTATTCATCTAACGATGTGTCAATGCTTCGTTCATCGATTCTTAAAGAGGATATTCTGTTATGATTTTCTTTATGATTTTCTCTACAATTTCCTTTATTTTCTCCTGGTTAATCTTTAAGGATCATGAATTCTACTTTTCTTTCTGTAAGAGGATTGAGACTTGCTAATGAATTTTTTCGCAATATTTTGATGGGCATTTATGCTTGTTCTTTTTCGGAAGAAACATAGTCGAGGTTAGCCACTTCCTCTGAATGATTTTGGCGCCGCATTCCATATTTTGCTTTCATCGTTTTCCTCTCTCTCTCCTTCCAACAATACTCAGCATTATTCGTCGTTTCATATTGACGCTTTTTCATATTTCTTTTTGTGATTGGCTTGTCAGTCTGTAAATCAATTGAAAATTTATGTACATCGGATTGTGTAGTGACTATTTGCGTTTATTTTTTTCGGATTTTCCGCATCAATAATCACATTTTTATTCCCGGATTTTTATGAATTTTTTTATCTTTTTGTATATTGTTATCCTCATGACTATTTTCATCACTCGTATTAAATAAATTATCGTAAATTTTTCTTGGTCTTTTCCTTGATTCTTTTTCCTCCTCAGAAGTACTCCTATCTTCCCATGTTCTCGTGAATTTTCCCAATTATCTTGTCCCCTTACGTTTTTTTCTGTAATAACCTTTCAATATCCCAGATGATTTTTTCAACCTGAAACTTTCAAATATCTCGAGTAATAAGCTCTGCACAAAAAAATGTTTCGAACAAAAGTTGTAGAAATGCATGGGGACAGTTTGGCGGTAATATCACTATGATTTTGAGTGATATATAACTCTCGAGATTCTACGGGGTTGCGTGATAATGCATCAGCATTAGTATTTATCCTTCTTGCTTCATATTGTACTGTAGAATCAAATTCTTTTGAACGTTCACGTCATCTCATCACACGCAACGTCAGGTCATTCCATGTTTATCCATTCAAGTGGCCTATGGTCGATACATAAAGTGAATGACCTGCCATAAAGATAGAGTCTAAATGTTTTTGAAGCGAATACTGTTACAGTCATCTCTCGGTCTACGGTAGAATAGTTTCTTTCGTATCTATTCAATACTCTAGAGGCATATCAGAGACTAAGGGGGAGATGTATTTATATTAAATAAAATCATCGACATCATCAAATATAAAATATATCTTAAATCAACTAATTTGAAAATATAGAATGAATGCGAGGTCCGGCTATTAAATAACGAGACTACGCGTGCCGAAGACGTCCTAAAAGGGTAGGGAGAAAAACAAATGCAGCGTTGATTAGCGTGTAGTGTCTGCTACGCCTATACGAAGACACGTTTCTGTCGTTGTAGTATTTTTTCTATTTAAGTTATAAACAAACGCGGTTTTCACCCGTGTCGATAACAATGTGTGACGAAAAACATGAGCAACGAATCAATGTGGAATTTCTCGTTAAATTAAAAAAAACTCCGACGGCGTGCTGTAAATTGTTGGAAAAAGTCTACGGTGAAAATTCTCTATTTCGTGCACGTGTTTTTGAATGGCATAAAAGGTTTTCTGAAGGCCGAGAGATCTTCGAAGATGACCAACGTCCAGGTCGACCTGTGTCTGTTTCAACTCCGCAAACGGTGACCAAAATCAATGAAATTGTACGCGAAGATCGTCGTATGAGCATTCGGATGATTGCTGAGACTGTTAACGTCGATAAAGAAACAGTCAGAAAAATCTTACATGACAAATTGAATATGACTAAAATCTGTGCGAAGTTGGTCCCAAAAAATTTGACTCCCGACCAAAAGCTCGTCCGTCAACAAATGTGCTCAGATTTTCTTGAGAGGTTAGCTGAAGAGCCTGAATTGATGGAAAACATCATAATTTGTGATGAAACCTGGATATTCCAGTACGACGTTGAAACTAAGCGGCAATCCATGCACTGGAAAACTCCTTTATCGCCAAGAATTAAAAAAGCAAGGATGTCTAAATCAAAATTTAAGGCCATGCTCATCGTTTTTTTCGACATCAATGGCATCGTGATGATTGAATGGGTTCCAGAAGGTCAAACTGTAAACCAAACTTATTATTTGAAAGTTTTGGCAAAACTGCGAGAGCGAGTTCGTAAGAAACGGCCGGATTTGTGGAAAAATAAGTCGTGGATCTTGCATCAGGACAACGCGCCTGCCCATAACGCGCTGTCTGTGAAGCGTTATTTAGTCGCTAGATGCACTCCAGTGCTCGAACATGCGCCGTACTCACCTGATTTAGCGCCTTGTAACTTTTTCTTATCCCCGAAGATCAAGTCTGCTTTAAAAGGAACCCGGTTTGAGTCGATGGAAGAGGTGAAGCGAAAATCGGCGGAGCTCCTAAATTTTCTCACAAAAGAAGACTTCCAGCATTGCTTTGACCAATGGAAAAAACGAATGGAACGGTGTGGAGCAAGGGGAGGGGAGTACATTGAAGGGGAGCATTCGGTTGTAGAATAATTCTTACAAGAAACCTTTTTTTCATATGCAGTCTCGTTATTTCATAGCCAGACCTCGTACAGTGCTTTTGAAAATAATAATTATTATAAAAAATATAAACATATTAAACGAATTTGAATATACGATGTAGCAGCGTTGATGAGTGGTTATGGCTTTTTGCATATTTGTTTTCGTTTTTTATAACAAGGAAAGAAGATCGAATTGACGAGGTAAAGAAAACATTGTGACATAAAAATCGACAAATCAAAGAATTAAAAAAAATGAAAAAATGAATTATTTGATGGTCGTAATCGAACGATAAAAGAATGTCGCAAAATGGTGATGGATTCGTGAATGAAAATATAGGGAAAAGGGAATTTCGTGGAAACCAACGGAGTTGTCAGCACAACAGCACAAATGAAAGGAAAATCTCGCAGTACCTATGATCACACGACTGTAATCGAGGCAATCGTTTGAAAATAGGATTACCTTGTTAATCAGAAACAGAAAGATAGTGGTTGATGAGGAAGATTACTAAAAATAGTAAATTAAACCTATATCATTTTTTTAAACGATAATATCACTTTTTGTTGATCGTTTGGCCAAGAATTTCGATTACTAATGTATTTCCCCAGGATAAATATAGCTAATACAAATCATTTAAACAGTATTACTTGAAATTAAATTAGTAATCGATATTCTTGTTATCAGGGAGCACCGCGAGAAGGCAATCAACATCACTCCCCATCTGGAATTTGATTTAAGAGTTAATATCATGGATAACAATACATTAATGATAACGTATTCTACGGCTTCCATGATAACTCACCTACACAGAGAATTTCTAGAGAATCGTCAATCCCAGGACCGCTCTGCCTGGTGAAAGACTTCATCAAGCAGTGTACAATAATCGGTGACGAAAACCCTGTTCGTTTACATGTGAACATGAACAATTCTGAAAATAAAATTAAAATAATTATTCTTCGAAATCATGAAGTTAATTACATAAATTTTAGTGAATTTACGTACTCCATAAGAAATTCATCAAATATTCACGAGACGAATTAAACTGAAATGTTCTGAAAAGGCTTGCAGGAAGCAAAAATAGAAATAAAGAGGTTGAAGAGAAATGGAAAAAAATTGAAACAAGATTGACAAATGTAAATATCACAAAGTATGATGGATACTCTATTACTGACAATCATGAAAAGAAAAATTGTTCCTGCGTGATTTTCGTTTTGTATAAGGAACGACGATGTTTGATTCATATACATGGAGAGAAATTTCTCTTAAAAATTAACCTGTAATTTAGGGTAGGTTTGGGTCATCCCACTATTATGAAAAGTATTATTCATCTTCATTAAAATATTCAACAGGAACACTTATAAAAATTCCTGTCATTGAAAATAAATTTTACCACATTGCATCAGTTAGAAAGCATACTAGAGTTAAACATAAGAAAGAAAAAGATAACGTTCACTAGTTGCATAATGTTACCAATATAAGTTGTTATAGTAATAATACATGGTGTTTGAATGATAATACTCTCATTGTTGATAATGATACTATCATTAATGAAGATTTTTTCGGTAATAATAATTTATTTACAATGTTTGACAAAATAAATTAATCGATTTCTTCACCAACCGCAACTTCAAGAACTAGTGTGATTCAAATTAATAATAGCTTATTGTAAAAATTTGAATGAGATATAAAATAAATTATTTATTTTATGTGGGATGAGAGTTGAAGTGGACTGTATGATGTTGGATTGGGATGGGATGAGAAGCCGGGGTGAATTGCTGTTGGAATTGCAATAATCGTAGTGGACAGTTGTGCCGGTTTTATGCTTGAAATATATACAATTTATTGAGATGTACTTATCACTATATTGACACTTTGTACACTGTAATTTTACTTGAGATTGATGATGAGGAGAAAATATTGTAGATAATGAGAATGAGATAGTATTGAATTTTGATGAGAGAAACGATTGTTTGATAATGAAAAAAGAATACAATTGATATTATTGATCAATATGTTGTGTAGTGAGCGGTGAGATGTAGACTAGTGAGTTTTGACTAGAATTGCAAAAACACCACCAAGGAGGATATTATTGATCCACTTGGAATTCTGAGACTAAATCTTATGCACAAATATGAATTACATAAGTTCAATGAGATGCGTTGAGGAAATTGATATTTTGAGATCAATTCAGATGAGTAGTTGCTTCGTTGTATGCGTCGCAATACTCGATGAGAATATGTGAAATGATTAACATTGAGTTTGATGAGATATGAGGTGAGATATAAACGTTGAGAGTGAAACAATTAATTGCGTTGAGTATTTTATGATATACATCATGAGAGTCGATGAGAATGCGAAAAGATGAGATTGCGATGAGTGTGTACCACGTGTACATTGAGACTGGATGAGACAAAATGAGAGTGAATGAGACCTTTTGAGACTGATGGTTACATCGCAACCGACGATGAGAGACTTGGACAGAACTGATCGACCAGAGGCATCGATGCATTGTTCGTCGATCAATGCGCGCGTCGATCATTTTAGGTGCAATTGACCAAAATTGGTTAATTGTGCACCCCCTCCCCGCGTGGGGGAGGAGCGGTTGAGCATCCAGGACAAGCAGCATGCATGTCCAGGACGTGCTGCCATCAATCGAGACAAAATGAATATATTGAATATTTATTGAATATTTAACACTTATGTTCATCTCAAACAAGCACAGTCGATGAAGAATTAGTTTCACCTAATATATTTTCGCTGCAACAATTCTTTCATATACCAGATCATGTTTTTTTGCGGCGAAAATACATAGTTATTCCGATGTTTCTCAGTCCAGAGCTCAATCTATGATAACCGGCACGAATAACCTATCGAAATGTGCTATCATTATTATAGAACATAATGTCCCACAATACCTGGAGTCTTATGACGATAAAACCAATATTTCTCATAATGTTGGGATAATCATTCAAGAAGAAAATACCAAATTATGCGAATTATTGACAGAACATCGATGTTTCAGTATATTTCAATCAATGCATACGTATATATCACCAGAAGAATATTTTTTTGGTGAGCCCCAGCAATTTTGTCATGTAAATAACGTTCAGGATTTTGAAAATGGTTCCAGTAACAGCTTAATTCATATGTATGAAACCATAGCATTATTTGTTGTTCCACTATCCGAGAATATTTTCATTATCTGGACCACTGTGGGAAATATCATCGATGCACTTTGAGAGTAAGCATCGCGAAAACAAAGTAACATCGCACGTTGCTATCAGTCATGTGTATGTTTGCCGCACAATTGCAATAAAAAATCAACTGCAGCTGAATCATCGCCTCTTAAGTAAATCAGTATCTTCACTCATTAATTATAATGCTAATCACATTGAAAAGTCAACTTCGTTTAACTGGTCAAAAATCAATTTTTTCAAATATATTTTACCTGTTCAAATTGTAACGTGTTAAATTGGTATTGCGTTGTGCTCAGGTGCCAAGGTTAAACTTTTGGTTGACCCTTTTGTTTAATCATTGTAAGTGTCAGTTGCAGGGAGGTGTCATAGGTGTCCACGTGAGCGCGAAACTAGCCAGTTATATCCCCGTGTACGTATGAAGGTACCATAATGCCCTATGAAACTATTCCCTTACGCCACTGAGCTACTTAAGTTCCCAAAACTAGTAGGCGTGTCTATTCTTCAATATCTCACAGAAACCAGCGTTATTATGAATAAATACTTGCCGAAACCTGCGATATTAATTATTTAATTCTTTCGCCGAATCCAACGATATTGTACGCGAATACTCGCCGAAACCAGCGATATTACTTATTCAACCCTTTCGCCGAATCCAGCGATATTATTTTAGTGCAAAATATGACAATAACAAATATAAATGAATAAAATATGACAATAACAAATATAAATGTAGATTCTGCTGTATCCGGCAATTATGAATCTACAAGAGGTACACCAACCACACTGGGTGGCTACCTTAGACTTTTATGGCTAGCCGAAGCTATTATTGGGCCCCAGGTATGTTTGGGGTGTGCTAATGCCACTCAATTGCTGAAATGAGAATACGAAATACAGATTTATAATATAAAATGAGATGGTAACGCCTAGACCGGGCGTTACTTCTTTTAGAAAGGCTATACGTGGATCAGATTAGAAGCCACAGCACTTTCCCAGATCAATCTGCAGAAGTTAACTGTAGTCCAGCTTATGCTTCTCAGAGGCCTCAGTACTTCCTCTTGCGAGTAGTCACACAAAATAATAATGATCAAAGCTTTGTGTATTACGAATACTCAGTCTAAGCAAGTGAGATATCCCGAAGACGATTTTACACGAGTCGAGTCGTCGATGGGTTTTTATGCCCGCGACCGCGCCTGCCTGTACGCGAGAGAGGCCGCGACGCGAGCCATCTCGTCCTTTCCAGCTAAACTGAATCTATTGCGTTGTCCCAGCATCCCTTCTACATGTACATGCTGGGAGCATGTGTAAAAAAGTTGTATCCTCCGTCTTTTTCTTTATCCTCTCGCTTTCTTTCTTCTTTTTTCTTATCCCCTCTCTATCGGCCAACGTGAGTGGCCTTTGTCTACGAGTCCCGTGCCTCGAGACCTTTCTTTCTACTACCTGCTTCCTATTTTTTTTCGGCTTGTGACGCTCGTCACAAAATACAAACTTCGAAAACGGTGAATACGTTGGAAAAAATTATATTTAAAAGTAATGTGTTATTTGAAGGCAGTACTCTATTTCTGGAGATGGTAACCCATTATTCGATACAATTGATGAAATAATAATTTATGAAAAAGAAAATATTTGCATGATAGCGAAAAAAATGAATATGTACCTCAACGAACGTATATAATCGTACGAAATTATCACAAATAATTATACATGGGAAATTCTATATTTGTGTAATATGAATGGACTTGTACTAGCACATATTTTTTAACGTCATCATCACCCTTCTTCTGGAACTTTTCTGTGCATAATTGTTCTGCATGAAATTATGGCCAATCCCTACTTAGTTCAGAATCAGCCCCTCACACAGACTGAACGAGTATCAGAAAAATAGATGCAAGAGCGTGATTTCAGTTTTATATTTCATTAATTAAGAACATCATTTAGTTTCCTGTTGCGTTTGTACGTTTTTTTCCGGTCAACTTGACCATCACGATTATTGAATCCGCATCGAGCGTAGAATTTTACTTGGATTAGAAGTTTCAAGGCTTCTACTCGATGCTTATAACACGAATGTTGTCGATCTGAACCAACTTGAAATAGTACGTCGTACTTCTTTCTGTACCTCATCTGTTGTTCGTCTCAAGACCTCTTTGTGATGCCAATGTTTGTGTCAGACAGTATGAAATACTTTCAACTGCGCGCCAACTACCTGCAAAAATGTCTCAGTGGGGCAACTCAGCTTTGTAACTGAGGGAGCATCATCAGCTTCATCATTTCTATACTCTCTATATCGGATGTATCGTTCATCATTCGTTTCTGGGTCCATTGGCGACTTTGTTATGTCGATCTGGCACTGCATACATTTCGATTTTTTGATTGATTTGAATGCCACATAACCAGCTAAGTACGCAATGGCGTTCGCTTTATACATGGAAAGCTCTTCTGTTGACTGATTTTGATTGTCCCTGTTTATTTGGCAGTTATTATTTTTGCAATCATCCAAGAAAAAATTGTATACGCTGAAGACATTCTTCTTCTGTTTCTTCATCTTCTCCTGTTGCGTTCATACAGCTGGTTATTCGTTGAATTTTTTTGAGACACGTGTGGCAGTTTTACTGGTCAAATAATAATCATTTTTACTTTGTACATTGGTGTTCTCTCCAATTTTGGAATGTTTCAGTGGAAGTACATGACGAGTGGAAAGTCGTGTCATACGTGCTGTGGGATTCGTACATTTGCCATTGCGAGCTCGTAGTTTTGCTAACCAATGTTCTAAACCATCTTGATTACAACGACCGGTACACAGCTTAAAATCAGAATATTCTTTGAAAATAGATTTGTAGAGACCAAGCAGAGCATTTCCTGTTGATTGCAGACCCAAAAAGCAAGAAGGAACTGGAGCCCATGGTTTTTTTCCGGTACTCCAGGTTGACTCCCAATCAATCATTTTTTGAATCCATTCTGTTATTCCATCATTACCTTTACCAAGCGGTCTTCTTTGAGGGTTGCCACAATAGAATGATTCAGAATTGCAAGCGTCAATCATATTATTGAAGTCTGCAGCGAAGTTAGCACTATTCTCATATGTTTCCAATATTATTCTCTTTTTTTCAGCTTCGGCGACATCATCTAAGTTAATCCTTATGTGTCTATGCGAATATAAACGTCAAGATGTCTTGTGTGGATTTTATGTGAGAGACTCACATAAAATCCACACAATCCACACACAATCCACACGCTCTTTTTCTTTCCTTCCTCTATTTATATGTTTTTATCTATTACAGTGATTTTCAAAGGGCGAAAAAAAATCTTATTCTCCTCACCGGAGAAATTGAGTGCTACATTAATCTAATCTTTTATTGGTTTTTTGTGTGCGGAGTTTATTTTAATATTTGGTTCCGCGTACTACATGTTTGTTTCATATTTTTTATTTATATGTAACGCTATTGAGTTCATATAATCTTACGTGTTAACTGTTTATTGTTGACTTTTATTCATAGGAAAATATGTGAGTGTTAAATATTCAACCAATATTTAATTATTCATTTTCTCACGGCTTGATGGCAGCTTGTCCTGGATGCTCAACTGCTTCTCCCACACGCGGGGAGGGGGTGCGCAATTGATCAATTTTGGTCAATTGCACCGAAGGGAACGTCGCGCGCTTTGATCTCGAGACAATGCATCGATATCGCTTGAAAAATAATCAATTAGTACTCAACGTGTAACACAGCATACAACTGCGTTTCATGATTTCATCAAGAGTTCTCAAGTCAAGTCTCGATTTATCTCAATTTATGTAATTCAAAGTTGCATAAAATATCTCATAATTCCGAGTGGATAAATATTATCCTCCTTGGTGGTGTTTCATTCATCACAAATACGAATAATTCATCAGTCTACATCTTATCTCTCATGCAATATATTGATCAATAATATCAATACATCTCTCGACTCAACCTCAACAATTGTCCCACTATCTCACAAAAATTACAGTGTACAAAGTGTGAATATAATGTTAAGTGCGTCTCAATAAATTGTAAATATTTCAACATAAAATAGGCACAACTGTCCACCACGATTATAGCGCTTCCAACAGCAATTCAACACGGCTTCTCATCCCATTCCAACATCATACAGTCCACTAAAATTCTCATTCATATTTTTTACAGTGAGTGATTTACATATTTTCTTGGAGTGATTTACTTTACTTATGATAATTTTTGAGTTGGCTTTCTTCATTTATATATTGATATGTGGTCAATATAATCTAAATGTACATAATTCGTGATTCATTGTTAACATTCATTCGTCGAAAAAAAATGTTTTTCTTTTTTTTTGTTTACGTATTTCTTCGGGATGTTTTAATTTATTTTCATAATATAAATCCATAAGTTAGTTTTCTGTTTCAGATCGGATGTCTTGTTTATTGTATGTGTCAGAGGTTATTTTCCTGTTTTTTTATATATTTACTTTTCTATGTATTTACATATATTTTGTTAGTAGTGGACTTTGCTTGGAAAAAAAAGTAGATATCTCCTGTTATCGCATTTTGAATTTTATGGCGGCTAAGCGTATTTATATATATTGTCACGTTTCTCCGGTCCCAGCTGAAATTCTATGATATAAAAATTCACACTCAGCTGTTTCGGTCCCTTTATTCCGGAGAAGCGGTTGGACGAAGTAGTTCCCTTTGGGATGCCACCTGTTTTTTAATAGGATAGAAAGAACAGGAAAAATCCTTACAACTGATTTTATTTATTAATTATTCAGAATGTTTGTTTATTTATTATTATTATATGGATCACAGTTATTTTGGACTTATTATTTGTCCAATGATATATTATATTTAATTTAATTATCTAGCGCGTAATATTCATACGGCCCTGTATAATACAGTATTGCCCGGACGGGCAATGTGGGAAAGGAAGGCAGTGCAGCTGTAGTACGATGCCGCGGGAGTGACGTCACAGCGCCTACGTCACCACGCGCCCCACTACCGACTCAACACGTAGATAGACTACGCCGCAATTCTATGCGCTTATAGCTCCCTACAACCAACTTATATTATTATATTACGTGAAAAGAATATCGTAGGATAATTACTCTTTGCTGTGGATGAAAATCTACCGATGAGGCCTCTCCTCGTAAGATGATGGTGGTGAACACTGGTGAGGGTTTCCACTTGACTTGGGAGTCGCACCGTTCAACACTTTAGTACAATAGTTTCTTCAATAGTTATCTTTTCTTTCACCTCCACGTTATTCAATAGTTTTAATTAATAGTTCACTTCAATTATACAATACTGTTCAATACCTTTCAACACTGTTCAATGCTTTTCACTACTTTTATAATTACCACAAATAGTCTTAATTGCTTCAAATTCAGCTTATCAATTCAATATTCGGCGTCACAAATTTATGCGTCTTCACACTACAATAACTCGTGGGCTAATCTCATCATAATGGCCGGCCTAGCCACGTTTTGCTAGCCGGCACCACGCGGTGGTTGACCACGCCTCACGCGGTCTTCTTGACTAATTAATTAATTCCAATGGCCTATCGATAAATTTATCGATGGCCCTGCAAAGGGCAGTTGCCCTAGATGGCACCGCCTGTACCCCCGGAGACGTTGCCGAATGTAACGTCACAATATATATATATATTGTCACGTTCCTACGGTCCAATAGCTGAAAATTATTTATAATAAAAATTTTCACTTAGTTTTGATCGTCCCTTTTATTTCCGGAGGAGGTGTTGAAAAACTGGTCCCTCTGGGATGCCACTTGTTTTTCATCTAATTGAACAAAAATAGGAAAAAACACATGAAAATCCTATAGTAATAATTATTCAATATTCATTTATAATCATAATAATAATTTCCATATTTATTCAAAAGTACTTATTTATTTATTTATCGTATAGTCTTTAATTATTCATTAATTATTTATTTAATAGTCATATATTCATTAATTCTTTATTAATTGTTTCTCATTGTACTTATTATTTTCTATCTATTTGCCCTATCAATCAGTATTGCCCGGGCGGGCAGTGTGGGCAAGGAAGGCAGTTAGCCTATTGCCACCAACTCTTTGCACACTACTCGTGTGACGTCACTGACTTCTTGCGGCATCACAGCACACTACTACTTGCAGCCATGAGCGATAGCTCGGTTCGTGGCGTATCACTATGTCGTGTACTACGACCCTACAGCCAACCTTATTTTATTATATCGCATGAAAAAGAATGTCGTAGAATAATTACTTTCTGCCGTGGACGAAAATGAATCGATGATGCCTCTCAGCTACACGGATGTTGGCTGCTATCTGTTGTGCACTCACCCACCACAATGCTAATTATTTTACTTCACAATAGTCTTTTACCTAACTTTATTTTTCACTGTTAATTATTTCCAATAAATTCAATAGTTCGTATTTCACCTCAATCTCCAACAGTTCATACAATCTAAATTCAAATTCAATAGTTTTCATCATTAATTTCCACCAATTCAATTCACTTTTCACTCTTTTTATTTCGATGTTTTTATTTATTCAATTCAATAGCTCGTGGAATTAATTTTTCTAACACTTTTTTATTATTAATTATTATTATTTCATTACTTCTTTATTGTGCTTCGCATTACACCGTACGCGCGTCTTACTGCTTCGAGAATCCGTGGGCTAATGCCGGACAATGGCCGGGCTAGCAACGTTGTATCCGCCGGCACCACGCGGCATTCGACCACGCCTCCCGCGGTCTTCTTCGTTAATTAACTGGCCAAATTAAATATCGATAAATTCATCGATATTTATTGCCAACGATAGTTGCCTTAGATGGCATTATCTGTACCTCCGGAGACGTCTCTGAATGTATTGTTATATCCCCAAACATAGGAACGTACTCAGAGCGCACATCGAACGCATATGTATATAGAGATACGGTTAGCCGCCATATAATTCAAAATGCGACAACAAGAGATATTTATTTTCTTTTCCAAGTAGAGCCCACTTCAAATGCAATAAATAAAAGCATGAAAAATATATACGCGAGAAAATAAACAACTTTTAAATAAATAGCCCGACACATTTATACGATAAATAAGATATGTAATCTAACACAGGAAGACCAACTCGACTTTATAGCTTTTCTAAGAAAAATCACTCCAAATAAATAAATGAAATTGAATCAGGAAAATTATGTATTCCCAAACATATTTTTCCGATAAATAAATGTCAACGATACAAGTAAAACACGTACAGTTAAATTCCAAGAAACTATTGACTAAAACACCACCATTAGTAGATAGGAAAAATAAAACAGGCCTTCACAAATGCCAAAAGAAATATATGTAATAAATTATAGCCATCGTAAAAATAATATCAAGTTTCAAATGAATCCCAACACATGGAGAACTAAAACAAAATAATATTTTTTCCCACCCTTTAGAAATAACCGCATTAGATTAGAACATATAAATAGAGGAAAAAAAGAAAAAGCGTCAGTCTCTCGCATGATAAAATCCACACAAGACATCTCGATGTATATATTCGCATAGACACATAAGAATTAACTTAGACATATAAAGAAACTTGTAAAAATCAAAAACCATCTGTAGAAGTCAGTACAACTAAATAACAAATAATCGAACTATAAGTGAATAAATAAAGAATACATCAGAAATAAAAGTGTAACGTTTATTGTGAAATACCAACTTCTCCTTTGAATTTCCCGGGTAGAACCTACTCATAAAATTGTTTTTATCAACAGTTGAGTGACGTCGCCCAAGACGTAACAGTATCGTCACAATATATATATGCGTTCGATGTGCGCTCTGGGTACGTTCCTATGTTTGGGGATATAACATATTCATCGTTTTATCGTGCTTATAGGATTCCTCGAGATCTTTCCACGATACAATAATTCCATCATTACTGTGAATTTTCACATGAATCTGCAATGACTTAAGAACCCCTTTAACAAGATATGGAAAATCAAATGATACAAAGTACGTTTTTCCGTTGATTTCTGTCATAGCTTGAGAAAAATTTACCTGGAAAATCTTTGAATAAATCTCTTGATTATTTACTCCTCGATCACATACCAAATATCGAACATCTGCATCAGCATCTTCCAGCAATCGCAAACATTTTCCAAGTCATTCTCGAATTTCATTAGCTTTCATACCATCTCTCACAAAGAAATATGCAAGAGGTTGACTCCAGGGAAGGTAATACACACCCAGCATTTCTGAGACGAGAATAACCTGCTGCACTGTTACAATAAATATCCTTTTCCTCTTCCGTAAATGGAGTGTGCGGCTTATGGAACTGTAATCTCACCATGGTTTCAGCAACAGGGTTTAATGGTGGATCAGCATACTCTAAAAAGCCATCAAGAGTTGTTCTGATTTCTAATTCTTCATTTATTTTTGTTTGCCGGTGTAAATTGGGATTCAAATTCATAATTCGTGCAGCCTGATTGATGCATGTAGTCTCTAATTCGAAAACTTCGTTTCTTAACTCCTGGGTTGTTTTTTTTAATTTAGCAACTTTTCGGTTAAAATCATTTTTATCATCATCAGAAAGTTTTCTTTTTGATGAATCAATTGGAACTGACGTTTCAGCAGAAATTGAAAAATTTACACTACCATCAGAGTGATCAGCGTTTGTACGACCTGATAATGTTTTATTTTCAATTATGATATTGCCTTGGGAAGTTGACGGCAACGAATTATCAATAAAATTAGGTTGAAAAGGTGGTACTGCACATGGTTCATAAGGACTTGGGATAGCATTCCAATCCAATTTGCTCTTCATTGAATTTGTAGGAGACTTTTCAGTGAAGAGTTCAGCACAGAGATGATTATGACGAAGAGTATGCATAATCAACCGATGATGGTGATCATTGCCTGTAAAAAACGATAAAGACATATACGAAATGGGATTCATAAATCAGGAAAAATAAGTCGAAATGGAGCGTTTTTTTTTAGTTAATTATGGTTGAATTAAAAATTAAACAAAAAGACAATAAACATTGGGTGTATGTTGAGGTCAATGATGGAGAAGAAAAATTTTAACTCAAAGTACCAAGTTACTTGCAAGTTAAAATTTGTGTGTAAATTAATGAGGAAATAAAAGAAAAAAAAGACATCCTCATGTCCAATGGCCGTTAAAAATTGAGGAAAGAATTATTCTAAATGATTTTTCATTCATTATGAAAAAAACAGAAAAAAATTGTGTGTAAGTTACATGCAAAATAAAAAATTAAATGATTATTTATTATTTTCAATAATGCGGAGAGAGTAATTTTGATATATGCCCTATTGAGTAAAACAATATCATTCATTATAGGGTGAGCAATAAAAGTGTAAATTAAAAAAAAAATCAAAATACTCATAATTGAAATATAATTTAGTAATTATTCTTATTATTTAAACTTCCTCACTGTTAAATTTCAAGTGGGTGCAATGACCCAGTTTCTCAGCTTATTCAACATACTGTAAGTATTTTTATCATAAATTAAATTGGGTTAATTGATATAATTTTATTTCATTGTGATATAGTTGATGCTGCTTATTATACAAATAATTTATAATTTATTCTCAGTCATTGATTACCTTGCTGTTGATTAAATTTGTCAGTAAAAATTTAGTTTGAACTATTTTTCGGCAATTATTTGATACAACAATATTCCATTCTGCATGTAATACTAATTTTCAATTCACTAAACGATGCAAGATACAAGATGTAAGATAGTTCCCTGTAGCCAAAGAACAATAATGCTGGAAAAAATAATGAAAAAGCTCTTCTTGTAAAAATATGGAGTAATTTGGATACACATTATATGAAACCACATCTTACCCATTCAAGATTATCACTCTCGAGACTCTGCCAGTTCATTGTACACCTATTACGAGGCTTTTAACAACAGCCCAACAATTACCATAAGTTATTAACTATTATTTATAAATATTATTGATTTTAAAAAATTGGTAGATAAATTAATTGATTAACCCTTTCACTTTGAGCGCCGAATATATCCGGCATCCATATGATGTATATACAAGTACCATCTGTGGTCAAAACAATCAATGACAAACAAACAATGACCATAATAATGTCATTCGTTGTCGAAACAGAGCCGCTGATAATCCAGCGAGATTAACAGAGAGGCATTTCCCCTCACTGTATATATCTAAAGGTAAAAACAGGAGTCGAAGGTGTGTAGTGTGTAGTAAAAATGATAACAGGTCTGATTCGCGATGTAAATGTAAAAATTGTGATGTTGGGTTATGTATGAATCCATGTTTTAAGAAATATCATTCAGAATTACACTACTAATTTCTACATATTAATATACTAACTAATTTGTGTTATATCATCAATAATATTAAATGTTCAATTGTAAAGTCTTGTGAATATGTAAATATCTAGAAATTTGCCAACTGTAATTGGTCTAATGTCTTTAGAGTAACCAATATAATTCTGTTTAAGTGTTTTCATATTAAAAATGTAAAGAATACGTGCTATATTAGAGCAACAATTGTTTTATTAAGTATAGTAATTATTTAAGACTTAAAAAATGTATATACCCGAATCGAAATTTCTAACTTACGCTCACCTTCTTCAACTTACATTTTTGTTTACTTGATCATAAAATAAATTTTTCTGTTCAAATTCGCCTGATATGAAATACATGTGTTTTCAACTTACTTTCAACTTGAAACTATGCCGTTTTTGCACAAAATTCATCTTTTGAAGTTGAAAGTAAGTTGGAACCATACGTTTTTTATACCTGGAGGATTGTATTATTAGGGTTCAATAGATGTTTATAGATGTACTTTTTCTCTTTACCTGCATATATATATATATATTGTTATGCCGTGGATAACAATAATAACTTTATTTTTACTCTTTACTTAATTATTTTTATTAATAAAAAACAATATAATAATATGACAAATATTCTTATAATTTCTGTTTCTCTCAAATCAATCCTCAGATATTTGTTTCTTACGATCGTCCTCAGACGACAGTTAGAATAGTACTGACTTTTTTGGAGGTGAATAATCATCTTTTTATATGTTGAGTTAGTTTACCTTTTTGTTTGTCGTAAGTGTCGAAATCTAATACTTCCTTTCGAACTTATCTACTTTCACACGCTTCATATTAGACTATCGAGAAATGTCCGTATCATACGAACATTGGATTAACCATAAATGCTAGTATCATATAAACATTAGATCACTGAGAAAAAATATAATATTACTGTTTACGTTCGGATATAACAATATATATAATAATTTTGCAGTTCCTACTATATTATTTTATGCAGGAGAGGGGATACAGACTGCATGCGACGTATATAAGTATACATTTTATTTATTGAGATGAAAAAGAAAAATTTCTGACACATCTCTGATCAATATTCTCTAATATTCATCTTTAATTATGTACAAAGTTTATTATACATGCAATTACATTTAGTTTATTATATATCGAACAGAAATATCATATGGTTATTTAAATTAACATAACACTAAATCAAAGCTGAAAAATAGAAAATATAAATTAAATTTGAGCTAACGGCAGCGAGACTCGAACCTGGGACCTTTGAAATCTGAGACTTGAACGCACTGTATGGGCCACTAGTCACTCTTGTTGTCGGAAAATTTATTTTCCATAACTTTTTTTTGTTGATTAATTTATTTTTTTTTAATTTTAAAAATAGAAATAAATAGAAATTTTATATATTTCAATTTCAATTATAATATAAAAGAAAAAATCATAATAAATAAAGAAAAAATAAAATAAAATATAAAAAATATAATTGAAGAAAATGAAAATCAAATTTGAAAAGAATACAGCATAGTAAAATAAAAAATAATAAGAAAACAAATAAATGAAATAATTAAAATATGAAATAAAATAATTGAAATATAAAATGAAATATAATATAATATGAAAAAATAATAAAAAAAATAAAATTTCGATATGAATATTGTATTTATTAACAAAATTATTAAACAAAAAAAGCAAATATTTTTTACGGGTGTTCTGCTCTCAATTGGTACAGTTATTCAAAGATTATATAGTAAATCCTCCTAGAAAAAGTGCTATAACCATGAAGGGTATGCTTTTATGTGGAATTTGTGATCTACCAGCGAAAGCACAATTTTTCAATTTGACTCAGTTTAATGGATTATATGGTTGTTCAAATTGTTTACGTTCTGGAGAAACATTCCATTTTCCACATGGTGGTCATACACATATTTTTAAGTACACAAAGCAAGTGAATTTAAGAACTGCATAACAAACAATCAATCACGGAAAGCAAGCTCTTCATTCTCGGCAACCTGTAATGGGTGTCAAAGGACAATATGCTCTATCTTTGTTTATGCCAGACTTTATTTTAGGGACAAGAATCGACCGTATGCATGGTGTCGATATAGGTGTTACAAAAAAATTGTTGACATTGTGGTTTCATCCCAATTATAAAATGTTCTCTTTCTCATTAATACCCGTTAAAAATTTTATTGACCAACGGTTGAAAGCAATCAAACCACCAAAATTTGTCCATCACTTGCCGCGTTCTGTTGATGATTTGCTTCATTGGAAGTCATCAGAATTGAGACTGTGGCTTTTCTATTACTCAATTCCTATTTTATCAAACATAATCCGACCTGATTTTTTCAATCATTATTTACACTTAGTACTTGGTGTTTCTATATTAGGCTTAGATAGTATTCCTATTGATATGGTGGAAAAAACAGTTGATTTACTGCATTATTTTTTTAAGAATTTCGAATTGTTCTATGGATTACAATTTTGTTCCATAAATATACATCAATTAAGGGGTTACATGGGTTTCCTCCGGGGAAAAACGGCCTATTTTTAATAATTTTTTTTTAATATAAAAAATGGAATATACAATTCAAACTTTTTACTGTCTTAAAGATAATAATCAAACAATCATTATCCATATGTATTTATATGATGATTGGCCAACATATATACAGGGTATTCCATCTCAAACGAGCCACCCCGTATATTTCTTATCCCATAGTGATTGGAAATTTTCCCGAAACACGTCGAATGATTTTGTTTGGGGGACATCTTTTGACGTACATTTGAGGCTTGAACGAGCAACCCCCTAAGAGGGGGTGCTTCAACTAAAAATTGAATTGGGGAGAGGGGTTGAGTGATACCTCATTTGAAAGGTCTTGGAAGCCTCTTTACAACGGTGTGTGGAAAACTTAATTTTGATGAACCCTTTCCGCCAAAAATCAATTTTTTAGCTCACATGAGCCACCTTGAATATTTTGGTTATTTTTACAATGTACAAGCCCATTTTTATTAAGCCCTTTTTACAAACTTAACAAATCTTAAAAAAATCACATTCTAAAAAAATTTAATTCTGTCAAATCATAACTTGATACAGTGTCAAGTAATGATTTGACAGAATGTGACATGAAAAAAAATATTTTTAAAATCTAATATGAAGAAGAAAAAACCGAAATGGGATCTGATTGTCCCGATGGATCATAATAATAATAATACTTTTTTTCATTGAATCATCAATTGATTAAAATAATTTAATTTGAATTGAATGAATATATATATATATATTGCAGCTTTAATCGAATTTCATTATTGCAATATTTTGGATGTTTTATATTTGTGCATCACTTTAAACATTGGAACGTATTATAATGATCTAACATTTATACGTGATAAATACCCGTTCCAGGTTACAACTTTATATTATTGTGTTGACGAATCATTCATTTATAAACATATATAATGTATAATTTGCATGCATACATGTGTGTTTATATGTATGCATGCAAAACAAGCAAATACATATACAAAAAATGAGATAGTATACATATCATTACTTCATGTCCAAACACTTGTGAATCATATGTTCCAGTAGTATATACAAATATAGAATATTCGTACATATATTCATACATACAAATATCTAAGAAAATTCATTCAAACTTGTTCATATCTTCTTTCTCATAGTTTTATATCTTTCTCTTTCTTTTCCATTGCCTTTATTGCATAAAGACTTGTACACTTCCGTATAATGAGCGTTAGGACCCTTTTACCAACTGCACCGTATACCTGAATCTCACACATTTTTCAACAATATTTATTCACGTTCGGAAAATATGAAATTTTGTTTCATCGTTCATGTGTCTGAAAAAGATTCAACTGATGAAATATTAATGATAGATAAAGGAATAAATTGATTAATTAATCAATTGATGAAGCGTCAAGTAAACATATAAAGGATTTATATTTATTCTTATTATTAATATAAAAATGCGACTTATTTATTATTATTCATTACTATTTCATATACATGGTATGTGGCCATGTGGTTAGCGATTGGATTTCTACGCGACAAGTTTGGGCACGGTCTCCAATGTCTTTTTTTTTTCTTTTTTTCTCATGATTCATATTAAAAAAATTGTTTCATATCACATTCTGTCACATGATAACTTGATACTCTATCAACCGAATATTCGTACATATATTCATATTTACAAATATGTAGAAAAATACATTCGTACTTATATATATATACGAGCGGTCCCGACAGACGTTGTCCTGTACACATGTGATATAGGTATCTCAAATTTGAAAGTTTATTGAAAAGACCATCAGATGAAAATTTCTACTAAAATGTTATGTTACTATCAAACGTCATTACAATTGAATAAAAATATGAATTTGGCTGGAACTTTATAACAGAAACAGACCCCAGTGAAAAATTTTCGTCTTTTCGCACGCCCAAAACACGCCCAGAGCGCGCCCATAACGCGCCCAAATTCATCTAAATGGGCTTGCAATGGGCGCGGTTTGGGCGCGTTGAATAAACAAATTTGGGCGCGTTTTGGGCGTGCGAAAAGACGAAAAATTTTCACTCGAGATTGCCCCCAGCTACTCTGTTGAAAATGACATCACTTTACAAAGTGATTGTGCAAAAAAATCACTTTGCAATAGCGTTTCGAACGTCGGAAAAAGCCAGTAAGTAGACGCTCGAAACGCTACTGAAACGCTAAACATCATTTAGCCAACTATCCTTAAGGTTATCGTAGCGTATTTGAGAATGTCATAGAATATTGATGTTTTTTTGATGCGCTAAATTTCGACTCGGGATGTTATACCAAAATTAAGTGGAGAAAATATTAATTTCACTCGTATATATGAATGTACGATAACAAATAATTCAAATATAATTGATCTCAATTATCTTATTTGTGTATGTTTTTATATTAACATAAAATCGTTGAAATAATCAAACAAAAAATATATTATAAAACCAATCAATCTAAGAGAAATAGAATAAATATATTTAGATATAATTTTAATCAGTATATTGGTAATAATTATAATTGTGAATAAAAATGAGTAACTTAATGAACGAATGGAAATAACACAATTATATTGATGAACGATTATATAATAAACCCACTTATTATCATTCGATTCATAATAATATCATTTTAACAATAACAAAATGTTCAATGTGTTTTCATTTATAAAAAAACGGATTGTGTACTGAGTGAACTGGGAAATTTCTATTTCATCAAATTCATCTATGTTCCGATATCTTGTTGAAATTTTTCTAAGTTCGTGAACGATTATTATTATGGTTTTTTTGTGATCTTTTATGACACCCGACCGGTTAAATCCTTCCGAAAAAGTGATAAACAGATCATAACGCCATTTCAACGTTTGAAAATTTATATATATATGCTGACAATTGACATTCACCAGTGCAAAATTCTTGTTGAGTATTTCGGGTAATAAAACGAACCCTCATAAAAAGAATAGGATGGTGTGCAGTTCTAGCACTTCTCGAATTTGGGCGCGTTTTGGGCGTGCATATTTACACTTGAGATTAACAGAATACTTTTGGGCGCGTTGTGGGCCTGTATATTTTTACTCGGGGAGTGAATGACACAAAGCCAGTTGTCTATGACACAAAAACAAACCATTGCTGAATCTACTCTAGCGCCTACTTATCGCAGCGCTTACTATCGGGATACTTCGATCGCAGCGCTGTCTGATTTTGGGAAAAATATTCTGGGTTGCCGTCGTCAAGCACCGCAGAGTTATTTTTTACGGCTTTATTTTCGACCTGCGATATCTTCCGAAATATTTATCGAAATCGAATGATGTGAAGGGTAATTTTGTACTAAATTAAATACTAGTAATGGAGAACGTATTTATTCGGATGAGAATCAACACTATATTCATGAAAACACCCTTTGAAATAATGGTTTTTTTTGGCAAAAATTTGATTGCAATAAAAGGGTAATGATATGTTAACCGTGAGAGATAGACATATGCTGTCGCAGACTTTTTTGTAGAACTTTTGAAGAGCTACATTTTCGTCATCCATTATTTCGATGTACGTCTTACGGTTTTTGCAGCGTTCACGACAATAGCTAATAATTCCTGATTTTTTTACATTATTGAAGTTGTACTACTTATCTTCGGAATTTTCCAGCGGAAAATATAGCCTATGTCACTCGGGGATGATATAGCTTTCTGAGAGTGAAAGAATTTCTGAAATCGGTCCAGCAGTTTTTCAGTTATCTCAAAATAATACAAATTTTTCTCTTTATATTGTTGAATAAATGAAATAAACATATTCCAGTGGACTGAATTGTGGATCTAAACCATCCTCGAGCTCAGAGGAATACAACAAGAAAAATTTCATCAAAATCGGTCCAGCCGTTTAAGAGGAGTATGATTACAAAGGTTCTTACGGACGATTTTTATATATAAAGATATATATATCCTTTCTCTTTTCTTCTTATTGCTGTATCTGTAAAAAGCCCGCATCCTATCATAAAATGTAGAAACATTGGCGGGCCAGTGAAACGTTTTTTTCGTGCATCGTATACCCAGATCAAACAGATTAACCTACAGTCCTTACTCATTTATGAAAATTATGATTTTCACACCATTTGAAAAATATTATTGTACTAATCAATGTACTAATCGCTTCAGGATGCGACATAAAAAAACTTTGTCGATCACTTCCTATATAAAGCATTAATTGGTGCAACCATCATGCATGATGATGTGCAATATTTAATAATATTTTTTAAATAGTGTGAAAATCATAATTTTCATAAATGAGTAAGGAATGTAGGTTTATCTGTTTGATCTGGGTATACGATGCACGAAAAAAACGTTTTACTGGCCCGCCAATGTTTCTACATTTTATGATAAGATGCGGGCTTTTTACGGATACAGCAATAAGAAGAAAAGAGAAAGAATATATATATATATATAAGTACAAATGTATTTTTTTACATATTTGTAAATATGAATACATGTACGAATATTCGGTTGATAGAGTATCAAGTTATCATGTGACAGAATGTGATATGAAAAAAATTTTGTAATATGAAATATGAGAAAAAAAGAAAAAAAAAGACATTGGAGACCGTGCCCAAACTTGTCGCGTAGAAATTAAATCGCTTAACCACATGGCCACATACCATGTATATGAAATAGTAATGAATAATAATAAATAAATCGCATTTTTATATTAATAATAAAAATAAATATAAATTCTGTATATGTTTACTTCACGCTTCATCAATTGATTAATTAATTAATTCATTCATTTATCTATTATTAATATTTCATCAATTGAATCTTTTCGTACACATGAACGATGAAACAAAATTTCATATTTTCCGAACGAGAATGAATATTGTCGACAAATTTAAGTTCCAGGTATACAGTGCAATTGATAAAAGGGTCCTTCTGCTCATTATATGCGAGTGTATAAGTTTCGAGCTCAAACAGCAACGAGAAAGAAAAAGAAAGATATATATAAATACGGGAAGGAAGAAAAAGAGAGAAATAGAGAGAGCGAGAGAGAGAGAGAGAGAGAGAGATGAATGAAATTTGTTCCTTACTTGTATATGTAAATACTTGTATAAATATTGTATATTCTGTATGAATGTATGATTTACAATTGTTTCTAAATGACGTAGTAATATAATGATTGGATATCTGAGCATTTACGAAAATATTAAAATTTTTATTTAAATAAAAAAAAAGATGAACAAAGATCTCGAAGATAGATTCCTTGATTTTTTTTTTTTCTTTTTTCATGATGAATGAATTTTTTCACATATTTGTAAATATGAATAAATGTACGAATATTCGGTTGGTAGAGTATCAAGTAATGATTTCATAAAATGTGATACGAAAAAAATATTTTCAATATATAATATGAGAAACCAAAAAAAAAAAGAAGACGTCGGGGGCCGATCCCCAGCTTTTAACGTGGAAATCAACAGACTTAACCACACAGCCACAGATTATATATACAATATGAGAATATATAATAGTATATAAAGCGCATTTTCATATTGATAATAAAAATATATATAAATTCTTTATATGTTTACTTGACGCTTCATCAATTGATTAATTAATTAATTTATCCATTCATCTATTAATATTTCATCAATTGAATCTTTTTAGACACATGAACGATGAAACGAAATTTCATGTTTTCCGAACGAGAATGAATATTGTTGAAAAATGTGTGAGATTCAGGTATACAGTGCAATTGGTAGAAGGGTCCGAACGCTCATTTTATGATAGTATACAAGTTTTCGAGCACAAACAGCAATGAGAAAAAAAGAAGAAAGATATATATGAATACAGAAAGGAAGAGAGAGAGAGAGATATGAATGAAATTTATTTCTCACTTGTATATATAGATACCCGTATGAATATTGTGCATTTGTATATTCTATATAAATGTATGATTCACATTTGTTTCTAGATGACGCAGTGCGTCACTGTCATAATTATTTGCCGGTTACTTCTACTTAAATTTGAAAAAAAAATAAATAAATAAATATATAATAATAATAAAAACTATTATTATTATATAACAAGCATTTTTCGTTCGGTATTTATAATGAAAATAAAAAAATTGTCCACATATGATGATGTTGTATAAAAGTATATGTTGTAGAATGCATTCATTTAAGGTACAAAAATTACTCTGTAAATAATTTAAAATTTACAAGTAATATTTTTCCATTTAATACAGAAAAATATCAAATAATCATTTTCAGTGGAGTATGCATTTTATATTTTCTGAACATGAATAATTGTTGTATGTAAAAGTATACGTTCCAGGTATACAAAGAAATTACTAAAAGGGTCTTGACGTCTCATCCATGTGTTTAAACTTCACTGTAGTGTGCAAGTCTTATTCAGAATCAATTATAAAAAAGAAAGATTCATATGCAAATATATATGTATGATTAAAGATGGAATTTTCTCTATATTTGTATGTGTGTATATTCATATATACTGTATAAATATATGATACACAATTGTTTTTACATGAAGTAATTCGTTATTATTATGCATTGATAATTGATTCGATATATATAATATATAAATGGATTGTATGTACATTCAATACATCTGGAATATATTTTTATGGATTAATTTTACAATCATGGATGTGGAATATGAAATTATTGTAATTATATGCGTTCCTTACGCATGTAAATAAAAAAAAACTTTTTCCGCATAAAAATTACATATATGATTAACAATTATATATCTATATTTTTGTTCATATTTATAAATAAATTGCTTTCTTCTTTCATTCAAATAACGGGAAATAATATAAAATATAAATTGATCAACTGAAAATATATATTTTACATGATTTAAAAAAGATATATTATTTTTCTTCATTAAATGCTGAAAAATTCGAATATTTTTGGCGGTCATTTATATGAACGAGTCGATAAAATCATTAGTTTCATGTAAGCATGTCGGTGAAACCATACATAAATTATTTTACCGACAATTTCTTAGCCCTCTAGGAAGCATCGAGTCGTTATCGACATCGGTCAACGTCGTCCGGCTTCGTTTTAGTTCGGAGAATGGAAACACACATAGATTGTCCGCTCTCTTCTACTACACGAAGCTAACCGAAGAGCGTTGCTCACACGGACGTGGCCTGCGACTGTGTGAGTTACCCCCTCCACTCTGCGTTGCTCGTTGCTCGGTCTTCAATCTGGCCACACTGGGTACAACATATTGTAAACAGTACAAAAAATGCGAAACTAGTGCGAAATGTAGAAGTTCGAGTTAATATTTACAGAAATTCAACGGTGTGTGATATGAGAACGATGATTCTTGAATACATTCACCGGATTAAACTCTTTCAAATTATTATACGTTATAGCACCTCTATACTTTAGTATTTATTTATTATCAAAACATTAGTTAACCGATATTCATTGGTTAGTTGAGCACCTACTTTTGCAGTGTATATTCATGCATGACATGGAATGTAATTCGAATTAATGATGAAAACATACTCATCAATTCATAAAATATATTATTGTAATGATTATTCAGTACTTCTATACAATTAGAGAAAATTCAAAAACAAATTTGCATATAAGCAAATTAAACGTCAAGTCACTATCACATCACCTCTAGTACGCGTATGCACCACTTCGACGCTGGTATCTCATCTTTATTCACCCATACTTTTTTCCTCATTCAGCAAGGGAATGAAGGAAAGTGCGCAGGCGTGATCATTTCTAAACTCGTGTCGAATTGGCAACTTCCTTCACTGAAACTCATTTAAAAAATATCTCTTTTCTTGCACATGTTAAAAAAAAAATTCCTTCGAATCAAATTTACCACGTTTCAAGCACGTGATACTTTGCATGCTTGTGGTTGGTTTCTTGCTATATTTAGCATGGCACACACAAGAAAAATTGCACTGAATCTATCACCAATATCCAGTGCGCTTCTAAGCTGCGGGGCCCGCAATGAAACAAGTGTCGTGTGCACTAGACTTTGGATTGTGAGAGATCGTATTCTATGATGAATACAATTTTTCAAAAATAACAATGAAAAAGATGTTTGCATTGGGATTATTTGTGTTTTTAGGGTTAAATGTTGTCGCAAGTGAGAACAAAGATCTTAAGAAACCGACGATTATTATCGCGATTTTAATTAGAAATAAAGCACACACTCTTCCGTATTTTTTTACTCTGCTTGAACAGTTGGAATATCCAAAAAACAGAACTTGTTTATGGTAAGTAGGATATGTATGTGTTTAACCTCATTTATGTGTGTGTTTAACCTTATTTATTTCTTTACACGTTTTGAATTGATAAATTCTATTGAATAACCTTGTTTTCTTCTTAAATTTTTTTTTGTGACTAATATAATTAAAATTCGTAAAGAAACATACATGAATTTCGGGTATAAGTGTGCGTATACAGCTATTATATTTTTCTACTATAGGTTTTTTATACATATGAAAGGAATTACAATTTTACGTATAAGGTTTTTTTGGTGATATCATTTTTAAGCAATTATACAGACTTTTTACTTCAATATTTTTGTATTTTCAGGATTCGCAGTGACAATAATATCGACAATTCTATTGAAATATTAAATATTTGGTTAGACGAACAAAGATCGAATTATCATTCAATAAATATTATTACCGATGACAAACCAAATGGAGAAGAAAGTGATGAAGGTGTAGCAAATTGGACAACAAATAGATTTGCTCATGTGATTCATTTGCGGGAAGAAGCATTAAAGTTTGGACGAGATGTTTGGGCAGACTATCTCTTTGTGTGTTATTATTATTTTCTTGAATAATACTTTATCATAATCTTCATTAAGAATATAATTAGCTCACTGATACTAAATACTATTGATATTGCAATTTTAGATGTTAGACGCTGATGTGTTTTTAACGAATTCGAATACACTTGATATTCTCATATGCAAAAATAGAACTCTTGTTGCCCCGATGTTGAAATCAGATGGAATGTACAGTAACTATTGGGGTGGTATGACATCCGATTATTATTATGAGAGAACGGAATCGTATATCTCGATTTTGAATCGAGAAAAAACTGGATGTCATCATGTTCCCATGATTCATAGTGCAGTATTAATTGATCTTCGGAGAAAGGAAAGCGATTATCTGACATATAATTCAGACAATTTGAAAAATTATAATATCCCAAAGGACGATATTATAACATTTGCATTAGCTGCTAATGCATCAGGTGAGAATTGAGAATATAATAAATCTTGAGTCTTTTATATATTATAAATTTATCATTTTTACAGACGTGCCATCATATATTTGCAATGATCAAGTCTATGGATTTGTAATGATACCACTAGAGAATAACGATAGTCTTGAGCGTGATTATTTACAACTGACAAATTTGAAGCTCGAAGTTTTAGGTTATAATTATAATGCAATTTTCAAATTTAATACCGCATAAATTAGTCGTTCGATCATTTAGTGCTTGAATTACTGATATCAATTATTGCTTTTATATAGGATACCAAAATGGTTTAGCATTGTCAAGTCGTATGAAAAAATTTGTAAAATATCCGAAGAAAGATACTATGGGAATGGATCGTATTTATATGATAAATTTATTACGGCGGCCGGAAAGGCGCCTACGAATGCAGCATTGCTTTGATGAATTGGGAATCGAATCTGAGACAATAAATGCAGTGGATGGATGGTATTCATTTTTTTGTTTTCTCATTTGGAGAAACTTGTATGAACTTCGTTTTTTTGTTTTAACCCTCATATAATTTCTTGAATGTTTTTCAGGATTTTGAATGAGAATATTTTAAATATGTGGGGAGTGAAAATGATGCCTGATTATGCAGACCCATATCACAAAAGGTCAACCAATTTTCATCTTGTTTTACGAATTATATAGAAGCATTGAAATTGTTCTACATTCCTTATTTTTCTTCTTAAAAATCATAGGCCTATGAAGATGGGTGAAATCGGATGTTTCTTGAGTCACTTCAAAATTTGGAGCCGAATGATTGAAAATAAATATGATAAAGTTATGGTATTGGAAGATGATGTACGATTTGAGCCGTTTTTTAGAAACAAAGTGAACTTTATTATGAATGAACTTGAACGCCTAAGAATAAATTGGGATTTAATGTAAGTTGATGTAAAAGCATAAATCAATCATTCAAGCACAATATGTTAGATTCAATGATTTAATTATTTCAACAGTTATTTAGGGAGGAAGCGGATGCAAATGGAAGAAGAGGAGTTGGTAGAAGGTTTAAATTATTTGGTACACGCTGGGTACAGTTATTGGACTTTGGGCTATATATTATCCGGTAGAGGTGCTAAAAAATTGCTCGAAGCTAAACCATTGGATGCTTTAGTGCCTGTTGATGAATATTTACCGATTCTATTCGACAAACATCCACGAGAGAATTGGAAGCAACATTTTCCAAAACGCGATTTGATTGCACTTTCGTTTTCTCCTCTGTTGATTTATCCAACGCATTATACCGGTGAAAATGGATACATCAGTGACACTGAAAATTCCACCATAATACAGTCTCGGATTACTGTTGGGATTTCCAATAGTAAAACAGAATTATAGGATTAAAAATATTTCTTTTTATTTACGAATCTTGACTGAATTTTTGAGGCCATAGCTTTTATTACGAAAAAAATTGAATGTTGTGTCGCACATGTAAGTTTATATTGATCTGAATAGAATTCCATACGATGTTTTGAGAACAATAAACTACAACTATAGATAATAAATCTAAATTTGTATGTGAGTAAGTAAATTAATTGAAGTGGAACTGGAGTGACGGTCGAACTCGAGCGTGAAAACGCCTTCATTTGAGAGGAACTTGAAATGTCGATAAACGGGTAGCACTGTAAAATGAGTTATCAATAAAATTGTCGTAAAACAGATTTCAAGTCGTACTAGAATAGAAGGATCCAGATAACACAGCATACCCTTGGATTTTCGAAGAGTTAGGCGTACTAGTACTCAGTGCAGCCAGTGTGGCCAGATTGAAGACCGAGCATCGAGCAACGCAGAATGGAGGGGGTAACTCACACAGTGGCAAGCCACGTCCGTGTGAGCAGCATGCTTCGGCTAGCTTCGGATAATGAAAGAGCGCGGACAATCTATGTCTGTCTCCATTCTCCGAACTAAAACGAAGCCGAACGACGTTGAACGATGTCGCTGACGACTCGTTGCTTCCTAGAGGGCTAAGAAATTGTCGGTAAAATAATTTATGTATGGTTTTACCGACATGTTTACATAAAACTAATGATTTTATCGACTCGTTCATATAAATGACCGCCAAAAATATTCGAATTTTTCAGCTTTTAATGCAGGAAAATAATATATATTTTTTAAATCATATAAAATATATATATTTTCAGTTGATCAATTTATATTTTTTATTATTTCCCGTTATTTGAATGAAAAAAGAAAGCAATTTATTTATAAATATAAACAAAAATATAGATATATAATTGTTGATCATATATGTAATTTTTACCCGAGTAAAAATATACAGGCCCACAACGCGCCCAAATTGGAAAACGCGCCCGATACAAGCCCAATGCGCGCCCAAAAGTATTTTGTTAATCTCAAGTGTAAATATGCACGCCCAAAACACGCCCAAATTCGAGAAGCGCTCGAACTGTACACCATCCTAATCTTTTTATGGGGGTTCGTTTTATTACCCGAAATACTCAACAAGAATTTTGCACTGGTGAATGTCAATTGTCAGCATATATATATAAATTTTCGAACGTTGGAATGGCGTTATGATCTGTCTATTGCTTTTTCGGAAGGATTTAACCGGTCGGGTGTCAGAAAAGATCACAAAAAAACCATAATAATAATCGTTCACGAACTTAGAAAAATTTTCAAATCACAGTTAATTGTGTTATGATCATATACTTTTATGAAAAATGCAATAAATCCAATTTTCGGGCCCTGTTCAGTCATAACTTTCACGCAGTAAGAATCAGATGCAGTCTTTCTCTTGTAGCATGGAGAATAAATCGATTGATTTTTAATTTTTAATCGTAGAAATTTAGATATTTTTATATTACTATGAGTTGTAATTTCTACGATATTGTGGAGTGCTAACCCGAGGTTCTGCGGAATACTATGTAAAAAAATCATTTTTCCAAGTGCATATATATTTGTACCTATTTGCCAAAAAGGATTGACTCTTTCACCAATTGCTTTAAATTTATTACAATACTCAAGAATATCAGTGTTGTTATCTATATTTCTGAATTCACTTGCGGCTATTGAATGATGGGATATTTTGGAATATATTTGTAAACCAATGCAAAATGAAAGAAAAAACAATTAATAAAATTTAATATAATTCCTTAATAATTCATTCGATTCTGAGCAAAAAAAAATTATTGGTATTCGTTTATATGGGCGGGTATCTATTTAAATGTAAACAAGTTTGTATAATAATGTCTTTCATGATTTAATATTTATAGCAATATTTCTACATGCACAAGTGGCGTATTGGGTAGCGTGGCAGTCTTTAATGTACCTTCCAAGGATCGCTGGTTCGAGTCTTACAATCTAACATTCTTTTCAGGTTTATGTCTACTTTTAAATTTGCAATTATTTCCAGATGTCCAACATAACATATATATAATGTATAAGTGAACTAACGATTGAAATTATTCATTGTAAAACCTCAATATTAATCATAATATAAGTTGCATACATGTACGACTCATGATTAATTGTGTGATGTGTTCTTTTTTAGTTATGTCCATTTTACTTTATAAAATTAGAATTATGAATTTATATCATTGCAAAGTGATTTTTTTGCACAATCACTTTGTAAAGTGATGTCATTTTCAACAGAGTAGCTGGGGGCAATCTCGAGTGAAAATTTGTCGTCTTTTCGCACGCCCAAAACGCGCCCAAATTTGTTTACTTAACGCGCCCATTGCAAGCCCATTTAGATAAATTTGGGCGCGTTTGTCCTGCAAATAGGCGCGCTCTGGGTACGTTAAGTGAACAAATTTGGGCGCGTTTTGGGCGTGCGAAAAGACGAAAAATTTTTACTGGGGTAAATTAATAAATTAATAAATTGATAAATTGATAAAGCGTCGAGTGAACATATATAGAATTTATATTTATTTTTGTTACTAATATGCAAATGCGTTTTATATATTATCATATTTTTTCATGTTTTATACATGTTCTGTGGTCATGCGGTTAAGCCAGTTCGATTTCTACGCTAAAAGCTAAGGTTCGATCTCAGATGTCTTTTCTTCCTTTTTTTCTTTTTTTTTTCTCATATTATATATTAAAAATGTTTTTTTTTCAAATCACATATCAAATCATTACTTGATACTTCACCAACCGAATATTCGTATATATATTCATATTTATAAATATGTAAAAAAATTCATTCATCATGAAAAAAACAAATCAAGGAATCAATCTTCGAGATTTTTGTTCATCTTTTTTTTTATTTAAATAAAAATTTAAAGATTTTCGTAAATGCTCAGACATTCAATCATTACATTTATATATATCATTTTTCCTATATGAATCATAGCAACCAGCAAATAATGATGAATACGCCCTACGTCATTCAGAAACAATTGTGTATCATACATTTATATTAAATATACAAATGCACAATATTCATACAAGTAAGCACAACATGTTAGAAACAAACTTTATTCATACATTTATATCTCTCTCTTTCTTCACATTCTCATATATATATTTCTTTTTCTTCCTTCCCGTATTTATACATATCTTTCTTTCTCTTTCTCATTGCTGTTTGAGCTCGAAGACTTGTACACCTCCTATCCTCATTATATATGAGCATTAGGATCCTTTTACCAATCGCACCGTACACCTAGATGTCACAAATTTTTCGTTAATATTCATTCATAATCAGAAAATATGAAATTTTGTGCTATCAATCATGAGTTGGGAAAAGATTCAATTGATGAAATTATGGATAAATAAATGAAGAAATGAACAAATGAATAAATAGAGCATACATACATATGAATAGAATTTATATTTTCATTTATTACATACATTTTTATTGCAATAAATAATAATATATGAAATAAACTGTCCAGATTCAAAATTAATTTATTTATATATTTTGGTTATATAAATTATGATTTTCACACCATTTGAAAAATATTATTGTACTAATCAATGTACTAATCGCTTCAGGATGCGACATGAAAAAACTTTATCGATCACTTCCTATATAAAGCATTAATTGGTGCAACCATCATGCATGATGATGTGCAATATTTAATAATATTTTTCAAATAGTGTGAAAATCATAATTTTCATAAATGAGTAAGAACTGTAGGTTAATCTGTTTGATCTGGGTATACGATGCACGAAAAAAACGTTTTCCGGCCCGCCAATGTTTCTACATTTTATGATAGAGTGCGGGCTTTTCAAAAATACAGCAATAAGAAGAAAAGAGAAAGAATATATATATGTATACTAGCGGTCCCGACAGACGTTGTCCTGTACACATGTGATATAGGTATCTCAAATTTGAAAGTTTATCGAAAGGACCATCAGATGTAAATTTTTACTAAAACGTTATTTTACTATCAAACGTCATTACAATTAAATAAAAATATAAATTTGGCTAGAACTTTATAACAGAAACAGAGTGAATGACACAAAGCCAGTTGTCTATGACACAAAAACAAAACATTGCTGAATCTACTCTAGCGCCTACTTATCGCAGCGCCTACTGATCGCAGCGCTTACTATCGGGATACTTCGATCGCAGCGCTGTCTGATTTTGGGAAAAATATTCTGGGTTGCCGTCGTCAAGCACCGCAGAGTTATTTTTTACGGCTTTATTTTCGACCTGCGATATCTTCCGAAATATTTATTGAAATCGAATGATGTGAAGGGCAATTTTGTACTAAATTAAATACTAGTAATGGAGAACGTATTTATTCGGATGAGAATCAACACTATATTCATGAAAACACCCTTTGAAATAATGGTTTTTTTTGGCAAAAATTTGATTGCAATAAAAGGGTAATGATATGTTAACCGTGAGAGATAGACATATGCTGTCGCAGACTTTTTTGTAGAACTTTTGAAGAGCTACATTTTCGTCATCCATTATTTCGATGTACGTCTTACGGTTTTTGCAGCGTTCGCGACAATAGCTGATAATTCCTGACTTTTTTACATTTTTTAAGTTGTACTACTTATCTTCGGAATTTTCTAGTGGAAAATATAGCCTATGTCACTGGGGGATGATATAGTTTTCTGAGGGTGAAAAAATTTCTGAAATCGGTCCAGTAGTTTTTCAGTTATCTCAAAAAAATACAAATTTTTCTCTTTAAATTGTTAAAAAATGAAATAAACATATTCCAGTGGACTGAATTGTGAATCTAAACCATCCTCGAGCTCAGAGGAATACAACAAAAAAAATTTCATCAAAATCGGTCCAGCCGTTTAGGAGGAGTATGATTACAAAGGTTCTGACGGACAATTTTTATATATAAAGATATATATATAAGTACGAATGAATTTTTTTACATATTTGTAAATATGAATATATGTACGAATATTCGGTTGATAGAGTATCAAGTTATCATGTGACAGATTGTGATATGAAAAAAATTTTTTAATATGAAATATGAGAAAAAAAGAAAAAAAAAAGACATTGGAGACCGTGCCCAAACTTGTCGCGTAGAAATTAAATCGCTTAACCACATGGCCACATACCATGTATATGGAATAGTAATGAATAATAATAAATAAATCGCATTTTTATATTAATAATAAAAATAAATATAAATTCTTTATATGTTTACTTGACGCTTCATCAATTGATTAATTAATTAATTTATTCATTTATCTATTATTAATATTTCATCAGTTGAATCTTTTTTAGACACATGAACGATGAAACAAAATTTCATATTTTCCGAACGTGAATAAATATTGTTGAAAAATGTGTGAGATTCAGGTATACGGTGTAATTGGTAAAAGGGTCCTAACGCTCATTATACGGAAATGTACAAGTCTTTATGCAGTGAAGGCAATGGAAAAGAAAGAGAAAGATATATAACTATGAAAAAGAAGATATGAACAAGTATGAATGAATTTTCTTAGATATTTGTATGTATGAATATATGTACGAATATTCTATATTTGTATATACTACTGGAACATATGATTCACAAGTGTTTGGACATAAAGTAAAAATATGTATACTATCTCATTTTTTGTATATGTATTTGCTTGTTTTGCATGCATACATATAAACATACATGTATGCATGCGAATTATACATTATATATGTTTATAAATGAATGATTCATCAATAAAATAATATAAAGTTGTAAACTGGAAACGGGTATCCATCACGTATAAATGTTAGATCATTATAATACGTTCCAATGTTCAAAGTGATGCACAAATATAAAAAAATCCAAAATATTGCAATAATGAAATTTGATTAAAGCTGCAATATATATATATATTTATTCATTTCAAATCAAATTATGTTAATCAATTGATAATTCAATGAAAGAAGTATTATTATTATTATGATCCATCGGGACAATCAGATCCCATTTCGGTTTTTTTCTTCTTCATATTAGATTTTAAAAATATTTTTTTTCATGTCACATTCTGTCAAATCATTACTTGACACGACACTGTACCAAGTTATGATTTGACAGAATGTGACATGAAAAAAATATTTTCAATATATAATATGAGAAAACAAAAAAAAAAAAATGACGGGGACCGGACCCCAACTCTCAGCGTAGAAATCAATTGACTTAACCACACAGCCACAGATCATATATACAATCTGAGAGTATATAATAGTATATAAAGCGCATTTTCATATTAATAATAAGAATAAATATGAATTCTTTGTATGTTCACTTAATGTTCCATCAATTAATTAATTTATTAATTCATTCATTCATTTATTAATATTTCATCAATTGAATCTCTTTAGACACATGAACGATGAAACGAAATTTCATGTTTTCCGAACGAGAATGAATATTGTCGAAAAATTTAGGATCCAGGTATACAGTGCAATTGGTAAAAGGGTCCGAACGCTCATTTTATGATAGTATACAAGTTTTCGAGCACAAACAGCAATGAGAAAAAAAAAAAGCAAAACATATATAAATACAGGAAGGAAGAGAGAGAGAGAGAGATATGAATGAAATTTATTTCTCACTTGTATATATAGATACTCGTATGAATATTGTGCATTTGTATATTCTATATAAATGTATGATTCACATTTGTTTCTAGATGACGCAGTGCGTCACTGTCATAATTATTTGCCGGTTACTTCTACTTAAATTTGAAAAAAAAAAAAATAAATAAATATATAATAATAATAAAAACTATTATTATTATATAACAAGCATTTTTCGTTCGGTATTTATAATGAAAATAAAAAAATTGTCCACATATGATGATGTTGTATAAAAGTATATGTTGTAGAATGCATTCATTTAAGGTACAAAAATTACTCTGTAAATAATTTAAAATTTACAAGTAATATTTTTCCATTTAATACAGAAAAATATCAAATAATCATTTTCAGTGGAGTATGCATTTTATATTTTCTGAACATGAATAATTGTTGTATGTAAAAGTATACGTTCCAGGTATACAAAGAAATTACTAAAAGGGTCTTGACGTCTCATCCATGTGTTTAAACTTCACTGTAGTGTGCAAGTCTTACTCAGAATCAATTATAAAAAAGAAAGATTCATATGCAAATATATATGTATGATTAAAGATGGAATTTTCTCTATATTTGTATGTGTGTATATTCATATATACTGTATAAATATATGATACACAATTGTTTTTATGTGAAGTAATACGTTATTGTTATGCATTGACAATTGATTCGATATATATAATATATAAATGGATTGTATGTACATTCAATACATCTGGAATATATTTTTATAGATTAATTTTACAATCATGGATGTGGAATATGAAATTATTGTAATTATATGCGTTCCTTACGCATGTAAATAAAAAAAAACTTTTTCCGCATAAAAATTACATATATGATTAACAATTATATATCTATATTTTTGTTCATATTTATAAATAAATTGCTTTCTTCTTTCATTCAAATAACGGGAAATAATATAAAATATAAATTGATCAACTGAAAATATATATTTTACATGATTTAAAAAAGATATATTATTTTTCTTCATTAAATGCTGAAAAATTCGAATATTTTTGGCGGTCATTTATATGAACGAGTCGATAAAATCATTAGTTTCATGTAAGCATGTCGGTGAAACCATACATAAATTATTTTACCGACAATTTCTTAGCCCTCTAGGAAGCATCGAGTCGTCATCGACATCGGTCAACGTCGTCCGGCTTCGTTTTAGTTCGGAGAATGGAAACACACATAGATTGTCCGCTCTCTTCTACTACACGAAGCTAACCGAAGAGCGTTGCTCACACGGACGTGGCCTGCGACTCTGTGAGTTACCCCCTCCACTCTGCGTTGCTCGTTGCTCGGTCTTCAATCTGGCCACACTGCTATACGGTCGTATTTGAAGCTCCCATTTCTAGTGTTTATAATATATGCGTGTTCCTCATTGTAATAGGGTCTAAAATAAAAATATCATTTCCTTCTATTATTCAAAGTAATTATCAAAACGATCAATGTTTATTGAAGAAATAAAGTTTCAATAATTTATTTCAAATTTTTTAAACATCAAATTGAAGTAGGAAAGATGTCTACGCGACATTTAAGAAGAGTGTATGGTAATGACGTTATAAACATAGTGGATCATGAAGATATAAGTGACGTGTCAATAGCAAGAGATGAAAAATCGAAATGTTTCAACGTATTTAATTTGGTAAGTAACATATTAGAGCATTATTTCATGAATCTTATACCATATGAATTTAATTTTCTAGTTAAACGAAAAAGATGATTGCAGTGAAAATTCTGATGAAAATGAAACAGCTGCTAAAAATGAACGAATCGGTGACAGCAAACGAAATAAAAAAAAGAAAACGAAAAAAAATAAAATTGAAAAATTATTGAAAATACAAGATGATGATAGTGATGAAAATTCACAAAATGTGGATAATGTTGACGAAATCGAGCGCACCGTGAGAGAAATAAATAAATTGCTTGGTGAACCGGTGCCTTGTTCGAGTAAAGCGAACGAAGATTCATTCCAGTTGCCAAAAGTCCCAGGAAATATTCTGATAGTGCAGCATAGATATTTAAATGCTGCGAATGAATTACGTCGAATATGTGGAAGTAAAATTATGCCGAGTGAAAATAGAAATAGTCGTAGACGAGGTCGAATAGGCTTAAAAAAATTTTGGTTGACATCACGAACTGCTTGGTTTCCAGCTGGAAAATTTGGATTATCAATGGTAACAGATGATACAATAAAATCAGATGAAACTCAATATTTTATTTATACTCATAATTCACATTATCGGCAAATACAAATGAAATTTTTTGATGCAGTTGAAAGTCAAAATCCCGAAAATATTGTTAACATAGTAAAGGCCCATCCATGCAATGTTGATGCATTATTACAATTTTCTGATATATGTAAACTCAATGAAGACTTACAATTGTCTGCGAAATTTGTTGAACGCGCGGTTTATTGTCTTGAATGCGTATTTCATCCGTTATTCAATATCACGAATGGTAATTGTCGATTGAGTTACAAACACCAAGCAAATAGAGCATTATTCATTGCGTTATTCAAACATTTAACGTTCATTGGTGGTCGTGCATGCAATCGTACGAGCTTGGAATTGTGCAAACTTCTGATGTCTCTTGATCCTGATGACGATCCATTGGCAATTGTTCTGGTTATTGATTTTTATGCGTTGCGTGCGCGAGAGTATCAATGGTTTATTGATTTTTGTAAATGTTGGGAAGCGAAGAAAAATTTAACTCAATTACCAAATATCGCATATAGTCTTGCACTTGCACATTTTCATGTTGGGAACCATGAAGTAGCAAATGAATTATTGCAAAATGCACTCATAATGTTTCCAGGTGTTTTATTTAATTTATTGGATAAATGTGGGGTTGAAACTGACATGAGAGTATTGGGACATGATCATTTTGGTGTGAAGGCGAAAGTCACGACCAGCATTACTTTGGAAAAACTCCAGGATTTGTATGTAGTACGAACATATTATCTATGGAAGGAAGCAGCTCAAATTTCAATTCTTCCTTGGCTTGAAGGTGCCGCACATGCGGTAATGGATCGTGTTGATGTCGGAGATGAATTTACTAAATTTTGTCAAGTCAAACGTATACAAAGATATCAAGGTCAACCGCCCCGTAACATTTTACGGCATATTATATTATCTGATATAAAAGAAGTGACTGTTAATCATCCAGAAGTACAGAATGAAGAAGCTATTTTTTCATATGATCCATTTCCGCCTGCAGATTCAATTGATATTTATGATAAACGTGAAACAATCCAAAGACCTGTGTCATCCCATCCTAATTTTTTTACACTATTTATCTCGTCACTTTTCACCGATTTAAATGGTATTGCGACAAACGCTATGGCGATAAATCATGATAATGCTTATGAAGCTAATGAGTCATCTCCGGAATTCGATTGAATTTTTTTTAAGCCGACATATGTGCATACAGATTTTTTTAAATTTATTGTATTTGTGTTTTCGTAAATTTATAAATTATATATTCAAAATTTGGTAACATTCAAATGTAAATAAGAAAAAAAAAATATATAGTGCCGGTCCAATTCATTATTGTCAACATATATGTTGGCGTATGAGTCGGATGCATAATTTAATGGAAATAATTACTATGAATAAATTATAAAAACTTTATTGACTTTGTCTCAATGTTTGAAATTGGTTTGATTTTTTTTTACCATATCAAATACTAAAGAACATGCTTTTCTTCAACACAGTATGTACAATAAATTTTCTCTTATAGATTAATTAATTGATGAAAGTGACTCGACGAAAATTCCCAGTGTCCATTTTTGTTCCGTTTTCTTTTGTTGTCTTTTTAGTTTTATTTCCATTAATATTATCAATTTTTTTTTTCTTTTCAATTTCTTATATTAATATTTAATGCGTGTCAATAAACAGGAATTGTATTTTCAAATGTGTGCGTTACATTTACATACACTTCACTATATATAAAACAATATACCTTTGCATGAACCTAGGTCACACGTATTTGACGTTACTCAGTGTTTGTAAATTTAAAAAAAATGGGACGATTTCTGTAGAATTACATAGTAATAACAAATGCTTGCAATGAATTGAATTGCCATTACCAGTGCTTTTGTAATGTTTCGCATCTCATGTTTTCACTTATACTTTTCATTTCATTCAAATTTATTTTCAAATGAATTGAATTCTACACGACGCTTCGAAAGACAGGATTGTAACGACAAATACCTGGGCCATACTCTTGATAGTCTTTTTTCGTATGACACACCTCATAGAATTCTGGACCACTCGCCAATAATGCACCACCAAACCACACTGCACAACGTTGTTTATGATGAGAAATTACACGAACATCAACTGCCGTCGGCTGAAAAAGAGAAAGTTGAAATTTTATATTAATTTTCATAATAACGATTTAGTTCCTTTTTTTGAGACGTATGCAATAAAATAGGTACGGCTTTTTTGATGTTCTTAGTGGACAGAATTGCTGATTCAATGAGAGTTTAGAAATGATGATCACGTCTAAACACTTTTCTTCATTACCTTACTGAGGAAGAAATATTTTTCTTCAGTTTTAATTTTTGTTTTTCTCTTTCTCCTTTCGTTCTAACGTTTTCTCACTCGTAAGGAAACGATAGAAAGCGAGTTGCACGTTATACTTTTTACAAGTGCAAAGAAATAGGTACTTTTAAAATGTTTTTAGTTGGCACAGTTGCAAATTTTACAAGAGATCGAAAATGATGATCAAGTATGCGTACTATCCTGCGTCTCCTTACGAGTGGGAAAAGAGAGAAACAAAAATTAAAACAGTGAAGAAAAAATTTTTTGCTCTCTCATTGAGCTAATAAAAGAAAGCGCGCCTACGTGAACATCAAATAAGCAACTTTGTCAACTAAAAACACATCTAAAAAGTACTTTACTTCTTGCATATCGTCGCTTAAGCTTTAACACCGCGTAAGTCAAAAAATGGATGTACAGGTTAAGCATGTAATTTGATAGATAATCGCAGGGCTGACTATTTTAAGTTACGCGGTGTTAGAACTTGAGCGACGATATGTCATAAAAAAAGTATAATATGCGACTCGTAAGAAATTAGTAAATCTAAACTCGCATGACACTTATTTTGCTCGTACCGCCAACTTCACACTCGTTGCACAAAATACAAATTATTTATATTTATTTTTTTTACATATATAATAAGATTCTGATTTTTCGGGCATTCAATTATTTAAGAAATCAAATCATAAAAAAAGGGTCACCAACATGACTTTTGTCTATAATTGGTCATATAACTTGTAGAAAGAAAAAAAAAAAAAAAAAAAGATAAAAACGTAATAAGGCTTATTTATTATAAAATAAATATATTTATAATGAGCAAATAGATATATTGAGTGTCGCATCAAATAGAGAAAATAAAAACCAATTACACATACCGTGATATGACCGCCGCTGAGTTTTTCACTGAGTTTTAATCTTGCATCAACAGTTTTTTTTACATCCCTTTGTAATCGTCGACCGAAATCTTTGAACATGGTTGATCCACCAGACAAAGCAATATTCTTGTATAGTGGCCTCCGAACATCAATAGGACAATTTTGTATGACGTCATCGACAATTTCACCTAAAGGCGTTGTAAAATCTGGATTTGCAAATTCTGGATGAAAAAATATTTCAGGTCCTAAAAATCGTTCATAACCAACATCGACATTAAATGGTTGTTGAGTAATAGCATTAATTCCCGTATGCTGCTTAATTTTTGTTGGATCATTGTCATATTTAGCAAATTCTTTCGCGATATCCGGACAAATATAGCAATATTTTTCTTTGATTGCTTTAGCTGTTTCTAATGATTGTTCAGGTGGGATACCAACTTCACGTTCTCTCAATAGACTTTGTATAAAATATGTAATATCTCTACCAGCAATCGGGATATGTTTTATACAACTTCCAATAACAAATCCAGATGCAACTGGTATTACGTGGGTTACGCCATCGCCACTATCAACCACAATTCCTGTTAATACACGATCATCAACCGATTTTGCCGTCCACGACGCTGCTAATGCTAATACAGCCTGCACAGCAATATATAATCCTGGCACATTAAATGATTCAAACATTATTTCCGCCATATATTCACGATTTTCCGGTGTATTTAATGGCGGTTCAGTCAATAAAAAATGATGATCTTCCGGCTCTGCTTTCAAATATTTGAAGATACATTGCTGTAGGAAACGTTCCATTAAATCCCAATCTTCCACCAATCCATGTCTAACTGGATACTAATGATAAAACTTGTTTAGATATCAATATTTTATGAAAATCGTATATGTATCAATATTTTATGACTAAAATACCTTAATTGAGTAGCCGGGTGAACTAAATGCCTCATACCCTATGTAAAAATCCAAATCTTCCACACCCTTTGTGACTCTTCTTGCTGAATTGTCACCAACCTTGGCACTTTCTTTGATTGCGATGGCCGATGGAATGGTCAACTGGGGATCTCTGTTTGTTCCAGCGAAGCCCAACTTCGTATATCTGTGCAATAGTATTTCGGACAGGTAAAAAAAAAAGTGCACACATGTAAACTCATTAGAATGGAGTTAGTTACGTCCCAATTTTTTGAACTTTGCATTTACATTCTTATGAACTGGATTATATTCAACTTTTGTTTCACATACCCGGTTCCTACGTCTATCACGCACGCAGGAAGATGACCTAACATCTTTTATTTTTAATTGTTTTATATGACAATTGTATGGACGACGAATCTTTAGATTACGAGCTCTCCAGAAGACTCCACTGAGTTCAAAAATAGTGTGGCCAAGTTTCAATCTGAAGACCAAGTAACGAGCAACACAGAATACAGAGGGTAACTCACACAGTCGCAAGCCACATCCGTGTGAGCAACGCTCTTCGGCTAGCTTCGTGTAGTAGAAGAGAGCAGACAATCTATGTCTGTCTCCATTTTCCGAACTAAAACGAAGCACAACGACGTTGAACGATGTCAATGACGATTTGTTGCTTCCTAGAGGGCTAAGAAATTGTCGGTAAGATAATTTATACATGGTTTTACCGACATGCTTATATGAAACTAATGATTTTATCGACCTGCTCATATGGATGACCGCCAAAAATATTCGAATTTTTCAGCTTTTTACTGGAGTCAGCTTTTTTACCGACGGTATTTCCAAATCGTAATTTTCATTTTTCACCCTTTTTCTTGCTTCAAATGAAGAATCCTTCTACAGAATTGAAGAAGAGACCCGTAAAAAGTGCGCTAAAAAGCGATTTTGCCGAAAATCGAAAAAAAATTGCAAAACTGCAGATTTTTTACCACCGCGTGACGCCACTCGAAGAAGAATCGAATGAAATTATTATTATTCTTTTTTCTATTTTACATATTTCTTTTCACGCGCTTAAATTATTGTGCACGTTCCCATATGTATAAATATATTTATCAAATTACTCTTCATAAGAATTTTATTTACATTTATAATTATATATTTTATATTTTCTATCATCTTTATAAATCTATATATATATATAGGCGATTCACCACTCACTGACTCATGTTCGAACCGGCGAAACTACGATTCCTATTCACTTGAAATTTGGCATAGAGATTGCTCATATAACGTAGACGCTCAATAAGAACGGATTTTGTGAAACTCCTACAGCAAAATTTTTATTTTTTTCGAAGATTCGTTATGACCGGAAATGAGATGGTAACGGTTGCTATGTTGATATTTGATCGTGTCACCGTTGCTATGCTAACGGTTGTCCCTAGCAACGGTTGCTATGATGATTTTTGGCCCCCAGCAACGGTCGCTATGGTGATAATTGTCCCTAGCAACGGTTGCTACGGTGATGGTCGGTATTGATAACCGTTACCATGATAATTATTATTCTTGACAACTGTCGTTGTTTCAATGAATGTTTTTTGAAACTCAACTTATTATTTTTGCATTTCCTAATACGTAGTTGATTATCCTATAGGTGAGTGAAGATAGAAACTCAAAAGATTTATTGAATTCGCAACAATCAAAAGGATTGAAATGTGAAAATCATACTCATCTTAGAAACGATAGCAAGAACCGACGTACTGGCAATCCAAAATGATTGAAATCAGGGTTTTTGAGTCGAAATCAAGAGAATTATGATATATCAGCTGATACCCATCCACTTCGCTGGACGTGAGATGAAATTGATTCATGAACTGTTGTTTTCATATTGGTAGGCGAATTTTGAGTAGAGAAGTATGATAATTCATCACTTATAGTCAGAACGAAATGAGTCAGTAAGTGGAAGAATTTGTATGCTGGGGACCCGCCATGTAAAATAATAGGAAAGCATGCCACTACACAGTACCTCATGGGTGATGTGGAAATCTGTGAAACGACAGATTCTGTCACTCAATTTTGCGTTAGAATAAAATTATAAATATTTTACTTATTCACAAATTCAAGTTTGAGAAACATTTTATTCAAAAACTATCCAAAACCTAATTCAATCAAAAATTGTCATCAATATATTTTGAATAATTTCTATTGAAAAAACAAAAAAACCAACTGTTAATGTTCTTTTCCACTAGTATTTTCAATATCAATGTCAATCTACCTTAAAGATAAAGGAATATATGTTAGTGGAATAAAACGAATTTTGTGCGCTCCCCCGAGTCGAAATCCAACTCATCATCAACGCATTAATATTCTACAAAATTGATCCCTTGGATACGCTAACGATAACCTCAAGGTTAGTTGGCTCAATGGTATTTAGCGTTTCAGTAGCGTTTCAAGCGTCTACTTACTGGCTTTCCCCGACGTTCGAAACGCTATTGATATCCTATATTTGATGACTTGGAAATGCTATTGAGACGCTTTTTTTAAAAATTAGGTTTCCATAGCATTTCAAGAGTATCCCGAGTAAAAACTTTTCGTCTTTTCGTACGCCCGGAACGCGCTCGAGATCGCCCCCACCTTACCTTGTTAAAAATGACTTAACTTTACAGAGTGATTGTGCAAAAAAATCACTTCGCAATGTTATGAATATAATTTTATGAATTTATGATTCTAATTTTATAAGAATAAATAGACAAAAATTAAGAAAGAACACATCCCGAAATCAAGCACGAGTCGTATGTGTGTTGCAACTTATTTGATTACTGTTGATTTTACATCGAATAATTTCAATCATCAGGCACTTATATATATATATATATTATGAAACCAGGGATCCTTGGACAGCACATTATGAGACTGACACACTACCCAATACGCCATTCGTGTACGTACAAATATAAATGTAAATATTAAATTACTAGCACATACCCGTCCGCTTCGCTGGACGTAAGTTGGCATTGAATCATGAACTTATGTTTTCATATTGGTAGACAAATTTTAAGTATACAGGTATGATAATTCATCACCATGATTAGGAAATGAGTCAGTGAGTGACAGAATCTGTCGTATCACAGATTTCCACATCACCCATGAGGTACTGTGTAGTGGCATGCTTTCCCATTATTTTACATGGCGGGTCCCCAGTATACAAATTCTTCCACTTACTGACTCATTTCGTTCTGACTATAAGTGATGAATTATCATTCTTCTCTACTCAAAATTCGCCTACCAATATGAAAATAACAGTTCATGAATCAATTTCATCTCACGTCCAGCGAAGTGGATGGGTATCAGCTGATGTATCATAATTCTCTTGATTTCGACTCAAAAACCCTGTTTTCAATCATTATATGTTTGAAAATATATAAACAAATCTTTTTTATAATTTTCCTCCAATTTCATTTATTCCCTATTTTTGAAACTTTGAGAGAAAAAAAATATTTGAATCATTATTCAGAATTAGTATCAGGCATATATTTATCAAATCAAAAATCAATAACACAGGATGATATTAATTTGAGTAAGAAACTTTTAACAGCATTCGTTGCTTTTGAAAGTATTCTTGGAAAAATAAAGAATTATGTTCATGGTACACGTTGCATTGGATTTCAAATATATTCAAAAATATCATATAATTTAATAGTCGCGAATAAATTAAAGATTATAAATTACTGATAAATTACTGACTAAAAACTGATGCTTTCAAATATTGTAATAGATTAATAAACAATTGGAAAAACCCCAGTATAAATTTTTCGTCTTTTCGCACGCCCAAAACGCGCCCAAATTTGTTTACTGAACGCGCCCAGAGCGCGCCCATTTGTAGGACAAACGCGCTCATAACGCGCCCAAATTCATCTAAATGGGCTTGCAATGGGCGCGCTTTGGGCGCGTTATGGGCGCGTTAAGTAAACAAATTTGGGCGCGTTTTGGGCGTGCGGAAAGATGTAAAAATTTTCACTCGAGATTGCCCCCAGCTACTCTGTTGAAAATGACATCACTTTACAAAGTGATTGTGCAAAAAAATCACTTTGCAATGATATAAATTCATAATTCTAATTTTATAAAGTAAAATGGACATAACTAAAAAAGAACACATCACACAATTAATCATGAGTCGTACATGTATGCAACTTATATTATGATTAATATTGAGGTTTTACAATGAATAATTTCAATCGTTAGTTCACTTATACATTATGTATATATTATGTTCGACATCTGGAAGTAATTGAAAATTTGAAAGTAGACATAAACCTGAAAAGAATGTTAGATTGTAAGACTCGAACCAGCGATCCTTGGAAGGTACATTGAAGATTGCCACGCTACCCAATACGCCACTCGTGCATGTACAATTTTGGTATGAATATTAAATTATGAAAAACATCATTATACAAACTTATTCACACTTAAAGAGATACCCGTCCATATAAACAAATACCAATAATTTTTTTTTGCTCAGAATCGAATGAATTATTAAGGAATTATATTAAATTTTATTAATTGTTTTTTTTTTTTATTTTGCATTAGTTTACAAATATATTCCAAAATATCCCATCATTCAATAGCCGCAAGTGAATTCAGAAATATAGATAACAACACTGATGTTTTTGAGTATTGTAATAAATTGACAACAATTGGTAAAAGAGTCAATCCTCTTTGGCAAATAGGTACAAATATATATGCACTTGGAAAAATGATTTTTTCACATAGTATTCCTCAGAACCTCAGGTTAGCACTCCACAATATCGTAGAAATTACAACTCATAGTAATATGAAAATATCTAAATTTTTACGATTAAAAATTAAAAATCAAACGATTTATTCTCCATGCTACAAGAGGAAGACTGCATCTGATTCTTACTGCGTGAAAGTTATGACCGAACAAGGCCCGAAAATTGGATTTATTGCATTTTTCATAAAAGTATATGATTGTAACACATTTAACTGTGACTTGAATTGTGAAAATTCCAAATGCCATGCCTTTTTCCAGGAAGTAGTTGGTCGGAAATCATATCAATTGTGCATGTAAATCATATTGCAAAGATATTTGTATAGTGGAATACTTTGCTGTTATAAGAAAATGTAATGTTATACCAAAATTAAGTGTAGAAAATATTAATTTCACTCGTATATATGAATGTACAATAACAAATAATTCAAATATAATTGATGTCAATGATCTTATTTGTGTATGTTTTTATATTGAAATCATTGACATAATCAAATAAAAAATATATTATGAAACCAATCAATCTAAGAGAAATAGAATAAATATATTCAGATATAATTTTGATCAGTATATTGGTAATAATTATAATTGTGAATAAAAATACGTGAATTAATGAACGAATGAAAATAACACAATTATATTGATGAACGATTATATAATAAACCCACTTATTATCATTCTATTCATAATAATATCATTCAAACAAAAACAAAATGTTCAATGTGTTTTCATTTATAAAAAAACGGATTGTTTACTGAGTGAACTGGGAAATTTCTATTTCATCAAATTCATCTATGTTCCGATATCTTGTTGAAATTTTTCTAAGTTCATGAACGATTATTATTATGGTTTTTTTGTGATCTTTTATGACACCCGACCGGTTAAATCCTTCCGAAAAAGTGATAAACAGATCATAACGCCATTTCAACGTTTGAAAATTTATATATATATGCTGACAATTGACATTCACCAGTGCAAAATTCTTGATGAGTATTTCGGGTAATAAAACGAACCCTCATAAAAAGATTAGGATGGTGTGCAGTTCGAGCGCTCTTCGAATTTGGGCGCGCTATGGGCGCGTTTTGGGCGTGCATATTCACACTTGAGATTAACAAAATACTTTTGGGCGCGTATTGGGCTTGTTTTGGGCGCGTTTTTCAATTTGGGCGCGCTCTGAGCGTGTTGTGGGCCTGTATATTTTTACTCGGGAAGGGTCGATCCTCTTCGACGAATAGGAGTACAAATTTATGTTCTTGGAAAATTGCTTTTTTTTCATAATATTTTTCATAATTTGGAGATAGCACTCCACAATATTGGCGAAATAATAAATCGAAGCAGTCTAAAAATATTCAAATTTCCAAGATTAAAAATGAAAACTCAAATCATTCATTCCAAGTGTTATATAAGAAAAACTAAGTTAAATTCTTAGTGCGTCAAAATTATGACTCAAGAAGGTCCACAAATTGGATTTATTGTATATTTTATAAAAGTATGTAATTGTGCTACAATTAACTGCCATTTAAATTGTACAAATTCGAAATTTCATGCTATTTTCCAAGAGGCAATTTGTCAAAAATCTCATCAATTGGGATCCGCATTATATGTTATAGAATCAAATGTTGATAATTATGTGGATAATATTATAATTCAAGTTACAGTTCCATATGTATGAAATCTTAAAACAGCACATCCATCTCAAATATTGATTGAGGTAAATTCAATCTTCAATTTATATTTTATTGTGAAAATAAATAAAAAAACACCCCAGATGAAATTTTCGAGCGTTGAAATGGCATTATGACCTGTGCTGAGCGTTCGAAACCTCTGATCGCAAGACAGAATGCGTTCAAAACTATTTATTGCCCCTCCGAAACCTCTGATCGCAGGACAGAAGGCGTTTAAAACTATTTATTGCCCCTTCGAAACCTCTGATCGCAGGACAGAATGCGTTTAAAACTATTTATTGTTTTTCCAGAACATCTGATTGTAGGACAGAATGCGTCCAAAACTATCTATTGCTTTTTCGGAAGGATTCAACCGGTCGGGTGTCACGAAAAATCATAAAAAAACCATGATAATAATCGTTCACGAACTTGGGAAAATTTTGACAAGATATCGGGACCCCAGATAAAATTTTCGATATTTTGTATACAAAACCTTCGCAAAATAGCTCTGCTCAATGCAATTAGAAATGGTTTTGAACGCATTCGTATACCTCTGGAAATGACGTTATATCCAGAGCTTTGGAACACTATTGTATATACTCAGAAAGATATAATTTATACACGTGTTTCCATATGTAACGTCGTCAAAAATATTATATATATATTAATAAATATTTTTTTTGATTAATGTACATTTTTTTGCATACCAATTTATGAAAATAACGTATGGTAGCAAAAATTCAAAACTATATATTAATATACCTATAATTAGGATAAGTAAAGTATAATATTGCAATAAATAGATATTTGTGCTGTTGTACAATTTATGTTGCTGAAATTTATGAAGATATATTCAACATAATAATATTAAGGATATACATTTATCATTCAAATCAGGTATCTGAAAATGAAGAAAATTTTACATTAAATACAAACATTCAATATAATTTGAAAAAATTTTTGATTTGCGACGGGATACGAACACTGGAACCTCTGGTGATGAAGCATGAACGCTTTTGCTGAGCTACCAAAGCATTGTACAGAATTTTATATTTAGTTGATTCAAAATATGTATGAAAATTCTTTGTGAAAATTATTTCAACTATTTTTATGAATGGCATTTCATTATTGAATCAATCCAGTATATCAAATCAGATGATCGATGAAGCGCAACAATTATTATCAGATTTTGTTCAACAATTTTCCAATTTATATAGTAATAAATATATGACATGTGATTTACATCATTTTCCACGTATAGCCGAAACTGTTCGAGATTTTGGGTTGTTGTCGGTTACATCATGTTCTCCGTTTGAAAATATGAATGGCGAAATATCTAGTTTAGTGACAGGAACAAAATTTTGTTGGATTACAAATATCTACTGGATTGTCTCATTTCATGGCTATACCAACGTTATTCGAAAAAAATTGATCAGGACTATGCAGTTCATGAATCAATCCATAAGCTTAATAACTCACAAAAGAAATATAAATCCCATATCATCTCATCAAAACTACGTGCAGTTGGGATTCTCAATAAAAAAACACAAATTCATCCGATAGTCTTAAGTGCACTAAATACATTAAATATTGGCGGAACAGATATTCGTATTTTCGATTGTTTCATAAAATCTGGGATACTACATATATCAGAATCATATCACAGAATCACGAAAAGTGACTCATCATATATACAATATTATAATGATGCTGTCAGGGAATTTGGATTTATACATTGTTTTATTGAAATATCTGATTGTGCATGTAAATCATATTGCAAAGAGACTGGTATAGTGAAATACTTTGCTGTTATGAAAAAATGTAATGTTATACCAAAATTTAGTGTAGAAAATATTAATTTCACTCGTATATATGAATGTACAATAACAAATAATTTAAATATAACTGATGTCAATGATCTTATTTGTGTATGTTTTTATATTAACATAAAATCATTGCCATCATCAAACAAAAATTGGGCGTGCTCTAGGCGCGTTTCGGGCCTGTATATTTTCACTCGGGTAAACAAAAAAAATCTTCTCGAGTCGAAATTTTTGACCTACCTTACTGTCCTAGAGCCGCATTTCTTTTGTTCTTCAATTTTGGAGGAGGATTATCGATAGATTCTTGGCCGCAAACCTTGTCCCTGAGCAGCACTAAGGGTCCAAATCATAAAATTGTGGACCTCGAACTGACACTTAGAACCTCAAAATGGATTAAAACCATGATTCTCGATTTTCGTCCACTTGAAGCAATTTTATGATACATCATGAAAGGTCCTAGACGAGAAATATTCGGAATAATTTTGGAGGGGTATCATCAAATTGATTCGAGCAGACGAAAGTCAAAAATTTTATTGGTCTGATCCATATTGAGGCCCTATACGTCTATTTCATCGGAAATAGATATTTCAAGAAATATGAGTCCAAGTATTCGAGACGATTGGATGGTGTATTGGCTTGCGTGCCTGTTTCCTAATATGTAGTTCGAGGGTTCCAGGTTTGAGTCTCGTCAACTGATATTCTGTTTTTCTAGATTCATGTTTCAATGCTTTATGTTTAATGTCTAATTTTCCAATTATTTTCCAGGTCTCCTTCATAAAATTTTATCTGATTAAGAATTAAGAATTCAATTTGAAGATAATACTAATTAAATACAGCAACAATTACACATATAACAATAATTCATTATGTGAATTATGTAAAAATTATGATGTTTTTTCACCTTGAATTCCACTTATTTACCAATGAAAGCGTTAAATACATTGAAAGTCACCTTCTTATAACAGGGAGCACGCTCATTATTTTTTTGATCCGCAATCATTTTCGCTATAGCAAATAATTATTTCTGGTCATCTTTTGATAAATTTGATATACGAAAGAAAAATGTACCCAATCCATGAGTATCCGACCCTACCTAAATTTCATGAATTTCGGCTACCTAGGAAAAAGGGTGTCATAAATCATTGGTAAATATTTGTCTTCCAACCGATTTCCGACTTCAAAGTGGAAAAAAAGGAAATAAGAACCACCTCGGATGTTGAAAATCAGCTCTAGAGCCAAGAAATTATCATACAGTTCAGTGCAATAAAAATTGTCCTTAATCCTCAGGGAAACTAATCTAGGTTATAACGGGCAAAGTTCCGGCTGGAAATTTCGACTAAGAATTACTTACGATAATTTTTGAGTTGGCTTTCTTTATTTATATATTAATACGTGGTCAATATAATCTAGATGTACATAATTTATGATTTATTGTTAACATTTATTCGTGAAAAAAAATGTGTCCGGTGTTTACGTATTTCTTTGGAATGTTCAGTTTATTTTATTAATATACCCGAGTCGAAATTTTCAACTTACGCTCGCCTTCTTCAACTTACATTTTTGTTTACTTAATCATAAAATAAATTTTTCTGTTCAAATCCGCCTGATATGAAATACATGTGTTTTCAACTTACTTTCAACTTAAAACTATGCCGTTTTTGCACAAAATTCATCTTTTGAAGTTGAAAGTAAGTTGAAACCATATGTCTTTTATACCTGGAGGATTTTATTATTAGGGTTCAATAGATGTTTATGGATGTACTTTTTCTCTTTACCTGCATATATATATATAATAATTTTGCAGTTCCTACTATACTATTTCATACAGGAGAGGGGATACAGACTGCATGCGACGTATATAAGTATACATTTTATTTATTGAGATGAAAAAAAAAAATTTCCCACACATCTTTGAGCCATATTCTCTAATATTCATCTCAAATTATGTACAAAGTTTATTTTACATGCAATTACCTTTAGTTTATTTTATATCGAACAGAAATGTCATATGGTTATTTAAATCAACGTAATACTAAATCAAAGCTGAAAAATATAAAATATAAATAAAATTTGAGGTAACGGCAGCGGGACACGAATCTGGGACCTTTGAAATCTGAGACTTAAACGCACTGTATGAGCCACTAGTCACTCTTGTTGTCGAAAAATTTATTTTCCATAACTTTTTTTTGTTGATTTATTTATTTATTTTTCAATTTTCTTTTCTTATTGAAAATTTTCAGGTGAATGAAAAACATATTTGCACATAAATAGAAGTTTTATATATTTTAATTTCAATTATAATATAAAAAAAATATCATAATAAATGAAAAAAAAATAAAATAATATATCAAAAATATAATTGAATAAAATAAAAATCAAATTTAAAAAAAATACAGCGAAGTAAAATAAAAAATAATACGAAAACAAATACATGAAAAAATTAAAATATAAAATAAAATAATTGAAATATAAAATGAAATATAATATAATATGAAAAAATAATAAAAAAAAAACAAAATTTCGATATGAATATTGTATTTATCAACAAAATTAATAAACAAAAAAAGCAAATAATTTTTTACGAGTGTTCCGCTCTCAATTGGAACAGTTATTCAAAGGTTATATAGTAAATCCTCTTAGAAGAAGTGCTATAACCGTGAAGGGTATGCTTTTATATGGAATTTGTGATCTACCAGCGAAAGCACAATTTCTGAATTTGACTCAGTTTAATGGATTATATGGTTGTTCAAATTGTTTACGTTCTGGAGAAACATTCCATTTTCCACATGGTGCTCTATCTTTGTTTATGCTAGACTTTATTTTAGAGACAGGATTCGACCGTATGCATGGTGTCGATATAGGTATTACAAAAAAATTGTTGACATTGTGGTTTCATTCCAATTATAAAACGTTCTCTTTCTCATTGATACCCGTTAAAAATTTTATTGATCAACGGTTGAAAGCAATCAAACCACCGAAATTTGTCCATCGCTTGCCGCGTTCTGTTGATAATTTGCTTCATTGGAAGTCATCAGAATTGAGACTGTGGCTTTTCTATTACTCAATTCTTATTTTATCAAACATAATCCGACCTGATTTTTTCAATCATTATTTACATTTAGTACTTGGTGTTTCTATATTAGGCTTAGATAGTATTCCTATTGATATGGTGGAAAAAGCAGTTGATTTACTGCACTATTTTGTTAAGAATTTCGAATTGTTATATGGATTACAATTTTATTCCATAAATATACATCAATTAATACATTTAACAACATGTGTAAAAAATATAGGTCCATTATGGGCATATACGTGTTATCCACTCGAAGATTTGAATGGCCGTTTACTTGACCTTGTTCATGGTACATGGCACATCGATACTCAAATTACAAATGCTCATTTCCAATTTATCAAAATGCAAAAAAAATTAGATGAATTACCCAATAGTAGAATAAAACAATTTTGTACCTCTAGAAAACGTCAGGTGCAGCTTCATGAGCAATTATTTGACCATTGTTTTAGCGTTGGAGTTTACAATGAAGTACATGGTCGAACTTTTGTAGATGATATTCAAGAAATAATTGAACAATCAGAATTTCATATTAACGATATAAAAATATATTTGCGGTTATTGAAAGATAACAAATTGTGTATTGCAGAATCTTATTGTAGGGATATGAAGATAAAATCGTCATTTGTTGAATTCAAAAATAATAATGACAGATACATTGGTTCTGTGTTATATTTTATTAAAAGTAATAATAATTGTATTTGTGTTGATGATTGTGATTGTGATTCAACAATACATTATGCAGTTATTCGTAAATATTCAGCTAAAAGGGTTTTCACTATCAGCATTAATGATATCTAAATCCAATTGCCTTGGTTATATAAATGTTGTGACACCGACGAAACAATATTAATACCAATCAAACAATTATTATCCATATGTATTTATATAATGACTGGCCAACATATATATATTGGAACTATTTTACATGTAAAAGAATTAGAATAAGTAATATTTCATTTGTGAAATAAATTGTAAATGAAAATAATAATAATTATAACAACATAGAATAAAAATATATATTATAAAACCAAAAAAATTTTAACAATAATTTATGCAATCATTGTTAAAAAAATACTTTTATAAACATTAATTTATAATTTATGGAGAAAATTTATCAGGAAAAAAATAATAATTTATAAACTGTATATATATATATATATATATATATAATATACATTTATACATATATATAATGCCCATTGCTTCACTGCTGACCCAATAGTGTAGTAGTGGGGGTTAGTTGGGTACAGTAGCAGTGGGGGTAGCTTACATAGAACAATTTTATTGTACGTTGAATATGTTGAATTTACGTTGAAAATCAATAGAAATTCTTCATTTCAACATTGGTAAGTTGAAGAAGTTGAAAATAAGTTGAAATTGGGGTTGATAATCCGCAAAAACAAAAGAAATAAGCTGGATACGGCGAGCGTACGTTGAAAGTTTCGACTCAGGTAGGTTTGCCTGCATCCGCATATGCTCACCGTTCAATACCATTCTTCTCTCAGTCCAAAAATCTTGAACATTGATTTATTCTTTTTTTTTTCTTCAATCGTGAATAAGGTATAAAAAATTACACTTGTTTTTCAATTGAAGAGAGAGAAAGAGATGTAGTAAATTGATTGACTGAAAAAATATAATATCCATGAACGAAAAGAAAATTATTTTGTTGTATCAAATACTGAAATGTTTAAATATTTTTGACGGTCATTCATAAAAGTGTGTTGGTAAAACCATATATAAATTATCTTCTCGGTAATTTCTTAGTCCTCTCGCAAGCAACGAGCCCTTCCTTCTACTACATATACAATCCTAGCCAACGTGCACTGTTCACACGTACAAGCCTTGTATTTGCGTGTGTTACAATCTCCATTCATGCTTTCTATGTCTCTGGCATCACTATTTCAAACTATTGTTAATTTATATTTTATTTTAAGCGACTCTTCTCTTTTATCAACCAAAACTGTCTACTTCCAAACAAAAATTATGTATTATATTGTACGAGCACGTTATTTGTATACTATAGTCAATCACATAATATAGAATTGTGTTTCGGAATTAAACGAATAATAAATTAAGCTCGAAAAAATCATGACTCATATTTAACTGAAAGAAACATTTTATTTGAAAATTTCTTCGATATAGTAAATGAACACAATTTGTAAATATTGTCATCAAGGGTAAAGGATGTCATAATGACCGGGACGATATAATAAATGTACGGCTGGTGTTGCACCTTCAGGAAAGTCATGGGCAACAACTTCAGTACCAGCACCACGATCCATGTAGCGTACCCTTACGCCAGTGCCCAATGCTGCACTCATTGCAATGATATGAATATGATCTGACTCTTTATACATTGGTTCAACTTCCTGTAATTTATCATCAGAAATAAAAATTAAATCAACATCAGCTTTTTTCATGTTTTCAGTCTAGTTAAGATATGAAACATTGAATGAAATGTATCAACCTGATGACAAAATTCAATAACTGTCCGTCCGCCTTCAATAAAATTTTGATAAAAATCTGCTTCTTTTTGTAATTGACCAGATGTAATTAATCTAAGATACACAACAATATAATCTGAATAACCTTGTTCGTTGAAAAATTTATGCAATTCTGCATAACTGGTCTCGGTTCCATAACCAACTTTATCGATTACTTCCATAAACTGAAAAAAAAAAAAGGAAATAATAAACAATAAAATTATTGTACGATGACTTAATTTATTACTATATTTCAATTTCTAATTACTGACTTACGGTATCATGAAAATCTTCGACGGTAAACTGTGGAAATCCTAATGCAACTAAATTGTTTTTGCTTTGCGCTGCGAGCTCTCGAAATTTATCAAACTCCTCTTTATTGTTTATCAGTCGTTCAAGATACGCATAACTAAACGCTCGAAAAAAACAATTTCCATCTGGTCGTGTTCGTCTAACGAATGAATATTTTCGACCCAATTCCTTTGCTTTTGATAAATAAACCTCATCCCCATCGTATTCACGCTCTAGACTCTTTAATGATTCTCGTTCACCAATCAGCGGTATCGATTCTGATATCTATGAAGTTCGAGGTTATGAAATAAATTTATGAAGTATTTTTATTGAAAATATATATAAAATAACAAGTAATTAATTTTCTAAATGAAGGTGAATAAATGATTGTCATTAACCTCTTTTTCGATACTTCGCTGTTGTTGAAGGATGAGTTCGTCTTGATTAACTGTAAAAAGAAATAAAAAGAACAAAAAAATTACATAGTGATGATTATAAAATAATGTTTTTCGTTCTATTTTCGTGGACTAACATGATAAAATAGTGTATTGTATTTAATTTTACCCATGTTGTCTGAAGCATTCGAACGTGCTGTGTCTTCCATGTTTTTGTGAATTTCTATAAACCAATGTGTCATGTGATCATATCGAAAACAAAAGTTATGTGACTGGTATGTTATTGCAGTAACCGGTTCTTCAACGTTGCAGGCGAATATTTATGTACGAAATAGTGGGTTTGGGCACGAACTGCCCAAATAACACAGCGTATCCTTGGATTTTCAGAAGGTACACCATACTGGTTCTGTGCGTATAGCGTACCGACACTAGATGGCAGCAGTGGTGTCAGTTTTGAGACGCTGGAAGCAAGCAGCAAGGGCGGAGGGGGTAACTCACGCAAGTACAGGCCGTGTACGTGTGAACAGCACGCTTCGGCTAGCTTCGGACAGTAAAAGAAAGCAGACAATATATTTCTGTCGCTTTTCTCCGTACTGAAACGAAACTAAACGACGTTGAACGATGTCAATGCCGGCTAGAGGGCTAACAAATTGTCGGTAAAATTATTTATGATTAGTTTTACCGACACAATAATATAAAGGAGATGGTTTTACCGACATATTTTTATGAATGACCGCCAAAAAATTTGAAATTTTCAGCATTTAATACAAAAAAACATTTTTTTTCCTTCAGTTATAAATATTAAACTTTTCTGTTAATCAATTTGTATACACATTCATTATTTTCACTGAAATTGAAAAGCATGTAGATAATTCATGAAAGTTTAATTCAAACATAGATATATGATTATTGAATGTATATTTAACTAAGACATATGTTGGATATGATAGAGCACTTTGCATCGAATTTGAAATACTATCTATTATTTCACTTATATCTAGATCGTGAGAAAATATATTTAATCGAATTTTTTAATATAAAAAATTGTAGAGATTTGTAATGCTATATCAAGATAGAATTACATACTACATAAATCTGACATAAACAAAATATTTTTGTTGCAGTATAATAAGGACAATTATTCTGGAGGATAGCTATTAATTGTTTATAATTATTAATGAAGGATTATAGATACGCATTAAAATATAAAATCATAGTGTATGGATATTATTTGAAGTGGCGCAAAAAATTGCTACCGAATTGAAAACTCTCGAGTACTATGAATGTAGCAGCGCGTGTAACAGTGGGCGCGAATAAAATTTGCCATATTTCATCAACACTTGAACATACTATCCATCTATGTATATATATATGTTGAATCAATAATAACAAATTACTTCGCACCACCATAATTGGACATCATCCATTACTACAGTATATACTAATATACACACATTCAAATATGGAAAAAATTACATTTTCATATATATATATATCTTGATATATAAAAATCCTCTGTAAGAATCTTTGTAATCAAACTCCTTCTAAACGGCTGGACCGATTTTGGAGAAATTTTTTTTGTGTATTCCTGTGAGCTTAAGGATGGTTAAGATCCACAATTCAGTCCACTGGAATATGTTTATTTCATTTATTTAACAATATAAAAAGAAAAATATGTATTTTTTTGAGATAACTAAAAAACTACTGGACCGATTTCAAAAATTTTTTCACTCTTAGAAAGCTATATCATCCCCGAGTGACATAGGCTATATTTTCCACTAGAAAATTTCGAGGATAGGCAGTACAACTTCAATAATGTAAAAATATCAGGAATTATTAGCTATTGTCGCGTGCGCTGCAAAAACCGTAAGACGTACATCGAAACAATGTATGACGAGAATGTACCTCTTTAATAGTTCTACAAAAAAGTCCGCGACAGCATATGTCTATCTCTCACGGTTAACATACCATTACCCTTTTATTGCAATCAAATTTTTGCCAAAAAAAAGCATTATTTCAAAGGGTGTTTTCATGAATATAGTGTTGATTCTCATCCGAATAAATATGTTCTCCATCACAAGTATTTAATTTAGTACAAAATTGCCCTTTACATCATTCGATTTCAATAAATTTTCAGAAGATATCGCAGGTTGAAGATAAAGCCGTAAAAAAAAATTCTGCAGTGCTGAACGTTCATGGTTTTGTCCATTGCCGATATTGTTATGGGAACTCTAAATAACTCAACGCCCTTTGGTGGCTAAACACCGAACTAATGGAACAAGTATATTCGTAGCTCCCTCAACGGTAGTGGGAGTTCCCAATATTACATCCTTTTTTCTTCTCAATTATTCGATTTTGAAATTTTTAATTGTCACTTTTACGAACTCTTTTACGAACCTCCTGGTAACTTTGATAACATTCAGGGATATCTCTTATAACTAATTTTTTCCAAGATCAGAAAGCGCTGCGATCGAAGTATCTCGATAGTAGGCGCTGCGATAAGTAGGCGCTAGAGTAGATTCAGCAATGTTTTGTTTTTGTGTCATAGACAACTGGCTTTGTGTTATTCACTCTGTTTCTGTTATAAAGTTCTAGCCAAATTTATATTTTTATTCAATTGTAATAACGTTTGATAGTATGATAACGTTTTAGTAAAAATTTTCATCTGATGGTCCTTTCAATAAACTTTCAAATTTGAGATACCTATATCACATGTGTACAGGACAACGTCTGTCGGGTCTGCTAGTATATATATATATACATGCAAAAACATAGAAATATATATCTTTCTATGCTTCTTTCTCTCTTTTTCTTATAACTATTTCCGAATAAGACGTGCACACGATTATGAAGCTTGACCACGTGGTGTCAAGGGACTTTACTAATTGTACCGTATACCTGAAACGTTTATTTTTACCTACAATATTTGTTCATACTTGAAAAATTCATATCTATTGAAGAATATTATTCGATATTTCGCTCAATTGAATAGAGAAATATTACTCATTTATAAATTTCAAATTATTTTCAGAAACATATTTCTGTCCCTACCTTAAGTGTATGCATTCTACGTGAATGGATTAGGTCCAGTCCCTGCCCCGAGCGTTTTTTTTTTTTTTTTTTTTTTGTTCATTTTTAATCATTTTAAGACAAATATTTTTATATAGCACTTGTGGAAATCATTATATATAGGCAATTATTTATTTTTTGTTTAGCTATGTGAATTTCGGTTATATGCTTTAGGTGCTTAATTTCTGAGCACAAAATATAGGTTCAATTCCAATAACGATATATATTTATAGTTGTTAATAATTATTTCATGATCAACAAAATAAATCAAGAAATCAATGTTTGAGATCGTTGTTTATCAATTTTTTCCTTTAAATCACAAAAGAATCGCAATACTTTTGCAAATGCACAGATGTGTTGTCAGTATATATATAATTTTTCGAATTTCTATCGAAGCAACCAGAAAATAATGATAATAACACACTACGTCATCCAAAAACAATTGTGAATCATACAATTCCTCCGTTATATGTCAAGAAACTCAGTGGACAACTTTTGGGGTCGTCTACCTGAGTGCGTATTACTCGATATGATATTATTTAATATCTCACCCATACCTAAACTCACCATCATATTCGGTCTAATACTCAATTGTTCATTCCGTCGAATTGTTTTCCTTTCATGAATTTAAATATATATTCAATTTCGCGGAGTGTAAAAAATCATCAGTATCTTTTATATCGCAATCTATTTCTTTATACTGATGATTTTTTTTTTGTTCCTATATCTCGAAAACGAATCGATGGAATTAATTCATTCTTCTTATTTGATATTAAGGAGGAATATACCTTTCAAATGAGGTATCACTGGCCATATGTTGCCATTTGAAAATTTAGGGGTCGCGGTCACAGCTCCGAGGGTTGAAATGTATTCCGAGTGAATTTCATCGCGAACGATGTCCCCCTCGAAAATTTAGTTGACGTGTCCAAGCGTTTTCATATAATTCGGCTCTGCCGACCTACAAAGCCGCTGTTTCGTTTTCAACGGCCCACTCTGTATATATATATAATTGTATGAAAAATATTCTATGTTTTCAATGTATATAATTATGTATAACTCATATTATAAGTTATATAAAAACAATAAAATATCAATATGAAACGCATATTTTATACAAGATTATCTATTCATAAAAAAAGTTTATCTCAAAATATCTAATTTATTTCAATTAAATATTTTTATTTCATTCACTTTTATAAATGTAATTATGTACTTTAATAATATGTATGTTATGAAAAAGAATAATTCTTTATGAACAAATTTTTTCAATGTTACACTTTGTCGAATTATTACTATGCAAGAGCATTGTGCGAGATGGTAATTTTTTCGACAAAGTGTAACATGAAAAAAAAAATTGATATTGAATGCATAAAAAAAAACCCTGGTTGGTGTAATCGAAACCTCAACTTTTGCGTGGTAAGCATGTAAATTAACCACTTGACCACGAACCATGTTCAATAAGTCATACAAAATATATAATATATAAGACGCATTTTCATATTAGTAACAAAAAAAGAATATAAATTCTATGTATGTATACTTGATTTGTCATTTATTTATTTATTATTTTATTTTATTCATATATTTATTTATTCTTAATCCTTGCCTTGCGGCTTAGGATGGCTTGCGGTTTTTTACATTCTCTTATGATTTCTATTCTTATTTTATTTTGTTTTCTCATTCATTCTTTCTCTCATTCTTGCACTCTATCTTTCTCTCCATTCTTTCATTCCTTCATTCTTTCATTTCCCTTCTCTCATTCCCTCTTTCGTTTTCCTTTCGTACTCCCGTTGTTTCTTTTCTTTTCCATGCCCTTTTGTTATTTTCCCTTATTTTCCCTCATTCCATTCTTCTCTTCTTGACCCCTATGTTTCTACCTTCCTAATCTATTTCTATTTCTATTTCTTTGGATTTGACTAGTTTCATTCTCTTTTCTCCTCTCTTTTTCTCTATCCTCTTCATCACTTCTAGCCCCTTGCCCTCCTACCCCATTATCTCTCCTATATCATCCTCCACTTTCGTCTCTTCGCATTCTTTCGGAGCGTACCATACGCTCTCCTCTTCCTTACCGCATAACCTGCATTTCTTTTCATCTTCTTCTCTCCAGTGTCTACTGCTCTCCATTCCGTTCCCACATCTGAATTTCGCTATTAGATTCCTCTCTTTTCTTTTCTTCCTCCCTGTCAGGTATTTCGGCATTTTCTCTGTCATTATCTTCTGGTATTCCTTGTTGTACTTTAACTCCCTTATCCTTTCCTTCCTCTCCTCCTTTTCTTTCCTCATTATCCCTACTTTTATTCTTTCCCCTGTCTCTGTTTTTCTTTCCTCTTTCCTTCCTTATTTCTTTCTTCCATTACCGTGCTCTCTTCACTTCCCCCAAGTGTTTCTATAAAATGTCTCCTCCATTCTCTCATGTTTATTTCTTCACTTATGTTCTCTCTCTTCTTTCTATATTTATTCATGTATTTCCATGCTTCCTTTTCCGTTTTTATGTTCTTTATCTTTTCCTCTTCTTCTTTTTCGTGTTTTTCCTTTTCCTCTTTTCTCCACTCCTTGTACTCTCTTCTGGTTTTTATGTATTCCTCCCTACTCCCTTTTCCTCTCTTCCATCTCCTCAGTGCTCTCTTCACTTCTCTCCTTTCTTCCTTCCACTCTTTGCTGTGCCACTGTCTTCTTCCTATTTCCCACTTTTTTCTTATTATCTTTTCCTTCTTAATTGCACTTTCTACTGTCTCTTCCAATTCTTTCCACATTTCTCCCACTTCTTTTTTTACACCTTTCCATCCTTCCGTCTTTCTGTGGTAGTGTTCTATCCCTTCCTCTTTCCAGTTACTCTTTATTATTTCTTTATCCCTCTCCTTTTCATCCTCTTTTATTCTCTCCCCTTTTATTTCCCCTATCTCTATCTTTTTTTGTTTATATCCCCTATCTCTATTGGCATATGGTCTGACTCTATCCTTTCCCCTTCTTTCACCCACTTTATTTCTTCCGCCGCCTCCTCATTTGTAATCACGTAATCTATTGTTGATTCTCCCTGTTCTCCGACAAATGTCCATCCTCCCTCTTTCCCGTAGCTTCCGCTTCTTATTGCCCACCCTTTTTCTCTTATTATCTCTATAAATGCCCTTCCCTCCCTATTTATTGTTTTATCTTTTGATTGTCTACCCTTTTCCCTTTCTGTTTTCTCTTCCATTGGCTCTCCTTCCTCTCCCGTTCTCGCGTTGTAGTCTCCTCCAATTACCATATGTTCCTCCTCTCTTTCGTCTATCCATTCCGTTATCCTTCCCATTGTTTCTTTCATGTCTCTTGCGTATATTGTCATTATTCTCCACTTTTTGTCTGCATATTTCAACTTGCTCTCCATCACTTGATCACTGATCTTCCTATGCTCTATTTCCTTCCGTTTTCTGTTTATTTCTACTATAATCCCTCCTTTTGCTCTTCCCCTTTTCCCTTCCCTTATCGCTGGTACGCATCCCCATTTGAATTTCTTTTCCATCTTGTCTTTCATTTTCTCCCATTCTCTTTCGTCCCACCATGTTTCTGTTATTCCGACTATGTCGAACCCTTTTACATACTCCCACGTCTCTTCCGTCTTGCTTCCCAGTCCTGCCACATTCCAGAAACATGCCCTTATTCCTCCTTCCTCCTCCCCCTTCCCATCCCAGCCGCTTCTCTCTCATCTTCTTTTTCTCTCGCCTCTTTCCCTTTCTTCTTATAGTTCTTCGTTCCTCTCACTTCATCTGCACCATTTTTCTCCAATCTTTATTTTCATGTATCCCGTTCTAACTTCCCTCCCTTTTTCACTGTTTTCCCTTGCTATTTGTCTAATTTTTTGTTGCATTTCTCTTTCCTTTCTTGTTAAGTCATCTTTAATGTACGTTCCTTTTTCCAGCTTCTTTTTGTTCATCATCACTTTTCTTTTCATTTTCCTGTTCTCCAGCTCTGCCACCATTATTTCACTACCCTACCCTACTTTTATAGTATGTGCCCTCACTATTTTTTATTTCATTTCTATTTTTTTCTCCAGATATTCTTCCACCTCCTCTGTTCCGTCCCCTTCTTTCCATTTCTTTCCTTTTATTATTATGTTGTTCCTCCTTTTTTCTCTTTCTGTTTTTTCTCCCATCCTTTCCAGATTCCATATTCTTTGCTTTAGTTCTTGTTTTTCTTTTTCCCATTGCTCCTTTTCCTTTATCCATTTCGTCCTCTCCTTTTCTAAATTCTCTTTCATTTCTCTCATGAATTTTTCTATTATTTCACCCATTTGTCTTTGCATTTGTTCCATCTGTTTCTTCATTCCATCCCACATTCCACTTTCTATAAACTTTTCCATTCCGTTCCCGTCCCCCTTTAGTTTGTTTCTACTGCCTGTTGGTCTACCTGCCATTTGCTCCCTCTAATCCTTTTCTTTCCTTCTTATCACGCTACTCCTTCGCCACCTGTTACTTTTTGTTTCAACTACTCCTCCTTAACCTCTTAATTCTCTTCCGTGCTCCCTGCACGTTCTTCCTAACCTTTCTAATTTCTGCGTCCTCTTTTCCTCTTCTCTTTTCGGCCTTCTTTCTATTCTTCTGGCTTTTTTCCCCCTTTCCTTCCCTTTGCCACTCCTCACACTTTTCTCTCCTTCTATTTTCCTTTCACAGTCTTTATCCTCGTTAATTTTCTTTTTCTTTTTGCACTTTTGCCTTACGTCCTTTTGTCACTGTTTCTCAACCAGAAGTCCCATTTATTTATTTATTTATTTATTCATTTATCTATTAGTATTTCATCAATAGATTCTTTTTCAGACATCAACGATGAAACAGAATTTCATATTTCCTGAATGAGAACAAAAATTGTCGAAAAATATGTGAGATCCAGGTATACGGTGCAATTCTAAAAGGGTCCGAACACTTATTTTATGATAGTGTACCAGTCTTTATACAGGAACAGTAATGAGAAAGAGAGAGAAGAAAAAATGTATATATATATGAATATGTAGGGGAAGAGATGTATACGAACGAAATTTTTCTCCTACTTGTATATGTGCATATTTGTATGAATATCGTGGATTCGTATATACTATTTAAATGTATGATTCACAATTGTTTTTGGATGACGTAGTGTGTTATTATCATTATTTTCTGGTTGCTTTGATAGAAATTCGAAAAATTATATATATACTGACAACACATCTGTGCATTTGCAAAAGTATTGCGATTCTTTTGTGATTTAAAGGAAAAAATTGATAAACAACGATCTCAAACATTGATTTCTTGATTTATTTTGTTGATCATGAAATAATTATTAACAACTATAAATATATATCGTTATTGGGATTGAACCTATATTTTGTGCTCAGAAATTAAGCACCTAAAGCATATAACCGAAATTCACATAGCTAAACAAAAAATAAATAATTGCCTATATATAATGATTTCCACAAGTGCTATATAAAAATATTTATCTTAAAATGATTAAAAATGAACAAAAAAAAAAAAAAAAAGAAAAAAAAACGCTCGGGGCAGGGACTGGACCTAATCCATTCACATAGAATGCATACACTTAAGGTAGGGACAGAAATATGTTTCTGAAAATAATTTGAAATTTATAAATGAGTAATATTTCTCTATTCAATTGAGCGAAATATCGAATAATATTCTTCAATAGATATGAATTTTTCAAGTATGAACAAATATTGTAGGTAAAAATAAACGTTTCAGGTATACGGTACAATTAGTAAAGTCCCTTGACACCACGTGGCAGTGATGCCAGAAATGAGACGCTGGCAACAAAACAAGCAACATGAAATTGAGTGGAGGGGATACACACACGAGTGCAGGCCACGTACATGTAGGCAGCGCGCTTCGGCTAGCTTCGTGTAGTAGAAGAGAGTGAATAATTTATGTCTGTCTCCATTCTCCGAACTAAAACAAAGCCGAACGACGTTGAACGATTTCGATGACGACTCGCTGCTTCCCAGATTTTTTAAGCTTTTAATACAGAAAAATAATATATTTCTTTCAAATCATGCAGAATATATATTTTCAGTTGATCAATTTATATTTTATATCATTTCCCTCCATTTGAATGAAAAAAGGAAGCAATTTATTCATAAATATTAACAAAAATGTAGATATATAATTGTTAACCATATATATAACTTTTGAGCGGAAAAAGTTTTTTTTTGTTTTACATGCGTAAGGAACGCATATAATTACAATAATTTCATATTCTACATTCGTAATTGAAGAATCAATCTATAAAAATATATTCGAGATGTATTGAATGTACATGCAATCCATGTATGTAATATATATATCGAATAAATTGTCAATGCATAACAATAACGTATTACTTCACATTCAAACAATTATGTATCATATATTTAAATAGTATATATGGAAATATACACATATAAATATAGAGAAAATACCATTTTTAATCATGCATATATATTTGCATATGTATCTTTCTCTTTCTTTTTTATTATTGATTCTAAATAAGACTTACACACTACTGTGAAGTTTAAACACATGGATGAGGCGTCAAGACGTCACTCTTTTACTAATTTATCAATATACCTGAAACGTATACTTTTACATACAACATTTATTCATGTACAGAAAATATGAAATTCATATCCATTGAAAATGATTATTTGATATTTTTCTGTATTAAATGGAAAAATATTAATTGTAAATATTAAATTATTCACAAAAACATATTTCATGGTTTTGTACCTCATATGAATGCATTCTACAACATATTTTTTTATACAACATCATCATATGTGGACAATCTTTTTATTTTCATTATAAATACCAAAATATGCTTGTTATATGATTATTAATATTATTATTATTATTATTATTGATTCATTTATTTATTATTATTGATTTATTTAATCTATCAAAATTCATTCGTACTTATATATATATTCTTCCTCTTCTTTTCTTGTTGCTGTATCTGTCAAAAGCCCGCACCCTATCATAAAATGTAGAAACATTGACCGGCCCGTAAAACATTTCCTTCGTGCATCGTATACTTTGATCGAACAGATTAACCTACCATCATTACCCATTTTTGAAAACTATAATTTTCACACCATTTGAAAAATATTATTAAATATTGCACATCATCATGCATGATCGTTGCACCAATTAATGCTTTATATGGGGAGTGATCGACAAATTTTAGAATGCAGTTTTACATTCGTCATGGAAACATCATTCGAATATAATAGATTTACATTTATAATTGTAAATTTGTATTTGTATTTTTCATATCACATTCTGTCAAATGATAACTTGATACTCTATCAACCGAATATTCGTACATATATTCATATTTACAAGTATGTAAAAAAATTTATTCGTACATATATATATATATTCGGCGAAAGGGTTAATTAACACCGCTGGTTTCGGCGAGTATTCGTGTACAATACCGCTGGATTTGGCGAAAGGGTTAAATTATTGATATCGCTGATTTCGGCAAGTATTTGTTTATAACAACGCTGGCTTCAGCGAGAAATCAAAGAATAGACACGCCTACTAGTTTTGGGAACGCGAGTAATTCAGTGGCGTAAGGAAATAGTTTCATAGAGCATTGTAGTACCCTGATACCTACACGGGGATATAACTGGCCAAATTTCGCGCTCACGCGGACACCTATGACACCTCCCTGCAGCTGACACTTGCGATGATTAAACCAAAGGGTTAACCAACAGTTTAACCCATCTGAATGAGCGAGTTGTTGCACGCGAATAGATCAATTTAATTGAGAGTCCACCGGATAAAAATTCATAGGGGTTTTGCAACTTTCATGCTTCGCAAGGGAAATAAAGAGTAAACGTGTTGTTTAACGAATCTTGGCACCTGAGCTCAACGCAGTATCAATTCAACTCGTTACAACCTGAAGGGCTAATTAACAATTACTATATCTATTCTTGAGGCATAGATTTACAATTAATGTCGCCCTAGCGACGTGTGACTCTAAGTTTAAGGATGGTTTACAATTTCTCTGATAAAACTTATGCATTATCCAACAATATTGATGAATGATTATACAATAATGGACCCACTAATAATCATTCTATGCATAATAATATCATTTGAAGAAAAACAAAATGTTCAATACGTTTTCATTTATTCATATAAAAAATGGATTATTTACTGAGTAAAGTGCCAAATTTCTATTTCATCAAATTCATCTATGTTCCGTTATCTTGTCAAAATTTTTCTAAGTTCGTGAACGATTATTATTATGGTTTTTTTGTGATCTTTTATGACACCCGACCGTTTAAATCCTTCCGAAAAAAGTTTCGAACGCTTAGCACAGGTCATAACGCAATTTCAACGCTCGAAAATTTCATCTGGAGCAGGTATACAGTGCAATTGGTAAAAGGGTCTTAATGCTCATTATATGGAAGTGTACAAGTCTTTATGCAGTAACGGCAATGAAAAAGAAAGAGAAAGATATAGAACTGTGAGAAGAAAGATATATACAGGTACGAATGAATTTTCTTACATATTTGTATGTATAAATATATGTACCCGAGATGAAATTTTCGAGCGTTGAAATGGCGTTATGACCGTTGATGAGCGTTGGAAACCTCTGATTGCTAGCCTAAATGCGTTGATCTGGCGTTATGACCGCCTCAGATGAAATATTCAAGCGTTGAATTGGCGTTATAACCTCTGCTGAGCGTTGGAAACCTCTGATTGCTAGCCTAAATGCGTTGATCTGGCGTTATGACCTGTGCTGAGCGTTCGAAACCTTTTTCGGAAGGATTTAACCGATCGGGTGTCATAAAAGATCATAAAAAAAAAATATAATAACAATCGTTCACGAACTTAGAAAAATTTTGACAAGATATCGGAACATAGATAAATTTGATGGAATAAAAATTTCTCAGTTTACTCAATAAATAATCCATTTTTTTATAAATAAATGAAAATGTATTGACATCAATTATATTCAAATTATTTGTTATTGTACATTCATATATACGAGTGAAATTGATATTTTCTACACTAAATTTTGGTATAACATTACATTTTTTTATAACAGCAGAGTATTTCACTATACAACTATCTTTGCAATATGATTCACATGCACAATCAGATATTTAAATAAAACAATGTATAAATCCAAATTCCTTGACAGCATTATAATAATATTGTATATATGATGAGTCGCTTTTTGTGATTCTGTGATATGATTCTAATGTGTGTAGTATTCCAGATTTTATTAAACGATTGAAAATACAAATATTTGTTCCACTAATATTTAATGTATTTATTGCATTCGAGACTATCGGATGAATTTGTGTTTTTTTATTGAGAATACCAATGGCACGTAGTTTTGATGAGATGATATGAGATTTATATTTCTGTCGTGGGTTATTAAGCTTATGAAGTAATTCATAGACTGCATTTTTCATCTGGGGTACGAATATTGTGTATTCCCCAGATGAAAAATTTGGATATTTTGTATACAATATAGCTCTGCAAAACAGCTCTGCTCAGTGCCATTAGCAGAGGTTATCAACGCTACTGTATTTTTATGGTAGCTCTGGATATAACGTTATATCCAGAGGTTATAAACGCTTCTGTATTTTTATGGTAGCTCTGGATATAACGTTATATCCAGAGGTTATAAACGCATTCGTATATACTCAGGAGCATATAATTTACATACGTGTTTCGATATGTAACGTTGTCAAAATTATTAATTATATATAAATTGTTTTTTATATTAATTTATGAAAATAACGTATAGTAACAAGAATTCAAAAAAATTTATTAATATACCTATATTAAGGCAAGTACAGTATAATATTGCAATGAATAGATATTTGTGCTGTTGTACAATTTATATAGCTGAAATTTATGAAGATATATTTAACATGATAATATTAAGGATATACATTTATTATTTAAACCAGGTATCTGAAAATAAAGAAAATTTTACATTAAATACAATTTGAAAAAATTTTGGATTTGCGACGGGATCCGAACACTGGATCCTCTGGTGATGAAGCATGAACGCTACCGTTGAGCTGCCAAGACATAGTGTAGAAAATGTTTTTATTTTTACTTCATTTAGAATGGTATGAAAACTCTTTGGAAATTATTTCAATTTATTTTATTTGTAATATTTTACTTAATATATTTTTTTCTTTTGTATTTATATTATACAGATTATATTCATTTCATTTTTAATTAGTAAATATTATTTACTTCATATTAGTGAATCATCAAACAAAAAATATATTATAGAATGAATTAATCTAAGGGAAATAGAATGAAGATGTATAGATATAATTTAAATCAATATATTGGTAATAATTATAATTGTGAATAAAAATGAGTAAATAAATGAACGAATGAAAATAACACAACTATATTGATCCAATCAGATGTTCTGGAAAAACAATAAATAGTTTTAAACGCATTCAGTCCTGCGATCAGAGGTTTCGAACGCTCAGTACAGGTCATAACGCCATTTCAATGCTCGAAAATTTCATCTGGAGGTGCTATTGATGCGCTAAAGAGAACCTGGATATCCTATTGACACGCTAAATTTCGACTCGGGCCCACGTATTCAAGCGTTAACTCTTAATATATATATACATATAATTAATGTGATAGTTGGATGAATATTATATTAATTGTAAAAGAAAAAATTTCTTGTATAATACATATAATACGAAGGAAAAAATCATGGATCCGTCCCATACATCATTAAATATGACTCTTTGAAGTAATATTGGAATGACCTAAATTCATGGATTTGTGGAACTAACATGGATTTAAGTAACGCATTAAACGACACATGTAACAATACTTTCATATTCATAATATTGGTCTGTCATAATTATCAAACAAGGTTATTATGATCATTATAGAAATGCATGAATACATACGTACATCGATCTATTTTATTCACACACACACACAACACACACACACACACACACACACATATGCATACATTCATTATCTTTTTCTCATTACGCATTGGGGCGCATTTTACGACGATCTCTGCATTTTTTTACAGAAACAAAAAAAAAACAAAACAAAGAAAAAAAGAAGAAAGAACATACATATATTCATACCGTGACAGAAATTCTTATTCCACACGTCGCAATATGTTGGCCAGGAATTCTATTATGGAATAAACCAATTGAAATAATCACCACCTTGTGATTACACTATGTACCAAATTTCATGAGGAAATTACTCTCGTCCTGAGATAGAAAACATTTTCATCCAAATACACTGGCGCTCGTGTACGTAATGTAATACAGCAATGACCATTACATCTGAAAAGTAGTAATACTAAAACCTAAGAAAACATAATTATCAGTTTAATCTGAAAAAATTCATCGATAACTTCATCGATTATCGGAGCATGTGAGACCGCTCGATGCGAGTTCATTCTTTCCAACACCTTCTTATCGCGCAGTCCAACGTACTCCATCCTTTGTCGGCTGAGTATTCAACACAAGGACCCACCTCGCTTCCCCCACTCTCGCGTATCTCGATGCACTCAGCAGGCGTAGCGATATATGTCCCCCATATGTGTGTGGCACAGCAAATATCAGCACGTGCATCTCCTGCTGGCACCTAACATTCATGCGTTTATAAAACAAGTCATACAAGGACAAAATCACAAGAAAATGTATACATTGTCCTAATGGCCATCATCGACTGTTTCTTTTTCTATTCGAACATTAAACATGAATCTGAAGAAAAATCAGATTATTCGGTAGTAAAAGTATATCAGAATGTATAGTAAATAATAAAAGAAATCATCATATTAACTTATAAATTTGAAATTTTTTTTGTGCATAAACACGCATACATACATTGTCAGCGGATCCGAGAATTTGAGTTTGGAACCCACCACAGACTAAAAATCTTACCGATTATACGTAATGTTGAATTTTTATTATTTATAATATATGAAAATATATGATATGTAATACACAGATTTGTAATACATATCCATATGTGTAATTCTCTATCGTATATATATTGATTATTGATAAATTATGTATATATTCAAAAAATATTCGAGATAATTTGGACGGGGTATCCTAAATTTTCTTCGAAGGGAATTGCTTCTTCGAAAGGGAAGAATAAAAAATAATCAAGAAGTACAGAAAAAAGCTCCGAGGTATCTAGTATACCGTTCAGTTGCTGAAAATATTGAATGAAGCGTGAGAAAAACAAATAATTGGGTAGAGTGCTCTTAGGATTAGTAGAGCCAAATTACTCATCATTTTATACGTATATATTGGGCATATTGGACTTGAGCGATCGATTCATTTCATCAAGCTCAGAAATCGGATGGAAATTACAATCATGAGTGGAAATAAACATATAGCTATCTTTCATTCATTCCAATATCATCAAATATTCCTGACCGATAGATTTGTCATTATACATGATTATAAGCAATGCTAGGACGAACTAAAATTGCTCTGGATCATCCAGATCCGATATGTGTTTCAGTCACGAATTTGAATCGAATGATCGACACAATTATCACGCGGTCGTCATTTATTTCGCTTACCATAATATAGTTCAACTAATACAATTATAAATAGTAAAATGTTTCTTACATAAGTATTGCTTTTTCTAAAGTCTTTATTGCTGTATGATTTGATCTTATTCGTATTTATTGCTCTTTCAGAAAGATTATACATCCGACTGGACGTCATAAAAGATCATGAAAAACAATAATAAAAGTCGTTCAGAGACTTTGCATTCGTTCACTTGTTCACTTATTTTAATTCACAATTATAATTATCACCAATATACTCATTATAATTGTATCTATAATATAGGTGGGGGGAAGGTGGGCGTACATAAATGTATGTCATGTACATTTGAGCAGCACGCTTCGGCTAACTTCGTACAGAAGACGAGAGCTAACAATCTATTTTTGTTAAGAATAATAATATTGTTATTTCAAAATTTATTATATATGGCGACATCTGTGATTGATGAGGATAACTAAATAATCCTTGATATTGACATTCTGTTTCGATTTGCTCTTGCGCATGATCTATGTAATTGAGACGTTGAACAAATGTGTACGTTGAATGTGTTAAGAATAAAATTATTTAAAATAAAACTCTGGACATTTTGGACATTAAACTCACTGCAACTTGCAACAATTTTTGGTGAAAAATACAAAATATATCATCATAAATGTGAATTTCACTCTTATGAAGGGTAATTGAATAAGTATGTTTATCTATGATAGGAAAGCGCATATAATGAAATTTATATGTATGAAAAGTAATTGGGGAAATGTGTAAAATAGAAAAAAAGAATCATTTATCGCTTAACTTTATCATTTACAGAGTAGAAAAGACGAAAATTACGAAATAAAAGAAAATAATTGCATTTCATTCATTATATATTTTCTCAATTATTATTTATACACATAAATTTTATTATTGTGCGCTTCATTATTTCATATAAATGTCCCTATTCATTTACTCTTTATAAATATCACGACTAAATTTATATGTATAGTTTTTTCATACCTAAAACATGTAAACAATTAACTAATACTAATATATAAAATTGAATTAAGGAAAAAAATATATAAATGAGTTTGAATGTAATGGTTTTTATATCTGTATATATGTATTTATGTACATACACATATGAATTGCACATCCGTGAATCAACGAAACAGCGAGGATGATTTTCACCCATTTATCCACGCGATACTATATCTATAGCGTTCCACAGTTTTCAATGTGGCGGTGGCACTCCTCCCTAATTCAAATAAAATCCACATTATATAATTTTTTTTATTTCCACTCATTCATTCATTCATTCTTGATTTTTAGAATGTTTATAATTATAATTACTACCATTATACTTTTTTTTTATTGTTACGCGCTTTCCTATCATATATAGATGTATTTATTCAATTACTCTTTATGAGTAGCATATTCACATTAATAATTATTTAGTCTGTATTTTTCACAATTTTTGTGAATAGATGATAAATTTATATGTTTAAATGAGAATAGTGAACACAAAAATTTTTAATTAAAAATTTGAAAAATTAAAAAAAAAATAATATTTAATATGTCAGCATATGACTACCAATTACATATATTTATTTACATTGATATTTATTCGAAAAAAATTTTTTTTATTCCAACAGAAAAAGATGTACGAATTTTAGGTTCGGATTTAACTATGAGTATTGATTTATGAATAAAATATTGAGAAACATTTTTTTTTCATATTCATATATTGATGATATTTAATAATATGATTCAAATCATTCCCATTGAAAAAACAAATAATCTATATGTTAATTTCAATTTTCTTTTGTCTTTTCAATATCAATGTCGATGTACCTCGATAATCACAAAACATTTTAAACGTCCCATTCCAAGTGGTGCAGGCATATATATTGATGGAATAAGACGAATTCTATGAAAGAAAAAAATTCCTTATATATTGAATAAAATACAAAAAAAAAAATCATTGATTCGTCTTATACATTATTGAATATAACCCTTTGAATTATTATTGAAATTACCTAAATTCATGAATTTGTCAGATCAAAGGTGTTTAATTTATTTTTGGCGGCCATTGATAGGTGTGTGTGGGCAAAAACATAAGATCCACGAAAATAGGTTGGTGAAGCATGGTTTTACTGACAACTTTCCAGCCTATAAAAAAAAAACAAAAATAATATGGTATATTCACACGCGGTTGAAGTGAAACCTTCAACATATGTACAACGCTTGGTAGACAAGAGTGGGAAGGCTACGAAGCACCGCACAAAGAGGAGAACAAGATAATAGGGAACACTGTATATCTGTATTCTATCTCATTCTCTCGCACGCTGAATCCTATAGATGCATATGTTTGTCTCTTTTTAGTGTCGCTTTCTCGTTTCATCGAATTTCAAATCACAACGGTGCTAAAGAAGTTTTCAACACAAAATAAGAGTTGACATCGACATCGTTCAACATCGTTCAGCCTCGTAACAGTCGAAGAACGGAGACAGAAATAGATTGTTAGGTCTTGTCTATTCAACGAAGCTAGCTGAAGCGCGCTACTCGCATGTGCATGGTTGACATTTATGAACGTTACCCCCTCCATTCTTGTTACTTCCTGCAAGCATCTACAATTTATCATCACTGACCTAGAGCAACTCAAAATTTTATTCTTGCATTGGTTCTAAATATTTGTTCATTTAAACAAAAAAAGAGAACGAATCCTATGGTCTATATTTCATGATAATGACTTGAAAAATTTATAAATCGCGACAAAAAAATATGAAAATCCGAAATATTTTTCAAAGTCTTGTATCGAAATTATTAGAGTTGTGCAAATCATGAATTTGTCGTTGCTCATTTCAATTCTCGAAAAAAAAAAAAATAACAGAAATTGTATTTGATGCAAAAAAGAATTGTATTGAAGAAAATAAATGACATATAGTATGTTGCAATTATAAATAATTGATATTATTGAGTCATGTTTCAATTTCCATCTAAAATATAATTATGTTCATTTTGTGTATAAGTCCTTATATATCATGGGCATTGTTTGATGTACCACTTAAAAAACTTTTTTGAGTATATGAACATGTATATACATATACTGAACCATTAAATAATTTTGATTATATTATAGATATTTCATCATATAATTTTTCTATCTCATCAATTCATATCAAAATATGTATTAATTATATTTGTGAATATTACATATTTGGAAAATTGTCAAGTCTGTGTAAACTAAAACTCATGCGAGCAAGAAAGTTACAAACCACATATGCCATAATACAACCTTGCAACACAATTTAACAGAAAAAATGTTGAAACTCCAAGATAACTATATTCGTGACTTGAATGATGCAAACAAATGTATTCGGTTGTACATACTTTTAGAACTCCTATCCAAAATTCTTGGTTTTTTTGTTGAATCAATTTGAAAGTTACGTTTCCTTAGACATTTTTAAAATTTAAATTTCTTATAAATATCGTTTCATATGGCCAGATGGCGTTTCTCGCACCACCAGATCCCATTATATTCTGCTATTCAACAAAAAAAATTATTGTGAAATGAAATGAATATGATCAAATTCATTAAATTCATTGAACATTCGTATATTCTTCATATCACTCATATTGATTTTTCATTTTAATAATAATTAAATTTTTTCATTGATTTATTCAAAACTTTATGCATCTGAGAAGATGGCGGCTATCGCAGCCGCGTTCCGTCCGATAGCTAATTACTTGTCAATAGTTTTTTGCTTATACCAAGTTGGTACGATTTGAAATCTGTTTCACGACAATTTTATGGATAACTCGTTTTTAGCACTACCTGCATACCGACATTTTTAGTTCCTCTCAGTTTCGCCTTAAATGACGATATGTGCTGACTCAACTGTTATCACTTATTATTAGTTTTTTTTTACCGCCAGGTGTCACGACTCAGTTGGTTATATAGAATTTCGTTTCGTTTCCATAATATATTTATTTATCTGCACATAAATTCACTAGATATATTTACGTTCATTTAATACTATGAAGTTATGAAATTACTACTTGTTTTATGAAAGGTAAATGTTATATAAAAGTACAAAATCTGTTTATCCGAAAAGATGCGTGACTGCTACAGCTGAAGCGAATGCGTATCTGTTGTCGGTTGAATCAAGGCGCTCATTGTTCTCGGTTTTTCTGTAGTAGATGTTGTAGAGCTGTGGTCACGATCTAGTTTCTTCTTTTCTTGCTAGTTAGAGTGGTGATAGATTTGTTTAGTTGTTTGTCTGTAGAGGCGTGGTGGCGCTGACGATGTCGCCACAGTTAGTTCTCAGTAGGTGATTTATTAGCGTTCACGATGGAAAAAATTACTAATATGACCAATATGCATATATATGTACATATATCGATCGTCGATATTTCATATCTTCACATTTCGTAATGTGAGGATATACGCCCGTATAGAAACACTATAATGGTGTGCCACACGTAACCTTTATATACTTCTAATTTCCATTTGGCGGGAAAATTAATACACTGTTTTTCAAAATATTTTATGTATTAATAAGTGATGATAATATATTTATTTAGAGATTGAAATAATCTCTGAATATTTCACAGGTTATCTTCAATCATGATTAGAATACAGATATAATACGTATTCAATGATAACATATTTGATTAAAATTACTTTTCATTAATATATTTGAATATTATTCAAAGATTATTTCAGCTCACAGTGCCCCTATCTGGTGGTATTGTCTCAAAGCAATTTTATACTTCTTGGTTATGTACATTTCATGCACAGCATGAAAATATACCGAAATTCATACATAGCGAAAAAAACGACATCGACAGTTGGCACAAATCTTGTTATGATTAATATATTTAATTAAATTCATGTAATTTTGTCCATTATACGGTTTTAAATGAAAAGTGTAGTTACTTTTTTATTGAATCAAAAAAATATGATTTTGAGTTATTCCGAATCGATGTATTAAAAAACACTATTGTAATTTTCGTGCAACAGAAAGTAGAGAAAGGGAAAAAAAGGGAGAGAGAGAGAGAAAAGGTGTGAATGAAACATGGCGTTTGTTTCCTTCATATGCTCGAAAAATTCTATTCGTTTATAAATTTATCTATATATTGTCGATACAGAACCTAATACAAGTGAGGTTAACCATTACTGATCGCTTCAATATAGATCATGTATTTATCACTAGATTTATCGTATCATTGAAATTGAACACTGCTCTGTTCATTTTATTTCTGATATCTTATTTTTTGTTTTTCTTTTCGTTTTTTTTTTCTTTTTTCAATGGTCAATCGCAAAGTTTGGATGATTATGAAGAGATATTACATTGTTATACGTGACTTATGGAATGTGAAATGTTTATGAACCACTCAATTCGATGAAAGATGACGTCACGCAGTTACACAAAATCATATAGTCGCAAGGTGAACAGTGTTACACCTGGCAGCATACAATTTGATAAGCTATTTAGAGAAAATTGCAATCGCCCATCTGCTGCTAAGTCAGCAGGTACTGTTGGCAAATGGGGAATTACTTCATTCACGTCTATAAGAAGCACCAATATTAATGGTATGGATACACCAATTTTTTTCCACTAAAAAAGTTTAATTACACATGCTCGATTACACATTTTTCTGTTTTTCACGCTATTTATCTGCGATTCAATAATTTATGCATTGTTTAATATTATTTAACGATTTAAAAAAATTTTTTTTTTATAGGAAAACGTGATAATATACACAAAACATTTGGTGCTAAAAAAATAAAAATTGATTATGGCAATCAGAATGCCCAAGTGAAGTCTGGCAAAGATCCATTTTCATTTGAAGCTGATATTGAAAGTAAAAGTGAAACGACAGCTGCGGCCATAGCAGCAACTGCAGCCGTTGTTACACCACCAATAATTAAACCAAAAAAGTTTTTTAAAAGTCGAAATATGCCTGCCATAAGTGAAGAAATAAAGCAGGATGCAACGACAGTAAATCGTTCAGTACCTGACATACAGTATGGACGTAGCGGAGCACGATCACAAAAGCAAAATCCATCAGTAACGCCAAAGCAATCGTCACAGAAGACAACATCAACGTCATCATCGTACACACCTTTACGTAAAATGAGTGAATCGATGGACAGTAATTCGAGTGATACATCGACACGTGATGATGGAAAACCTCCAATAGTATTGAGAATATGTAAAGGTACTGCACGTTTGGTATCTGGTGACAACCAAGAAATTCATCAAGAATCTGAACCAGAAACTTACCGAATAACAACACCAAGTCCAACAAAAATTGATTTGTCAGATCGTAAAAGCTTTAGCCCAGATGCCTCTCAAAAAATCCTAGATCTTAAAAGTAGCAGTAACAATAGCAGCAGCAATAATAACAATTGCAGTTCTCGCGTACCACAGTCTCAACTGATGCAACCGATTGTTACAACTGTTTCGATTCCATTGGATAATGATGATATTCCAACACGCAGAACAACTCGTAGTAGAGCGAAAAATCTTCAATTAGATCTCACATCAACGGTCACAGTTATTTCACCCCCTTTATCAACAACACCACAAACTCCAAATTCTCAAGGTTCAGGTTTATCATTAACTTTACGTAAATCAATGACTGATTCGAATAATACGTTAATATCACATTATGATATTGTTAAGACTGATTGTTCTCCGAACTATTCGAATTCACAATTTACTAATAAACCAACGGTCGAACCTTCAGTTGGTCGTGACCAACCACTACCAACAACAACGCAAGAACTCATTGATATTTTGTCGAATGATGGTGAATCTAATAATTTACGTTCGGATACATCACGTCAATCAGTATCAGCTACGACAGTAACAACTGGATCAACAATAACAACAATTATTGATGAAAATATTGAAAAAAATTCAAGCTCACAAGTACAACATAGTTTAAATGATTTACTTAGAAATGAACCAGATCCTGAATTGGAATCTGATAATGAACAAGTAGACAATGAAAAATCAATTTGTGACGATTTTTCATCTACCAAATGTGAATTGAATATGAGAAAAAATTTAGTAAATACAGATGTTACTATAACAATGACAGAGCCCGCGCCAATACCATCGTTGGCTGCTGATGTTGATCGAACGGCCGCAAAAACATTAGTGGATCAAGATTGGTTTTCAGGCAGTGAAGACAGTGAAACTACCAGTGGTAACGCAGAAATCGAAACACCAACGAATATAGCAAGTCTTGTATCACTCGATTCACAACAATCTGCAACAACGTTACCTCTAAATTCTAATATTAGCGTTAAACCCATCATAATAAAGAAAGGAAGTATTTTTAAAAGTCGTTCAACTGGTGCAACGAATGGAAATAAAAGACGGGCATTGTATAAGCACAAATGGTACGATAATGATAAAGAAGCAATTGCGCCAGGAATCGCGACTACTAATAGTTCAACGCCAAATACTGCATCTGGTTCACAGTGTAATTCTGGCCCAGTTACATTTGATGAAGAACTTGATGATGCTTCACAATTAACTCGCGTTGTAACTTATCCTGAGAACGACACAGATTTTGGTGAAGATGCTGAAGCAATCACAAGTATTCGTTGTGGTAAAAAAGTAAAAGGATTTTATACTGTTGTTAAAAATGTAAAGAAAGCTCATCAAATACAAGAAAGTGGGGAATTTCAAGAGTTTAACGATGATGTGGAATATATTCTTGATACATTACGTGAAAATAATCCGAATGCCACTCGTTGTTTGTCAGCAATTAGATTGGCAAGTAAATGTATGGCGCCTGCATTTCGTATGCATGTACGTGCACACGGTACAGTGACAAAATTCTTTAAGGCACTCTATGATGCAACAAAAGATCAAAGTCTTGGTTTGTGCACTGCGACAGTGATGTTTGTATTAAGTCAAGATCGTTTGGCCATGGATTTAGATCGAAATTGTTTGGAATTAATGTTGAGTTTATTAGAATCAGATGCAAGCCATAAAAATGCATTAGACGATTGCGGTTTGAGTCGGGCGGAATTGTTGAAAAATAAAGAAAAAGTACGGCAATTATGTGCTGATATTCAAGCTCAAGGTCATGCGAAACATCTAAATTTGGATAATATTACTGTAGGACAATTGGCAATGGAAACACTGTTAAGTTTAACGTCAAAACGTGCTGGCGAATGGTTCAAAGAAGAGCTTCGAGAATTAGGTGGCCTTGAGCACATTGTCAATACTATTAAAGATTGCCATCGACATATTATGACGAGTGACGTAACAAGATGTGGTTGGTCAGAGCTATTACTTGATAAATTACGTAAAGTCGATCGTTGTTTACGTGTACTTGAAAATGTTACTCATATGAATGAAGAGAATCAAATTTATTTGTTGAAATATGGTGACGGTATATTAGTTAGTACAATGGCAAGTTTGTATTATCTTTGTAGTCAGGAGATACCAATTTATCCGACAATTGATATCAGCGATAAGACATCGACTGGTGCAGTCTTACGTGAATGTATTTTTGCCATTCTAAAAGTTTTTATAAATTTAACGCATCGCTTCAATGGACAATGTAAAATATTTATATTCAATTAATGTCGATGTTATATAAATCAACAGAATAATCATTTTCTTTTTTGCTTTCATTTGCTTTTTTTTCAGCTTTTGGCAGTAAAACAGTAGGTTCACAAAATGGTATAATTGATTGCAGTTTAAATCTTTTATTGCGTGTACCTGAATCATTACCAGAAGAGAAACGTTTTGACATGATGATGTTGACCCTGATTCTATTGATTAATTTAATTGAACAATGCAATGATAATAAAAAATTGCTCATTGAATCGAAAGCTCCACCCCATCCAGAAAATTTATTCCAACGTAAGTTATTTGACTTATGAGTGATTAGTAATACTTATAGTTGTAATTATTTCTTTATTTATAATTGGTCATACATTTTGTTCAGGTCAGGAAAATGGTGTTGAAGCACTTATTGATCTATTTTACAAGCAAGAGGAAATGGCATGTGGTGAAGAACAAAAAACTGATGCTATTTTAGATGGAAGAAAAGATTCGGAACAGCCAGAAACTGTGACAACAACTGCTAAAACTCAGGAAGAATTTATCGAAGAAACCGTAGCAAAACGTAATCAACTATATATTAATTTATTTTTTCTCATTATATTTCATTGAATTATTATTGATTTGTTTGTTTTTTTTTTTTTTTTTTTTCTTCATGTAGTTTTGCAAAAAGCTGGCCGTCATATGGAACATACATTGATAGGGGCCTATGTTGTGCTTCTTTTAGGATATTTAATCATGGATAATAAGGTATAACAAAAATTGTCAATTTTCATAAGCATATTTTTCAACAATATTGAATTTGAAAATCATCTTCATTTTTTTTATTATTCTTTCATTGCAGGAGTATGAGTTACTGGTACGCGTTAAGCTACCTGGCAATAATTTTTCAACGATGATAACTGTGCTACAGAAATTCTTCAATTTTATGAATTTAACCGCATCCGTAAATAAAAAATTGATTAATATTATTTATCAATCTTTATTATTGTTAGTAAAATTATATCATTAATACAATGGAATTTCTTTCAGAATGAAGCTAGCAGTTGTGGTATTGCAGCAACTGATAAAGTAATAAAATTCTTAAAATTATCAGATGCAAAAGTTGAAGAGGAAAAAAATGCGCTGCCATTGCCAGCATTAGAAGAACCGGGTATTATGCTAGATTTATCATCTTGATCACAATATTACAAATATATCTGAGATGACATGTTTTTAATAATAAAGATATTGAAGAAAAAAAGAAATGAAACTCCAACAGAGCCAAAGCTATACGCATGTCAAATACAGAAGGACTTTTCCTCTCCTTCAAATTATTCAGACGTGGACAAACCTGTTTCATATAATATTGACCACTTTACACTATTTTGATATATATTTATTCATTTATATAATTTATTGGTGTATTTTTTTGTTCAATTTTTATCATAATAATTATATCAATTGAACACACAAAGTTATCATCACTACAATTCGATTTCATCATCGCGAAATTAATTTCTACACCTCAATTATTTAAGAAAACAATAATTTTTCTCGTTACTTAATTACGAGATGATGGGATTGATTAATTAAGTACATATATTATGAATAGAATAAAAAAATGAAACGTGAGCTCATATTTATATTTAAATATATTAATTTAGTAAAAAAAAATTTTTATATAATATTGTGCAAATTTCTTAATAATTAAAATGCACATACTTGGGTTGATTCAATTCAGCGATGAGAAAAAATGAAAAATAGAAAAAAAGAAGAAGAAACAATTCACGTGATTAAAAATGCGATTTATTTGCATATAAAATTTATCTTGTAAAACCTCCATTTTTCAAATCATTAATTGCTTTTTTTGTGGTAATTTAATCAATTTAATATTATGGAAAAAAAGTTATGAAAAATTAAAATCTGGATCGTGGATCTAGAATGCTCCAACAATTCAAGGAGAACTCATAATATCGATTGAACGGAATAAAAGAAAAAATTTAATAATTAGAATAAAGAGGGGAGGGGGGGGGGGGTGCAGATTGAATGGCAAGTCACTGATTATTCAATATTAGTATGTTATGCCGTGTAAGTTTATTTTAATATTAAATATAAAGAAAACAAACTACGTTATAAGCGTTGTGAATGTAAATTTATAAATTATAATTGTACCTCAAATATTAAAAAATGAAAAAGATAAATTATTTTGATTGATAATTATTTATTCTTCAGCAATACAAAAATAAATCAATCGTTATTATACTTTTTATAATTGTTTAAATTCTTTGAAAATAGATTTTAATTAAAGTAAAAAAGGCAGCAGACGCAATGCTTACAAATGACAGTTTCAACAAAGATTTGTTTTTGATATTTTTATGCTATTTTTAATATACTTTAATGCATTTTTCACCATAACTTTTGTTTCCCCATTTTCACTGTACGGGATGTCACATAATGTAACTGTATTCACATTTTTATGGTTGATCGATTCATATATTGACCGCAATGAAATTTCCGGAGGTTTTGTAGGAAATTGTAATGATAAATTAATATGGACCAGAAAATGAAAATCACAATCTGACCATAAAAAACTAATATACATGAAGTCTGTGGCATCATACTCGATTATCTCAGGTGCAAGAATACAGAATAATACATTTATATAATTTTTTCTCATATCATAACATTTCATAATTGCATCCACTTTTTCTTTTACCTTTAGTTTTACGTTTGATATATAATTCATCAGTACCGTACCTGAGACCCATGGAGAAAAAGTTAAATTGTGATTGGAAATGATATTTTTTAAATAAGATGAAAAACGAATTTCTGCAGTCGAGAGATTCCAATGAATGCCTTGAAATTTAACGTGAAGCATCATTGCAATATTATCTAATCCATTCATTTTTTCAGATAAATATGAAGAGTCGATTTTAATTTTTATTGCGAAATGTGCTTCATTTGAATTTGTAGAATTAAGTACTGTTTCAATATCCTCATCCCCCATGAAAATTTTCAATAAATTCGAATGCTCCTCATTCAATCGCCCAGGTAATTTCTCCTTCTATCCAAACATATTCGGAAATAAAAATATGAATAAATTCAAGAATAACAAAGTAATGCGATAAAAATTAGTAAACATTAATAAATGAATATATCAACTTACTTGATGAACTCTGTAACATCTCACAAGCTCGCTTATAGCATTCATTAAACAATTTTCATTTTTAGGATTCCATGAGATTAAGCTCGGCACGCATTTTTCCAATTTTTCAATACTGGGGTCAGCAAAAAATGTATCATCATCAAATTCAAAATCTGGACCAATTTCAGGATTTGCTGCATCGAACATCACAGACCAACAAAGAGATTGCGTTGCATAAGGAATTTTTATACAAAACCTATCACCATATGAAGTACCATGACTTGACGTTACTTCAACTAATTCAATGGTACTACATGCTACACCTATAAAAAATGTAATATATCAATTAAACGAATAAAAAGTCACGTGAATTTTAGTCTTTATTTGATATATCGATGGTCAAACTTGCGACCTGCAAAACCTTGTAACTCCTAGTTCATCATAAAAGACATTAAACTTCATCTATTGAAACTCGTATAACTCTTTAGCACGAATCTAGAATTAGTTTTTAGCCTCTCCTGTAAAATTTACGAAAATTGACTCATGAGGTTTTACAGTTTCACCATCGATATATTATACATAAATATACTATAAGAAACCTGCCAAATGTTCTTGTTTCAAGCACACGTTTTAATAATGGTATAAAAGGTAGATAAACATTATTTAACAATGCTTGACATTCATTCATCATAATTTGATCAAATACTAGATTTGCTATATTGTCAATACTTATTTTTATTTTGTAAGAATTTCACTTTATCTTATAAATTGTGTGTATACTGAGATTCATATAACTGTTTATGTGTTCATGTCAGTACACTCAGTCCCGTGATTTCATAAAAAAAGCGACGAATTGATTAATCATCGATTAAATGTTACTGCAACGTTTTAATTGTGTTAACGATTTTAGTTAAACTTTTCTAAATCCAATCTTTCAGGCTGTCAATTGTTAATAACACGAATTTTTAAGGTGAATAATAATATCAGAAACTGAGGGAGAGATACACGGATCCCGTAAAAAATCATTGTCATCGAAAAACCTAGGGGTATGACAGGCAACTAAAAATTGTATCAACCTGTTAGTAGAACAGAACATCTAGGTGATCGACAGTTATAATATCGCAAAGAGTAGTCAATTCCATGTAGCTCTCACAATTTTGGATCCAAATGAAAGAATAAAAAAAAAGGTTTACAGTCTTATGAATATTTCACATTAATAATAATGGCATTTGAACAATAATTTTCAATTTTGAATTATCCCGAGTAAAAATATACAGGCCCACAACGCGCCCAAATTGGGAAACGCGCCCGATACAAGCCCAATACGCGCCCAAAAATATTTTGTTAATCTCAAGTGTAGATATGCACGCCCAAAACGCGCCCAAATTCGAGAAGCGCTCGAACTGCACACCATCCTCATCTTTTTATGAGGGTTCGTTTTATTACCCGAAATACTCAACAAGAATTTTGCACTGGTGAATGTCAATTGTCAGCATATATATATAAATTTTCAAACGTTGAAATGGCGTTATGATCTGTTTATTGCTTTTTCGGAAGGATTTAACCGGTCGGGTGTCATAAAAGATCACAAAAAAACCATAATAATAAACGTTCACGAACTTAGAAAAATTATGACAAGATATCGGAACATAGATGAATTTGATGAAATAGAAATTTCTCAGTTTACTCAGTAAATAATCCGTTTTTTTATAAATGAAGACACATTGAACATTTTGTTTTTGTTTAAATGATATTATTATGAATAGAATGATAATTAGTGGGTTTATTATATAATCGTTCCTCAATATAATTGGGTTATTTTCATTCGTTCATTAATTCACTTATTTTTATTCACAATTATAATTATTACCAACCCCAGCAAAAATTTTTCGTCTTTTCGCACGCCCATAACGCGCCCAAAGCGCACCCAAATTCATCTAAATGGGCGCGTCATGGGCGCGTTAAGTAAACAAATTTGGGCGCGTTTTGGGCGTGCGAAAAGACGAAAAATTTTCACTCGAGATTGCCCCCAGCTACTCTGTTGAAAATGACATCACTTTACAAAGTGATTGTGCAAAAAAATCACTTTGCAATGTTATAAATTCATAATTCTAATTTTATAAAATAAATGGACAAAACTAAAAGAGAACACATCACACAATTAATCATGAGTCGTACATGTATGCAACTTATATTATGGTTAATATTGGGGTTTTACAATGAATAAATTCAATCGTTAGTTCACTTATACATTATATATATATTATGTTGGACGTCTGGAAGTAATTGAAAATTTAAAAGTAGACATAAACCTGAAAAAAATGTTAGATTGTAAGACTCGAACCAGCGATCCTTGGAAGGTACATTTAAGACTGCCACGCTACCTAATACGCCACTCGTACATGTAGAAATATTAGTATAAATATTAAATTATGAAAAACATCATTATACAAACTTATTCACACTTAAAGAGATACCCGTCCATATAAACAAATACCAATAATTTTTTTTTACTTAGAATCGAATGAATTATTAAGGAATTATATTAAATTTTATTAATTGTTTTTTTTTTTTATTTTGCATTGGTTTACAAATATATTTCAAAATATCCCATCATTCAATAGCCGCAAGTGAATTCAGAAATGTAGATAGCAACACTGATGTTTTTGAGTATTGTAATAAATTTAAAGCAATTGGTAAAAGAGTCAATCCTCTTTGGCAAATAGGTACAAATATATATGCACTTGGAAAAATGATTTTTTTACATAGTATTCCTCAGAACCTCGGGTTAGCACTCCACAATATCGTAAAAATTACAACTCATAGTAATATAAAAATATCTAAATTTTCACGATTAAAAATTAAAAATCAAACGATTTATTCTCCATGCTACAAGAGGAAGACTGCATCTGATTCTTACTGCGTGAAAGTTATGACCGAACAAGGCCCGAAAATTGGATTTATTGCATTTTTCATAAAAGTATATGATTGTTACACATATAACTGTGATTTGAATTGTGAAAATTCCAAATAACATGCCTTTTTCCAGAAAGTAATTGGTCAAAAATCATATCAATTGTGCATGTGAATCATATTGCAAAGATATTTGTATAGTGGAATACTTCGCTGTTATAAAAAAATGTAATGTTATACCAAAATTAAGTGTAGAAAATATTAATTTCACTCGTATATATGAATGTACAATAACAAATAATTTAAATATAATTGATGTCAATGATCTTATTTGTGTATGTTTTTATATTAACATAAAATCATTGAAATAATCAAACAAAAAATATATTATAAAACCAATCAATCTAAGAGAAATAGAATAAATATATTTAGATATAATTTTAATCAGTATATTGGTAATAATTATAATTGTGAATAAAAATACGTGAATTAATGAACGAATGAAAATAACACAATTATATTGATGAACGATTATATAATAAACCCACTTATTATCATTCTATTCATAATAATATCATTTTAACAATAACAAAATGTTCAATGTGTTTTCATTTATAAAAAAACGCATTATTTACTGAGTAAACTGGGAAATTTCTATTTCATCAAATTCATCTATGTTCCGATATCTTGTCAAAATTTTTCTAAGTTCGTGAACGATTATTATTATGGTTTTTTCGTGATCTTTTATGACACCCGACCGGTTAAATCCTTCCGAAAAAGCAATAAACAGATCATAACGCTATTTCAACGTTTGAAAATTTATATCCATATGCTGGCAATTGACATTCACCAGTGCAAAATTCTTGTTGAGTATTTCGGGTAATAAAACGAACCCTCATAAAAAGATTAGGATGGTGTGCAGTACGAGCGCTTCTCGAATTTGGGCGCGCTTTGGGCGTGCATATTCACACTTGAGATTAACAAAATACTTTTGGGCTTGTATTGGGCTTGTATCGAGCGCGTTTTCCAAATTGGGCGCGCTCTGGGCGCGTTGTGGGCCTGTATATTTTTACTCGGGAATGCTTACGAAGAACGATCGTCAACGAAAACAGCGGGAAGCATCTAGGCGGTATTCCTGAGAACTATAAATTCCGATGCCTATAAGTAAAGCAGAGCGTCTATATCAATAATAGTCATGAAAAAGCAAATGGTTCTCAAACGGTCATTTTCACATTACGTGTGTATATTTGAGAGAATCGCAAATCCGAAGGAAGGAAAAGATTAACTCCTGAAGAACATATTTCACTCATTTATGTAAGAAGCCTTTTTTGTATTTTTGTTTTTTTTCTGATGAAAATATAATCATATTTTCACATAACATAAAATTGAATGCAGATAAAAAAGGAAAAAAGTGTTTTTTTTTTCTCTCACGAGTATAATAAATTATTTTATTATTAATTTTTTTTTTTCGGACCTTTAGATTTTTGTTTGTCTTAATTGAGACATTATTGGTTCTTGGAATAGAGGAGTCTGATATTGCGATATTTATCGATAATGGTATACCAGGAATCAGCATTTCTTAACATTTAATCCATTTCATATTAGAAATATATAATTAATATATAATATCCCGAGATGAAAAATTTGAAACATTATATTCAAGAATTCTACAAAATAGCTCTGCTCAGTGCCACGAGCAGATCTTTTAAGAACTCAAACATTCTATTGAATAATATAATGTCGTTGATATTATGAATTATATATTAATAAACATTATTTAAATCGATATACTTTGTTCCATATAAATTTATGAAAATAACATAAATTAGCAAGAATTATAAAGAAAAAAGTTTATTACCTTTTTATAATTAGACAAGTACAGTACAAATATTGTAATAAATCGACATATGCAGCTGAAAAATTGATGAAGATACATTTAGGATGGAAATATTAAAGACAGAATTTGTTATTCAAATCGGGTATATGAAAATAAGGAAACTTTTAGATTAAATATTATTTGAAGCAAATTTCAGTCCGCGACGGGGATTCGAACCTGGAACAGTGAAAACCCGTTGCTACCTGGAACAATATATACATTACTAGAAACATTAATATACTGTGACAAAAAGAGATTAATACAGGATCATAACAATTTACCAATATTATACTATCACAAAAGACATTGCACAAAAAATCAAATCAATACCGAGTATAATGACCATCAACAAGAACACATAATATTCTCAACAGCTCTACCTATCAGAGACAAAAAAAAATCAAATCGGCTAAACAAGGAATACTTCTGGCTGAGCAGAGACGCCAAACATATTGACGAATTAAGGAGAAGAATGAGGAAAAAAAAAACCGGAAGTGTCACTATTACAAAAAGTAAAGTAAAATAGAAAATGAAATAGATAAAACAAAAACAAAAATGAAAAAGACAATTTAGATAGAAAAAATATGTAAATAATGTAAATAAGCCCCTGTTGTAAATAACATCATCATCAACAGCATCATTATCAGCATATCATATCATATCACACTATATCGTATCATATCACATTCATCATAGTAGCATCATCATTATCATCGTTACCCCCCCCCCCCCCCCCCCTCAGCAAATAAGTATAATCAAAAGACGATGACTTGTAATTCACATCATTGACTACATTTAACCGAAACTGTAATTAGAAAAAATTGAGCCAGACCGTGTAGTTAGTGAATTAATTTATAATCTTAATAATCCTTGAAAGAAAAACAGGACACACGTTATCTCATCAAAATTACATGCTTTTGCAATTCTCAATAAAACAACAAATTTAACCGATAGTTTTGAATGCACTAAATACGTTAAATATTAGTTTCACGAATATTCATATTTCCAATCATTTAATAAAATTCGTACTATATATAGTCCATGTTGATTTTACCATTTACGGTGGGTACATTTATTTTAATTTGTTACATATTATAAAATATCAAATAATTTTTGTTTCATCAATTATGAGAAAAAAATGAAAAATTTATAGTAAAATTTTGATCTACGGCCGATAACGTATGCTCACAAGAAGTATTTATTTTATTCTACACTAGGGGTAATTTTTATCACGCAGTTCAAACAATAAATACATCAATAATTTTTACCCAACTGATGAATAATATTTGCTCCTAACAAGTAGGAATAATAACCAAAATAGAATAATGTTCCAGACATACTATATTGCAGGGTAATTTTTTCTTCGTATTCTATGGTAATGTTTAACAGATATTTCTCTCCGTGTACAATGAATATCCAACGTCATCATCACCCTTGTTCTGGAACTTTTCTGCATATAAATGTTCTGCGTGAAGTCAAGGCTAACCCCTATTTAGTTCAGAATCAGCCCCTCACACAGACTGAACTAGTATCAGAAAAATAGATACAAGAGCGTGATTTCGGATTCATATTTCATTGATTAAGAAGATTCTTTAGCTTCCTGTTACGTTCGTACGATTTTTCCGGTCAGATTGACCATCACGTTAATTGAATCTGCATCGAGCGAAGATATTTACTTTAATTAGAAGTTTCAATGCTTCTACTCGATGCTCATTCCACGAATGTTGTCGATCAAACCAATTTAAAATAGTACGTCGTACTTCTCTCTGTATGATGTACAGCTCTGTTATTCGTCTCAAAACCCCTTTGTAGCGCCAATGTTTGTGCCACACAGTATGAAATACTTTCAACTGTACGCCGATTACCTGCAAAAATGTTTCACTGGGGCGACTCAATTTTGTAACTAAGGGAGCATCATCGTCTTTATCATTTCCATACTCTCTATATCGGATGTATCGTTCATCATTCGTTTCTGGTTCTATTGGTGACTTTGTTATGTCGATCTGGTAGCCAAGACATTTCGATTTTTTGATTGATTTGAATGCCACATAACCAGCTAAGTATGCAATGGCGTTCGCTTCATACATGGAAAGCTCTTCTGTTGACTGATGTTGATTGTTCCTGTCCACTTGGCAGTCATTATTCTCGCAATCATTCAAGATTATCACTTCTCGAGATCTGTTAGTTAATTGTACACCTATTACGAGGCTTTTAACAACAATCCAACAATTACCACAAGTAATTAACTATTATTAATAAATATTATTGATTTCAAAAAATCCGTAAATGAATTTATTGATAAATGTTAAATTGCAATGAAAATGTGAAAATCATGATGAAGGAAAAATTAAACAACTCAATGCCAAGTTCAAAACTTCCAAAAATAAAACAAAGAAAAATTTCTGAACAATCTGAGATAGAAACTGAATCCAAAGAGAAAAAAGATCAGAAAAAGAAATCTGAAAAACAACAAATGGTTGAAGAAGAATCAACATTTGTAATGAATGAAGTTAAACGTAAAAATAAGAAAAAATTAAAGAATTTTAAACATTCATCAGCAGTAAAAGAAGAAGAAAAATCATCTCTCACTAATGGAAATTCAAAGAAGCAAGAAAATAAAGATTCTGATTAGAATAATCCTGAGATATTACCGATAAAAAAAACAATAAAATAACATTTCTACATTTAGAAGAAAGTCGAGTCAGATAAAGAACCAGAATCATTCAGTCAAGCTCAAGCTCAGGCGCAGGAAGCCATAAAAAAACAGAGAGAAACTCGAAAAATGAATTGAAAATTAAAAATCAAAAATTCAACATCGAATCTCAATCCAATTTTGAAAAGATTACCTGAAGATATACTGGAAAAATTTCTTCAATGCTTAGGGAAGATTACTTACAATCCGTTTGTTTCATTCAGAACCACGGACGATGATGAGGAAAAAAAACCTGAAAATATGAGTATTGATAATGATATCATCCCATTAAGTTTATCAGGTGATACAACCTCATTCGGAATTGTTAGTTATAAGAAAAAAAAGAAAACAATGAAACTTCATCAGCCCGCACGTTTCGTGAACGTATGATGAATAAAATTTCTCGTCAGCATATATCTGCTTTTTTGGCTTATCAATAAAAACTTTTTTTGTTTATATAATAAATAATAAATGAGAAAAATTAATCATCATTTTATTCATAAAATTGTCACTTTTAATCATATAGTGGTATAGCGAGAATTCCCTGATAATATTAAAATCACAAGTGACGCATTGGAATTCACTCAGGTTAGAATATAAATATATTTAAACATATTATACATATATATTTTTTAGTAACCACGATGAAAAATAAAAAAAAAACTAAAATAGTAAAATTTATTACATATACCCAATATTACATTAATTAATATAATTAATATTGAAAAAGTATAATGCGATTGTGTATATACTTATTTTATCTCCCGAGTCGAAATTTTCAGCCGGAACTTTGCCCCTTATAATCTATATTTATTGCCCTGAGGATTAAAGACAATTTTTATTGCACTGAACTGCATGATAATTTCTTGGCTTCATAGCTGATTTTCGACATCCGAGGTGGTTCTTATTTTCCTTTTCTCCACGTTGAAGTTGGATATCGGTCGGAGGACAAATATTTACCGATGATTTATGACACCCTTTTTCCTAGGTAGAGTCAGATAATAATATAGAATATTGTGAATAAAAATAGAACGCGAATAAATAAATTATTTTATGAGAAGTTGAGTATAAATACAATTCAGTATAAATAAAATAATTTGGATATAAATTTTTTATGTTAATTCTTCGCTAGTTATTCGATTAAGGGAAAGGAGAGAGAAGAAGTTTATATTTCCACTCGGATATTCAAGAACGGCCTCGAATTGTGCACCATGTACCTGACACTTAATCTTTTCAACACGAACTGCGCATTTCATAAAACTACCAAAAAATTCACACTAGATGAATCGCGCACCAGATGATTTTTATAATAATAATCCATATATATATTAATCGAGTACAGTTGAGTTTCTATGGTCTAAACAAAAAAATGCGTCTACAGCGCTCTTATTCCGGACTGTATGAACTTTTGAAGCCGGCTCCTCTTGTAGTGCAATTTTTGTTTGTTGTATGTTCCCTTCATCATCATCTTCTTTGATAACATCATACATGATTTCTAAATTTTTCATTAGCTGGTTATTTTCTTCGTCATTCCCATTCAACTAGTTTTTAATGTCAGCCGCTGTGAAATCTTCAAGATCATCCGTACATAATTCAGTAAAAGCTTCTTAAATTTCATAAGTATTTTGAGCTGTATTGTCATCAAAATAATTTTTCGTCGCAGATTCTTTTTTGTATTGGGCTAATAGTGACATTGTTAGCCATAATTTACTCCATGATGTAACCAACAGTTTATTGGATACATTTTCCCAGGCACGAGCAAGACGGTACACCACATCTTTCATATTATCAGCTTTTAAGGATTGAATTATCGTTTCATTTTTACCCATGACATTATAAAGTAAATTTTTACGATAAAAAGTTTTAACATTTTGAATGACGTGTTGATCCATTGGTTGGAGTAAGGGAGTCACGTTAGACGGCAGAAACATATTTTAAAGTCATCATTATTCAGCTGCAGTTCATGCTCATCTGAATGACCAGGACAATTGCCTAGAATTAACAAAGCTTTATGAGGCAACATTCTTTGTTCCAGAAATTTTTTCACGGACGGCACAAAATGTTCCTGGAACCATTCACTAAACAACTCTTTCATCATCCAGGCTCGATTTTTCGTTTTGTACAAAACTGGTAAATTTTCCAAATTCATGAACGCTCTCGGTTTTTTAGATTTTTTTATGACTAACAATTCTAACTTATGTGTTCCACTAGCATTCGAACATGGTATAAAAGTGATTCGGTCTTTTGAAATTTTGCGACCCGGTGCACAAGTTTCATTTGCATGAACCAAAGTTTTTTTTGGTAGAAGTCTCCAAAAAAGCCCGCTTTCATTCGCATTGTAAATTTGATCAGGATTCAGATATAGTTCATCAACAGTTTTAATCAATTTTCTCTTAAACAGTTCAACTGGCTCGAAATCACACGATAGTTCCTCTCCTGTCATAGGTAGAAATCTTATTCCAAATCGTTTTTTGAATTCATCTAACTAACTTGAACTCGCACGGAAATTATCATTTTTCATAATTTCTCTATGGAAAAATCTGGCTTTTTCCTTGAGAAGCTCTCCGGACAGAGGCGTGTGCTTGTTACGCTCCTGCAGAAACCACGTGTATAAGGCGTTTTCGACCAAAGAGTACTCACCACTTTTCAAAACTCTCTTCTCACTGCCTTTGCTGGTTAAATCGTACACAAACCCCTCGATTTTTTTACGATTCTTCTTAATATTATAAATTGTGGCACGTCCAATTCCATAAAACTCAGCCAAATCACCAATCTTCTCACCTTCGTCCAACTTTTCAATAATTTTTTTTTTTTCCACCACAGTTAATGTTTTGTGTTTTCTCTTCACACTTGCACCGGGTACAGGCATAATTAAATTGTATCTAAAAACTTGAAACACTGTGAAAACTGATAGACAATCGTTCTAGATATTGTTGTGAAAATTGAATATTTTTCTGTGAAGTTTACCGTAGCAATTGATAGTCTTTCTGCTCTGTAACCCTAAATATCATTTTCGTTCTGGGCGGGGACACATTACGTTTAGTTAATTGCAAAATTCATTGGTTTCAAGCTCCAGTGTTAATGAGCTAGATACATTTATTGAGTTGTGATGTTGTTTAGTTGAGTGCATTTATTATCTACAATATTCATCGAAAGGGATTTGAAATTCTTGGTGTTTATTCACAAGCTGTTAGCAGATTGCGTACTACATGTTTATGAGTCATTTTGTTTTTACAGTCCGTACGATATAATCAAAAATGCAAAATTCATTATATTGTATTCATTCTTATATACGAATTGTTCTATCTCTAATTGTATCTAGACCCTCATTATTGTCCATAGATAATTTAATCTTTAACTATCTCTGAACAACAACTGAAAAATATGTTACTGTGAAGAGAAATAATTCATGTGCAAACGGAAACTTTTTGTCTCCCTCGCACACATCGACATGCAGCAATATAAACATTTCATGTACCCACCTGTGCAGTGTCAGACTACTGGACGTGCCGGACTGGCAAGTGTCGGACTATAGAGACTCAACTGCCCATGTGGAAATGCGGAGACTGATCCGACATGAACATATCGGTCTGATATCTGGCCGTTTCAAATTCTTTCACACATCAGTCATATAATTGGTCGGATATTAGTACTATTATCAAACTAGTATCAGAATGATTTAAGATCCGAGTCTCGGTATATGAACAATTGTTCGATCGGTCAGAGGTTGGTTCTACTGTCGGAATCGTATCAGAATGGTTTAAAATCCGAGTCTCGGTATATGAGCGGTTGTTTGATCGGTCGAAGGTTCTATTGACCTTAAACATAATCATAAAATTCAAAGCTTATAACCAAGTTTACAATGGAAATCAGGGGTTTTTCCCTTAATTCGATCTCTCATTGATGAAGTCTAGACAGTCGAAAAGTTTTATACAGTACATATACTCTACGACAATTTTGCTGTAGAAAAATATAGTTTCTGAAACTTTTGTTACCTACTACTTTACTAAGCGTTTTCATTTCTCTTCTGCATTTCGAAGTAGCAACAACTATTTTTGAGTTCAAGTGTTTAGTTACTATAATAAAGTGGAAGAATGTGTTACACGTTGGAACAGTTAAAAAAATTTCGTTATCTTTTGGTACAATTTGACGAAAAAAATAAATCTGGTCAATTGCTTACGGAAGTTGTACCAACGTCATGGGTAGTATTTGATGAAGACGATGAAGATGGTGAACAAAATAAAAAAACTGGATCATGTTTTTATCCATTGAAGGAAGATTCCAAACACGTTTTGCAAAAGATAAAACTTGAAATTAAACCTCATGAAAATTGGGACTATTACGGCGTCAAAATTTTGTCTGGTTCAAGTAAGTTTTACATGATTTTTCAAATTTTTATATATGCAATTTTATGAAATATTTTTTTTATAATAATTTATTTGTTAGGATAATTCAAAAAAATTATCAAAGGTCGGCTAATTTCTTCTGAAGTAATATATACTATAATAATTAACCATAGAAAATTAATATGTTTTTTTATAGATAATTTTGAACACCTTCAGAGCCTAAAATTTTAGACGATGGTTCTGCTATAAAGTTGTTGGATAGTGTAACACTATTTCCATCTAAGGACGTTTCAATTGAAGGTATGAATAATCACAATGCACCACTGATTTTATTGTATATAAATATTTTACCAAGTACTTTAATAAACAAAAAAATACGACCTTATTATGTAAGCATATTTCAGGTAAATTATTTTTTTACCAATTACCAATATTTAAATGATTACAATTTCTTAAAAATACTATTTCTATCGTTTTTCAGAGTCTCTGTATAAGCTTCACCAAGTCCCAAGCACTGAGTTTTTACCAAAACTTGGCAAGTGGCTGACAGGAGCTCCTGAACGAGCGTTTGGAAAAAACCGTGAAGCAGAAGAAATAAAATAAAATAATCAAAATCAAATTTTTTTTTAAATTTACTTTAATATAATTAAATATTAACACTAGAACTACCAAGGGGGATCGAAATGACTTGTTTGACATTTTTTAAAATTAAAAGTTTTTTTTTATTTATATAAAATTTATATATTGTTATATCCGGACGTAAACAGTTATATTATATTTTTTCTCAGTAATCTAATGTTTGTATGATACGAGCATTTCTGGTTAATCCAATGTTTGTATGATACGGACATTTCTCGATAGTCTAATATGAAGCGTGTGAAAGTAGATAAGTTCGAAAGGAAGTATTAGATTTCGACACTTACGACAAACAAAAAGGTAAACTAACTCAACATATAAAAAGATGATTATTCACCTCCAAAAAAGTCAGTACTATTCTAACTGTCGTCTGAGGACGATCGTAAGAAACAAATATCTCAGGATTGATTTGAGAGAAACAGAAATTATAAGAATATTTGTCATATTATTATATTGTTTTTTATTAATAAAAATAATTAAGTAAAAAGTAAAGATCAATTTATTATAGTTTTCCACGGCATAACAATAAAATTGGTGGCAGCTAAAAGGATTATTCATTTATTTAATATTTGATAAATTTTTTTGATATATTTAATATTTATTCATTTATTTTTAATTAATTAATTTGCCATTTATTTTATTTTATTTTTGTGTATGTGTGTGTAGGTGTAAATAAGTGTATATGATGATGCCTTAGTAACCTGCAGGTTACTATTTACAATTATTTTTCTACATAGAAGAGTGGCGTATTGGGTAGCGTGCCAGTCTTTAAATTATGTTGTCCGAGGATTCCCGGTTTGAGTCTCCCCATCGAATATTCTATTTCCTCAGATTCATGTTTAATGTTTAATATTGACTAACACTTGACTAATGATTTAAATAATTCTATGTAAAATCATTAGCAATCAATTACGCGACAAAATTACACACTTACAATCCGTAACTAAGTGTGTGCAATGTTTTTTTTTTAATTTTGCTCATTTACTTTATAAGGTTAGAAATATGAACCCGACTTGAGTGAAAATATTTTAGTTCTTATCCGAGTGAAAATATTTCAATTCTTTTCGCAAGCCCGATACGCGCTCAAAGCACGCCCGAGAATGTGAATTCGAGCATGTTTTGGGCGCGTTGCGGGTGCATTTTAGGTGAATTCGGGCACGCTCTGGGCTTGCTCCGGGCGCGTTCTGGGCGTGCGAAAAGACGAAAAATTTTTACTCGGGGTTGAGGTACACATCATTTATTTTTTTTGTTCACAATAATAAAAAAGTACGAATGAAACGATACGGAAAAAAATGTCATTAAAGAGACCCGGGTAAAAATTTTTCGTCTTTTCGCACGCCCAAAACGCGCCCATTTGCAGGACAAACGCGTCCGTAACCCGAGTCGAAATTTAGCGCATCAAAAAAACATCAATATTCTATGACATTCTCAAATACGCTACGATAACCTCAAGGATAGTTGGCTCAATGGTGTTTAGCGTTTCAGTAGCGTTTCGAGCGTCTACTTACTGGCTTTTTCCGACGTTCGAAACGCTATTGATATGCTATTTTTGATGAATTGGAAATGCTGTTGAGTATCCCACAAACACAAAAATCAAAAAGAACACATGCACCAATCATACACGAGTTGTATATGTAGTAGTGCACTTATATATATTATGTTGGAAATCTGAAAGGTAATAGAAAATTTAAAATTAAACATAAATCTGGAAAAATAGAAATGTTAGATGGTGAGACTCGAACTAGGGATCCTTGGAAGACACATGAAGAGACTGACACGCTACCCAATACGCCATTCGTGAACATACGAAAAATGAAAATATTATATTATAAAAGACATGATTATACAAACGTATCCACACTTAAACACATACACGCCCATATGAACAAATGCTAATTATTTTTGTGTCTATAACAACAACAACAACAATAATAATAATAATTCAGTTTTTGATATTTTAAATTCATCATTTATTAAATTTCACCAATGATTCATTACTCAATAATGACAAGATTGCACGAGAACAGAAAAAAAAAGAAAAAAAAAATTCTTTTCACATCACATCTTCATTCAAACTTTTTTTTCATTTATTCATATAATAAATTTAATTTCGTTTAATAATGTAATATTTTTGAAACAATTGTATATTTCATCAAAAATAAAAAATTATGCCAGATTTCATTAATGGGACTGGAGTTAGGGACCGGATTAAAATTCATTGTTTGATTTTCAGAAGGAATTTCAAAAAGGATAATAAAATGGATTATCATTTGTGTTATTTGAGTTGTACACAGGAGTTTGAAAGTTTTGTTGAGGATACGGTTGATAATTGTTGATAGGAGATGCATGGGAAATTTGCTGAGGGTACGACGGTGTAGTATGTGCAGTATAATATAATTGTTTCTATCGAAAAACTTTTAGATGTATGTATTTACATGAATGTAAATAAGCAAAATTATATCAGTTGTCCTGTAAATAGTAAAGAATTGGAATGAATATATATTTTTGAATTTTGAAAGATTTATTTCTGCGTTTCAATAAATTCTTAAATAATAGTACATGTGTGTACATTATATATAAATATTTCGTAAAAACTTTATAAAATTGATATGGATTTTTATTTAATAAATAAATAATTTTCATTTTATTTTAAAAAGAAATGTTATTTTCGTTATGATATATAAGTATAATCATTTCAAAAGTTTGAAAACCTTGATGCCTCGATGAAACCCCATGGTGTTTTCAAAATATTGATAATTTTGATGAACTATTGAAACGGTATTTCAAAGTAAAATTGAAAGCTAAGCATTTGATGTGCTATTGGTGCGCTAAAGAGAACCTGGATATCTCATTGACACGCTAAAGAGAACCTGGGCATTTTGTCGATACGTAAAAGAGAACCTGGGCATTTTATCAATACGTAAAAGAGAACCTGGATATGCTATGGATATGCTATAGACACGCTACATTTCGACTCAGGTCTGCTTAATTTTTTTGTCTACCTGACAAACAAGGAAAATTTCGAAACTGCTGGTGCACTGAAAGCTTCCCTGTAATATTGAATCTCCAGTAAAGCGTATTTTGAATATTTGTCGGTAAAAAAGTTGAGTTCGGTTTTGGGGATACCGAAATCAACATTCTTACTGACAGAATCTCGAAATTCGTATTCGACTTTACGCTTTCTCAGGTGTATGAGGTTGACACCTCTGAATTAGAATTTTGCAATTTTACTTTTCATTACGCAGAAATAAAAAAGTCATGTATTCATCTAAAATTCGGATTTCTCCAAAATAGCTATTTTCTGACATTTTTGACAATGTTGAATCTGAAAATAATAGTTTCAGAGTGGTGTACGTCTGTATGTCCGTGCGCCCGACCATGCTTAACATATATCTCTGCCATTCGGAAGCAATTCTACCAAACATTCCCAAATTTTTCACGGATAAAGACTATCACGGAAGAAATATTTTCTGCTTTGCTTCATTCGGATTTAAAGTTCGATTCGGCAGAAAATGAAAATTTTAGAATTTATTCAATTTGGCTTGATTTATTTGTTTGATCTCAGGAATGTTTCCATCAATCGTCCTGTTGTTTTGTATACTGAAAGTCATCCTTTCGTAGATAAGTAAATACTTCAAATCACTCGCATCCGATATACGCTTCAACTATGAATGATATTAAATGGAGATGAGCATATACTAGGCTAGTAGACTTGAGACTGATATATTTCATTCGGCTCAGACATTCCATTCGTATGAAAATTACAATTATAGGAGAAAATGGAGGTTTGGCTATTTTTCATTCACTTAAATATCATCAAAAATTCTTGACCGATAGTTTTTTAATTTTACATGGTTATTAGCAATGTTGTGACAAACCCAAATTGTTGTGAATCATTCAAATTCGATGTGACTCAATCGCAAACGCCAATTGAGTAATCGATAAAATTAGCATGCGATTGTCATTTTTTTTCTTTTCATGCTTTTGTTCAATTAATAAAATTATGAATGGTAAAATTTTGTTTATGTTAAAAATTCAATGTTTTCCCCAAAACATCATCATTTTCATTTGTGGCAGCACTTTCTGAATGTGTGAGCTGCATGTCCAGGATGCTTGACCACCTCACCCTTCACGCGAGGAAGAAGTGCGCAATTCACCAATTTCAATCAATTGCCCATAAATGATCGACGCGCGCATTGATCGAAGAACAATGCATCGATGCCTCGGGTCGATTAGATCAGTCTCATCTCCTGTCACGATGTAACCATCAGTCTCAAAAGGTCTCATTCACTCTCATTCGGTCTCATCCAGTCCCAACGTATACGTGGTGCACACTCATCGCAATCTCATCTTTTCACATTCTCATCGACTCTCATGATGTATATCATAAAATGCTCAACGCAATTAATTGTTTTCATTCTCAACGTTTATATCTCACCTCATATTCCATCAAACTCAATGTTAATCATCTCACTCATTCTCATCGAGTATTGCGACGCATATGTTACGTCTTGGGCGACGTCACTCAACTGTTGATAAAAACAATTTTATAAGTAGGTTCTACCCGGGAAATTCAAAGGAGAAGTTGGTATTTCACAATAAACGTTACACTTTTATTTCTGATGTATTCTTTATTTATTCACTTATAGTTCAATTATTTGTTATTTAGTTGTACTGACTTCTACAGATGGTTTTTGATTTTTACAAGTTTCTTTATATGCCTAAGTTAATTCTTATGTGTCTATGCGAATATATACATCGAGATGTCTTGTGTGGATTTTATCATGCGAGAGACTGACGCTTTTTCTTTTTTTCCTCTATTTATATGTTCTAATCTAATGCGGTTATTTCTAAAGGGTGGGAAAAAATATTATTTTGTTTTAGTTCTCCATGTGTTGGGATTCATTTGAAACTGATATTATTTTTACGATGGCTATAATTTATTACATATATTTCTTTTGGCATTTGTGAAGGCCTGTTTTATTTTTCCTATCTACTAATGGTGGTGTTTTAGTCAATAGTTTCTTGGAATTTAACTGTACGTGTTTTACTTGTATCGTTGACATTTATTTATCGGAAAAATATGTTTGGGAATACATAATTTTCCTGATTCAATTTCATTTATTTATTTGGAGTGATTTTTCTTAGAAAAGCTATAAAGTCGAGTTGGTCTTCCTGTGTTAGATTACATATCTTATTTATCGTATAAATGTGTCGGGCTATTTATTTAAAAGTTGTTTATTTTCTCGCGTATATATTTTTCATGCTTTTATTTATTGCATTTGAAGTGGGCTCTACTTGGAAAAGAAAATAAATATCTCTTATTGTCGCATTTTGAATTATATGGCGGCTAACCGTATCTCTATATACATATGCGTTCGATGTGCGCTCTGAGTACGTTCCTATGTTTGGGGATATAACACATACAACGAAGCAACTACTCATCTCAATTGATCTCAAAGTTTCGATTTCCTCAACTCATCTCATTGAACTTATGTAATTCATATTTGTGCATAAAATTCAATCTCAAAATACCAAGTGGATCAATAATATCCTCATTGGTGATGTTTTTGCAATTCAAATCAAAAATTCACCAGTCCAAATCTCACCGCTCAATACACGACATATTGATCAATAATATCAATTGTATTCTCTTTTCATTATCAAACAGTATTTTCTTTTCATCATCAATCCCAAGTAAAATTACAGTGTACAAAGTGTAAATATAGTGATGAGTTTTTCTCAACAAATTGTACATATTATACATAAAAGATTCGTTCATTTGTACACCGCGAGTGCTTTTCCATCACGCACATTGTCCCGGCCTCCCATCCAACATCAATTCAAATACAATCCACACTCTCATCCCATATAAAATAAATTTCCTATTTTATATCTCATTCAAATTTTTACAGTTTACGTTATTATTTCATTGAAGCGCGATAAAAAGTATTGGATAAGTTCACTTACCAACATTTTTTTTGTTTTGTTTATTCTTAAATGGATTCTTTTGTCGATCATTAGTCCCCCATTCGTCCAGCAAAATATTTTGTCCAATTTTTGTTAAGAAGGTACAACAAAAACACAATTTTCGAGGTTTTTTATGCGAGTACTCTTATTTTGGAGAAAAAATATTCTCAATGCGTAAGTTGTTTGTCCATGTTTGTCCAGCAAATAGTTTTTTATCTGTCCTCGTTTTGTTAAAAAAATATGGGACAGACAAAATTTTTGAGTTTTTTTGCCGAGGGTCTCTATTATAGAAACTAGGGGTGCTTGTTTGCTCACTCGCAAGTTCGTTAGCGCTGTTGCTTACTTGCTGTCACGTATTTGATACCGATCGGTATCATATTGAGAACTATCTGATTCTCTTGACACTTAAACGCATATTTCAGCTGCGAAATTGAGTTTTTTCAAAAAAAAACTCTTTAATGAATGGACCGATGCGGACCAAAAAACTAATTAATGTTAAGTTGCATCAAGACTTACCGATGACGTCTAGATCACCTGAATCGGGTCATTGGTTCTCACGTAATGGGAACCGAAAAATTATGATCACACACACACACACACACACACACAAAGACGTCCAACTAAAAATAATTGCAAATTACTCTACTGACCTTGAAAGGTGAAGATCTGATGAAAAATCGATTTTCGGGGTCATTACAATAACTTCCTTACGGAAAGTTAAAAAGAAATATTTTCAATGTGTAAATCGTTTGTTTACTATTTATGTTAATTTTCCACCCTTTAGTTACAAGTAATTCAACAACTAAACTATAAAAAAATGTGAATCTAGCATCCCTAAATTTTTATCTTACATTTAACTTTGTCGAAATCGTTTGTTTATTATTTAGCCATATTTGTATAACAAATAATTAAAATTGGCCATCCTTCATAGAGGAATATATTATTAGTATATTCACACAGTGAAGATAAATCAATTTCTCATTAGACAAATGATTTCCCACTTTTGATCAGCATTTATGAGTATAGAAAAATGATTTTCATATTGGAAAGACGTTTTTTCGCGTTTGATGATAGTTTTATGGCTGGGATGAATGATTCACGCATTGGATAAACGATATTTCGCCTTTGATGACTATTTACGCATGTAGACAGATGATTTTCATTTTGGACAAACGTGATTTTGCGTTCAATAATAATTTTACATATGATTTTTTGTGTAGTATAGTCATTTTTTTGTCTACACAAGCGATTTTCACTATGGACAAACGCTTTCTCGCGTTCGAGTACTATTTTAGTCTCGGAACAAATGATTTTTGGTGTTCAGTGATTATATTTTGTCCAGGGCATATTCTATCGATAAAATAAGCATGAAGGGGCAACTCTATCAGTTTACTTCTTGTATTTAATTAGCTCATATTGCAATATATTGGGATATATTGGTGAACAAAAAAAATCGTCTTCAATAATTATTTTTGATTATTCCTAATTATTCACCAGAAATCGATAATTCGATTACCTTCTATCAAAGGGTAGACAAATAAAAATGGTTAGTGAACAAACATGGACTGTCGATGGACGAACGATTGCGTTAAAAAGGATGTAAAATGAATAAATGAAACAATTAATAAATCAATAAGTAAACAAATAAATTAATTAAAAAATGTAAAATGTAAAATGTAAAATAAAAATTTACCGGTGCTATTTTCTCAGTTTTCGACAATTCCGTAGTTGAAATACCTGCAATTAAAGGGTGGAAAATAAACATTAATAGTGAACGAACTTCTATAATAGCAGTTCTAGGCACAATAAGCTTAAAAATTTTGTTTATCCTATATTTTTTTAACGAAACGTGGGAAAATAGAACTTTTTACTGGATAAACGTATGCACTTAGGGGTGCTTCACACAGCTGCTTTACTGGTTGCATAGAATAAAAAATCTTTGTACAAGATTAGAATATATTCTTTTAATGCTAAATCAAACGAAATGATTATGTAGAGGAAGCATAACATATAGCATAATTTGAAATTTAATATTATCTAAAATTTCATTCAGTATATTGCCGCTAAATGCAAAGAAATTATTAAAGAGATTATGGATTACGCTGAAGAAATCGAGATAAAAAATAGTGAGAATGGAATGAAATAAACAATACATTTATAGTATTACCAGATCCACATATATAAAAATTTTCTTCCCATAATAATTAACATTCAATTAATCAACTTCAAAAATATGTTCTAAGAAATTCCCAGATATAGTTGTTTTTTTTATATGTTGATGGGAAATCCCCGTTCATCAAGCAAATGTTCTTTCGGATCTTCCAAATATTTCGGACCTTCTCCAATACGAGTATGGATTATATATTTCAATTGTCCTGGTCGTTTACGTTCGCAATCAATTTTATCCAGCAAACTCTGCAAATAAATGATTTTAATTTCATAAAATGAAACATAAATAAAGAAAAATTTTGATCATAAAAACAAACTTTTGATGGAGTGATGATCGGAGATGACTTTCCGCGATAATATTCATTTTCTCCATCATTTCCAGGTGGAAAGTAATAATCTAATATACCAAGAATATCTGGAACATCTTGTTCTAGAATATATAAAATAGTATTTGGACCAGCATCATGTGTGTATGCGACTTTGACGTTGTTGACAGCATTGTTGTATGCATGAATTAAATTAGCAATTTCATGTGATATATCAGTTAGATACGAACATGGTGGATACGTATCCAAGCATACGGCGTGCATTTGATTTGAATCCCTTATTGTCAATTCGGCAAATTTTTCAAAATTCTTATCAATAATTGCTTGATGCATCTCATCAATTCGTTTTGGAACACAGTGCTCAGCGCGATAACGTAATAATTCTGATGTTTGCGCGCTTCTTTGCATTCCAATTGCACTAGAAGTTTTTTTTCTAGAGTCATTAACCTGCAAAAATTATTTACACAATCATTTTTTGAAAATTGCAGTTTGAATTTTTCGTTCTAAAAAATAGATGAAAATACGCATAATAGTGCTTATTAATTGATGGTAAGTTTCTACATGTTTACTTACAACTAAAATTATTACTCTCATTTCAGGCCAATGTGACGCTGGAACGATTTGTTTAGCAACACTGTCTGTTCCCGTGATGTCTTGTCCCATATACCATCTTACAAATCCTCCGAACACACTGCGGCACGCAGAACCAGAACCGACTCGTGCTATTGCACTAATATCACCATTAAATTTATACAATTTTGCTAATGCAGCACTTAAACAGGCATAACCAGCAGAACTTGATGCAAGGCCAGCAGCAGTTGGAAAATTATTTATTGAACAAATGTGTAAGTTCCATTTTTCCATTTCTGGAGAAAGTATCGTTACTCGTTTAACTGTAAATCATAATTTTTGTTCACGGACATAAAAAGAACGATTACTTAATTTTCATGATAATTGTTCAAATTCGACTTACTTTCTTGAAGACAATTTTGTAGTCGTTCATTGCTTATTGATTCTTCCCTGTTTATATTATATAATACGTACCAAATTACTAAAAATTTGTTCAATGACTAGATATTAATTCTTTGTTTATTTCTTACCTTCCATTCAACCAAATTCGGTCAGATTCAAATAATGCATTAGCCATGACGGTGGTTTTTGCACATAACTACCGAAAAAATATATATGTATGCATATAATTCTTGTTTAATCGATTTCGAATTTTTATTTCAAATGAACGCTTTTTCTTCTCAAGTAAATACGTCTTATAAATTACCTGCTCTGTATCGAGTGATGCGCTAATGGAATCATTGATTGGTAGAATAAGTATATCGTCCCTTTTTCCCCCTGAAAAGTTTCAAATTTCAATTGAATAATATTTGATAAAATTGGTAACAAATTAAATTTTTTGTGAATTGTTCATCACATCAAAACGATTCCAAATATATTATAGGATATCAAAAATAACAACAGAATGAAGAATTTGGTTTAATGTTTGGGGTTCAGAGAAATATGTATCAATGCTTGATCTAAAGCTTTGTTTTGTAATTATTTATAAATCAAATTTTAATAGATAGAATTTGATAGAAACTGTAGAAAATACATAAGGATGAGAGACAGTGACGTACAATACTTGACAACAGCGATGTTTACAGGTGCTATGCAAGTAACGATGCTCATTATCAATACAAAAAAAAATGACGTATTTATAAGACTATTTTGACTGACTAACAGCCTCCTTTTTTTGTAGCTCCGCGCTTGTAATGGCTGTTCCAATCCAATGTGGCCAGATTGAAGACCGAGCAACGAGCAACGCAGAGTGTAGGGGAGAACTCACACAGTCGCAGGCCACGTCCGTGTGAGCAACGCTCTTCGGTTAGCTTCGTGTAGTAGAAGAGAGCGGACAATCTATGTCTGTCTCCATTCACCGAACTAAAACAAAGCCGGACGACGTTGAACGATGTCGATGACGACTCGATGCTTCCTAGAGGGCTAAGAAATTGTCGGTAAAATAATTTATGTATGGTTTTACCGACATGCTTACATGAAACTAATGATTTTATCGACTCGTTCATATAAATGACCGCGAAAAATATTCGAATTTTTCAGCATTTAATGCAGAAAAATAATATATATTTTTTAAATCATGTAAAATATATATTTTCAATTGATCAATTTATATTTTATATTATTTACCGTTATTTAAATGAGAAAGATAGCAATTTATTCATGAATATAAACAAAAATATAGATATATAATTGTTAATCATATATGTAATTTTTATGCGGAAAAAGTTTTTTTTTTATTTACATGCGTAAGGAACGCATATAATTACAATAATTTCATATTCCACATCCATGATTGACAAATTAATCTATGAAGATATATTCGAGATGTATTGAATGTACATACAATCCATTTATATATTATATATACCGAATCAATTGTCAATGCATAATAATAACGAATTACTTCATGTAAAAACAATTGTGTATTATATATTTATAAAGTACATATGAATATACACGCATACAAATATAGAGAAAATTCCATTTCTAATCATACATATATATTTGCATATGTTCTTTCTCTTTCTTTCTTATCATTGAATCTGAATAAGACTTGCACACTACAGTGAAGTTTAAACACATGGATGAGACGTCAAGACCCTTTTAGTAATTTCTCTGTATACCTGGAACGTATACTTTTACATACAACAATTATTCATGTTCAGAAAATATAAAATGCATACTCCACTGAAAATGATTATTTGATATTTTTCTGTATTAAATGGAAAAATATTACTTGTAAATTTTAAATTATTTACAGAGTAATTTTTGTACCTTAAATGAATGCATTCTACAACATATACTTTTATACAACATCATCATATGTGGACAATTTTTTTATTTTCATTATAAATACCGAACGAAAAATGCTTGTTATATAATAATAATAGTTTTTATTATTATTATATATTTATTTATTTATTTTTTTTTCAAATTTAAGTAGAAGTAACCGGCAAATAATTATGACAGTGACGCACTGCGTCATCTAGAAACAATTGTGAATCATACATTTATATAGAATATACAAATGCACAATATTCATACGGGTATCTATATATACAAGTGAGAAATAAATTTCATTCATATCTCTCTCTCTCTCTCTCTTCCTTCCTGTATTTATATATATCTTTCTTTTTTTTTTCTCATTGCTGTTTGTGCTCGAAAACTTGTATACTATCATAAAATGAGCGTTCGGACCCTTCTACCAATTGCACTGTATACCTGAATCTCACACATTTTTCAACAATATTTATTCACGTTCGAAAAATATGAAATTTTGTTTCATTGTTCATGTGTCTAAAAAAGATTCAAGTGATGAAATATTAATAATAGATGAATGGATAAATTAATTAATTAATCAATTGATGAAGCGTCAAGTAAACATATAAAGAATTTATATTTATTTTTATTATTAATATAAAAATGCGATTTATTTATTATTATTTATTACTATTTCATATACATGGTATGTGGCCATGTGGTTAAGCGATTTAATTTCTACGCGACAAGTTTGGGCACGGTCTCCAATGTCTTTTTTTTTTCTTTTTTTCTCATATTTCATATTAAAAAATTTTTTTCATATCACATTCTGTCACATGATAACTTGATACTCTATCAACCGAATATTCGTACATATATTCATATTTACAAATATGTAAAAAAATACATTCGTACTTATATATATATATATATAGATTAACCTACAGTCCTTACTCATTCATGAAAATTATGATTTTCACACTATTTGAAAAATATTATTAAATATTGCACATCATCATGCATGATGGTTGCACCAATTAATGCTTTATATAGGAAGTGATCGACAAAGTTTTTTTATGTCGCATCCTGAAGCGTCATTGATCAGTACAATAATATTTTTCAAATGGTGTGAAAATCATAATTTTCATAAATGAGTAAGGACTGTAGGTTAATCTGTTTAATCTGGGTATACGATGCACGAAAAAAACGTTCTACTGGCCCGCCAATGTTTCTACATTTTATGATAGGATGCGGGCTTTTTACAGATACAGCAATAAGAAGAAAAGAGAAAGAATATATATATCTTTATATATAAAAATCGTCCGTAAGAACCTTTGTAATCATACTCCTCCTAAACGGCTGGACCGATTTTGATGAAATTTTTTTTGTTGTATTCCTCTGAGCTCGAGGATGGTTTAGATCCACAATTCAGTCCACTGGAATATGTTTATTTCATTTATTTAACAATATAAAGAGAAAAATTTGTATTTTTTTGAGATAACTGAAAAACTACTGGACCGATTTCAGAAATTTCTTCCCTCTCAGAAAGCTATATCATCCCCGAGTGACATAGGCTATATTTTCCACTAGAAAATTCCGAAGATAAGTAGTACAACTTCAATAATGATAAAAAATTAGGAATTATTAGCTATTGTCGTGAACGCTGCAAAAACCGTAAGACGTACATCGAAATAATGTATGACGAGAATGTACCTCTTTAATAGTTCTACAAAAAAGTCCGCGACAGCATATGTCTATCTCTCACGGTTAACATACCATTACCCTTTTATTGCAATCAAATTTTTGCCAAAAAAAAGCATTATTTCAAAGGGTGTTTTCATGAATATAGTGTTGATTCTCATCCGAATAAATACGTTCTCCAGCACTAATATTTAATTTAGTACGAAATTGCCCTTCACATCATTCGATTTCAATAAATATTTCGGAAGATATCGCAGGTCGAAAATAAAGCCGTAAAAAATAACTCTGCGGTGCTTGACGACGGCAACCCAGAATATTTTTCCCAAAATCAGACAGCGCTGCGATCGAAGTATCCCGATAGTAAGCGCTGCGATCAGTAAGCGCTGCGATAAGTAGGCGCTAGAGTAGATTCAGCAATGTTTTGTTTTGTGTCATAGACGACTGGCTTTGTGTCATTCACTCCCCGAGTGAAAATATACAGGCTCACAACGCGCTCAGAGCGCGCCCAAATTGGAAAACGCGCTCGATACAAGCTCAATACGCGCCCAAAAGTATTTTGTTAATCTCAAGTGTGAATATGCAGGCCCAAAACGCGCCCAGAGCGCGCCCAAATTCATCTAAATGGGCGCGTCATGGGCGCGTTAAGTAAACAAATTTGGGCGCGCGTTGGGCGCGTTTTGGACGTGCGAAAAGACGAAAAATTTTCACTCGAGATTGCCCCCAGCTACTCTGTTGAAAATGACATCACTTTACAAAGTGATTGTGCAAAAAAATCACTTTGCAATGTTATAAATTCATAATTCTAATTTTATAAAATAAATGGACAAAACTAAAAAAGAACACATCACACAATTAATCATGATTCGTACATGTATGCAACTTATATTATGATTAATATTGGGGTTTTACAATGAATAATTTCAATAGTTAGTTCACTTATACATTATATATATATTAGGTTGGACATCTGGAAGTAATTGAAAATTTAAAAGTAGACATAAACCTGGAAAAAATGTTAGATTGTTAGACTCGAACCAGCGATCCTTGGAAGGTACATTAAAGACTGCCACGCTACCTAATACGCCACTCGTACATGTAGAAATATTAGTATAAATATTAAATTATGAAAAACATCATTATACAAACTTATTCACACTTAAAGAGATACCCGTCCATATAAACAAATACCAATAATTTTTTTTCGCTCAGAATCGAATGAATTATTAAGGAATTATATTAAATTTTATTAATTGTTTTTTTTTTTTATTTTGCATTGGTTTACAAATATATTCCAAAATATCCCATCATTCAATAGCCGCAAGTGAATTCAGAAATATAGATGACAACACTGATGTTTTTGAGTATTGTAATAAATTGAAAACAATTGGTAAAAGAGTCAATCATCTTTGGCAAATAGGTATAAATATATATGCACTTAGAAAAATGATTTTTTTACATAGTATTCCTCAGAACCTCGGGTCAGCACTCCACAATATCGTAGAAATTACAACTCATAGTAATATAAAAATATCTAAATTTTCACGATTAAAAATTAAAAATCAAACGATTTATTCTCCATGCTACAAGAGGAAGACTGCATCTGATTCTTACTGCGTGAAAGTTATGACCGAACAAGGCCCGAAAATTGGATTTATTGCATTTTTCATAAAAGTATATATGATTGTAACACATTTAACTGTGATTTGAATCGTGAAAATTCCAAATGCCATGCCTTTTTCCAGGAAGTAATTGGTCGGAAACCATATCAATTGTGCATGTAAATCATATTGCAAAGATATTTGTATAGTGGAATACTTTGCTGTTATAAAAAAATGTAATGTTATACCAAAATTAAGTGTAGAAAATATCAATTTCACTCGTATATATGAATGTACAATAACAAATAATTCAAATATAATTAATGTCAATGATCTTATTTGTGTATGTTTTTATATTAACATAAAATCATTGACATAATCAAACAAAAAATATATTATAGAACCAATCAATCTAAGAGAAATAGAATAAATATATTTAGATATAATTTTAATCAGTATATTGGTAATAATTATAATTGTGAATAAAAATAAGTGACTTAATGAACGAATGAAAATAACACAATTATAATGATGAACGATTATATAATAAACCCACTTATTATCATTCTATTCATAATAATATCATTTTAACAATAACAAAATGTTCAATGTGTTTTCATTTATAAAAAAACGCATTATTTACTGAGTAAACTGGGAAATTTCTATTTCATCAAATTCATCTATGTTCCGATATCTTGTCAAAATTTTTCTAAGTTCGTGAACGATTATTATTATGGTTTTTTCGTGATCTTTTATGACACCCGACCGGTTAAATCCTTCCGAAAAAGCAATAAACAGATCATAACGCCATTTCAATGTTTGAAAATTTATATATATATGCTGACAATTGACATTCACCAGTGTAAAATTCTTGTTGAGTATTTCGGGTAATAAAACGAACCCTCATAAAAAGATGAGGATGGTGTGCAGTTCGAGCGCTTCTCGAATTTGGGCGCGTTTTGGGCGTGCATATTTACACTTGAGATTCACAAAATACTTTTGGGCTTGTATTGGGCTTGTATCGAGCGCGTTTTCCAATTTGGGCGCGCTATGGGCGCGTTGTGGGCCTGTATATTTTTACTCGGGTAATAATAACTATTATTATTATATAATAAGCATTTTTTGTTTGGTATTTATAATGAAAATAAAAAAATTGTCCACATATGATGATGTTGTATAAAAGTATATGTTGTAGAATGCGTTCATTTAAGGTACAAAAAATTACTTTGTAAATAATTTAAAATTTACAAGTAATATTTTTCCATTTAATACAGAAAAATATCAAATAATTATTTTCAGTGGAGTATAAATTTTATTTTTTCTGAACATGAATAATTGTTGTATGTAAAAGTATACGTTCCAGGTATACAGAGAAATTACTAAAAGGGTCTTGATGTCTCATCCATGTGTTTAAACTTCACTGTAGTGTGCAAGTCTTATTCAGAATCAATTATAAAAAAGAAAGAAACATATGTGAATATATATGTATGATTAAAGATGGAATTTTCTCTATATTTGTATGTGTGTATATTCATATATACTGTATAAATATATGATACACAATTGTTTTCACATGAAGTAATTCGTTATTATTATGCATTGACAATTGATTCGATATATATAATATATAAATGGATTGTATGTACATTCAATACATCTCGAATATATTTTTATAGATTAATTTTTCAATCATGAATGTGGAATATGAAATTATTGTAATTATATGCGTTCCTCACGCACGTAAATGAAAAAAAAACTTTTTCCGCATAAAAATTACATATATGATTAACAATTATATATCTATATTTTTGTTTATATTCATGAATAAATTGCTATCTTTCTCATTTAAATAACGGTAAATAATATAAAATATAAATTGATCAATTGAAAATATATATTTTACATGATTTAAAAAATATATATTATTTTTCTGCATTAAATGCTGAAAAATTCGAATATTTTTCGCGGTCATTTATATGAACGAGTCGATAAAATCATTAGTTTCATGTAAGCATGTCGGTAAAACCATACATAAATTATTTTACCGACAATTTCTTAGCCCTCTAGGAAGCATCGAGTCGTCATCGACATCGTTCAACGTCGTCCGGCTTTGTTTTAGTTCGGTGAATGGAGACAGACATAGATTGTCCGCTCTCTTCTACTACACGAAGCTAACCGAAGAGCGTTGCTCACACGGACGTAGCTTGCGACTCTGTGAGTTACCCCCTCCATTCTGCGTTGCTCGTTGCTCGGTCTTGAATCTGGCTACACTGTTCCAAACCAGTGATGTTCGTCCAAAGACGCCTGCAGCAAGCACCAGAAGTGGAGTCGGTAACTCATGCAGGTAGTGCTAAAAACGAGTTATCCATAAAATTGTCGTGAAACAGATTTCAAGTCGTACCAACTTGGTATAAGCAAAAAACTATTGACAAGTAATTAGCTATCGGACGGAACGCGGCTGCGATAGCCGCCATCTTCTCAGATGCATAAAGTTTTGAATAAATCAATGAAAAAATGTAATTATTATTAAAATGAAGAATCAATATGAGTGACATGAAGAATATACGAATGTTCAATAAATTTAATGAATTTGATCATATTCATTTCATTTTACAATAATTTTTTTTGTTGTATAGCAGAATATAATGGGATCTGGTGGTGCGAGAAACGCCATCTGGCCATATGAAACGATATTTATAAGAAATTTAAATTTTAAAAATGTCTAAGGAAACGTAACTTTCAAATTGATTCAACAAAAAAACCAAGAATTTTGGATAGGAGTTCTAAAAGTATGTACAACCGAATACATTTGTTTGCATCATTCAAGTCACGAATATAGTTATCTTGGAGTTTCAACATTTTTTCTGTTAAATTGTGTTGCAAGGTTGTATTATGGCATATGTGGTTTGTAACTTTCTTGCTCGCATGAGTTTTAGTTTACACAGACTTGACAATTTTCCAAATATGTAATATTCACAAATATAATTAATACATATTTTGATATGAATTGATGAGATAGAAAAATTATATGATGAAATATCTATAATATAATCAAAATTATTTAATGGTTCAGTATATGTATATACATGTTCATATACTTAAAAAAGTTTTTTAAGTGGTACATCAAACAATGCCCATGATATATAAGGACTTATACACAAAATGAACATAATTATATTTTAGATGGAAATTGAAACATGACTCAATAATATCAATTATTTATAATTGCAACATACTATATGTCATTTATTTCCTTCAATACAATTCTTTTTTGCATCAAATACAATTTCTGTTATTTTTTTTTTTTTCGAGAATTGAAATGAGCAACGACAAATTCATGATTTGCACAACTCTAATAATTTCGATACAAGACTTTGAAAAATATTTCGGATTTTCATATTTTTTTGTCGCGATTTATAAATTTTTCAAGTCATTATCATTAAATATAGACCATAGGATTCGTTCTCTTTTTTTGTTTAAATGAACAAATATTTAGAACCAATGCAAGAATAAAATTTTGAGTTGCTCTAGGTCAGTGATGATAAATTGTAGATGCTTGCAGGAAGTAACAAGAATGGAGGGGGTAACGTTCATAAATGTCAACCATGCACATGCGAGTAGCGCGCTTCAGCTAGCTTCGTTGAATAGACAAGACCTAACAATCTATTTCTGTCTCCGTTCTTCGACTGTTACGAGGCTGAACGATGTTGAACGATGTCGATGTCAACTCTTATTTTGTGTTGAAAACTTCTTTAGCACCGTTGTGATTTGAAATTCGATGAAACGAGAAAGCGACACTAAAAAGAGACAAACATATGCATCTATAGGATTCAGCGTGCGAGAGAATGAGATAGAATACAGATATACAGTGTTCCCTATTATCTTGTTCTCCTCTTTGTGCGGTGCTTCGTAGCCTTCCCACTCTTGTCTACCAAGCGTTGTACATATGTTGAAGGTTTCACTTCAACCGCGTGTGAATATACCATATTATTTTCGTTTTTTTTTTTATAGGCTGGAAAGTTGTCAGTAAAACCATGCTTCACCAACCTATTTTCGTGGATCTTATGTTTTTGCCCACACACACCTATCAATGGCCGCCAAAAATAAATTAAACACCTTTGATCTGACAAATTCATTTCATTTAGGTAATTTCAATAATAATTCAAAGGGATATATTTAATAATGTATGAGACGAACCAATGATTTTTTTTGTATTTTATTCGTTATATAAGGAATTTCCTTCTTTCATAAAATTCGTCTCATTCCACCAATATATATGCCTGCACCACTTGCAATGGGACGTTTAAAATGTTTTGTGATTATCAAGGTACATTGACATTGATATTGGAAAGACAAAAGAAAATGAAAATTAACATATAGATTATTTGTTTTTTCAATGGAAATGATTTGAATCATATTATAAAATATCATCAATATATAAATATAAAAATAAAATGTTTCTCAATATTTTATTCATAAATTAATACTCGTAATCATATCCGAACGCAAAATTTATATATCTTTTTCTATTAGAATGAAAAAATTTTTTCGGAATAAATATCAATATAAATAAATGTATGTAATCGGTAGTCATATGCTGCCATATTAAAATTTTTTTTTTTTTTAATTTTTAATCAAAAATTTTTGTGTTCACTATCTTGATTTAAACATATAAATATATTATCTATTCACAAAAATTATAAAAAATACAAACTAAATAATTATTAATGTAAATGTGCCACTTACAAAGAGTACCGTAATCGGTGGCTACTTGCACACCCCGGGGTAACTTGGTCACCCCATGAATTATCTTTTTTTTTTCAAAAATCGTTTACAATTTACAGTTTTTTTATACGTAATGCAGTGTATTTTGGTGATGTTGGTATAACATGGTCATAAAACGCGTTTTAAATGCCATTTCCATACACTTTTAATAAGGTAACCAAGTAGCCTCGGGGTGTGCAAGTAGCCCTCGATTACGGTAATTGAATAAATACATTTATATATAATAAAATAGCGCGCAATAATTAAAAAAAAGGATAATGATAGTAATTATAATTAAGAACATTCTAAAAATAAAGAATGAATGAATGAATGAGTGCAAATAAAAAAAATTATATTGTGTGGATATTATTTGAATTAGCGTGGAGTGCCACTGCCACATTGACAACTGTGGAACGCTATAAATATAGTAACGCGTGGATAAATGGGTGCAAATCATCCTCGCTGTTCCGTTGATTCACGGACGTGCAATTTATATGTGTACGTACATAAATACATATGTACAGATATAGAAACCATCACCTTCGAACTTATTTATATATTTTTTTCCTTAATTCAATATTATATATTAGTATTAGTTATTATTTACATATTTTAATGAAAAAAACTATACATATGAATATGATCATGATACTCATTAAGAGTAATTGAATAAGTACATTCATATAAAATAAAAAAGCGCCAATGATAACATTTATGTGTATAAATGATAAGATTGGGGAAATATATAATGAATGCAATGCAATTATTGTTTTTTGTTTTGTAATTTTAGTCTTTTCTACTCTGTGGATGATAAAGTTAGGCGATAAATAATTTTTTTTTATATTTTACACATTTCCCCAATTATTTTTCATACATATAAATTTCAGTATATGCGCTTTCCTATCATGGATGAATATACTTATTTAATAACCCTTCATAAGAGTGGGATTCACATTTATGATTACATATTTTGTATTTTTTACCAAAAATAGATTGTTAGCTCTTGTTTGCTGTACGAAGTTAGCCGAAGCGCGCTGCTCAAATGTCCATTACATACATTTATGTACGCCCCCCTTCCCCCCACCTATATTACAGATATAATTATAATAAGTATACTGGTGATATTTATAATTGTGAATTAAAACAGGTAACAAGTGAACGAATGCAAAGTCTCTGAACGACTTTTATTATTGTTTTTCATGATATTTCATGACATCCAGTGATAAGATCAAATCATACAGCAATAAGGACTTTAGAAAAAGCAATAATTGTGTAAAAAAAATTTTACTATTTATTATTGTATTAATTGAACTATATCATGGTAAGCGTAATAAATGACGATCGCGTGATAATTGTGTCGATTATTCGATTGGAATTTATGACTGAAACACATATCGGATCCGAATGATCCAAAGCAATTTTCGTTCGTCCTAGCATTACCTATAATCATGCATAATGACAAATCTATCGGTCAGGAATATTTGATGATATTGGAATAAATGAAAGATAGCTATACGTTTATTTCCACTCATGATTGTAATTTCCATCCGATTTCTGAGCTTGATGAAATAAATCAATCGCTCAAGTCCAATATGCCCAATATATACGCATAAAATGATGAGTAATTCGGCTCTACTAATCCTGAGAGCACTCTACCCAATTGTTTGTTTTTTTCACGCTTCATTCAATATTTCCCGCAACTGAACGGTGTACTGGATGCGACGGATTCAAAGCATTTTCTCAAACATGCAAAACAACGGAACGATTGTTGAAAACATCATCGAGACAGAACGGATAATGTAAAAATGGTAGGTTTCAAATATCAAATTTAAAATATCTCGGATCCGCTGACAATGTACGTATGTGTGTTTATGCACAAAAAAAATTTCAAATTTATAAGTTGATATAATGATGCCTTTTATTATTTACTATACATCCTGATATGAATATATGCATGAATAGCACATTGGGTAATATGTCAGTCTCTAAAAGTTCGATCCGTAGACTCCGGGTTCGACTTTCACCACCGAATAATCTGTTTTTTTTTTTTAGATTCATGTTTAATGTTCGAATAGAAGAAGAAACAGTCGATGATGGTCATTAGGACAATGTATACATTTTCTTGTGTTTTTGTCGTTGTATGACTTGTTTTACAGACGCATGAATGTTAGGTGCAAGCAGGAGATGCACATGTTGATATTTGCTATATCACACACATATGAGAGACATATATCGCCACGCCTACTAAGTGCATCGTGATACGCGGAGTGGGGGAACGAGGTGGGTCCTTCTGTTGAATACCCAGGCGACAAAGGATGGAGTACGTTGGGCTGCGCGGTAAGACGGTGTTGAAAAGAATTAACCCGCATCGACCGGTTTTACATGCTCCGATAATCGATGAAGTTATCTATGGATTTTTTCAGATGAAACTGATAGTATTTTCTTAAGTTTAGGTAATACTTCTTTTCAGATGTGATGGTCATTGCTGCATTACATTATATATACGAGCGCCGGTGTATTTGGATGAAAACGTTTTTTATCTCCGGACGAGAGTAACTTCCTCATGGAATCAGGTACATGACGTAATCACAAGGTAGTGATTATTTCAATTGATTTGTTTCATAATAGAATTCCAGGCCAACATATTGCGACGTTTGCAATAGGAACTTCTGTCACAGTATGAATATATGTGTGTTTTTTCTTCTTTTTTTCTGTTTTGTTTATTGTGTTTTGTTCCGGTAAAGAAACACAGATCGTCGTAAAATGCGCCCCAATGCGTTATGAGTAGAAAATAATGTATACATGCATTTCTATAATGATCATAATAATCTTGTATGATAATTATGAGAGACTAATATTATGTTTATGATAGTACTGTTACGTGTGTCGCTTAATGCGTTACTTAAATTCATATTAATCCTACAAATTTATGAATTTAGGTCATTCCGATATTACTTCGAAGAGTCATATTTAACACTAGGTTTACCGATAGTTCTTATATACCTACCTCTGCTGACACACGTCATTTTAACACATGAACGAAAACATACATTTTCTGTAAAGAATAACTCAGAAAGCAATATAATTATACATCATGAACTTAAGAATGAATATATGAGACATATAGTTGTATAAAATTTGTTTTATTCAATATCAAAATGCGTCAGAATGACGGGTCTCGTAAACCTAGTGGTAATATGTATGGGACAGATCCATGATTTTTACCTTCGTATTATATGTGTTATACAAGACTTTCTTTCTTCTACAATTAATATAATATCCATCCCAATATCATATTAATTATATGTACATATATATTAAGAGTTAACGCGTGTATACGTGGTAGCGCACAAAATTCATCTTATTCCACGAAAATATATTCCTTCCCGAGTCGAAATTCAGCGCATCAAGAATGCATCAATATTCTATGACATTCTAGAATACGCTACGATAATCTTAAGGATAGTTGGCTCAATAGTATTTAGCGTATCAGTAGCGTTTCGAGCGTCTACTTACTGGCTTTTTCCGACGCTGTTGATGAATTGGAAATGCTATTGAGTATCCTACAAACAAAAAAATCAAAAAGGACACATGCACCAATCAAACACGAGTTGTATATGTATTGGAACTTATTTTTTTACTGTTGGTTTACATTGAATGATTTGAATCAGAAGTGCACTTATATATATTATGTTGGAAATCTGAAAGGTAATAGAAAAATTGAAATTAAACATAAATCTGAAAAAATAATAATGTTAGATGGTGAGACTCGAACCAGGGATCATTGGAAGACACATGAAGAGACTGACACGCTACCCAATAAGCCATTCGTGAACATACGAAAAATGAAAATATTATGTTATAAAAGACATGATTATACAAACGTATCCACACTTAAACACATACCCGCCCATATGAACAAATGCCAATTATTTTTGTGTCTATAACAACAATAATAATAATAATAATAATAATTCAGTTTTTGATATTTTAAATTCATCATTTATTAAATTTCATCAATGATTCATTACTCAATAATAACAAGATTGCACGAGAACAGAAAAAAAAAGAAAAAAAAAATTCTTTTCACACACATCTTCATTCAAACTTTTTTTTCACTTATTCATATAATAAATTTAATTTCGTTTAATAATGTAATATTTTTGAAACGATTGTATATTTCATCAAAAATAAAAAATTATGCCAGATTTCATTAATGGGACTGGAGTTAGGGACCGGATTAAAATTCATTGTTTGATTTTCAGAAGGAATTTCAAAAAGGATAATAAAATGGATTATCATTTGTGCTATTTGAGTTGTACACAGGAGTTTGAAAGTTTTGTTGAGGATATGGTTGATGATTGTTGATAGGAGATGCATGGGAAATTTGATGAGGGTGCGACGGTGTAGTATGTACAGTAAAATATAATTGTTCCTATCGAAAAACTTTTAGATGTATGTATTTACATGAATGTAAATAAGCAAAATTATATCAGTTGTCCTGTAAACAGTAAAGAATTGAAATAAATATATTTTTGAATTTTAAAAGATTCATTTTTGCGTTTCAATAAATTCTTGAATAATAGTACATGTGTGTACATTATAGTATAAATATTTCGTGATAACTTTATAAAATTGATATGGATTTTTATTTGATAAATAAATAATTTTCATTTTATTTTAAAAAGAAATGTTACTATATTCGTTATGATATTCAAGTATAATTATTTTAAAAGTTTGAAAACCTTGATGACTCGATGAAACCCCATGGTGTTTTGAAAATATTGATAATTTTGATGGACTATTGAAACGGAATTTCAAAGTAAAATTGAAAGTTATGCATTTGATGTGCTATTGGTGTGCTAAAGAGAACCTGGATATCTTATTGACACGCTAAAGAGAACCTGGGCATTCTATCGACACGTAAAAGAGAACCTGAATATGCTATGGATATGCTATAGACACGCTAAATTTCGACTCGGGTACTAATGGGAAAGAACATCAACAATGGATTTTCTTATTTTTTCAATAAAATCTATTTAGAATATATATTTGACAATTTTTGATTGAATCAAATTTTGAATGGTTTTTGAATAAAATGTTTCTCAAACGTGAATTTGTAAATAAGTGAAATATTAATAATTTTATCCAAACGCAAAATTTCACATATTTCATTTCTATTAAAATAAAGAAGAATTCTTCTCCATCAATATCAATATAAATAAATATACATAAATATTGGTCGTACGCTGAAATATTCAATTTTTGATTTTGTGAATTTTTTGTAATTTTTAATTCATATTTTTTTCCCTTATTCTTATTTGAACATTCAAATTTATTATGTGTTCATAAAGATGGTAGAAAATATAAAGTATATAATTATAAATGAAAATAAGATTCTTATGAAGAGTAATTGGATAAATACATTTAAACATATGGGAACGCGCACAATAATATAATTCAAGTACGTGAAAAATAATCAGAGAAATATGTAAAATAGAAAAAAGGAAAATAACAATTTCATTCGATTCTTTATATATTTTTCCAATTATCATTCATACACATAAATTTTATTATTGTGCGCATTCTTTTTTCACATGGAATCGTTTTATGCAACGCAATACGCCCACAAGGGCACAACACCAGGATACATGATAACACCAAAATACATAAAAATACGATAAAGTTTGAAGAACAAATTATTATTATATTATTATTATTATTATTATTATTATTATTATTATTATTATTATTATTATTATCATTATTATTATTATTATTATTATTGTTATTGTTTGTTTACTTTGTTTACTAACTATTGTTGTTGTTGGTGTTGTTTTTTTCTTTTGTTGTGCACATTTTTTCATTGATATCAGTTCATTTCATTCTCTCCTTCTTCTTCCTGATGTTTCTTTGTTTCTTTGTTTCTTTCTTCCTTTCTATCATTCTTTCTTTTTTTCTCTGTGTTTGTTTTAGAAGGGCACTCGAAAATCGTCATGACACGCCACCCAATGCTGAAGAAACAAAAAAATGTATATATATATCTGTACGCAGGTATGTATATCCGTACGTATGAATGTATGTATGCATGCATCTATGTATGTATGCGAGTGAGAATTAATGGATGAACATATTTGCGTTTATCCTAATAAAAATGATCATAATCTCGTTTAATACTTATGACATATTGATATTATATATATGAGTATCGCTTGACACTTATCTCAGCGCCAAATGTGGTCATATGACGACACTTCGACCACATTTTGAATATTCCCACAAAAATTTAATTTCGTTTATTTTTGTTAAAGTTTATGAGTATAAAAATAATTCCGGTTAATTTGTTAATCATTACCATTTATTATAATGACAATTTTACCCCAACTAATTTTATCTGATGTTCATTATATCTTTTATTATTTTTACAGAAAATATTTATCAAATGAATAGTAGTAATTATAATGAATTTTTTATGGCGTACGCTACTTATGTTCCGAGTTTATCAATTCAATTATTTTTAGTACATCAACTTATAATTTTTTTTATTCATAGATTTTCATACATGTTTTTTTCCAACCAACTGTATGTAGAAATTAAAAAAAAATTATATACTGTGATTGTTGAATGAAGTAAAAATGATTATAATATTGTTTATAATCAATGCACGGAATAAGAAAGCGCCTATCAAACATTATATTTGTTGATTTGCGAATGTAATAGCATTCAAATTCTAATACACAATATCATATTATCATAGCGAAGTGATATCTAGTTGAATGAGGTAATCTACATTTTAAATTTGGATAGTAAGTGTACCCAACACCGTAATGATTTTGGCTGCGTATAACCCTAACGGTTCATAAATTGAGCGATTCCCATGATTTACCTAGGATAGGGATTTTATAATTCAATCGATCGCATTGCTATCTATCAAAAAACCCAGCAACTAAATTTCGGCTCTGTTTTGCTGCAATGACGTCGGTAGAAAAGTTGACTCCAGTCCTTAAGGCGAAATTTGAAATTCCGTTTCAATAGTCCATCAAAATTATCAATATTTTCAAAACACCATGGGGTTTCATCGAGTCATCAAGGTTTTCAAACTTTTAAAATAATTATACTTGAATATCATAACGAATATAGTAACATTTCTTTTTAAAATAAAATGAAAATTATTTATTTATCAAATAAAAATCCATATCAATTTTATAAAGTTATCACGAAATATTTATACTATAATGTACACACATGTACTATTATTCAAGAATTTATTGAAACGCAAAAATGAATCTTTTAAAATTCAAAAATATATTTATTTCAATTCTTTACTGTTTACAGGACAACTGATATAATTTTGCTTATTTACATTCATGTAAATACATACATCTAAAAGTTTTTCGATAGGAACAATTATATTTTACTGTACATACTACACCGTCGCACCCTCATCAAATTTCCCATGCATCTCCTATCAACAATCATCAACCATATCCTCAACAAAACTTTCAAAC